>LR738709.1:357607518-357730747 GCA_902687465.1 Secale cereale
GCGCGCGCCTCCCGGCCCGCCCCGCTCCTACCTCTTCTCCCCCCTTTCCTCCCCTCCCCTCCCGCGACGCGCCCGGGAGGACCCCCTGAGGCCGCGGCCCTCGTCCCCGCCTCCCTCACATCCCCCCCCAGCCGTCGCCGGCGAGCTCCGTCGGGCAAAGCCCGGGGGGCGCGATGGCGGCGGGGCCCTTCTTCCCCGTCCGCTGGACGTCCGCGGGATCCAGCGGTGCGGCGGTGGTCTCGCGGGGCAGTGGGGTGGCCTGCTGGTGGCGGCGCTTCGGCGCCTTCGTTCCACGCGTGGCGGGGCGGCTGCGGTGCTCCCGTCTCGGGAGGTGGGGCGCAGCCGGGCTCTTGCCGGATCCGGCCGGATCTGGCCTTGGGGGCCGGCCGACGGCGCCTGGCTCCGGTGGTGCGTGTCCGACGGCTCCGGCGCTTGGAGCTCGCCGGGTGACGCGGGTAGGGCAGCGGCCGGGCGTGGCCGCTGCTTCGTCCATGGGCGACGGCATGGGTAGGTCTCAGTGGTGACCTACCGGTATCGTGGCGGCTTCACGGTGGCTCGATGGATCTGCCCGCGGCAACGGCCGGCTTCTCCGGTGTAGGCTTGTCTGCGTTCGGGCCGTCTCAACCTTCATCCCATCTTCTCGTCGACCGGGCGCTACTCCCATCAATGGGCTGGTCCTCTCTCAGCTGCGGTCCATCGCTTGTCTTGCACCCGATGCCGCAGGACCGAGCTCGTCTCGCGCACGATGCAGCAGGACCGAGCTCGTCTCGCGCACGGTGCAGCAGGACTGACCTCGTCCCCCTCTCGATGCTGCAGGACCGAACCCGTCTCACTCTCGGGGCATCAGGATGGGTCGGTGGATGCCAGTTCTGGCCGACCTATTGGGTCTCGACGCCGGGGGTTGCCCAGGGGCACGAAAGGTGGGACCTTTCCTCTCGTCTCTTTCGTTGGGGTGCGGCGGGTCTCGGGTGAGGTGGTGTCGAGGTCTTGGATGCTGGAGCGGCGGCCCTGGTGGTGGTTGCGCGGTGCTCTTGGGCAGCCCGTGCCTTGGTGCTGCCCGGTCACCATGGTCGTGTGGGCGGCGTGGTTGTCGAGGGGTGGCGTTCGGTGGCGGTGAATGTTGGCCGAGGTGAAAACCTGCTCTATCTTCGGACGGACCGGCGGCGGCGAAGATCGTTCCCTTCTTGAAGGCGTCGTCGCGGCTCTCATTGCCCGTCATGCGGCTCTGGGGGAAACTCTGATCCTTGGATCGGGCGGTGGCGGCGCTCCGGCGTCGTATCCTTCCTGAACGCGCCGCCTTGGAGCGCATGATTCGTCATATGTAGCTTCATCTCTTCGGGGCGGTAGTGCTAGGGGTGGTGTTGCTGCGCTCAGCGCCTATGTATCCTGTCATGGGTGTGTGCGTGTGATACGTCCCAAACGTATCTATAATTTCTGCTTGCTCCATGCATGTTTTGGGTGATATTGCTATGCTTTTGATACACTTTCATACACTTTTGATCATATTTGGACTAACCTATTAACTCAGTGCACCCCAGTGCCAGTTTCTGTTTTCTGCTGTTTTTGTATTTCAGGTTTTCCCATTACTTAAATTGCCAGAAAAATTCCGGGAAAAATATATAAAAAATCAGCGCTCCAGAAGCTTCCATGCGCCAAAAGTGGGGCCAGAGGGGGGCCAGAGGGGCCCCAGGCGCCCTGATGGCGCGGCCCCACCCCTGGCCGCGCCGGGGGGCCGCCTGGGGGGCTCCCACCTCCTCTGGTGCCCTACTTGGCCTCCTATTTATTCTCCCGTCGCGAAAACCCTGATTCTAGAACCCTTTTCTCCAGAAGCAATTCCGATCTCCGCCGCCATCGCCACCAAGTTTCGGGGGACCAGAATTCCTGTGACGGCATCCTGCCGGGACGGGGAAGTGCCCCCGGATTCATCTCCATCGACGTTGCTTCCTCCCTCCATGATGCGGGAGTAGTTCCTCCTCGGGGCTGAGGTTTCTACCAGTAGCTATGTGGTCAATTCTCTCTCCCATGATGTGATCTTCGTTGTGATCATAGGCTATGTTAATCTAGGGTGATCCCATGATATTTCCCCTTCCTCTATGTATTGGATTGATGTACTCACTTGTCTTTATCTAGTATAATCCCCGAGAGCAAGGTGACAGCGGTCTATTGGACATGGATTAGAAGAATATTTTCATGAGTTATTTCCTCTTTTGTGTGTTGATTGAAGATTGCGAGTCTCTTGGTGCTTGTCTTTGACTATCCTTGAGATATGTTGTGGTGATTGTGGTACTCTCTTTGGATGGCCGCGGTGACATTGGGAAATCCATAGATTGAGAACTACGAACTTTGAGGTGTGCTTTTGTAGCCCTACATAATTCTCGTCCTCTCTTGACCACAATGGAATGACCTCCGAGTGCGTTTCCATTGCACGTTTTTATCATGTGATTAGACTATGTTAATGTTGTTGGGAGTTGCCACTAGTGAAAGTATGAAGCCTAGGCCTTGTTTCCACCATTGCAATACCATTTGTGCTCACGTTTACCACTTGTTTGCTTGCTGCACTTTTTATTACAGATTTATATTACTTTGCTTTGCCACTCCTATCATCCATATTTTACCATCTCTTCGCCGAACTAGTGCACCTATACAACTCCTAGTTGTATTAGGTGTGTTGGGGACACAAGAGACTTCTTGTATCTTAGTTGCAGGGTTGCTTGAGAGAGACCATCTTCAACCTCTACTTCCTTGAGTTCGATAAACCTTAGGTCATCCACTTGAGGGAAATTGCTGCTGTCCTACAAACCTCTGCGCTTGGAGGCCCAACATAGTCTACAAGAATAGAAGCGTGTGTAGACATCAAGCTATTTCTGGCGCCGTTGCCGGGGAAGTAAGTGTTTGAAGGTATATCTTTAGATCTTGCAATTAAATCTTTTCGCTTCTTGTTTTTAGTTTCACTAGTTATGTTTATGGAAAACCGCACTCTTAGTTCGCTGCTTGGGGAAGGCCGCTTTACCACACTCGTGGTAGAGAAGTCTCCTCCACCTACTGAATGTATCCCGTTCCAAATACCACTTGGGATAATTGAAATAATTATGAATGATCGTTATGATGGGACAGTCAATCCTAGTATTCATTTGTTGAAACTTACAGAACTTTGTGAGTTGTTTAAGATTTCAGGTTTGACAAGAGATGGAGTCATGAGGAAATTATTTGCCTTGTCACTGAATGGAAAAGCATTGGAATGGTATAGGCTACTAGATGACTCTCACCTGCTGGATTGGGAAGAGATCCAGTCTCTCTTTTACTCCAAGTTTTATCCTCTTCATGAAGTCCATGAGAATAGGAATTATGTTTATAATTTCTATCCTCATGACGGAGAGAGCAAAGCTCAAGCTCGGGGGAGACTGAAAACGTTAATGCTAAAATGTCCTAACCATGGGCTCCCCAAAGATATGATTATTACTAATTTCTATGCGAGGCTCTCTCGACAGGATAAAGATTTGCTCGATGCTTCCTCTATGGGTTCTTTCACAAACAAAAAGATTGATGCTAAATGGGAACTCCTTGAAAGAATTCAACGCAACACTGAAGATTGGGAGATCGACAAAGGTAAAGAGTCAGGTATAATTTACGAGTATGATTGCATTAAGTCCTTTGTTGAAACTACAAGTTTTAATAAGTTTAGTGCTAAGTTTGGGCTTGATTCTCAACTCCTTGTTGATTTCCTCAAATTTTTTTCTTCACATCTTAATATGCCTAAGGAGGATTGGATCAAGCACCATGAACCTTTTAAAGAGATTTGCAAAGAAAATGAAATTGTTCATGATGATTGCAGCATGCATGATCCAATTCCTAAAAATGAAGTTTTATATAAGCATGTTAATTTTTGTGGAGTGGATAGACCTTGTGAAAGGCCTATGATTGAAGAAGAGAAGTATTGTAAGCAACATAAGCATGAAAGAACAATCACTTGGGTCAAAGATTTAAATGAAATTGCTAAAGAATTGTGTGACCTTTATCCTTTTACTTGTGAACTTTGTTGTATAGAGGGTCACTTTAATTTTCAATGCATGCACTTTCAAAACATAACTGTTAACCAGTTGTGTGATAACATGATCACCCCTGATCTTTATGATGAGCTTATGTTATTTTTGATGTGTGAAGAGTTATCAGAAAAGACTTCTTGGCTAGATGTTAATGCCATAGGAATAAAAAACACTTTGCAAAATTGCCATCTCTATTGTGTTGTTAATTGCCATAAAAATGATTACATAAGTAAGATTAGAAAGGAGGGAACTTTACCAAAGTATAAAAATGTCTCTTATATTTCTGCTAATAAAAAGGAGAGTTTCTCCCAAGTTTCCCCTATTGTTTCTAATGATAAACCAGGATATGTGGAGAAGCTTCATCTCCAACCACTCCCTCCTAAGGTGAAGAAGAAGAAAAAGAAGAGGAGGAGGAAGAGGAGCAAGAAGGAAGAAGAATGGGTATCAACCTGGCCTGAGCATATTCCTCCCATCAACTTTTATCCTAACGGTTGTAAGTTTAAAGAAGAAGGTGAAGTTTATTGCCTTAATTATCATCTTGATGATACGTCCGTATGTACTATTGAAGATGATTTTGATTATGATATGCATGTTACTTATTGTGATTGGGAAAATGATGATAATGCTACTTATGATCTTGAAAATCTTTTTGGTACCAACTCTGAAAGTGATGTTATGGAAAGCTCTAAGCTTGGGGATGATAGGATTGCAAATCCTTTACCCACTAGTGATGTGATAATTGATAATTCTTTTGCTAGTAAGAATAAAGACAACATGTTTACAAATATAGTTGCTAGCAATGATAATGCTCTTCTCTACTATGATGATGTTATAACTCCAATCTATAGTGATTATAAAGGTACCTATGACATAAGGAGAAATTATCCTTATGGAACTTGTCGTAATCATGGAGGGAATTACTCCCTTGTTGAACACCATCTTCCTAATACACAATTAATCTATAGTGTTCAAGTTGTTTATGATAGTCCTACTCCCACTATTACCAATGAGAAAGATTATGCTTATGTGGAGAGTAAGAGTACCTTTTTGCATGTGGATCATGGTAACAATGCTTTATGTGATGCTTATATTGTTGAGTTTATTCGTGATCCCACTGAAAATTATTATGAGAAGGGAACATATGCTTATAGATATTTCAATAATATCAAGTTCCCTCTCTTTAGGTTGAAGGTTTTGAAGCTGCACTTGTTTTGTCTTCCTATGCTTATTGCTTTGTGCTTCAATGAATTATTCTATTGCAATATTCCTATGCATAGGAAGCATGTTAGCCTTAAATGTGTTTGGTATTTGCTACTTGATGCTCTCTTTTGTTCTTCAACTCTTATTTCTACGAGAGCATCATTAAAGTCTTAAGCCTATCTTTATGGCTATAAAGAAAGAGCTCTAGGGAGACAACCCTTGTTATCTTTGCTTTCAGTTTGTTCTTTCAGTTTTTAGTGGTCTTGATGTTTGTTACTACAGTAGCATCATCATTGTATCTTTTCTTTTCAGCTTTGTGCCAAGTTTAGCCTCCGATTGCAAGAAAGTTCAAAAGTTGTGACGTGCTGTCCAGAAAACAGATTCTGTCCTTGGACAGAAAAATTCGAATAAAATCACCAGATCATCTTTTTGATCTGAATTTTTTTGACAGCGTGCTCTATACAATTGGCTTTCGAGCATCTGTTCTGAGTTTTTTGATTTGAGTTGCAGAAGTGCCCCGAAAAAATTATTTACTACCTGCTGGTCTGTTTTTCACAGATTCTGTCCTGTTTTGCCTTTTCTTCGTTTTGCAAACCTTAAGCTTGCTTTTTCTTTGCAAAAACATTTTGGCAATCTTGAGAAACAGTAGCTCTTCAAGATTATCTTTATTTCCAGCAGGGAAAAGTTATTTTATTATGGGTACTAACCTCGCTAATCAGATTATGATGAGTTATGTATGAAGGGAGTTTTCAAGTGTGCGAGGGAAGATGATAAAAGAAGATTCAGGAGGGTCAAACGCTCAAGCTTGGGGATGCCCCCGTGCACCCCCAAGAAATATTCAAGAAGACTCAAGCGTCTAAGCTTGGGGATGCCCCCATGCATTCCCTTCTCCATCAACAAATCATCAGTTCGTCTTTCGTTCCACTATATTTTAATCACTTCATGCGTTATGTGCTATGCTTGGAGCGTCTTGCTCTTAGTTTCCTTTTTAGTTTTCTTTAGCTTTGCTTGCTGTTCATAACAAGTAGGATCCTAGCCTTCATCGTTTGGGAGAGAAACACGCTCCACTCCACTGTAGAACACAACATAGGCTTGCATGCGCATCTTCTTGTGTGTGTTCTTTATCTTTTCATAGCTGCTGTCATGCTTAGCTCTTAGTTTTCATGCTTATCTTTTTAAGAGCTTTTGTTTAGGTTGTTGCTTCTGGAACTCTCTTGAGTTATCATGCTTATCTTGTTAAGAGAGTTGGCTTCTGTGGCACTGGTTGATATGTCTATGATAAAAATGCTATGTGCATAATGGTGCTTAGTAGTTCATGTTTTCTTATGGTTAGTCTCAAATAGCTGGGGGTTCTTAATGTGTTATTGAAGTGCCAGCATGATTTGTTTGCCTATGATGTGGTATGGTTTAGTGATATCTTCCTCCAAGAATTTATTTTAATTGACTTGGCATATGCTCATGCATATTTAAGACTGTAAAGAAAGTCTATCAAGCCTTGATGATCTTTAATTTCTGAGTAGTGATATAACTTCCATGCCCGATTCAATGTTGCTTTGTCGCTCTGCATGATTATGACCGTCATTGCTCTCTTAGTTGGTCGCTCCCAGTCTTTTGCTAGCATTCACCTGTACTAAGCGGACTGACTGCTTGTGCATCCAAAATCCTTGAAACCAGTTATGCCATATGAGTCCACCATACCTTCCTATATATGGTATTTACTTGCCATTCCTAACGAAGACTTTCTTGTACCATCTCGAAATTATTCAAATTTACTCCTGTTTTGTGCCTCTATTTTAGCTCATGAGGAAGTAGTAGGTAATTCGTGATCTTCTTGTGTTGGACATGTTTTATCCCGGGATTGCATGTCTAATCTGCAAACCCCTAATACAAGGAGGGACTGGCACGAGTGCGCCCAGCTCACAAAAGATAATCACAACCAACAAACCCTCCTTCACGCTTTATTTATGAGAAATCAGAAAACTTTGGTAGTGATAAACAAAGGAGATTAAGGGGATGTGATCGTCCCCATCTTGGGAGCCGTTCCTCAAAACATGTCTAGCGTAAGAAGTGATTGGGTTGTCTACTAGCATTCGTTGACGAATTATGCACCTTCCAAAAGTTTTTTATCTCTGTTTTTAAAACCACGAGCTCTGGTACTTGTTTAGTCTTTGCTTCCAGCCACGGGTTTTCAACCTTGCCATCAAAATCCATGGTTTGAGAGTCTCCACCTTCTTTCTTCAAAGCACCAACTATTGAGAGCATGATTGTCATTCTGAGTGTAATGTGCATTGTCTCAAAGTACCATTGTCTTCTGCATGATTGTGATATCGCTTATTCTGAAATCATTGTATCTAGTCGTCACTTAAACTTCGGAGGTGCTCCTGCATTTATGTTTTGCTTCACTAAAGGGGGCAAGCGAGGTATCACTTTGTCATGTTTGCACACCATGCTCACTACAAATCTATTGGGTGTTTCAGTATCATATTGTAAACTTTCAGTTCTTTGTGATATTCTCATGAGGCAACTTAATTACTAAAGATTCATTATCTCAATAAGCATTTGTCATGTGATTGTGAAAGACTCTTTGGTAGCATGTCACCACAGAAATTGTGCTTGTTATCATTTACCTACTCGAGGACGAGCAGGAATTAAGCTTGGGGATGTTGATACGTCCCAAACGTATCTATAATTTCTGCTTGCTCCATGCATGTTTTGGGTGATATTGCTATGCTTTTGATACACTTTCATACACTTTTGATCATATTTGGACTAACCTATTAACTCAGTGCACCCCAGTGTCAGTTTCTGTTTTCTGCTGTTTTTGTATTTCAGGTTTTCCCATTACTTAAATTGCCAGAAAAATTCCGGGAAAAATATATAAAAAATCAGCGCTCCAGAAGCTTCCATGCGCCAGAAGTGGGGCCAGAGGGGGGGCCAGAGGGGCCCCAGGCGCCCTGATGGCGCGGCCCCACCCCTGGCCGCGCCGGGGGGCCGCCTGGGGGGCTCCCACCTCCTCTGGTGCCCTACTTGGCCTCCTATTTATTCTCCCGTCGCGAAAACCCTGATTCCAGAACCCTTTTCTCCAGAAGCAATTCCGATCTCCGCCGCCATCGCCACCAAGTTTCGGGGGACCAGAATTCCTGTGCCGGCATCCTGCCGGGACGGGGAAGTGCCCCCGGATTCATCTCCATCGACGTTGCTTCCTCCCTCCATGATGCGGGAGTAGTTCCTCCTCGGGGCTGAGGTTTCTACCAGTAGCTATGTGGTCAATTCTCTCTCCCATGATGTGATCTTCGTTGTGATCATATGCTATGTTAATCTAGGGTGATCCCATGATATTTCCCCTTCCTCTATGTATTGGATTGATGTACTCACTTGTCTTTATCTAGTATAATCCCCGAGACCAAGGTGACAGCGGTCTATTGGACATGGATTAGAAGAATATTTTCATGAGTTATTTCCTCTTTTGTGTGTTGATTGAAGATTGAGAGTCTCTTGGTGCTTGTCTTTGACTATCCTTGAGATATGTTGTGGTGATTGTGGTACTCTCTTTGGATGGCCGCGGTGACATTGGGAAATCCATAGATTGAGAACTACGAACTTTGAGGTGTGCTTTTGTAGCCCTACATAATTCTCGTCCTCTCTTGACCACAAAGGAATGACCTCCGAGTGCGTCTCCATTGCACGTTTTTATCATGTGATTAGACTATGTTAATGTTGTTGGGAGTTGCCACTAGTGAAAGTATGAAGCCTAGGCCTTGTTTCCACCATTGCAATACCATTTGTGCTCACGTTTACCACTTGTTTGCTTGCTGCACTTTTTATTACAGATTTATATTACTTTGCTTTGCCACTCCTATCATCCATATTTTACCATCTCTTCGCCGAACTAGTGCACCTATACAACTCCTAGTTGTATTAGGTGTGTTGGGGACACAAGAGACTTCTTGTATCTTAGTTGCAGGGTTGCTTGAGAGAGACCATCTTCAACCTCTACTTCCCTGAGTTCGATAAACCTTAGGTCATCCACTTGAGGGAAATTGCTGCTGTCCTACAAACCTCTGCGCTTGGAGGCCCAACATAGTCTACAAGAATAGAAGCGTGTGTAGACATCAGCGTGTGTTGCGGTGGCGTGGCGTGTGTTTGTATTGGGTGCTTGTGGTTTGGTGCTTTGTATGTAAAGCGGGGCGAAAGCCTTTTTCGGTATGAGGAACCGTGGGCTCCAAGGCGGCGCCTTCAGGAAGGGGACGACAGTGAAGCGCTGCCACCGCCCGATCCGAGGATCAGAGTTTCCCCTGGAGCAACACGACGGGCAATGAGAGCCACAATGACGCTTTTGAAGAAGGGAACGAGCTTCGCCGCCGCCGGTCCGTCAGAAGATAGAGCAGGTTTTCACCCCGGCCACCACTCACCGCCACCGAACGCCACAGCTCGGTTACCACGCCACCCACACGGCCATGGCAATTGGGCAGCAGCAAGCCACGGGCTCTGCCCATGAGCACTGCAGAACCACCACCAGGGCCGCCGCCCCGGCATCCAAGACCTTGATGCCATCTCACCCGAGACCTGCCGCTACCCCAACCAAAGATACGAGCGGAAAGGTCCCTCCGTTCGTACCCCTAGGCGGCCCCCAGTGCCGAGACCCAATAGGCCGGCCAAAACTGACCTCCATCGACCCGTCCTATGGCAATGGGCGCGAGACAAGCATGGTCCTACTGCCGAGAGCGGGACAAGCTCGGTCCTGATGCCGGGCACGAGACAAGGTCAGTCCTGCTACCGGGTGAGAGACGAGCTCGGTCCTGCTGCCGGGTGTGAGAAGAATGATGGATCGCAGTTGGGGGAGGGCCAACCCTTCAATGAAGATAGAAGCCGAGAGCCGAGGTGAAGGATCGAAGGTCGAACCGGGCCGCCTACAGACGAGCCGACGCCGAAAATCCAGCCGCTGCTGCAGCCAACCCGCCGAGCTGCCGTGATGCTGGCTCAACGAATGGAAACCCCACACCAAGAGGGCTGAGCCACCACGCCACCGCCGCCCAGAGCCGGAGCAGCGGCCACGCCGGGCCGCTGCCCCAACCCGCGCCGCCCATCAGAAAAGCAACGTCAGATCTGGCCAGCACGCATCCACCTCGGCCGGCCAGAGCCTTGCCAACATGCCACCCGCGTCCGACCTGGTGCAGCCCAAGGCCACCCAGCCCGACGCGCCACCACCACTACCCTCCAGCGCCGTCGGTCTCCCAAGACGCCAGCAACCACCACCGAACCGGCTCTAGGAAAAGGACCCCAGATCCGCTGTCTACACGCCCCGCCTCGGGCCCGGGCTCACATCGATGAGCCTCGGCCAGCCCGATCTTGTAGATCTGCTCGCTGATCCGGCACCGGCGGTGGAAGGACGTCTGCACGGTGGTCCTGGACCGATCCTCGTCCCAGGCAACGTGAGGTCCGGGTCGGCCCGCACCCAGTCCGGCACCACGTCCGACTTCGCAAAGGCCAACCGGCACACCGTGTTGCGCCGTTCGTCCTTGCCAGCTACCATCCAGGTTCGCGAGGAGGAGGCGTCGCCGCCACGTCCGAGGTAGTAGAGGAGGTGGCCACGCTCTGGCAATCGGTGGGGCGGGTGCCTCCTCCTTCACGGTCGCCGCGCGCCACCAGGGTGGAGATGGCGGGGCCATCTCCTTGCCGCGCGCGAAGCGGCACAACGGCAATGATCACTGGATGAGTAGCCCGTACTGGATGCGCGGCGGGGAGGGCACCTGCGTCTTGATGTTGTGTAGAGATGGGGGCGCTGGCTCTTACTTTACGCGGTGGTGTGGCAGGGAGGGCGGCACCTCTTTGAAGGGGTGGTGCAGAGGCGTGGGCGGTGCCGGACAACGGTCGAGGACCGACCACTGGAGCAACAACTCGATCTGCTATGCATACTCTTCGTCCATCCGCCCAGCCTCGGCGAGGAGGCGCAACTGCTGCTGCTCCTTGTCGTCCTCGGAGAACACCACCACGAACACCACCACCTCCTTGACCATGGGCGCCCATGGAGGTGGATGCCTACGGACCCGGAGAGTATGGGCGATGGCACCACGATCCGGTAGACCCCGGGGATCCACCCGGAGCCTCTGCCGGACTTGGATGTGCCCATCTCTGCGGTGTGCGGGCAAGAGGGGAGGAGAGGTTGCGGTGCATCAAGCAGAGATGGGGTTTGCCGGCGAGGTCGGCCAGCTTAAATAGTTGGGCCAGGTAGACAGGCGGATTAGGTTTCTCGGTCACCGCGTTCGCATGAAGTGGCGTCGGTCAGCCGTCCTGTCACGTCGGTATGACCGGCATGAATGCAGGTAGGCGATAATCCAGTCGCGTCCACTTTGAGCGGCAGTGAATACACGGCAAGGGTTTTGGGTGGGACCACACTGTTGGAGGTCTACACAGCGGGCGACGCCTGTAGACCTCCTGCCGGTTTGTCTCCCGTTTGCGGGAATTAGGACGTGCAGACCGGTCCGCGGACTTTTATGCATGGCATTGGATGACAGAAAGTGTCCGGACCGTGTTGTCTAGATGCTTAGCGGCGCTTTGATGCACCGTGTTGGAGATGCCCTGATAATCTATTCGAGCCGCTAGGCCTCAAGCTTACCGAAAAAGGCTTCCGCCCCGCTTTATATATAAAGCAAAGATCGACATCACCCGGAACAAACGCACGCCACCACCACACACGCATACGGCCAAGGCAGGATACATAGGCATTAATCGCAGCAACACCACCCCTAGCACTACCAATGCGAAGAGCTTCACTAGTTCTTTGTACTGTTCCTTTTGTAACAACTCCCATGTCTGTAGCCAACTGTTATTAGAGTTATATTTGTACCTCTGTTTTCCATTAGAGATATATCTGTGAATGTTGTAGAAATTGTAGTATAGATGAATATGGTGTTGTTGTGTTGTATTGATCTGACCCTCATATGGGGTATATATAGAATACACGAGGGGGTAAAGACTTGGAGTACAAGATAAGTAATACATGGTTTAAACCTAGTCGATCTACTCCTTATCTCTATCTTTAAACCCAAACTATATTCTAACATTCCCCCTCAGTCGTAGCAGGAGTGAAACGGACGATTGCGACTGCGTATCGTGCTTGCGTCGTCTTCTCCGCTTCACCGTCATCACCTCTGATTGGTCGACACCTTGGGCGGTGACTGCGTTCCCTTACGGTGCCTTCCTTGTCTCTCCTCTATTCCCTCCCGCAGTCACAGCGGGAGAGGCGTGGACGCTAGTGACGACTCGGACGCTGTTGACTGGAGTTGTTGCCGATGACTTGTTGTAGACGTAGCCCTGTATGTCGATGTCGAGGTAGCTGTGGTCGAGGTAGTCGTGGTCGATGATGTAGTCGTCGTGGATGATGAAGCCGCACAAAGCCGGAGGCGCAAAAAAATGCGCTATGACGGAGCTGCAGACGTGGACGATGCACCTTGCGGATGTCAGAGGGTGTCGTCGGCGATGAGTCCACCGGTTTTGTCAAGACCGGAGGAAGCCCATCGAGCACACATCGGTTTTGCCAGAACCATGTGGCCGTGCAGGGTCGTCACTGTAGTGATGCCTTGCCGATGCAGTCGTGCCGTCGTGGATGACGCGGTCGATGCCGTCGTCGTGACGCGGTCATTGCCGTCGTCGAGGTCGTGTCTTGCAGAAAAGTCTGTCAGAAGACGCTAGTTGTCCATCTTGTGGACGAGGCGGCGGCGGTGTGTCGACGATGATGTTGGTGAAGACCACGTTGATGAAGACCTTGGGGATGAAGTGTCGGTGTTGCAGCGGCGCGTCGACGATGATGCATCGCTCGGAGGAGTCCCTCGTAACGATGGGGTGTCGATGTCGTGTCGTGCGGAGGAAGTCGATGAAGAATTGCATGCTTTCCACGTCGTCCCGGCGTGTGGATGGTGCATGTCGACGTAGCTTCTTGTATATGTGCTCGACAAAGATTTTTTTTTGGCGTGATGTAGTCATAGAGCTTGGTGTTGATGTTCGGCTGGATGTAGAGGTGTCGGTGCAGAAGGTTGAATCGATGGAGGCCGCGCGTCGTTCGCGCGTGTGGTTGCTGCGGATCTTCGGATCCCTGGCTGCCCGGGCCTGATGCTTGACGTGCTCGTGTAGCGGTCGACCTGCGTTGCTCCTGTCCGGCATCCGTGCAGGATGTGTAGATGATGCGTTGGTCTCCTATTTGCTGGCTCGTCTGGCAAGCCTGCGCTGCTCCTCGTGTGACGCCGCATGTTGATGTAGAGCGGACGGGGTTGTCGAGGAAGGGAGTCCGAACGTGAACGTAGCATCTCGCCTGGAGTTGCTGGGTCCGGCGGGCGGATGGTCGATGCAGAGACCATGCCTGTATGTCGTGGAAGATGTCAGGTTCCAGGTGTGGCCGCAATGCTCACCGCTGGATCGGACCAAATCGCCAGGATCCCCCGGGCGCTTGGGGAAGCCGTCCACCAGAAGACCACGACGGGCTGCAGATTTCCTTGATGCCATCCATGCATACATGGATGTTGATTCGTGGCTGGATCCACCTTGGCTACGCATAGATGGATGCGGAGACATGCAGGAGATTAATCTATAGGAGTTTGAATCCCTCCCGGAAACTAAACCTGGCTTAGTTACTATGCATGCGTGATCGTCGGCTCTGGCGTTGGAGGAGAATCTGCCGCCTGAGCCTCGACTGATCTGAGACCGAACCCGGCTTGGAGTCGAGCGCACGTGCTCTTCACCGCCGTGCGGTGTCCCCGTGCGGGTGCACCGCCTCGTTCGCGCCTTGGAGCATCTGCACATGATCGAGCCTCAACGAATCTTGCACCAAATTTCATGGGAATCTGAGGGTCGTTGAATTTGTTTGTAGCTAAAAGAAAAGAAGATCTACTGGAATTTCAAAAGTTGAAACTAATCTAATCTATGGAACCAATCTGATCATTGATCGATCGGGTGCGGCGCCCCCGGGGAGAGGAGATTAATTTCCCCGGGGGCTGCGTGCTGCGGAAGTGGTTGAAGGTCCTAGGATCGGCGTCGTTGGACAAACCGCTCTAATACCATGTAGAAGTGCACACTCTAGCCAATGCAACCAAAAGACCGATCTGATGGAAGAGACTAGACAACACATTATACGTCAACACTCCCCCTCATGTGTGGCTCCCTCAGGCCTAAACGTGGACCGAAAGTGGGCTGCAAATTTAATTGCGCCAGCCGGGTCTTGAACTTGAGACCTCTTAGCTCTGATACCATGTAGAAATTGTAGTATAGATCGGTCTTTTGGTTGCATTGGCTAGAGCGTGCACTTCTACATGGTATCGGAGCCAAGAGGTCTCAAGTTCAAGACCCGGCTGGCGCAATTAAATTTGCAGCCCACTTTCGGTCCACGTTTAGGCCTGAGGGAGCCACACGTGAGGGGGAGTGTTGACGTATAATGTGCTGCCTAGTCTCTTCCATCAGATCGGTCTTTTGGTTGCATTGGCTAGAGCGTGCACTTCTACAAATGTACCATATCTTGGCTTAGGAACCATGGAAATACACAAAGTTGCCTCTCTAATGACATAAAAATATGCACTTAGATGGAGTTATTTGTTCATTAATAAGCTAGTGCGGTTACTATGTTCTAACACAAAACTACAAGAGTGGTAAGGGCATATCCAACACGGGCCCTCAAACCATCAAGACGCAGTTTGCCATCGGATGCGTTACCCCATTGGTCCACGGACCGGTCCGGATGTTCGAAATCCCGCAAACCGGATGCAAACCATGGGGGCTTTGCGGGCATCCGGAGCCATGTACGTGTCTGCCAGCCCGGTCCCACCCAAAACCCTCTCCGCTTGAAGTGGTTGCCGTGCATTAATGCCGGTCAGCGCCGCTCTAGAGTGGATGTAACATCAAAGCATTGATGCCGATCAGAGCGACACAACCGAACGAGCGGGCGGTGCTTCTTTAATGTCGACGCGGCAACCGAGAAACCTACCCCAGCCAATGCATTTAAGTCGACCCCATGTGGCTTCCCGTCCCTTCGCCTGGCCTCACCGTGCGTATTTAAGAAGGTCTCCGGGGTCATCCCACCTCACCGCACCACTCCTCTTTCACTTCGCCCGCACCCTCTCAGATCCTCCCCACTCGAGTGCCGTCCAGACCATCGTGTTTGCACCATGCCAAAATCATGGTTCTCCCTGCCAGCAGGCGGCAGTGGATCCGGATCTCCCTCTGGATCTTGGCGCGCTGTCGTTGCTCTACGGGGCCCTCGGTCTGCACGGCCGCCGGCTTCTCCGAGAAGTAGGAGATCATCGTCTCCTCCGGCGACGAGGAGGATCAGCCATGGCAACAGCTGCGCCTGTACGCCGAGGTGGCGGTCATGGACGATGAGTACGTGCGGCAAATGGAGCTTATGATGGAGCAGTCGCTACGGAACCATGGTCTAGCGCTGCCTTCCCCGCCGCCAGCCTGCGTGAAGGAGAAGCTGGCCTCGCCGCCTCTCAGCCGCATGAATGCGGAGCCAGTGTCCCACCGACGCAACAGGCGGCATCCAAATTGGGCGCCACGTGAAGGAGGAGCTAGTGTCTTGGCCGCCGCGCGACTAGCGCGGCAAGGCCGTGAAGCCATGAAAGAGGAGGCGGTGCTGCCGGTGATTGGAAAGGCACGGGAGCGCCTCCTCCACTACCTCGGTGACCACGGCGGCTCCTCATCGCGGGGCATTTTCACGGCGGAGGAGAGGGCGTCCTGGTAGGCGATGAGGCAGGAATAGCGCAACGTGAAACACTGCTCGGCGTTCACCAAGTCTGCCGAGGCATTGGTATGGGTCCGCGTGGACCATGACCTCACGGAGGCCTGGGCCCGCGTCAGGTCGGTGACCAATGCAAAGACGGCCGCGTAGTAGCCGCATCGTCCTGACGGGGAGCTCATCAAGATCGGCGAGGAGTGGTCTCTCAGCGAGATCGTTGCTGCTGCCGGCAGGGGAAAGGGAGGGCTCCCTAGCCAGGATCAGCGTTGGCCTTGGCGGCCCTCCGCACGGCTCAGGAGGAAGTGGAGCGGCTTCTCTGAGAGCGCTAGGCGGCCGGGCAGGGCCCTCGCGCCCTTCCGCCGCTGGAAGGACCACTTCGACGGCAACGATGGCACTGGTGGCAACAATGGTGCCGCTGGTCAGGCCGGCCACACGTACGAGGTCACCATCCGCTACAAGCTAGTTTAGTCTTTTTTTAGGTTTTAGTTGAATGGACGAAATATCGTCCATTTTATGTAAATTATATCCGAACTTAAGTGAATTTCATCGTGTTTTCATGAAAATCGTCCGGTTGGTTCAAATTCCCTTTGAAATATATGTAGCCACAGTTGGATGGACATGTTTGTTTTAGGGGTCCGAATGGAGATGCCCTAAATGGGCACAAAATACTACTCCCTAGTTGTTATGAGCGGCACATACTACAACCATGCAGTTAGGGGCCTAGCCCAGTTATCTTATCGTGTTAGGGGCTTAGCCCAATTATATCATTAGGAGGATTATATAAACTCATGTAAGGACTAAGGACCCGTTTTGAGATTAAGCAAAGAAGCAATCATATTTGCTCGCCTTCCTTAGGGAGCTGGGAAGCCTAACCCTAGCCGCCTCCTCCCCTGCGCCATCTCCCTCTCAGCCGCCGCCTCATTGCGCCAGGACGGCGCCCAGCCGCCGGCCGCCGCGCCCTCACCCTCGTCCACCTCCATCATTCCCCTACAACCTACGATCTCGACCCGGTAGATCCCTAGTTTCTACCAGTTTGGTATCAGTTAGCTCAAGTTCGATAATGTCTTCGTTGCCGCCCACCCCATCCCTTCTGCTGCCGACCTCCACCACCGCACTGCTGCTCTTCTCCACCGCGATGTTGTCCTCCACCACTGCACCGCTGCTCTCCACCACCGCGCCGCTGGCCCCCATCACCGGCGCCCCCACCTTACAGATGCCGGCTCCCTCCGTCGCGTTGGGCACAGGAGTTTACACCTCGGAGGAGGTCACCGGGGTCCTCCACGACCTCGTCACAGCGGTCCAGGAGATCCGCCTGTACTTGGCCAGCACCTACGGGCTGCCGCCACCGCCGCCGTCGGCCGCCGCCACCGGTCCGCCGGCCCTGCCATGGTACTCACGGCACTCGTCGGCCTCCGCGCTGTTCGCTGGGCAGCTGCAGCTGCAGCCGCCGCCTGCTACCACCCTGCAGTGGCCGTCGCCCATAGCCGCCACCACGCCGCCGTGGCTGCTGTGGCAACCGCCGCACCAGGCGGCATCCGCCGCGCTCGCCGGGCCGCTGCAGCTGCCATCCACCGCCACCATCGCCCCGCCCTGGCTGAAGTGGCAGCCGCCGCTGCTGGTGCTCCGCCGCTGCCCGGCGCGACACCGCAGCAGCCTATGCCGGTCAGCTCCGGCCCCGCATCGACCGCGCAGGCGGGAGTCCCGATCCACCAGGTACGGTTCCCGTCCTCGCCGTCCCCGCTACCGGCTTGGTTGACCGAGTCGTCGTCTCAGCCGGTCTACACGATGGCCTCGGGACCGCCGCACGTGCCGTCGCAGCAGGCGCAGTACGGCAGGTTCTCCAGCTCTGCGGGCCCTACGTTAGCCTCGACGCGCCGCCGTTCCACGGGGGGCCCCCTGTGGTCACCGATCCGGCGCCGCTGCTCCGCACTGCCGAGCCATTCCCCATGGCGGTCATACCCAGACGGCGCCGCGCTTCGCCAGGCTCGCCTTTGCCACCTATGATGGCACCGAGGACTCCCTCATCTGGCTTAATCAGTGTGACCAATTCTTCCGGGGACAACGCACGCTCGCGTCGGACCGCACCTGGCTCCCTTCATATCACCTCCGAGGCGCCGCACAAACTTGGTATTACGCTCTCGAGCAGGACGAGGGCGGCATGCCTCCATGGGAGTGTTTTCGCGAGCTCTGCCTCCTTCACTTCGGGCCGCCAATACGCCGGAGCCGGCTGGCGGAGTTGGGCCGTCTCCCCTTCACCTCTACGGTGCAGGACTTCACTGACCGCTTTCAGGCCCTGGCATGCCACGAGCCCGGCGTGACGGCTCGCCAGCGGGCCGAGCTCTTCGTCGGCGGTATACCGGATCATATCCGCGTGGACGTGGAGCTGCAGGGACCCCGGGACCTCCAAACGGCCATGTACTACGCCCGTGCGTTCGAGCGTCGCGCGGTGGCCATACAGGAGGCGTCACCGTCCCGGGCCGCTGGGCCGGCACCCTGTCCGGACGTTCCCGCGCAGGGTCGGCCTGCTCAGGCTTCCGCGGCACCCCTCGCCGCGACCGCGGCGCGCCCGTTCCGCCGACTCACCCCGGCCGAGCAATTCCGGCATCGCCGCCAAGGGTTGTGCTTCAACTGCGACGAGCCCTACGTGCCCGGCCACGTCTGCCCACGACTCTTCTACCTGGAGGCTGCAGACTACATTGAGGAGGATGCCGCCGCCGCCGGGCTCGGCGACCTGCCCGCCCCAGCTGCCGCGGAGGTGTTTGGCGACGGTTGATCACCTCGAGGAGTTCCGCAAGAGCTTCCCCGCCTTCCAGCTCGAGGACGAGCTGTTTGTGTAGGCGGGGAGAAATGTTATGAGCGGCACATACTACAGCCATGCAGTTAGGGGCGTGGCCCAGTTATCTTATCGTGTTAGGGGCTTAGCCCAATTATATCATTAGGAGGATTATATAAACTCATGTAAGGACCCGTTTTGAGATTAAGCAAAGAAGCAATCATATTTGCTCAGCTTCCTTAGGGAGCCGGGAGACCTAACCCTAGCTGCCTCCTCCTCTGCACCATGTCCCTCTCAGCCGCCGCCTCATTGCGCCAGGACAGCGCCCAGCCGCCGGCCGCCGCGCCCTCACCCTCGTCCACCTCCATCCTTCCCCTACAACCTACTATCCCGACCCGATAGATCCCTAGTTTCTACCACTAGTATAAATATAAAGTTGTACTAAAGCAATAACAATTAATATGGATCGGAGGGAGTACAAACTTGCTTGCATCAAAATTTTCATCTATACATTCTAAAAATCTAGTATCTTCCCAAGTGATTACTGCTGTGGTCCCCCAACCTGCAAGATGTGCAAACATTATCTAAGTATAGAATCCAAAATCACGGTTGTAGGTCATGTCTCATGTGGTACCAAGACGGAGAGTGACCCAAACTGTGCAATAATAATAATTATACTTGATTTCAGAATTCTAGCACACAAAGGCTGCCAAATTGATCCCTAGATTTGGAGTTACCTGTACAAAATCGTAATATCCTTTATTATCATTTATCAATTATACTTTTGAGCTCGTACAGACAGAAATCCCCAGATGTTGAGTTACTTCATCTTTGGCAGCGAGATACTCAAAAGCATGTACAACTTTGAAATATTGTTTCTTTTCTTCAAGAGGAAAATAGTGTGGTTACCAGAATTACTACATATGTATTCCCATGGTACAGATTCTGTACATATCTTCGTCCTCAAACTTGTCTGGAATTTTGTCCTCAAATCACCTAAGGGCCTATTTGATTCGCAGGTTTCCAAAAACACAGGAATAGGAAAAACATAGGGTTATCATGTCATGTCCAATTGAATTCTACAGGAATCTGGTTTGTTTGATTGCATCACAGGAAAAACATAGGATTCTTTTCAAGAGGTTTGAGTGGATCCCAAAATTCCTATGGAATGTAGTACAAATGATTATACTTAGGAAAAAACCCTATAGGATCCAATCCTACAAATCAAACAACGAACATAGGAAAGAAAATCCTATGAGAATCCTTTGAATCAAAGAAGTCCTAAAACAGTGTAGTAATTCTGCGACACAGGTTCCGTTCTTAGTTTACATACATATCTGATAGTTCCTGACAATGCAGATTCTCAACATGTGTTCCTGACGTTGTCATCCTCATGTGGCACAGGGAGATTTGCGCATTTTAGTGTTCAATGATTTGAGGTGACTAAGCTGGGGCCTGGGCTAGCACTGTCATGCTGATGTAACTTGGCTGAGATGCTCACAGGATTATCAATAACGTGAACATAGAACCTTCGCAATAAATAAATTAAAAACGTGAACATAGATAGGAGGTAAACTAACACAGTTGTATATTTAAAGCACCCTCCCTCCGATCCCTAAAAAAAAAAGCACCCTCCCTACGATATGGTAAACTGTTTTCTCTTTTTTTTTGGCGGAATGATATGGTAAACTGTTGAAGTTTAAGAAAATGGCTCTCCTAGTTAAAGACACACCCCTTGGTCCCATAATATAAGAGCGTTTTTGAAACTAGTGTAGTGTACAAAACGTTCTTATATTATGAGACGGAGGGAGTAGTTTGCTATTGTTAATTCATACGGGCTGTTGTTTGGGTTCAGTCTTTCATGTTAGAATTTGAGTTTTTTGACATTTCTGTTGTTTGCTTTATCCTGTTGATGTTGTGGTGGTTGCTTTTATAATATAAAGTGGGGTAACCCTTTTTCGTCCACTCCCCTTGTTAGCAATGAAGAAAAGAGTGCTTTTGCATCTTAAACTAGTTTTTTTAGGAGCCGTCTATTTTTTTTGCAATATTTTTATGTAGAAAGATGATACGAAAACAGCTTGGTATGTCCCTGCAAGCATGCAAAGGGGCAACCTGCCATCATAATTCAGGCAAGTACAGCCACAAATGTACCTGTTTAGAATGAATCCAAAAACTTATGTACCTAAAGCATAATATGGGTTGCCTCTTCAGGCGCATTGTTTAGTAGTAATATACTTTGGTAGACAGATAACAACCGATTTGTGTTCCGTACTTGTGGGGGCAAAGAAAAAGATTGTCTTTCTTTGCCCTGGCAGTGGCAGTTCCAGGATGTGGTTAAAAACAGCTGTTTTATTATGCCCATCGGAGACAGGATTTTGTCCGTCTTCTCTTCTTGTACTTGGTGCGCTTTAGAAGAGGGAAGACCACAAAGTATGTCAAACAATTAGTTTCTCGTACACATCCGCGTAAGCAATACACTATAGTGGCAGCATGCATGCTTGAGAACAACACATGCATCCTGTGATCAGTTCAATTATCATCGCCATTGGGCATTAGCAACGGAATATTCAAGTGTGCATTATTAAGGGCGGCTTGATGCTGACCTCGAAAGACTGGCCTTTCAGTTCAGAGGGAGGTGAGCAAATGTGAGTTATCTATTGAGAGAACAGCACGCAAGAAACAAGGGTGGCTCTAGCTTGACTGGTAAAGACTGGCTGGCTCATCTCCTGTCAGATTAGAGCTGCTGCTAACCCTGGCCCTGGCCAAATTGGTTTTGCTGAGAAATGTCCAAAAGTGAAAAGGAGTTCAAGGGACAACAAAGCCTGATAGAAGACACCAACTAATCTAAACAAATAAAGCAAAAGATAATAGGAGGATAGGACCAGCTGCTGATGAAGTATATGAGTGAACATGACAGCCTTTGTTGTTTAATCATGCAACTGGTGGACATGTCACAAAAAGAAGCATGACCATTTGGGAAATACGCACCATAATCTCTAGTTGTTGTCCCCCTTAACATGCACTCACCCTACTCCACTTGTACGCTTGCTTGCATGGGAATGGATTTGGCCTATCTACTGTTTCAGAATACTTATAATGGATTCCCTAAAAAAAATGGATACATAAGGTATTATATAAATATTAATGATTATAAATATTCCCGCTATAGCGGTTTGAGCTGGGTGCCGCTAAATGGTGTATCCACGTACAATTGTCTGGTTAAGTTACAAAATAGCGGGCTATAGCAGGTGCGCTATAGCTATTTGAGCAGGGTGCCGCTATTTGGCATAGCCCACTATTTAAAACTATTATTATTATTATATAATGTATGTGTTGTATGAGCTGCAACTTTCTAACAAAAACAATCACCGTTAGAACTGAACTTTGCCAACTGAGCTGTCTGTAAGATTTCTATGCTGGTCAAGTGCATTATCAGAAGAAAAAGGAACCTCATTTCAACTTTATCTTCCTCCTTTCTGTTAGCTGTATGATGGTCCTATTACCTTATACTCCCTCCGTCCCAAAATAAGTGTCTTGAGCTTAGTACAATTTTGTACTAGAGCTAGTACAAAGTTGAGACATTTATTTTGGGACAGAGGGAGTATATGACTAAATTTGAGAAATCGTATACCAACGTTTCTCTGACATCATCGGCATATCTTTGTCAGGGATTTTCTTTTTGCTAGCATGCGTTCTGAAATAAGCATCCCTGTGGAGTTTTTCCGCTGCTGACAGGGAGATGATGCTGCACTTGGAAGCTTGCAAGAAGGAACGAAGGTACAGAAGATAATTTAATCCACTTTGCACACTCATTTGTTTTGGTACCACAGGACAAGTTTTCTTGTACCTGAAGAATATTGTACTTGCATTCTGCCGTTATGCTCGGAAAGTTCTTTTTTATCTTATATAATAAATAAAGTGGTAGAACTATATATTATGTCTTTCAGAATTATTCCTTGGATAAGAAACACATACATATTTTATCATAATATAATGTGGCAGGCTTAATACCTTTGTCCGTTTTGTTTAACACAGTATAATCATAGATGTCCACATACACGCGCGTACAATCATCCTTAGAAAACGCACACATGCACACCTTACTCGTTTGAGCACCTTCGAGATACTGAGTTGACATCACATCTTGAGATTGATGAAGTCACGGCTCGTAGTCGACCGGAACGTCTCCTTCCATTGAACGAACGTGGCCGGATCGAATACCTTTGTCGGTTAGCGCCATCAAATTCCATTGGTGTACTGGGTGATAGTACTTCACACCACGGAAGGGGAGAAAAGGAAGGCGTGGGTGGTGGCATGGAAAAACTTGAGCCCGCCGTAGTAGGTCAGGACCACCATTGTACTCCCCTACCAGCCATATGCAAGACGATGCGCTTGGTGAGGCTATAAAGCCCGAATCTCCTTGGGCCCCGGCCACACCACACCGTGGCTTTCCATCCTCCCAATACCAAGCAGAGTAGTTCCAAAAACTAAAGGTGGGGAGGGGCCTGAGTGGAAAGGGTATGCCTGCTCTTTTCCATACACATTTGTGTTCATCAATGGCCGAAGGGGATCTCATCTCACCAGGTCGCAAGTGGGGTGAAAAAGGGAGATCTAGGGAGGACTTGGTGGCCCACCTTTTTTTTTCTCTCCACGAGGACGAGCTAGCAGCTAGCTCGCGGATTGGAGAGCCAAAGTTATCTGAATTGGTCTCAGATCTCGGGGAAGATCACACATTGTGTACTCTCCACTCAGTTGGCAATGCAGCATTTTGTTATTTGCATGATGCCATCCTGACTCTGCCCCTGCTTCTGGAGAACGGGTTGGGCTATGGTGAAGTGGCCACCAGGAATACATTTCCTCTCTCCCAAAGAAATGTGTGTCATTTTGTCTAAGTCACTACAACTACAAGTCTTGCAACCAAAGCGGCCAGCAAAACATGAAACCAAGAGCCAGCTATATAATTACAAAAGAAAGAGGAAACTAAGACCCAAAGCCAAAACTGTACAGCTAACCAACTCGAGCTGCTCTTATTTTCTCTGTTGCTTCAAGCTTATTCTTGCCCCCCTTTACCCAAAAAGGGTTCCCCCGCTTTATATATAAAGCACTCATCACCGAGCCAACATACAAAACACACGCCACCATCCACACACACCCCAGGCATGATACAAAGACGCTGAGAGCAACCACACTATCGACAACAACAGGTGAACAAGAAGCGTCACTATGGAGTAGCCGGGATCCTCAACCGTGGCTAACCATGGAGAAGCCACCGTGAAGAGACGAAGCTGAGCATGACGACCCATGGGCTCCAAGGCGGCGCCTTCAGGAAGGAAGCGACACCGAAGCGCCCAATCCGTAGGTCAGGGTTTCCCCCAGAGCACCATGGCAAACGGTGAGTACCTGCGACGCCTCCAAGAAGGGAACGGAGTTAGAACACCGCCGCCACCGGCCTGACAAGTTAGAATGGGTTTTCACCCCAGCCAACACTCACCGTCACCGAATGAGGCACGGTCGACCGCACCACCGCCATCAGACGTCACACCCTGGCCACCTCGCCGCCCACACGACCATGGTCGCCAAACTGCGCCTAAGCTGCGTTCTCCGCCCTCGAGTGCCGCGTCACCCACCACCAAGGCCGCCGCCCTGACATCCATGGCATCCATTCCATCCACACCCCAGGAACGCAACCATGACAATAGAGGAGACGGTCAGGAAGGTCCCTCCTTTCCATCCCCTGAGTAGCCCCTAGGTTCATGCCCGGCCAGATTTGATCAACATCGCCCCGCCGACCCGAGCTGCAAAGGCGAGCTCCCCGGTGGTATGCCGCAACGAGACGGGAGGCAAGCATGCCGCCGTGGCCCGATGACGCCGGAGCATCCCTCAGTGGTGGACAGAGAGGGGAAAAGTCCAGCCCATCGATGCCTCCTGCACAAACACAGCTTGGAGAACCTCCTCACGAGCCGCTTATGAACAGTCTGACGCCGGAGATGCCCATCCGCCGCCATGAAATGACCCAGACCACCGCCACGGGCCACAACCATGCCGTGGCAGCCCACATTCGCGCTGGGACCCTGAGGGTCGACCTCAAGGCGCTCGCCGGCAACCAGAGGCCAGATCAGAGTGAATCTTACCGGCAGCCACTGCATCCTGTAGCAGCTTCCGGCACGCCACAGGGGTCCACGACTAGAGCCACGACCCCGCCAGGTCGCAGCCAGCCCTCGCGCCGCCCCGCCGTTAACTGCCTGCTAGGTCTGGATCCTAGCCAGGGCTGCCTCCGCCAGCATGGGCACATGCCCTCCGTCACCAAGAAGCCCTCAAAGTCGGGGTCCCGCCGTCGCGCCCCCGCACGTAGCAGACGTCCCGCACCGCCCACCACCGCACGAAGAGGAAAGGAGGCCCCGCCGATCGAGCTTTGCCCGTCAGCGAGCTCCGGCGGCGGCGAGGAGAGGGGAGGGGAGGTGGGGACTAGAAGGCGTGGCAGCTAGGGTTTCCCCCCGTTGCTCGCGGGAGTCCCGTGGCG
Organism: Secale cereale; assembly: GCA_902687465.1. Lineage (NCBI taxonomy): Eukaryota > Viridiplantae > Streptophyta > Magnoliopsida > Poales > Poaceae > Secale > Secale cereale. The sequence goes on from LR738709.1 coordinate 357,632,775, forward strand.
CTTGGGGGTGGGGGGATGGGGTGACTTCTCGCTCTCCAGTGTCATCTAAAACCACTTGGTGTGACATGCTTTGTTATCCGTTGTTCGTTTGCAAGGTGAAACCACTTGATATTCTTGCCTCCCTTTAGAAAAATAGTATTTGTAGTGTGACATGCTTCGTTGTTCGTTTGCAACGTCTAAGGTTGATCGCAACACGATCGTCAATGGAGTTTTTATTGCTTTATTATGCGAGTAAAGGAACTTATTTCACGCCACTTGGTAGACAACTAGAGTATGTTTCAACGTAGAGGTCATGCCATATCTTCTTCTTTCATGACAAACCTTTATTGGAGATGCCGTTATCAAAGTATAATTTTGGTCACTGCTTTTTTTTTCGAAAAGAATTTCGGTCACTGCTGATCGAGCACTTCTATCTTGGGATTTATAAAGGGAACTTTAATGCTGTAGAAGAGCAGTTGCGCTAGATATTGACTACACGTTCATATGTGATATGATGATTGGAAGGCTGTGGCGGTGAGCTAGGGAGCATATTGGAAGAAATCTCTGCCGATTCTGTATTTATCGTTTTTTTCTGAAAGACCTTGCATCCATCTGTGGACAGACAGTTTCAGCTATTTGACACTATTCCAGGATTCTATTCTTGACATGCAAATGACCTGACTTTTTTCTTGGAGAAATATTCTCTTCACATTTAGGCAGAAGTTTGCGTTAGATGAACACAAGGCCAAACACACGATACACATTTGTGTAAATCACAGAGGAAGAGCAATAAAGATAGCAAACTATGTAAAAGAGTATCAGAAGAAAAGATCTAGTTACCTCTGCAGCCGTACTTACTGTATTTAATGTTTAGGGAACCCATTCATATGTATGGTAGTAGCAAGTGGCCTCTGCCCAGTACACATTGGGGAAGGATGGAATAGGAGATAAATATTGCAGTTAGTCGAGTCAATTAAGTTTGGGCACATCATCAGAGGTCTGAAAGACTTGGCTAAACGTAGGTTCTTGGCGGAGTCGTCTATCGAACACAAGCTTGATTTCATCGCCCTTTCCGAAACTGGTAGAGACAACTTCACATCCCAGTTTCTGGGTACGTTGTCTGGAGGTGTCGGTTTTGTTTGGCATTGCTTACCCCCCAGAGGAAGGTCCGGTGGGATTTTACTAGGGGTAAGAAGAGAGTCTCTAGAAGTCCGTAACGTGGTCTTGGGGGAGTTCGCCGTAAAGTTCAGGGTGAGATCCAGGGTCGATGGATTTCAGTGGGCATTGGTGGCAGTATATGGAGCTGCGCAACCTGAGCTCAAACCAGACTTTTTGGCGGACCTCGTTCGGATTTGTGGAGATGAGCAGCTCCCAATTCTGGTGGGAGGTGATTTTAATATAATTAGAAGACGGGAGGAGAAGAACAATGATAATTTTGACGGCAGATGGTCGTTTATGTTTAATGCTATTATTGAAAGTCTGGATCTCCGTGAGATCGCGCTTTCTGGCAGACAATTCACCTGGGCTAATTCACTACCAAACCCAACTTATGAGAAGTTAGATCGTGTTCTCTGTAGTGTGGAGTGGGAACAGAAGTTTCCCATGGTGACCGTTCAGGCCTTGTCGAGGGCTATTTCGGACCATACTCCACTCTTGGTAGACTCTGGAGTGGCAACTTATACGGGAAATAAAAATACTTTCTCTTTCGAGTTAGCGTGGTTTGAGAGAGAGGGGTTTTTAGACCTGGTTGCCAGGGAATGGGCCAAAGGTGGAGGTGGAGGAGGTTATTCTGCCGTAGACAGATGGCAGAATAAGATTAGGCATTTAAGGCAGTTCCTACGTGGCTGGGCAAAACATCTTAGCGGGGTGTATAAGGTTGAGAAGGAGCGACTTATCAACCTTATTAATACCCTTGATGTTAAGGCTGAGTATTCTATCCTAGCGACAAGTGAACTGGAGGCTAAGGTGACGGCCGAATCTAGGCTGAAGGAATTGTTGCGAGAGGAAGAATTGAAATGGGCACTCCGTGCCAAGGTTCGTGAAGTTATCCAAGGGGATGATAACACACAATTCTTCCATTTGATTGCTAATGGTAAGCATCGAAAGAAAAGAATTTTTCAGCTCGAGCAGGATGAGGGCACGATAGTTGGGCAGGAGAACCTCAAGCTTTACATCACTGACTATTATAAGCGCCTGTTTGGGGCTCCGGATGATAGCTTCGTGTCTCTAGACGAGACACGAATTCAGGATGTTCCCCAACTAGCGGCAGATGAGAATGAGATCTTATCTGCCCCGTTCTCGGAGAAAGAGGTGTTTGATGCGGTCTCACAGATGAAGAATAATAAGGCGCCTGGCCCGGATGGTTTTCCGGCTGAATTTTATAAAAGGTGCTGGCACATCATTAAGGATGATCTACTTGCGATGTTCCATGATCTTTTCGATGGTCATCTGAAACTATTTCACCTTAATTTTGGTACCATAACTTTACTTCCTAAGAAGGCAGAGGCGAATCCAATTGAGCAATTTCGACCAATTTGTCTTCTTAATGTCAGTTTTAAGATTTTCACTAAGGTAGGAACGAATAGATTGACGCAGATTGCACATAGCGTTGTGCAGCCTTCCCAGTCTGCTTTCATGCCGGATAGAAACATCCTTGAAGGGGTTGTTGTCCTTCATGAGACGCTCCATGAAATCCATACGAAAAAACTTGATGGAGTAGTTTTTAAGGTGGACTTTGAAAAAGCATACGATAAGGTCAAATGGCCGTTCCTTCAGCAAGCCTTAAGAATGAAAGGGTTTGATCCATCCTGGAGAAAGCATGTAACGCCCCGGACACACCCGCCGGTGGTCGTTACTCCTGGCGGGATCTAGACTGGCCTCACATATCAATACTAGTCTTTTCTGCGCACTTTGTCCTCACTCATGCGCACCCGGGAGCAACTTCCCGGTCGGTTACCCATCCTGAAACTACTCCAAGCTGAGCACGCTTAACTTTGGAGTTCTATCCGAATGGGCTCCCGGAAAAGAAGGAATTCCTTATTGATATGAGTAGTCTATCATCCCTAATAAGCCAGGCCATCACATACACCCTCACTCAGAGGAACCGACGTCCTCGTCGGGCCACAGGAACGTTCCCTCTTGGCACAACCGTCTGTGCTTCCAGGACAGCACATGTGCCATGCCGTGTGCCACGACGGGTCACAAACGTCATGCACAACATGACTGCAAACTGTCCGCAAACATCCGTGTAACCGCGAGGGTCGGCTCTGATACCAACTTGTAATGCCCAGGATGGGACTATACCTCCTACGTGTCGAGGCATGACTTAAAGGTATAAGCCCATCCTAGAATGATCTCAAGTTTGGTATCTTTGCACGACTCATGTAAAAGAGGGATTAAATAGCAAAAGGAGATAGTTGGCTTACACTCGCCACTTCACACAATACATTACATAAGCAATCATCATTCAAAACATCACAACCCGACTACGGGTGAAGAACCAAAGAAAGATACCAAAACAACATAAAGCCCAGGTCAGGATCGAATCCTAGTAGAAACCACTACTGATCGTCGAAACAACACAAGCATACGGCCAAACTCTTCATCGAGCTCCCGGTGAAGAACTGATCCAACTCCTGCATCAAACTCGGCTGAACCTGCATCTGGTGTGGTGAAGTAACTGTGAGCCACAGAGGACTCAGCAATCCCGTTCCCGGGTAACAAGACTATTTAAGCCTTGGGTGAGGACAAGGCTGAAGAAAGAACGAGAGGTGAAGGAACAATAAGAGTCTGCCGCAGCAACTAGCACTAACTTACGTAATAGAGAGCGAGAAGAGATGTGCCTCGGTCGAAGATGATCACGAAGTGATCCTAGCTAAAGCCGGTCAAACATAACCCCACCGTGTTCAACTCCCGAATCCCTATTCGGAAATTGACAGTCACGGTACACACGCTGGTAGTGTATTGAAACATTGTGTCAAGTTATCTACAACCGGAATTAACAAGCTCCCATCTGCCACATAACCGCGGGCACGGCTTTCGAAAGTTCAAACCCTGCAGGGGTGTTCCAACTTGACCCATTACAAGCCCACGATCCGCGGAGTCGCAACTCCATAGGTGGGAAGACCCGAGTATTCTCGGAATCCCGTGCTCAAGTTAAACCGAACTAAGGTAAGGCTAATCCAGCAAATCCTCCCGGCGTGTCGACACCCTGATAGTAGCCGCGCGTATCTAAGTCTCAGGACACGACCGGATGGGCGATTCTACAGGACCCAATCCTCGAGTTTCCCCGTGGTGGTTCCCGCAGAACCCCCGTTTGGGACCAACACCATCAGCACTGGCCCCCCCTGCTATGTAGAATTAAGAATCCTCGGGTAGCGCTAACTCCCTATGCAATTTAATTAATTAATTAAGTTGTTATTATGAGGCAAATAGTACCAAATGTTGGGACTTGCTGGAAAAGACTTAGCACTTAGCGGTTTATCAAGGGGGTCCCATACACCCCAACCGTGTTAGGAACGCATAATCAAGGAACATAACACCGGTTTATACGGTTCCTAACGGCATGAGTGGAACAAAACACCAAGCAAAAGGCTTAGCCTTCCACCCTGCCAGTATATAGATGATTTCATTTTAAGCATTTATATAGTGTGATATAACCCAACCAAACTTCAACATGAAGCAAGCATCTTCAATCTTCACCTGCAACTAACAGAGCTATAAGAGGGGCTGAGCGAAGCGTACTTAGCCAAGCAACGGTTTGCGTAGGTAAGGTGGTTAACATGGAAATTGGTTACAAGTAGGAGGCTGACAAGAAAGACATGGGCATCGAGGCAATATACTAAAGAGCGAAACTACTAGCAATGGCAAAGATAGTAATGGTATCCGGGTTCGGTCATCTTGCCTGGGATTCCACAAAGGAGAAGAACGGATCCAAGAAGAAGACGGAGCAACAGTCGAGCGGATCCTCACAACTCCGGAACGAAACCGAAGCTAACAAGAGAAGCAACCGGAAAGAAGCAAACAACACGGTAAACACACATATCATAAACATGGCATACGATGCACAAGCAAGCATGATGCATGTCCGGTTTAAATAAGCATGGCATGGCTAGTGCACAAACATATACTACAAGTTAAGTGGAGCTCAATATGCAACGAATTGCATATTGACGAAACACCACATTTTAATTATTTAGTTGACTCTCGTTTATTTACAAGACAAGATTAAATGTTTGTTAACATGGCAAGAGGTGAAGCAATAATAAAACTACACTATTTAGACAATTAAATGGGGCCGGAAAATAACAACAACCATTCCGGAAAATCCCCATAAGCATGTTTAGTAATTATAAGCAAACAACAATTAAACATTTTTTTAGTGTTGTTAAATGATGCGGATGACATGATCAAGTTTATGCAAGTTTATTAAAAGGTTGACAAGAAGATGATAAGAAGCATTGTCACCGCGGTGGAAGGAAAAGGGTGCCACGGCAACGATAGCCGAAAATGATGCCACGGCAACATATCGGTTCCGGTAACTCGTTGAGAGACCGGTGCAAAAGAAGAAGATGGCGTGAGCGAGTCACACGAGATGAAAGGTGGGGCGATCTCGTTGCCGGGTTCCCACGAGTCGGCGACGAGGCAACCGAGGAACATGACAAAAGGTCGGAACGGGCACGGAGCACACACGGGGAACATTTCATACAACACAAGCAAGCATCTCACGGGTCACGTCTCGGGGTTATACCTTCGAAACATGCGTTTCGGGACGGTTCGAGTTCGTAGTGGAAGTAGTGGAACACGGGTCGTAGAGCAAGTAGTCGTTCACGGGGTGTAGTGGAAGTACATGTTCCGTTCGGAGAGGAAGTAGACGTTCTCATTTCTTCACCGAAGGTAGTCGTTCTCGTAGCGGTAGTTGTACTCGGGCGACGGTAGTGGTACTCGTTCCGTTCGGTCTTGCCGGTCTCGTCTCGAGTCGTAGATGTACATGCCGTCGAGGTACTTGAGGGTTCCGATGGCTCCGGCGTGGGTAGTGGTACTCGTCGTTTCGCCGTGTAGGGGTACTCGACATATCGCCGTGTAGTCGAACTTGACGGACGTCGTCGTCGTGGTACATGAGGGTCGTCGAGCGTAGGGGTACTCAGGTCGTAGAGGTACTTGAATCTTCGGTCTCGAAGAGGTACTTGGTCGGGTCGCCGGTAGTCGTACACGGGTCATCTGTCAAAAATTACAGCACAGGCACACCAAACAAAAACAAAACACAACACAAACAGCCTCGGTCACGGCTTGAGGCAGCAGAGGAGGCAGCAGGAGACGGCGCCCTGGAGGAGAGGCCACGGCGTGCGAGGCGACACGGTGGCTGCGCCCTGGAGGTCGGACGAGCCGGGCGCCGCTCGGGGCTGGAGGCACCCATGGCGAGGAGAACGAGCTGGAGGCGCGGCCTCTGGTCGTACGAAGACGGCGGCGGGCCTCGGTGCTGGAGGATGGCTGAGGTGAGCTGCGGGGCGCCTCGAGGACGGAGGCTGCTGCCTGGGTCGCCGAGGTCGGAGAGGAGGGAGCGGGCTCGGCGCTGGAGGGCCAGAAGACGGGCGCGAGGAGGAAGGCCTCTTGGCCGCGGCTGCGGACGGGACGCGGCGGCCATGGCGCTGCTCGGGGCGCTGGAAGGAGCTCGCGGATGGAGCCTGGAGGCGGGGGTCTGGCCTCTGGACGAGGAGAGTGCCTGGACGGAGGGAGCCGCAGGCCCCAGGCTGCTGGGCGTCGGGGCCAGGCGCTGTAGATCCTGGCCAGAGGGAGGTCGGCCGGCGGCGATGCAGGAGAAGGGCGCGTCGAGGGGGAGCCGCTCGGCCTCGCGGCGGACGGTCGATGCTGGAGGGCGCCTCGGCCTGAAGAAGGGAGGAACGGGCGCGTCGCGTCGAGGTGGCCGGCGGCTCGGCTTGGAGGAGGAGGAGGGAGGGAGCCTGGCCGCGGCGAGCTTCGGACGGCGCAGGTCGGCTGCGTCCTGGGGTCGAGGAGGGAGAGGTTCGGGCGAGCGAGGGGGAAAGTGCGGGCAAGGGAACGAGGAAAACGGGACGAGGGGCTCGGGCATCTTGCGGCGGAGGGATCCAGAGGGAGAGGAGTGAGGGGAAAGCTCGGGCTAGGGTTAGCGCTAGGGAGGCCTTGGGCCGGCTGGGAAGTGTGGGCCGGGAGAGAGGCGGTTGGTGGAAGGCCTAGAGGCCTGGGCCAAGAGAGAGGAGGTGTTGGGCCGGCTGCTCTACTTACTGCTGCTGAAACTTTTAGCAGAAGAGAAAAAAAAAGAGAAGGACGAAAGGAAAAAAAAAGGAGGGTTAGGGTCAAAGTTGCAAAAGGGGTTAATATTTTTCTTGGGCTCATAAAAAGAGCACGGTCCGAGAAAAATAGAAAAGGCGTGATTGGAAAAATAATTCAAACATATTTGAATTTAATTCAAATAGTTTTGAACTAAGACTTGATGATTGAAGTGTCCAAAAAATGTTCGAATTTTCGGAGGAACCTCGAAACAACGGAAAAGAATTATTGGCAAGGTTTGGAAGGTGTAACTTGAATTAAAGAAGCATGGGGAATATTTGCAAGTGTGTTGGGTTATTCCGAAGCAAATGGAATATTTTAATATAGCTCCCTAAATATTGAGAGGCTTTTATATGTTATAAAGAGAAGTCACCTTCCCTCGATTTAAATGGACCGAAGGTCCACAAGATTTATTTAGGTTGAGATGCAAAAATAAAATGACATGATGGCATGATGACATGATGCAATGCAAAAATAAATAACACAAGCACAAACACCCGGGCAACCCGGAACATCTGGAATCTTCTGGAATCTTCTGAGACGTCGGTCTCGGGCGTCACAACTCTCCCACACTAACAGAGGATCTCGACCCGAGATCCTAGAGATATCACCGGGTAAAAACGGAAGAGGAAGAGGTAAAACAAAGTTGCTTCTTTGACAGATGAGTGAAACCAAAGAACCTGAGAGGTTGAACAAACTGAAAGAAAATACAACGGAGATGAACGAATATGAAAATACTCCGTTAGAAAAGAGGAACAAGTAGCATTATAAGAACCTTATAGGTTGAAAGACATGAAACAAGAGCTCACGGACCAAAAGACTATGAAACTGCAATGGTATAACCAAGGAATAAGAATGACAGAATTTGGACAGCACTCCGTCTGAAAATGGAAGGAATTAACAAGAACTTGAGGAGATGGAGTGATACTTGATGAAAACAACAACATACTGCCTCCGAAACAATTAAAAGAATGGCACAAGGTTAAGAAGGATTCAGACAGCACTCCGGTTGAAAAGATAGGAAAAACTTGATAAATGACGGAACTTGAATGAAGAATACAACACTCCGGTTAAATGATAAGCAAGGGAAAGAACATGATCTCGATAAAACAAAGGAGATGATGGGACGAAGAGAGCAATATCACAATGCCTCCGGAATGAAAGAATAGAATATAGATCCATGAAAGAATTGAACGGATAGAAAAAAACAACTTCTCCGACAAATGAATATGAAACACATCCTTACGAAGAAGGGTTGAACGGAGTTGATGGAAAATCAACAACGAAATGAATAAGCTTGATGTGGGCTTATGGAAAACATCTCAAAATTAAGAGGTGACAACCAGCCACTGACGAAAACAATTGATGGATTGAGATCAACAAGGAGACGATAAACTTATTTCACCGGAATGATAAATGAAGAACTTGAGTCATTTATTAGCACCATAATAGCAATAATTCTCAAGGAAAGCTTTTAGGTGAATTATAACCCAAGATAACTCCAAGAGATAAAAATGAGGGGTTGAAAGAATCTCCTGAACAAAGAAAATGATGGGTTTAAATATCTCATTCTTGATAACTCGTGAATCATGAAACATGAAGGAATTGTCAAGAATGACATAACACCATCTGAAAAGATAAGGTAGAACGGATTGCCCTTGGAAAGCATGATGAAGAATGCTTGAGCTCCAACAAGAATCTTGATGAAGAATTCGAGGATGAATTAAAACATGATGAACCACCATGAAGAACTCCGGTAAAGAAAGCATGAGAAGTGAAAGATGAAAGAATAAGATTCAAGGCATGCAGTGAATTAGATGGAGCTTTGGAATGATATAATTGAAATAACTTGGAGCTCCGGAAAACAAGATGAACAACCTAGAACCGAGAATAAGATATGATGAACAAGCTCCAGACAAAAGAATTAAATCACCTTGAAGGAATAAGAATAAGAATTATGTCATGCATCTCCTTCACCAATTAAATTGATGACAACCAAGGATTTGGCATACTACTTATTCTCGTTGCAAAGAATTAAAGATAGATCTCGCACAAGCTTGGGTAAATCTTCAACGAACCACCGGTAGGATTATGAAAAGAACAAATGAATTAAAACGATAACAACGGAAGGGTAAACTTGAAAGAACCACCGTAAGAATATGAAGACGAACGAAGAGACATCAATGAAGAATATTTGGAGGACGAAGTTGAAAGCTGAGAACGAAGAAATCTTCTGAAATGATGGCCTTCGGAGGATCACAAAGAAAGAATTCATGAATGCTTCGGATGGGTATGAAAAGAATTCCTCACAATCGGAACAATAATGAGGATGGCAAGAAGCTAGAACCACGAATCTTGTGAGAACAGCCAAGATTTATGAGAAACACTTCTCCGATCTTCAAATGTTGAGAAAGAAGACGAGAAATGCCATGAAGAATTGTTGAGCACTCCGGAATGAAGAATTAAAAGGTTGAACCAATGATGAACAAGAATTTGAAAACGATCTTGGAGAAGGCATGTGACTGATGGAAATCATTCTTACGTCACACTTTCAAAAGAATTTGAGTATAACTCCAGAAAAATAGAAGAGTCAGGTAAGATCCTGGGAAAAGACCTGTGGGTTAGGGCCCACTCAAAGAAATCACCGTTGGAAAAGATTGCTTAAGAGATAAATTGCACCGGTTGAATTAAATGGCTTGAAAGATAGCAACCTCAAAATAGTTTGAACGGATTAAGAATGGAATTATGAATCTTCAGCACTCCGGATATGAATAGCAAGAGGAGAATGATTAATTGGTGCACCGGAATAAGAAGCATTGAAGGAAAAGAATGAAGAAACATCACATGAATAAAATGGATATTTCATTTGAGAATTTCTGGCTCAATGCAGAAAAGGGTGGGAGGGTGGGGAAACAAAGACAACTTGGGATGAGCAAAATGGACACCGGTTGAAAAAGAATTTAACATGACCATCTTGATGATCAAGAGGAATTAGCACTCCCATAGAAATATGATAATACCGATTAGGAAAGGTATGGAATCAACATTTGACATCGAAGCAACTCGAATACCAGAATCAAAACGAAACAAAGGATAGATATGCAACAACCTAATCTTCACAACATCATTCGAACAGAGACTTGAACGAATGAATTCCGCAGGTACATCAACTAGACGAGAAGCCACTTAGGAGAAGGAAAAGGTAAATAAATAAAAAGGAACAAGGAATAGATAGAACAAATACAAGATAGAAGCTTCGTTCGACATCTTCGTGCTGAAAGCTCATGGAACGTGTTACAAAAGGGTTTTGCAATCCCCGGACCAGCATAGCCAAGGACCCTTTAAGATGCAACTCCCGATCAGAACAAGTCCATAAAACCACTTCACTCAATGTAGAACCCCGAACTTCATATCGTGCATCCGTTGGAAGAATGCCTAGAACTACTAGATGAACCCACCTATAGATTTCCGAAAGTTTCCAGTTATGCAATCAGGTGTTGGGGATACACGGGAAGCACCGCGCAATCAACTCTAAACCTACATCCAGGTGTATCCATCCTTCAACACATAACCAGTCTTTCTCGGAAACTGTTTACCTCGGACCTTCGAAAAGCATCCACTATAACAAGCTATGGCAATACTCTCGAACTACCTCCCCAGTACTGGGTGATGTCGGGGTTATCTTGCCACTGGCCGTATAGGAGAGATTTTCGATGTCGGCCGTCTTAAGTATTTAGTACTGCCGCGATATGCTTGTTACAATGATACCCCGAAGCTCAACTCCTCGGGAACAGGAGGCATCGAGAACAATATCCTTGTCACAAGAACATCGAAACAATCCCAGAATACTCGCGGGATTCCTAAAAAAAAATTTGTGCAATTTTTGAAAGTAGAAGAGAAAAGAGTAATCGTCAGGAGTCCTCACCAGAGAGAAAGGGGATGAGAAGCAAAGAAATCCTACTCTCCGATATAATATAGGACTCAAAACATTTTCAAGTGTGTGTCTAGACTCAACCGTCAACGATTCGATCAAACAGTGGGGGCTTCTAGGTCGGAGAAGGCTCTGAATACCAACTTGTAACGCCCCAGACACACCCGCCGGTGGTCGTTACTCCTGGCGGGATCTAGACTGGCCTCACATATCAATACTAGTCTTTTCTGCGCACTTTGTCCTCACTCATGCGCACCCGGGAGCAACTTCCCGGTCGGTTACCCATCCTGAAACTACTCCAAGCTGAGCACGCTTAACTTTGGAGTTCTATCCGAATGGGCTCCCGGAAAAGAAGGAATTCCTTATTGATATGAGTAGTCTATCATCCCTAATAAGCCAGGCCATCACAAAGCAGGTGGACTCTTTCACTCAAAAAGGCTGTGTCGGAATAAGAGTTAATGAAGATATTGGTCATTACTTCCAGACTCACAAGGGTTTAAGACAGGGTGACCCGATGTCTCCTATCTTGTTTAACATTGTAGCAGACATGTTAACAATCCTTATTGGTCGAGCAAAGGAGAATGATCAGGTAGGTGGTCTCGTTCCCCATCTAGTAGATGGAGGACTATCTATCTTGCAGTATGCGGATGATACGATTCTTTTCATGGAGCATGATTTGGCTAAGGCGAGAAATATGCAGCTTGTGCTTTGTCTTTTTGAGCAACTCTCGGGGTTAAAGATTAACTTTCATAAGAGTGAATTGTTTTGCTTTGGCAGAGCCAAAGATGAACAAGAAGCCTACAAACAGTTATTTGGATGTGGGGTAGGGTCGTTACCCTTCACATATCTTGGAATTCCGATCCATCATCGGAAACTCTCTAATAAAGAGTGGAAGAGTCTTGAGGATCGTTTTGAGAAGAAACTTAGCTGTTGGAAGGGCAAACTGTTGTCATATGGGGGCCGACTGATTTTGATTAACTCGGTGCTTACGAGTATGCCCATGTTTTTACTGTCCTTTTTCATGATCCCAGTAGGGGTAAGGAAAAGACTTGATTTTTATCGGTCGCGTTTCTTTTGGCAAAGTGATGAGATGAAGCGCAAGTATAGGCTGTCTAGATGGGATGTCATTTGCAGACCTAAGGATCAGGGGGGACTTGGAATTGAAAACTTGGAGGTTAAGAATAGATGCTTACTCAGCAAGTGGCTGTTTAAGTTATCTTCTGAGACCCATGCTACATGGGCCCAAATCTTACATAATAAATACCTTACAACCAAGACGCTAGCCCAAGTGGCAGCTAGACCATCTGATTCACCCTTTTGGAAAGGACTGATGAAAGTTAAGTCGGCCTTTTTCAATAGAACTAAGTTCTTGGTTGGTAACGGTGTCTCTACAAGATTTTGGGAGGATACATGGTTGGGAGAGACGCCCTTAGCTATCCAATATCCTTCTCTCTACAATATTGTTCAACGTAAAGCAGACTATGTTGCAACAGTATTGCAGTCCACTCCTCTTAATATTCAATTCCGAAGGGCGCTGGTTGGTCATCGCTGGGTAGCCTGGCTTCATCCGGTGAGAAGACTGATGGATGTCCAGCTGTCTCAGCAGACAGACCGCATCCACTGGAAACTGACTAAGAACGGGACGTTTTCGGTGAAATCACTGTATTTAGATTTAATCAACTCAGTGCCTATCCCTAGGTCTGCTCACATTTGGAAGGTCAAAGTTCCCTTACGAATTAAAGTGTTTATGTGGTTTGTTCATAAACAAGTAATTCTCACTAAGGATAATCTGGCCAAACGTAACTGGAATGGGTCTTTGCGCTGTAGTTTTTGCGACAAGGATGAATCTATTAATCACCTCTTTCTCGATTGTCCTATGGCTAAAGTATTATGGCGTTCGGTCCATATTGCTTTTAATATATCTCCTCCTACTAGTATCACCACGTTATTCGGCACGTGGTTGAATGGAGTCTCGAAAGAATTAGTGAGCCACATCCGTGTGGGTGTGTGTGCGTTACTATGGGCTATTTGGAATTGCAGGAATGACTTGGTTTTTAACAGATTAACGAATGTTCATTTTTTGCAGGTTATTCACAGGGCCACTGCCTTGATCCGTATGTGGTCGCTACTCACTCCGATGGATGCCAGGGAGCGTTTGGTTACTGGGTCTATCCGTTGGGAGATGGTAGCTCAGGTTATCTTCAACCGGTTTGGATGGCGGTCATGTAATAGGATAGGAGTTTAGGTCCTGTTTACATTAACGCATCCGAGTGTGGTGTCCTTGCTTGTTTCTAGCTCAGTGGGAGCTTTTTTGTAATTCTGTTCCGCATACTTGGAGACCTTGATTTCGCTGATTAATAAGATGGCCGCATGCATCATTTTGATGCAGAGGCCGGGGAATACCCCCTTTTCTAAAAAAAAATCCCATTGCCAGAAGATTAGCAACCCCTTGTTTGTTGGATAACCAGAAGTCAACTATTTTTTTGGTCCCTGAGCTATGTGTGTTTCTTAAAGGTGTCCTGCAAGTTTTTTTTTTAACATTAGAAGCCCTTCTAACATTGTTAAGGCAGTAGGCATTTGGTTTTGGTGAAGATTTTGTACAAATGGACTTGATTGCCCCTCTTTCTTTTGAACTGCATTGTCTACTTGGCCTTAACTGTCTACTTGCATGTCATCGATCTTATTATTATGAGAGGTTCCGTGTAGCCTGAGCTACAAAGAAACTTTGTGTATTATTTAACGAACGCATGGTAATCTACAAAAATTGCATGCTTGACAGCACTTGAAAATTGAGGGGTAGAAAAGTGTGAGCTGATCAAATAGAATCACATGGAGCTGACTTAAGTATGGTTCCAAAGCAGAAAAGGGATGCAGTCAGTGTGAATGTGTGATCTATATTGTCTTTGCCCTTCCTTTTGACAGGAGTGCACTCTTCCCTCATTTATATTGTGCTGGTTTGTTTCGGCTGCTTCCGTGTGTGTGTGTGTGTGTGTGTGTGTGAGAGAGAGAGAGAGAGAGAGAGAGAGAGAGAGAGAGAGAGAGAGAGACTGCTGAGGGGGGAGAGAAGGAAGATCACATGGTGGCCATTTTTTGGGTATGTGACAGCTTCTCTCTTTAGTCTTTTAGTGCTTCCTTTTATCTCCTCATCAAGGGAAACCCCTTTCAAAACCTCATGAGCTGATGAGTGAGTGAGTTCCTTCTCATACTCCTTTTAAGACCCCTCTTCTCCGCTCGTCCCTTTCTTCTTCATTCATCCTCTCTCTCGCCTTTGCCCAAAAGCCATATAATGCGCTGCTGATCCCTCCTTCCAGCCAGCCTCCACAATAGCAATACACCTCGTGGTGATACACACGCGCACGCCTTTCTTCTTTTACCAGCCTCCAAGAATCACTCACTCACTCACTGCACGCCATGGAGATTGCCATGGTATGCACGAGAGTTAACCTCCTCATCCTCATCCTCTCCCTCTGCTCGCCATACAAGTTCATCCAGAGCCCCATGGAGTTTGGCCCCTTGAACCTGCTTCCCACCACCGTCGCTGCGTCCAGTGATTTCGGTAGGATCCTCTTCCACTCCCCGGCCGCGGTTCTGAAGCCCCAGTCCCCGAGGGACATCTCTCTGCTTCTTAGCTTCCTCTCCGCCTCGTCTCTAGGCAAGGTGACAGTGGCGGCCAGGGGTGCGGGTCTGACACGAACCTCACTAGCTAGTGTCGAATTACTCTCAGGTAGCACTGAATTTAGGATACAGGTAATTGGGGAGCAGCAAGAAAGGGGATCCAGGGATTAGAGCCAGGGGGTGGGAGGGGAGAGCACGCCCAGCGGCGGCTGCCGGTTCCGGTGTTCAGTTCGTCGATCCCCTTTTTCCTCCACGCGATGTGCTTCTCTATATACCAGGTCATGCCTCCTCGGGTTGGGCCTTCTAGCCCACTTGGGCCTCGTGGCCCGGCCTTGTGCCTCTTTGGTTGGAGTAGTTCCCGTGACATTCCTCCCTCCTTCAAACTCGGCTTGACCCCAAGCCGATGCCAAGGAATTTCCGCCCGGGTCCCATGGCATTGCTAGAGTGGAGGTGGTAGCCTTTGCGGTAGACATGATCAAGGTTGAAGATGCTAGCGTCGTTGAAGTAGTAGTCATTGTTGGCACATACTTGGTTGTTGTTGAAGTAGTACTTGTGGCTGATGTAGACTTGATCGAGGAAAACGACCATAAGCATGACACTCGTCCCTCCTTCAAATTTTGCTTGCCGGTGAGGGAGGTACACCCGAGAGCATTTTGTTGGCCCATCACAGTCCAGCCATCCAATCTTGTGAAGAATACGCATTGGGAGCTGTATGCAACAACAGTACGCAAAGAACAAAGCACCCAAGCAATCAGCTCATTAGCAACGCTCTTCAGCATCAGATGGTCAACACTTGGTACTGGATGTTTCTGTGAACCGAGTACAGTGCAAGGTAACTCAGAAACCTTGCCTGCATAGGTACACCCCTTGCCTAACAGGGTACTCAATCCGAGCTGCAATACTGTTGAGAAGGTCACATGAGCAATTGCAACATAAGGAGTACGCTGCTTGATTTCTACGAATTGCAGCTTGTATGTGTGTGCATGCTTGCACGTCGAGGCAGGAAATGACAATTGCTGCTCCACAAATTGATGGATGGGGTTATTTCTATGAGAGGTTTGCTCTGCCATGCTGATGCTCACCAATAAGGAATGCAGTCCAGCTTTTGTCATATAAAAATTCACGCCCGTGTACTGCTCCACCATACAAGAATTCCCGTTGTTAAACTCCAACTTTTTGCTCTCGCGTGATGTAAATTCAGCTGCACTAGAAGAGTTATGACTTGGACAGATTAGATATTCCTCCCAATATAGGTGATTGACAGGAGTGCCTACCATTGTGTGCTTGTTGATGTTGGATACGACAACAGCCTCGTCCTGAACTACAAATTTCATCCAATCTACCGTAAGCTGTGGCTCAATCTCATCGAACATAATTACTGGCAAATAGATATCAGTACACTGTAGAATACTTGCCAAGGCCTCCAGACATTTAATCTCATCAGAACCGAGTAGCCAAGTTGTGACAAACTCTGCCCATGGATAATGTATTTTGTTCGCTTGTAAAGGATAGCCTGATGTAGTGACATCAATTCCATCAACTAACGAGGGTACTCTAAGTTTACCCATCAACAGATTGCTAACTGCTATAGGTGTTCCATAAGAATTATGAGTGTAGAGCCACTCGACAGCAATTGCGACCATGAACCTGTGATAAGGGCTCGCAAGGCATGCTTCAATGATATGTTGGTCAGGCCAGAAAGAATCTTCAGAAAATGCATCGGCCAGCGACAAACCTTGAATATCTAACAGCCAATATTCTGTAGTCCTCCCTAGTTCTTGATCCATCAAAGGAGGCTGTACAGAAAAATATTCCTCATCTATATGAGCTCCGTGAGAAGTCCAAATGCATAAAATGCTCCCAATCCAGACTTGTGTGTATTTCGGGCTACCGCAAGGGGGTGAAATTATGAGTAACCATGCCATGTGAGTGAGTATAACTGGGATTAACATACCAAAACCTTCAGCCATGCAAAAGGGAATATCGAGAGATTGGAGGCTCATTGCCTGGTTGCAGCACACCATATCATGCAGATTGAGTAAGAATGTCACAGCCGATAAGAACCACTTTACAGAGAAACAAGTCTTGAGCTCCACCATAACATCCTGCAACTTTCCAACCTGCAGAAACAAGTAGCAACTGGACCATGGGAATTTGACTTGAGCATGCTTATTGGGATGAATCTGCAGACACCTACTTGTGAACTCTCCCTTCAAAATAGTCATCAACGTGACCATCTCAAGTTCCAGCTGACCCATCTGACTCCATTGGTTAAGCTTAAAATCACACTGAATAAGTTGTCCAGCAAGAAGGGTGGACTCCAAAACTTGAGTGAAATACTTTATCGGCATCGGCGGTCCAAGTAGTGCCACCAGGTAACAGTCATGTAGGTGATAGAACAGCCAGGCTACCTTCCATTGAAACCGAGCAGAGCAACCGAGAAAAATACATAATGCACTTGTCCGCCAAAGGTGTGATGTGTGCAGAAGCTCATATCGACTTTCACGAGATGTAACAGGAACGCTGTACTTTGGCTTATCATTCAAGTCCTCCTGTAATAAATCTGTCATTAGAAAACCGGGTGCAACACCACTCCAAAATATCCTAATTCTGTGTCGTTCCCAGCAAGGAGGAGCTTCAAAAACTGCATTTGTTTGCTGCACACATTGAAGATAGAAAAGCAGTGACAGCTGAAAATTATCCTGCATAGAACCCATCATGTATGTAATGCGAGATGTCGCGGTCAGCAAGGAAGTTCCAGGATCCCAGGGCTTCTCATGCTGGATACCACTAATCAGGTCCCACCCAAGTACTTGAACAGCAGGCAAGAATTCTGCCTTGTTCGCATCATAGGCTTGAGCATGGATTAATGCAGACAAATATATTGCTTGTTGTCCAGGATCCCATGGCAGTGTCAAGAACTCATAACATGTAAAATCCGAAGATAGGATCCTCACTGTGACAACTGATGATGGGCTTGTGTCGCAAGGATACTCCAAAGTGGGCAGGAGCTTGAGCAAGGCTGTTGAGTCCATCTTCGTCATGGCTGCTGGCAGGTTGCACATAACAGAAGACGCGGATTTTGGAAACCGCGGATCAAACGGGAGCACGACTGCCATGTAAAGGGGCACCACGGTAGCCTGGATGGTGCTGATGGTGGGGCCCAGACCTGAGGTCGAGCAGGTGTTGTGCGCTGTGGCGGAGCAGACAGTTGTTGCAGGGAGGGCGTCTTCAGGCACATTCTCGACATCACTTGCTGTAGGTATAACCACCGTAATGGCTGGGGAACTGCTCGTCAAACCCCTGCTGGGAAGAGAAGCAATGGAATCAACGACGTTGTTGTCGACTCCTACAACATGGGTGACGTTGGATTCGTTGCTTTTGGCAGACATAGGCTGCAGCCAGTCATCATCGCGGACAAGGCATTCAGTCGAACACCTTGAGGGCGCCCTGGTGGAGGAGCTGCTGGTAGGGAATGATCTGGTGGCGATCTTGGTGAGGTGCCCTAGAATATCGCCGATGTCCGTCTGCGGCTTTCCCACCGCCGTGTCCACCCCGGAACCCCAGGCAGGGAGCTCGTTGACAGCCGGCTCGAGGGAAGTCGGCACCGGCTCCATCTTGGTGACCGCCGGCTGCATCTTGTCGAGCGACTTCTGGATCGCAAGGAGCGCGGTGGTGATGCTGCTCCGCTGCTCTGTAGCTTCCGCCAGCAGCTTCTGCAGGTCGAGCTCCGCCATGATTACTCGAGAAGGGTGGCGTGGTAGGCAAAAAATAGGCTCTGAATACCAAATGACACGAACCTCACTAGCTAGTGTCGAATTACTCTCAGGTAGCACTGAATTTAGGATACAGGTAATTGGGGAGCAGCAAGAAAGGGGATCCAGGGATTAGAGCCAGGGGGTGGGAGGGGAGAGCACGCCCAGCGGCGGCTGCCGGTTCCGGTGTTCAGTTCGTCGATCCCCTTTTTCCTCCACGCGATGTGCTTCTCTATATACCAGGTCATGCCTCCTCGGGTTGGGCCTTCTAGCCCACTTGGGCCTCGTGGCCCGGCCTTGTGCCTCTTTGGTTGGAGTAGTTCCCGTGACAGGGTCACTCCATTCATGGACAGGCCCAGGCCCTGGATGGCATTGTGGTGGAGATGCGCTCCTTGCCTGCTGAGATAGAGCTGCACAAAGGAGGAGAAGGAGATGTTTCCTACGCTGACGTGAGCGGCGGAGCCATGTGGATAGAGCTCCTGGAGCAGAGCCTGAAGGCTGGGCTGGCTCCAAGGTCCTGGACTGATTACCTCTACATCACCGTTGGTGGGACTCTGTCCAATGCCGGCATCAGCGGGCAGACATTCAAGCATGGGCCTCAGATTAGCAATGTTCTACAGCTGGAGGTAGTCACAGGTACGATACTAAAATGCATGCTGAGGGGGCAAAAAAAGGACAAGATCTTCTTATTTGGCTTTTGGCTCTGTCTCCCTTGGCCAGCGACATCTTGGTTGCTGATGGGCAGTAGATTTTGTGCTCCTCTTTGATTAACAGGCAGGGGAGAGACCGTGACATGCTCGCCCACCAAGAACACAGAGCTGTTCAGCGCTGTTCTGGGAGGCCTTGGCCAGTTTGGCATCATAACTAGGGCAAGGATCCTGCTGCAGGAAGCTCCACAGAAAGTATGTATGCAGCGTTAGACCCTTCTTGTTCTCATCAGTGTAGTGTAAGCCTGTGCCAGCATAGATGACTAATCAGGTTTTCGACTTCATTCAGGTGAAGTGGGTGAGGGCCTTCTACGACGATTTTGGCACCTTCACCAAAGACCAGGAGCTGCTGGTGTCGATGCCGGATATGGTGGACTACGTAGAAGGTTTCATCGTCTTGAATGAACAGTCGCTTCACAGCTCCTCCATCGCCTTCCCTGCAAATATGGACTTCAGTCCAGATTTTGGCAGCAAGGACAGTCCTAAGATCTACTACTGCGTAGAGTTTGCGGTTCATGATTATCAGCGCATGAATACCAATGTGGAGCAGGTAAGCCCCAGAACTGTTTATTTTCATTTTTTTGCACCGAAAACCATAGAACAAAGTCCAAGTATATATTTTTTCTTTTTCTGTGAACTTGTCAAGGCTTGGGAATGAATGATCGAGAGTGTGTGCATGTATTTATTTTCAGGTGGTGGAAGACATCTCAGTGCAGATGAGCCACATAGCGTCCCACCTGTACAGTGTGGAGGTGTCCTACTTTGATTTCCTCAACAGGGTGAGGATGGAGGAGATGAGCCTGAGGAGCAGCGGGCTCTGGGAGGTGCACCACCCGTGGCTCAACATGTTCGTGCCCAAGGCCGGGATCAGGGACCTGAGGGACCTTCTCATGGACAACATCTCACCGGATAACTTTGAGGGGCTCATCCTCATCTATCCACTCCTCAGAGACAAGTAAGCTGTGCTACTAATTAACGCAACGTATTGTAGACATTACATTAAGATATCTGAACTTGGGGTCGGGGGGGCACATCAATACGTGGAAGCATTGTTTATGGAAGAAAATATTATCTACCGATTGTTTAACTAACCTTGTTTGTGACCGCTGCGTTAGCTTCCAAGCAGTCCAAGTTGGACAAGCCTTTCTCCGCATCATCATCGCTTCATTTTCGTTTAGTAGCGAGTTCTTTTCTACATAACCAAAGTGCTGAGAATTAATCAGCTCTGCTCAACCGGCATGAGATAGTCCCTTTTGGCATTAGCATGCTGGCCCATTTTCTACCATCTATACTGCTATAGCAGGCAGTACAGGTCTGAGAACATATCATTTATTCCATATTTCTACGTGGGGCACCATTCTGCTCTTCTTTGGAAGCACCTGCTGTGGTTTTCATGCATAGCATTCATGATTTGGGTGTACTATATCGTAAAGGTCTGGAAGAGAACGTATTATCTTTGATAAATGATGTGTGATGTATCCTTCTGTGCTCCTAGCCGCCTACTTAGGGTCTTCATTAGTATACAGGCATATTGGTCCCAACTCCCAACACTCTTCTTTTCATAAGAAATAAAAACTGCTCACTCGCCTTTACTATGGAGTGGGTATAGAGGGCAGAAAAGTTGCAGCCCTGCTTTCTACTAACATTGGACACAACACACACAATAAAATGAGAATATTAGATCGGTCGGTTGTTTAATGCTGCGAACTCTTTTCTTATTTGGAAAGTTCTATGTATGTCTGCAATATTTCTGGTGGAAAGTCCACACCTACAGTGGCTTTGTTGGTCGATTGCTGCATGCTTGTGAATGATTGTTTCGTGTTTTGTGGGTCCTTCAAATAGAATGACATCTGTCACCAGCATTGTATGATTTAACTCAAACTATAGCTTGGCTCAATGAGTGGCATCTTCTTTATTTGATGGAACCTTTGTTAAGTACAGGGAGATATGTAAGCAAAGATACTTGCTCTCTCCTTAAAAAAAAGGAATATGAAATTTGTCCTGCAGTTAAAAAAAATGCAATTTGGTTTATTTACGCTCATATAAGATAAGCTTATCGCAATGCATTATAAACAATAACTGCCATCCAGGTCAAACATCAGCATGTAAGCTCTTTTAATTGGGTTAAAACTAATATTTGACTAACTACAAATTAGTTTGCTTTGATGCATAACGTTGTTCACACACATTCTGTATGTTTTTTAGATTCATTGACCACATTCAAGTATTTGCGAGGTGTCACTTCTA
Source organism: Secale cereale (assembly GCA_902687465.1). Lineage (NCBI taxonomy): Eukaryota > Viridiplantae > Streptophyta > Magnoliopsida > Poales > Poaceae > Secale > Secale cereale. The sequence continues at coordinate 357,654,314 of LR738709.1, forward strand.
CCAATAAGTTTACACTAGTTTGCTTGCAAGATGGCTTTCAAATACAAGTCAACTCTTAGCTGATTGAGGCTTAGCAAAAGATCTAGCTTGTGACTCACGATTCATGTTCAATGTACTGAACTAGTTTAATAGGCCCAGTGTAGACTTGTCTCTATAAACATTTAAACAGACGACGTTTCTGAGTCAGGATACACCGAACTGCAGGATGTCAACTATATAATTTACTTCTCCTTCTTGTGTTCTTATCCAGGTCATGATCTGGTAGTTGCCGAGATATATCATTTAACTGTTACTCTGTTAATCTGCCAGGTGGGGCACTAACACATCCGTCGTGCTACCGGATTCCGGGTCCACAGAGCAGGTGATGTACGTGGTTGGCATTCTCCGTTCTGCAAACCCTGATGAAGGATGCTCCCACCACTGCCTCCAAGAGCTTCTCCGCCGTCATCGCCACATAGCTGACACCGCCAGAGTGCGCATCGGTGCAAAACAGTACTTGGCTCACCATCCAACTCCGGCTGGCTGGCACCAACACTTTGGCCCGCATTGGGAGCGGTTCGCGGAGCGCAAAAACCGGTTTGACCCGCTGTCCATCCTCGGGCCAGGCCAAGGTATATTCCCCAAGGGCAACAATGAGGTTTATGCAAGCTGACAGCATGAATTGTCGCGGCCATTCATCGGTGGTAAAATAAGTGATATAGTTAGTTGACTAAGGTGGGATCCTGTTCTTTCTCTTTCGTAGCTCTTTTCTGGCTGTTTCCTCGGCATTTTGAGGCATGGGTTGGATTATTATGGTGGTGGTGGATCCTGGGAGAACTCAGTGGTTGTGAATACCACTGGGAATTTTGGAACTCTGTACAGGCTGAGGAAGCACAGCTCTAGGGATAGAGATAGTGATTCTGTTCGATCTGTATTCCATGTTTGATGTTGCCATTAGGATTGTTGGTATTGTTCTCATTTTCATTCCCACAAGTATGAAACTCTCCACACTCGGCTCCTTTGGGCATGGCTGGTTCATTTGTGCTTTCGGCTGACCTTTCATAAAACTTTAAGGCCTCCTTTTGTTTGTAGGAATCTTGTAGGAATTTCATAGGATTGGATTTTCAAAGGAAAAATTCTTATGGGGCTCTTTGGTCTGTAGGAATGGATTTCTATTCCTATGTAGGATAGGATTCACTCCTTCACATTTCAAAGGAAAAAAAACATTAGCCTAGACTCAATGGAAAAAATTCCTATCCTATGCATCAAATTGTATCTCTTTCTTTATAGAAATTGAGATGCATGCCATCTCACTTCTTATGAAGTTCATATTCCTACAATATTCCTATCCTATGAACCAAAGGAGGCCTAAGATAAATCGGAACCCAAGATGATATGCTTATGAATTTACTGAGCGAGCTTCTAAGATTCTTCTAAAATCATTGCTATGAATTATGCACCATGTCCATCTGATATTCTTATCACTACTCTGATGTTGGTCTGATGTATGTTTAGTTCATTATGACTGTGTTTCTTTTCCAAACGGGGAAAACAATATTTACCTGATCCATTAAATAAGTTTTTCTTTTGCAAAAGATCAAATCTTTTATAAAAGTTCACCGGAAGTACAAATGATCTTAAACGTAATAAAAATCACATCGAGATTCCAAGATCACTGAACGACCACTACGACTGTCAGAACGAACCGCGTGCACGCCGTTGTCGCTGCTCCTCTATCGGAGTCGGCTTGACCTTTCCAACGGCATGCATGAAGTCTTCATGCACGTGCCCCTAAGGACTAGTGCCTTGGAGCCGTAGTCGTCGCATTTGAACCCTTGCATAGATCTAAAGTATCTAACACCAAATGTTGCCACATGACGAGAAACTGTAACCCCGCCGCTCCAAGGATGGCAGGAATCTATGCAGAAGTTCCGTTGTATATAGCCAGATGGACGAACTCGAGGAGGATTGAAACCTGGAAGACAAACTCGGAGAAGTGCCACTATTAGCCCGAGCATCGCACTTGCGAGGACTAAAACCCCTAACCTAAACTACCAACTAGAGCGGATGCACCGGGATTCCCGTCACCGCCACCGATCGCCAGAGTGATAGGCGAATACACGGGCTCGCCGGTGAAGCTTGGAGGGGAGAGTTGTCCCTAGTTGCCTATGGATAAGGAGTAACCAGAGGAAGTCGTTAGGCGCGTTGTGTTCATTAATTAAGTAAGAAGACAAAAGTTTGAGTAGAAGGAAAAAAATGTTTCAACAATGTCATTACTCTCCTGGCATGATTTTTTCCAAACGCATTGCACACACGATGACCCGAAGGCTTGCTTCCTTCTTGATAGCTTGTAGTAGTGTCGGAGGCGAAGGGCTTTAGTTACGAAAAATCTGTCTTTCACTCCACACTGTCCGGTTGGTGAGCATGGTGATAGATGACATCACCTTTCTATTTGGCTTCATCTCTCTAGACATGTTAATCCACCAATTCTTCATTGTTCTCTCTGTCACCCATCTATAGGTATCAATATTATCAAGATGTAACCACTCCATGACCATCCTCCATAACCTCAATGTTTCATGACACTTGTATAAAGGATGCATCGCCGACTCTTGGTCTTGCTTGGATGATGGACATAGCCCGCAACTATTCCACCTAAGCTTGGACAAACGGTTGACGACCCATATCCTATTCTGAACAGCCAACCAACCAACTTCCTTGGGGAGGGGAGGGGAGGGGGCATGTCCTCCATATGGTCTTGTTCATAGACGTGTGATTTGCATCGAGGAAGTGCATCTTTGAAGTAGCGGAATATTCGCCACTGCTTGTGTGCTTCTAAAGAATTGTTATCCTGCAATGTATCATACTTATTAACGTCGCGTATATTTTCCAAAGTGTGATAAAATGTTGAATGTTGGCCATGGTGAAGTCATGTGGCACCTTGAGTTTTGATATTCAAGATTCATCGTGCATTACCTCTTTCACCTTCCAATTCTTCCTTTTCGAGGTGGCAAAAATTAGGTGGAGGGGGGATATCCATAGGTTTCTTCCTGTGGAACCATGGGGACTCAAAGAACAATGCACACGCTCCATTCCCAATAATGATAGTTGTCGACACGTAGAACAAGTCCATGGCATTCGTTTCGTAAGGGTTCCATGCAAGTTTCACATGAAGAGGGAGATTGCCAGCAACTAGACTTCTTGATTGGAAAGGGCTACATCAAAGATAGTTATTCTTCAAAACTCCAAATGACCTGAAAACTTATGGAGAATTGTTTTGTAATATATAAAAAATATTGGTGGAAGAAACACCAGAAAGGGACCCACCAGGAAGCAACAAGCCCGGGGGGCGCACCTTACCCCATGGGCGCGCCCCTGGCAGGCCTTCGAGACCCGTCTTCTCCTATATCAAGGGTTTTGACCTAGAAAAAATCAAGAGAGAATTTTTGGAACAAAACATCACCGTATCGAGGTGGAACATGGGCATGAGCACTTTTGCTCTCCGGCGGAGTGATTCCGTTGGGGACACTTCCATCCGGGAGGGGCAAATTGAAGCCATCGACATCACCAATGATCCTCTCATTGTGGTAGGACAAATATTCATCAACATATTCACCAACACCATCTCATCTCAAACCCTATTTCATCTCTTGTATTCAATCTTTGTCTCAAAACCTCAGATTGATACATGTGGTTTGCTAGTAGTGTTGATTATATCTTGTAGTTGATGCTTGTTGGTTTACTTGGTGGAAGATTATATGTTCAGATCCTTAATGATATTCAATACCCCTCTGATCTTGAACATGAATATTATTTGTGAGTAGTTACTTTTTTTCTCGAGAACATGGGATAAGTCTTGTTATAAGTAATCATGTGACATTGGTGTTCGTTCGATATTTTGATGATATGTATGTTGCTTCCTTTAGTGGTGTCATGTGAATGTCGACTCCACGACACTTCACCAAACTTGGGCCTAAGGGAATGCATTGTAGAGTAGTAATTAGATGATGGTTTGCTAGAGTGACAGAAGCTTAGACCCTAGTTTATGCGTTATTTCGTAAGGGGCTGATTTGGATCCATCACTATAAAAAAACACTTATGTGATAATACGTGTTTGTGATAGTAGGTCACGTTTTCTGTCATGCATGTACATCCATGACGATTTTATGACAGAATCAAGATAGTCATACCTGTGTTGTCGTAGAAGTGTTCCATGACAATACCAAAATTATCATCACGGAAGTGTTCACTTCCATGATGATAAATGGGGCGTCATGGAAGTGCTTTCATCAAAGGTAACCGACATGTGACATCCACCGTAACAAGTCGTCGTTAAGCTATCGGGTTTGGTTTTGAATCCGATAACCCACTAACAACGAGGACCAATGGGAATTTTCCACGTGTAAAATTCTCATTGGCCAAAGGAACCACGTGTCAGCTCCACGTGCGGACGGATGTCAACCAACAAAAGGACAGGAGGCGCCAATGATACGTCGACACGTGGCACAACCCAACAGGGGCCCATTCAGGTCAAAAGGTCGGCCCGTTTGACTTTGTCAAATGATATCGGGCCGGCCCATCGAAAGCCTACTAATGGCCTGCTCGCCTATACCCCATTCAGGCTTGATAACTCACGCCCAATCATGACCTTTCCTAATTCGGCCCACTAGCTTCATTTGGGCCATCCAATATGATTCCAGCCCGTTGTAACTTCTGGCCCATGTACGGCCCATGACGTCTTTCGGCCCTTTGTAACTCTTGGCCATTAACGACCCGTAATGAAACTGGCCCATAATGAACAGTATATCGCTTCATACCCATTAACGGCCCATTACTCCATTGGGCCGTTCCCAGTCCGTGTTATCTTTTGGCCTTTTAAGGGCCCATTTATTCTTGGGTTGACATGCAACATTCTGTAGCTTACGGTCCGTTACTGGCCTTTTCCGCTTGTGGGCCAAATTCAGCCCGTGGTTAAAGTCGGCCCGTTTGTGGCCCGTTGACCCGTTGGGCTGTTTTCATAGCATCGTCAAATACAACCCATTAACGACCCATTATGCATGTCGATGGAATTAAGCCCGTTATACTTGTCGGCCTCTTAAAGGCCCGTTATGGTCGGCCCATGAACGGTCGACTGCCACTCTAGTCCATTTATGACCCATAATGCGGTCCGTTATTGGCCCATATTTGGCCAATCGATCATACGACCCGTAGAAGGCCCATTGATTCTATGGCCCGTAGAAGGCCATGGTGACAACGGTCCGCATGTTGCCCATGGTTATTGTGGCCTAGTTTTAAAAAATAGGTTATTGCGGCCACTAGCAAACCACGGAAAAAGAACTTCACTGACTACAAGCAAACAAATAAACAAGACAACAAGGAAATAAATAAGCAAGCAACATACGCTAGGCTATTACGACTATTACACATATTACAACCACTGGGCATCAAAGTTCGGCACCAGTGTAAATATGGGGAAGAAACCAGCATATTACATACACTGGTTGTCAAAGTTGGCGACCAGTGCAAATAAACGCCGCATCAAAACAAGTCCAGAACTGAAATCACTTCACAAGAGCTCAAGAAACAATATCCTGGGTATCCACCATGCTGGAAAGACGCTTAGCAAGCTTATTAGCTTTCTCTTGTTTGGCGCTTAAATCGTCCAGCACTTGTTGTTCCACCAGAAAGTATGCATTTGAATTCTGCAGGGACTTCCTCAGTCTTTCGGCTTCCTGTCGCAGCACATCTGATCAATGTCTTTCAACTTGAAGTTGAGACTCAAGAAGTCGAACTGATTCAGGCAGCGAGTTCGAAGAGCTTGCGCCAGCAGTAGTGGCCAATAACTCAGACACTACATCAAGGCACGACTTTAGGATTGTCTCACTGTCTACAAGATAGTTTTATCAGCTTTCTTGGAGACCAACAGGGTTGTCTCACTATCTTGAACCTTATATGCATTACTTTCTCTACCATTGCATAATGGGGTGGTCTTCTCCAATATTTTGTCGAGAGTCTACAAGAGGAAGAAGCAGACACGTCACATGTTTACCATGCTGTATATGAAACTCATTTTGGTAAACCGGTTTAGTTGTAAGGTGGACAAGATAATAACATGAAACAAACATATATCTATGTAGTATGGTCACTATATGGTCTATATCATTCTAGTTTATGTTGCCAAATCAAGATACAGACAGTTCAAATCATATCTGTTTAAGACAAAGCAGCATAGACAGAATATAAGTGTGGAAACTACACATCACTAACAACACTTGTAATGTGCATGCCATGAGAACATAATTTTTTATTCAATTGAAACTGAAATCAACATAGAGCAAGTTACAACAGCAAACCAGTTAAAGAAACGGGTTTAAAACATACCTGTTGCGTCATTGGAGTTTCAATTGCATCCTTCAAATTTGAAATTGGTTGGTATGAGTAAATACAGTGATGCTAGAGCAAATGAGTATGAACCATAGCTACGCAACCTAACATGAGAACAATTCTTCTTCTGCTTTAAGCGTTGACTTGGGATTCGGAGTGGTGGTCCTCGTGCTTTGGGCACTACACTTGCCTTACTAACTGCTCGTGTTTGGGTGCTCTGTGGTGGAGACGGTGTTGTGTCAACTGGAACTGGGTTATTGTCTGCTAGGGTTGGGGTTAGAAGGGGTGTAGCTGGTTCTCTGTCCAACTGGGTACGGGTACAATCTGCGTGAGTCTGTGTTATGTGTGGTGGGGCTGGTTCTTGGGAAAATACAACCGTGGTTCTATCTGCATCGACATGTAGCATGATCTTTCATGAAGACTGTGTTTTTACTCCCGTAGATACTGCCATCACCCTATCCATCAAATGGCTGATAAACAAGAAAAGTAATTAAATTTACATACATTGTATGATAGACAGGTGCAATGGATAGTAGGGAAGAAAACAGGGCATGAAATATTTCACATTTATGTTGTCTAACCAAACAGGATAGCATGACACAATTTCACATATATGATAGCTAATTAAACGGGATAGCATGACACAAGTTCACATATATGATGGCTAACTAAACAGGATAGAATGACATACTTCAAAAAATGATGACTATGTAAAAGGATGACATGATATAACTATACAATGTGTCTATTAAAGTGGTTGGCATGCCATAATTCACATACATGGATGGAAACATGATGGCATGATATAATTCACGGATAGAATGACATAATTCAAAATATGATGACTATGTAAACAGGATGAGATGATATAACTATATTATTTCTTTAGAAATGATTGGCATGCCATAATTCAGATACATGTTGTCTATCTAAACATCATGGCATGATATAATTCAAATATATGATTTATATACTAAGCAAGTGAGCAGAGGGAAATCGCATATATGATGTGTCAACTAAGCAAATGACATTCGATATTGTGTATACGATGTAAAAACTATGCATTGCAAGACAACATATGCATGATATGAGCAAGTTTGAGCATACATCTCAGGGGGGAACATGTAACATCCCAAAATTCTAAATTTTGGAATGTTATAATAAATAGATAGTTTGGTTGCTTGTTTGATGTGCTGTGTGAAATTGAGTGGAATTGAAACTTTGAAAGTTAAATGAGAGGGAATAAAATGACCTTCCCAAAACTTTCACTTTGCATTTTGATCTCCGAGGGAATTCAAATGCTTTTCAACACAAAACCCTAGAGTGAAGATAATATGACTTCTTCCATTTATTTTGAATGATAAAGGGCTTCGAAAGGATTTTGAATCTTGAGATATTTTCAATTCAGAAACTTTAAGCAACTCAATGATTTTCTCGAGAGAAGATAAAATGACTTCTTCAAATTATAGGAAATATGAGTTGGAAGTTTTTCTGAAATTTTCTGGAACTCAATTTCAAATATTGAGTTATTTGGGTTTTATTCAAATTATTTTTCTCCAAAAATAAATTACATGGAAAATAGGGTAACATGATTCCCTACAGCAGAAAATTGAAGAGAAATAAATTTGAATTCCTCTTGGTATTTTAAGAATGATTTTTATTGGGTTTTATTGCATTAGTATGACCTTTTGATTTATTAGAATTTGTGGACATTTCATTTGACAGTAGGAAAATGTTCATGCTGTAGGATTTATTTTTTCTGCAAATTTTGACATATTATATGCCTATAGGATGTTTTTATTTATTTTGCTTTTATTCGTTTTCTATGTGTGTTAAAAATATGTTTATAGAAAAAAAGGGGGTCTTCTCAGCCGAACTGGGCCGGCCCAGCCACTCCCAGGCCAAGGCCCAGCCCGCTCGCCCCGTTCCCTTCCTCCTCCCGCACGACATCGCCGCCACCTCGGTGTCCGTGCCCAATACGTCTCGCCGCCGCCTTTCTCCTTTGCCCCTCGCCCAAGGCTCGCGCCACCCCTCCTCCTCCTTAAATACCGAGGCTCCGGGCCCGTTTCTCGCCACCGCCGCCGCCCTCGCTTTGCCGCCGCGCCGCATCCCGCTCCCGCCGCCGCCGCGCGTTTCTGCCGCCTCCGGCGCTTGCTGCTGCTGCTGCGCCAAGCGCCGCCGCCGCCGCCACTAGCTGCCGCTGCCGCCTCGCCGCTGCCGCGTCTCGCCTTCGCATAGCCCGCGCCGCCGCACGCTGCCCTCGCCGCTCGCCGGAGTCCGCGCCGGAATTAACCGCCGGTCGGATCCGCCCCGACCCGCCGGACCCGATCCGCCCGAAGAAAACCGCCGCCGCCGGTTTTTTTAAAAACCACCCGAACCGGTAAAACCTCAAAAACCGTCTGGTTTTATTTACAGATTGGTTTTCTTTTAGACAGATCTATACAGTGAATGTTCACTGGTTAGGTCTTAATAGTGAACGTTCGTTCTTTAATTCTTTCCTTTTTCTTTTAGTTTTTTTCCGGCCAGGGACCCTTCTGTAATTAAATCTTTTACAGATTAGCCCCTAATCTTCAAGGGCCATAACTTTTTACCAGTTGGTCCAAATCCAACGAAACCAACGCCCATGTCTTCGTTACGAAGCCCTCTTTCCAGTAATACAACTTAAACATGTTTTTGAAAATTTTAAATTTTGAATTCAACTAGTTTTAGATTTGAACTTCGTTTGATCATAACTTGAGTTTCGTAACTCCGTTTTAGTTGATTCTTTTTGCAAATCGAAGCTCTTGACCTAAACTTTCTGATAAGGCGAAACTCACATAATTTTGGTACTGCTGGAAATTGTTTTGTGTTTCAAGAGTCATTCATTGGTTTTCGAAGTTTTCCGAAGTGTTTATTTGTCCTGTCTGATCTTTCTGAGTGATTGCTTATGTGTGGTTACTATTGCTTGCTTACGATAGATTGACCGGAGTATGACGAGTAGATCTATCACGAGTTCTGAGTGCGAATCTTCTACATTGTCAGTACAAGGCAAGTTCACACTTTGATCATACTTTCCAGTTACCCAGTTTTCATTGCATTAGTCAAACCCTCGCGCATTGCATGAGTAGGATCTAATAACTTGTGGGTCTGGGAAGTAGATTGAGGTAGTACCTATTACGTGCATTACATTCAAACCTCTAGGAGTTACTTCTACGTTTGATCTTAGGCCACGCTATGCTCGTAGACGTGGATTGGGTGAGTGTATCCATGACAGATGTGAGTTGTTAATTAATGGTTCAACTTAAGGTGGCAACTTTAACACACATCTGGGTGGATTGAGGCACTTGGGTATTCCAGCGATTGCCTATTTTTCTTTTGGACCGCCACCCTGGCTCAAAGGGATCATGAGATTATTCATACTAGAAACTTCCGTGTGCAGCCACAATGCTATTATGGGCTCTAGCATAGTTGACTAAGTTGTGCGAACTCTTATAGTGGTGGACTAGCGGATGTAGCGGATGTATGTTGGTACAGTCCAGCCGTTTGTAAGGTGCTAGTACTTCTCAAAGACTGTGTCTCGGTCATCCGTTTCTCAAACATCATGCAGTGCGAGAAATTAAACGGAGGCGATCGAGTCTTGTGGGGAGAAGTGCACAAACCTCTGCAGAGTGTACAAACTGATCATGATTAGCCGTGTCCCCGGTTATTGACGTCTTGAGTATCTAGTACCTGGATATCATGTGAATCTCATCATGTTACTTTAATTAATATTGTTGGGTTTAATGATGATTTATTAATTGGGGTTGAGAGGATGTCTATCTTCTCAACGATGTTCCAACTACCATGATAGTTAATTAAAATCTATTCCTTTGAAGTAGGGAAAAATTGGCTTTACGCAAAAACTTTAACCTTACAGCCTCCACCAGCCAAATATGCATGTAGTTGTAGCCTTTGTTCATCATTCTCATTACAGTGTGAAATTGCCAGTACATTCAATGTACTGACCTACATGGCTGCAACGTCTCATGTTGCAGGAATTATTCGACGAGTAAGTGTTACGTTAGGGTTGCGCTATCTACACTCAACTTTGCCGTTGGTGTTGATGGGAATCCAGAACCTTTGTTGCTTCCGCTATGATCGATTTGAGGTAATAGTATTTACGATACTTAATACATGTGATTTACCTGTGTTATAAATCCTCGAGTACTATGTGTGTCAGCATACCGATCCAGGGATGACACTTAAGCACAGAGACTTGATCCATTCGGGTCGGGTCGCTACAAGATGGTATCAGAGCACATGTTGACTGTAGGACGTGACCCTAGAAACTGGCCAAACCATAGGAAAGGATTTCTCTAAAACTATCTCTTTCAAAAGACTCTTATCTCTCTTCTTTTCCGAGCTTTGTCAAAATCTTCCCTTTGACCTTAAATAGTTAGACAATACCCTTTACCATTTGGATCACTTCGGAGTAAAGAGGATTTTACCATGCATTTGGAAGTGTTGAAGCTACAATAGTGGATACTCCGAAGGTTTGAAGAGTTGACAACTTTGAAGAGATGACGACCTTTAGAAGACCAAACCCCCTATTATGTACTTATGTTAGCTGCGACAATTGTGAGCCGTCATTAGTTTGATGTTTTCCGACGGCCACAAACTAAAACCGTCTTTTCTAAACTATTGTTTGTATTGAGTGTATCTCTCTCTCCATCTCTCTTATCTCACCCAAAACCCATGGACCCAATAGAGGATGAATGAAGATAGCCTTGTATTCTTTGGACCGATGACCCAGCCGGAGACAGAGCTATGGATACAAAACATGGAGGACCACTTCAGGAAAAATTTGGTAACAAGGAAGTATGAGGTTCAATACGATCTCCAGTACTTTACAAACAGTGCTGCAACATGGTGGAAGATGCATCAAGACATACAAGGATGTAATAGAGCAGAAAATTGGGAAGAATTCAAGAAGACCCTGTTAAGATCCCGTCTCATCCGCAAGCGTGCTGACAACCCGAAGAAGAAACATTGTGCCTGCAGGATTTGTGGAGAAATAGGACACACCCAGGAGGAGCATAAGGATGAATGCCCTAATTGTGAAGGAAGTCACCTAGCTGAAGAATGCCCAACTAGGCAGATTACTTGTTTCTTGTGTGAAGGGACTACCCACTACCCTGCTCAGTGCCACATTTTCCCCATGGTGCAACGAACAATCCAGCAGAAGAAAGAAGCAATGAAAGAAGTCCTCGAGGAAACCTTAAGGGAATCCGCGATGGAGGAAGATACTGACGACCCTGATGGAGAAGGACTAGACAGATATTACTCCCGTACTTGCTATTCATGTGGAGAAGATGGACATTTTTCCCAGCATTGCACAAAGGAAAGCCATGAGTATCTGGGAGACTTTCCGACAGAAGAAGTGGAGTTTGATCCACAAAAGATAGAAGAATTGATTGGAACAAGGAAGTTAGGGAAGAGAAAGAGCATGTGTCCCAAGAACAACCCAATTTCTGTGGAAAAGGACCTCAGTCACATCACATGTTACCGGTGCAAGGATTTAGGTCATTATGCTAGCAACTGCCCAACCAGGAAGCGAAGAAACCAGTGAATCAGGATAGTCACCATGAAGCCCTTAGATCTGTCTTATGACATTAGTTTACACTACAAGGAAGTAGAGCATTTTGCCAAGAGAAGGTCTAGACCGGAGGAAGATTGATCTGAGTAGTTGAGATCTTCATATTGTAATGAAGCATGTAGATTAATATGGAATACACCTTTATTACAATGTTGAGTTGAGTATGGAAATAACATTGTAACAGTTCGTGAAGCAATGGAAGTTGAGATGTTTGGAATCTCATTACTATGAGTTGTTGGATGATTGTGGGTGCCTCTCTTGTGATCTCACCCAGACTAAAACCTAGAACCCATGGAGAAGTTGATCCCAAACCTTTCTCGGACAAACAACCACAAGGAAATACCTACATTGTCCTGAGTGCCTTTTTTTATCTTATACCTACAGATGACAACCCTTTACGAGTCTTTTCTCAAAGGCCCAGAAACCATCATGACCCTGACTAGCGATCAAGATTATCCAAAGATCCTGAAGGACATGATGAAGCATATTCACTTGGAAGGAGATGCAGTTTACAAGGGTTATCCCTTCATGGAGAATGGAGTTGAACTTTGGTACGTGGAGGTACACCTCCATCGTGTGAAAGGAGTTTGCCCAAAGACTATGGGTCAATACTTTTTCATCTCCCGAGTACCATGAACTACATTCTTCGACTCTGTTCGTGAAGCTGCTATGGAGGCCATACGTCAAATTGGAGAAATACTTGAAGCAAGACTTCGTTATACCCAAGGATGCCTGAGTATGATGCATGCAGAGATGGTGGAGATGAAGCACACAGCCAATAGTATGAAGCAAAAGATTGATGATTTTAAGAATCACGTTGCACAATTCCGGTGGGACTGAAGCGTCCTTAGCGAGGAGGACAAAGGAATAAAGATGGGAGGAATGTTTGACCATACCCCACTATGTGGATGGCAACATTTGTAGAGAAGCACCTTTGTAATTGAAGTATTGAATGCTGGTTCAAGAAGTAATAAAGGATTTGATATGAGGAGAATATGGATTATGGATGAACCCATGCATTTTGTTTAGTTGAACCTTACTGAGAGAACCCTGGACCAATAGAAAGGAAAGTGTTGCTCCAAGTAGTAGAGTTTGCACAAACAAGTTGGATTTTATTTTGATATGAGGCTTACCCCAAGAGTATGAAGGAAAGAAGTACAATTGGGTTTTTAAGAGGGTGTAAGACTGGAGTATGGAACTATAGTGACCCCAAGGATTGAGTTATGGATATACAAGTTCTGACTTGGACCCTTTAGCCGAGGACCTAAGGAGGCTACATAATCACAAGGGAACCACGAGACTTGTCTATAGTTATGTGTATCTGGTGTAGTAAAGCAATGCATTTTTGCTATAGATTGTACCAAGAAGAAGGAGTTTTGTGCTAAGTATTGGAGTTGAAGCATGCAATGGAAGTGTAGTAGATCGTGGTAAGTTGAAAATCAATACAGTTGGCATCATGGTATTGATTTTGGATATTATAAGTGGGTACTATAAAAGGTGATGAGTGAAGACATGATGCATGGAATAAGATTTTGAAGAAACTAGTGTTATTCATTTTAAGTGTGGTAGAATCCAGCACCGTTACCCGAATACACTAGCTAGTGATTAGATACGTCCGACTTGGAAAGGACTACCCAAGGATGAGTGCGAGTAATTACACTCAGTTCTGTACCCAAGAGAAGTAAGGGATAATTGGATGGATTTAAGAGAGCCAAGAAGTTGGATGTGGGAAGAATGATCAGTTACAACCCGATGATGAGTCCAAGCATGACAAAGTATGAGATGAACCATAACCCACAGGCCCCAGGACCTGTCAGGAAAGCAAGCACATTCTTGCTGAAGGAAAACCCCTGGTAGAAGTGACGACCTTGTCAACAGACGATTTTATAGGTGGTTACGTTAAACCCGAGGGTTGTGAAGAAACGTTAGATGTTTTGTTTGTCTTGCAAAATCAATGGATTTATCCGAACTTAGTTCGTTGACAAGAGAAAATTCTGCAATGCTTGTGAGGATGACCGAGTGTTAGAATGCGAGATTCACTAAACCATATACAAGGTAATGATTTGGGTGCGGGGTGGATTGATCACCATACCGACTTACTCTTATTATTCGCCTCTGTTATACGGGATGGTAAATCTGAGTGACTATCTATAGTAGAGAGACGACGATGTGAAAACTTTGTTTAAACCTTAGAATGGTATAAATTTTTTCCCTTGTACACGGCATGCTGTTGCCAACCGTAGGATATACCGTGAGGTTGAAGCCCAAACCCGTTTTCTGCAGGGACCCGGTTAATTTGCTTGACGACCACCATGAGATATCGATATTTGTTAGTATTGGCGCCAGACCTGTCAGTCAAGAAGAACCAGTCTCGAAAGAGCCCTACCAAGATGAAAGGACACAAGAACTGAGGACAAAGAGTTTGCCACTACCGAAAGAGCCCAGAGAAGGAGTTACCCTAAAGATTTGAGAAGAATCGACACAGTCAACTAAGGATGGAGTACCTGCGTTTTGATGGAACCGTAACCATGTTTCTAAGTGTGGTAGAACACCAGACCATATCAATCAGTTGATTTGTTAGGAGACCCCCAAACCCTAACCTATTTCTTGCTAGCCTCTCCGAATCTCGAGGACGAGATTCATTTTAAGTGTGGTAGGTTTGTAACATCCCAAAATTCTAAATTTTGGAATGTTATAATAAATAGATAGTTTGGTTGCTAGTTTGATGTGCTGTGTGAAATTGAGTGGAATTGAAACTTTGAAAGTTAAATGAGAGGGAATAAAATGACTTTCCCAAAACTTTCACTTTGCATTTTGATCTCCGAGGGAATTCATATGCTTTTCAACACAAAACCCTAGAGTGAAGATAATATGACTTCTTCCATTTATTTTGAATGATAAAGGGCTTTGAAAGGATTTTGAATCTTGAGATATTTTCAATTCAAAAACTTTAAGCAACTCAATGATTTTCCCGAGAGAAGATAAACTGACTTCTTCAAATTATAGGAAATATGAGTTGGAAGTTTTTCTGAAATTTTCTGGAACTCAATTTCAAATATTGAGTTATTTGGGTTTTATTCAAATTATTTTTCTCCAAAAATAAATTACATGGAAAATAGGGTAACATGATTCCCTACAGCAGAAAATTGGAGAGAAATAAATTTGAATTCCTCTTGGTATTTTAAGAATGATTTTTATTGGGTTTTATTGCATTAGTAGGACCTTTTGATTTATTAGAATTTGTGGACATTTAATTTGACAGTAGGAAAATGTTCATGTTGTAGGATTTATTTTTTCTGCAAATTTTGATATATTATATGCCTATAGGATGTTTTTATTTATTTTGCTTTTATTCGTTTTCTATGTCTGTTAAAAAAATGTTTATAGAAAAAAAGGGGGTCTTCTCAGCCGAACTGGGCCGGCCCAGCCACTACCAGGCCAAGGCCCAGCCCGCTCGCCCCGTTCCCTTCCTCCTCCCGCACGGCATCGCCGCGGCCTCGGCCTCCGTGCCCAGCACGTCTCGCCGCCGCCTCTCTCCTTTGCCCCTCGCCCAAGGCTCGCGCCACCCCTCCTCCTCCTTAAATACCGAGGCCCCGGGTCCGTTTCTCGCCACCGCTGCCGCCCTCGCTTCGCCGCCGCGTCGCATCCCGCTCCCGCCGCTGCCGCGCGTTTTTGCCGCCTCCGCCGCTTGCTGCTGCTACTGCGCCAAGCGCCGCCGCTGCCGCTACCGCCTCGCCACTGCCGCGTCTCGCCTTCGCATAGCCTGCGCCGCCGCACGCTGCCCTCGCCGCTCGCCGGAGTCCGCGCCGGAGTTAACCGCCGGCCGGATCCGCCCCGACCCGCCGGACCCGATCCGCCCGAAGAAAATCGCCGCCGCCGGTTTTTTTTAAAACCACCCCGAACCGGTAAAACCTCAAAACCGTGTGGTTTTATTTACAGATCGGTTTTCTTTTAGACAGATCTATACAGTGAATGTTCACTGGTTAGGTCTTAATAGTGAACGTTCGTTCTTTAATTCTTTTCTTTTTCTTTTAGTTTTTTTTTTCTGGCCAGGGACCCATTTGTAATTAATTCTTTTACAGATTAGCCCCTAATCTTCAAAGGCCATAACTTTTTACCAGTTGGTCCAAATCCAATGAAACCAACGCCCACGTCTTCGTTACGAAGCCCTCTTTCCAGTAATACAACTTAAACATGTTTTTGAAAATTTTAAAATTTGAATTCAACTAGTTTTAGATTTGAACTTCGTTTGATCATAACTTGAGTTTCGTAACTCCGTTTTAGTTGATTCTTTTTGCAAATCGAAGCTCTTGACCTAAACTTTCTGATAAGGCCAAACTCACATAATTTTGGCACTGTTGGAAATTATTTTGTGTTTCAAGAGTCATTCTATGGTTTTCGAAGTTTTCCGAAGTGTTTATTCGTCCTGTCTGATCTTTCTGAGTGATTGCTTATGTGTGGTTACTATTGCTTGCTTACGGTAGATTGACCGGAGTGTGACGAGTAGATCTATCATGAGTTCTGAGTGCGAATCTTCTACATCGTCAGTACAAGGCAAGTTCACACTTTGATCATACTTTCCAATTACCCAGTTTTCATTGCATTAGTCAAACCCTCGCACATTGCATGAGTAGGATCTAATAACTTGTGGGTCTGGGAAGTAGATTGAGGTAGTACCTATTACATGCATTACATTCAAACCTTTGGGAGTTACTTCTACGTTTGCTGTTAGGCCACGCTCTGCTCGTAGACGTGGATTGGGTGAGTGTATCCATGACAGATGTGAGTTGTCAATTAATGGTTCAACTTAAGGTGGCAACTTTAACACACATTTGGGTGGATTGAGGCACCTGGGTATTCCAGCGATTGCCTGTTTTTCTTTTGGACCGCCACCCAGGCTCAAAGGGATCATGAGATTATTCATACTAGAAACTTCCGTGTGCAGCCACAATGCTATTATGGGCTCTAGCATAGTTGACTAAGTTGTGCGAACTCTTACAGTGGTGGACTAGCAGATGTAGGGGATGTAGGTTGGTACGGTCCACCCGTTTGTAAGGTGCGAGTACTTCTGAAAGACTGTGTCTCGGTCATCCGTTTCTCAAACATCATGCAGTGCGAGAAATTAAATGAAGGCGATCGAGTCTTGTGGGGAAAAGTGCACAAACCTCTGCAGAGTGTACAAACTGATCATGATTAGCCGTGTCCCCGGTTATGGACGTTTTGAGTATCTAGTACCTGGATATCATGTGAATCTCATCATGTTACTTTAATTAATATTGTTGGGTTTAATGATGATTTATTAATTGGGGTGAGAGGATGTCTATCTTCTCAACGATGTTCCAACTACCATGATAATTAATTAAAATCTATTCCTTTGAAGTAGGGAAAAATTGGCTTTACGCAAAAACTTTAACCTTACAGCCTCCACCATCCAAATATGTATGTAGTTGTAGGCTTTGTTCATCATTCTCATTACAGTGTGAAATTGCCAGTACATTCAATGTACTGATCTACATGGCTGGAACGTCTCATGTTGCAGGAATTATTCGACGAGTAAGTGTTACGTTAGGGTTGCGCTGTCTACACTCAACTTTGCCATTGGTGTTGATGGGAATCCACAACCTTTGTTGCTTCCGCTATGATCGATTTGAGGTAATAGTATTTACGATACTTAATACATGTGATTTACCTCTGTTCTAAATCCTCGAGTACTGTGTGTCAGCATACGATCCAGGGATGACACTTAAGCACAGAGACTTGATCCATTCGGGTCGGGTCGCTAGAGAACAGGACCGGTCATCTATCTTTGAATCCTCCTCTGAGGAGCTATCTGTAACCAGCAAGATATCTGCTTCAGCAGGTAGCATTGTCTGCTCCGAGGACCTTGTTTTCATGCCAGATTTTTGCATCACCAGTTTAAATGGCTGATGCACAAGAAGAGTAGTTGAATATACAAACATTGTCAGCAAATGGAATATGTAATACAAAAATGGATGGCATGATATAATTCACATATACGATGCTTGGCTAAACAACATGGCATTGCATAAGTCACATATATACTGCCTTGCGACAAGATACCATTGCATAATTCACATATATAATGTCTTGCAACAAGATGGTATTGCATAATTCACATATATGGTAACTAGACATTAAAGAGGTGGCATTCACACAAAGCATGTCTAAACTAAGCAAATAACATGGCAATGCAAGACACCATATGCACGATATGAGCAATATAACCCTGCCAAGTTAGAGCACGCACCTCGGGGGGGGGGGGGGATAGGACTGGTCATCTATCTCTGAATCCTCCTCTGCGGAGCTATCCGTAATCAGCAAGACATGCGCTCTGTCAGATAGCATTGTCTACTCTGAAGACCTTGTTTTCACTCCAGATTTTTCTATGACCATGTCGAATGGCTGATGCACAGGTAGAGTAATTGAATGTATTAACATTGTTGACAAATTTATTACGTAATAAAAAAGGATGACATGATATAATTCACATATAAGATGACTGGCTAACCAGGATGGCATTGCAAAATTCACATATATGATGTCTGGCTAAACAAGATGGCATTGCATGATTCACATATATGATATAGAAACTAAACAAATGGCATTCACACAATACATATGTAAACTAAGTAGATGACATATTTTATGTGTAAAGTAAGCAATGCAAGGCACCATATGCATGATATGACTAACATCAGCATGCCAAGTTAGAGCAAAAGACCTGAGGGGTTAAATAGGAGTGGTCTGCTCCCTCTGAATCCCCCTCTGAATAGTTATCTTCCTCCTGATTACAGTCTGGAATGGGGGAGGGGGGTTGCTTTTGTGCCCACCATGGAGCGACATTTGCATGAAATTTTATTGCCACGCAACGCTCGTCTCTTTCGCTCTACATGTTCAGTACCATTTTGTACAATAACTGACACGCATAGGAATAAAACATAGTGAGATTATGTAAGGAGTGCATACTGTGGATAGACACAAAACCAATGATAGCAGGCAGATAATAGCTTCGGTTGAAAAATACAGATAATGGCTCCTTTAATGTTTGTTTCCACCCAACATGAAACTCACAGTAGACACCCGAGATTAATCAGATAGTAGACATATAGTATTGATTGCTGCTCCAATATGTACCCCCACAACCATTTAAAAACTCAAGTTTGAGCATTAGTTTGGACCTGACTCGGAGTCTAATCGGTGAACAAGACGATAAAGTAGCATGTCACCATGTTAAGCGATGCATAACGTAAGCAGACACGAAAGAGTGCGACCTCTCTTGCGGACCCGCGTAGTCCTCAAGGTCCTCTGCTTAGTTGATGATGCTAATGCGGTTGTCGTTGTTGCCGTCGGTGGAGAAGAAGATCTGAGGCGACGAAAGACAGTCTGGAGGGCGGATCCATGCTGTGATGAACCCTTCCATCGCTAGAGCAGCTGAGCTGGGGTGGACCACAGCGCAGCAGGAGCGGGACAAACCACACAAGGTTTTCTTTGACACATATCTGTAACAAAAGTAATTCTGTAAGGGCTTGTTTGAATTGGAGGATTCTAACAATGCAGGGATAGGAAAATACATAGGAATAGGATAGGAATCCAAGTGCAAAACAGAGATTTAAAAAACACAAGATTTATGTCAATCTGGGTGTTTGGTTCACAAGAATTGGAAGATCACATGAATGCAAAGAAGCATGGTGAAATTAAGTCAAACCACAAGAAAATGTATAATTATAATGCTATTATGCTACTATCTCATAGTCTTGTGCTTCATGAATAAGAATTTGAAAAGGAGGCCAAGTGGATATTAAAATTCCTACAATTTTTCTATCAAGGAGACGCTAAAGGAACAAATCCTACAGTTTTCCTTTGGTCCATTCCTTTGAACCAAATGCATGAATAGTAGTACCATAGGAAACTTTCCAATTCCTATGTTTTTCCTTCATTTTTCCTTTCAAGCACTGGCGATTCTAGTAGGCAGGCTTGAACAGGGAAAAGCCTACACTTGAACAATGTTTTTGTGCTACTTCTACTAATTTGGACCCAGGCCACTGCCCTACTAGCTCAACTCTCAGGCCCATCTAGAAATGCACAGCTCAAGCGCGCAAAAATAAATAATGATGGCTTTCAAGAGAGTCCACCACTGGTAGCTAGGTTGCCTGGTACCTCACTGCTTGTTATATAGGAGAAACTAATCATATTTCACGTTACTACGCATGCTAAGTGGACAATATATATAACATGTACAGTAAAAAAAGCGATGCAACAAGTGTACAACCTCTTTGGTGAAGGCATGTCGATCTCATCATCATTGGGTTGGTCGCTGAGGATGCTGCGGCTGATGTGGCAGTCGGAGGAGGGGAAAAAGATCTTAGATGCCCGGAGATGGAGCCAAGGGCACTACTCGGCTGTGATGGAGGGTTTCGTCATTGGAGCATCTCCGGTGAGTTGTACGATGGCGAGGATGAAGCAGTAGAAGAGAGACAATATTAACCTGAGAGGAATTCTAATAACATATCCAATAGATGATGTAAAATACATAACCACAAAGTGCTAGATGTAAAATACATCAGCCGCTCAGCTCTGAACTTAATTGTCGAAACTGATTTTAACTGTCGAAACTGAATTTTACTATCGAAACTGAATGTTGCTACCGAAACTGAATTTTACTGTCAAAACTGAACGCACTAGTAGCAGAAAAGTAGTAGCAACAGCAGCAGCGCCTACAGCAGCAGCGCGTGCGAGAGCTGGGGCAGTTGGTCGAGAAAAAGCATCTCGGGTAGCAGCTGCAGGGGCTCAAGCCATCAAGTGAGAGCAGGATCTGTTGTTCGTGCAACATCACCGCGAGGAAGACTAGAGCAGCAGCGCAAACAAGAGGAAGAGCAAGAGCAAACTAGGCAGGGGACCGAAGAGCAAGAGCAGAGCAACAACACGATCGAGAGCGAAAGCGGCAACAACTCCGATCGATGTGGACGTCGCCACCGAGGGAGTGACGTCGTAAAGGAAGTGGTCGCCGCCGTCGCCGTAGATGGAGCTGCGCCATGGCGGCTCAGGATCGAGCGCTGGCAGCATCGTGAGATCAAAGCAAGAAGAAAATGCAGCGATTACTATAGAACCTCTTTGGTGGCGCTGATTAGGCCCCAGCTTCATCCGAGGAATCGGTGATGATGCTACTCTTTCGGTGGTGCAGGTGAAGGCGGTGGTGTGGGAATGGAGGTGGCGGGAAAGACGAGGGGAACGTCGGGGCAGCTCTTTGGAGGTAGAGGACGGGGTGGCTGAACCGACGGGACGACGAGATCGATGATGTATCCTCCTCCGGTGCAGTGGATGAGAGAGGTCAAGGTGTTGCGGTGGACGACGTCGTCGGGGAAGAGGCTCCGGCTGGGGGGCTGATACGTCTCCAACGTATCTATAATTTTTGATTTTTCCATGCTTTTATATTATCATTCTTGGATGTTTTACAATCATTTTATAGTCATTTTGTATCATTTTTTGGAACTAACCTATTGACATAGTGCCAAGTGCCAGTTGTTGTTTTCTGCATGTTTTTTACATCGCAGAAAATCAATATCAAACGGAGTCCAAACACTGTGAAACTTTTTGGAGATTTTTATGGTCCAGAAGACACCCAATGGACCAGAGCTGCACCTCGGGGGTGCCCCGAGGGGGGAACAACCCACCAGGGCGTGCCAGGCCCCCCTAGCGCGCCCAAGTGGGTTGTGCCCACCTCGGTGGCCTCCCGCACCCCCTCTTTACCCTATAAATTCCCAAATATTCCGAAAACCCTCGGGGTGAACCTAGATCAGAAGTTCCGCCACTGCAAGGCTCTATAGTCCACGAGATCCAATCTAGAGCCCTTTCTGGCACTCCGCCAGAGGGGGAAATCATCACCGGTGGCCATCTTCATCATCCCGACGGCCACCATGATGAGGAGGGAGTAGTCCACCGTCGGGGCTGAGGGTTTGTACCAGTAGCTATGTGTTTAATCTCTCTCACTATCCTGTTCTTGAGATGCACAATCTTTTGTATCACGGGCTTTGTCAATATAGTCGGATCATATGGTGTTTTCCCCTCTCCATGTTGTGATGAATTGAGTTTTTCCCTTTGAGATTTCGTTGTTATCGGATTGAATACTTTTATGTATTTGAGGACACTTGATATATGTCTTTGTTGGGGAACGTAGGATTTCAAAAAAAATTCCTACGATCACGCAAGATCAATCTACTAGATGCATAGCAACGAGAGGGGAGAGTGTGTCCACGTACCCTCGTAGACCGGGAGCGGAAGCGTCTAGTGACGCGGTTGATGTAGTCGAACTTTCTTCGCGATCCAACCGATCAAGCACCGAACGTACGGAGCCTCCGCGTTCAGCACACGTTCAGCTTGATGACGTCCCACGAGCTCTTGATCAAGTAGAACCTCGCGGGAGAGTTTCGTCAGCACAACAGCGTGGTGACGGAGATGATGAAGCTACCGGCGCAGGGCTTCGCCTAAGCACTGCAACGATATGACCGAGGTGTGTTTCAGTAGAGGGGGCACCGCACACGGCTGGGAGAGATCAACTTGATAAACTTGTTTGTCTAGAGGTGCCCCTTGCCCGTGTATATAAAGGAGCTAGGGGGGAGGCGGCCGGCCTAGGAGGAGGGCGCGCCAAGGGAGGAGTCCTACTCCCACCGGGAGTAGGACTCCCTCCTTTCCTAGTTGGAGTAGGAGGGGAGAAGGAAAGGGAGAGAGGAAGAGAAGGAAAGGGGGGCGCCACCCCCCTTCCTTTTCCAATTCGGACTAGAGGGGGAAGGGGTGCACGGCTGCCCTGGCCGCCCCTCCTCTTCTCCCACTAGGGCCCATGAGGCCCATTTAGCACCCCGGGGGTTCCGGTAACCCCCCAGTACTCTGGTATATGCGTGAAACCTTCCGGAACATTTCCGGTGTCCAAACATAGCCGTCCAATATATCGATCTTTACGTCTCGGACATTCCGAGACTCCTCGTCATGTCCGTGATCTAATCCGAGACTCCGAACTACCTTCGGCACATCAAAACTCATAAACTCATAATACCGATCGTCATCAAACGTTAAGCGTGCGGACCCTATGGGTTTGAGAACTATGTAGACATGACCGAGACTCATCTCTGGTCAATAACCAATAGCGGAACCTGGATGCTCATATTGGATTCTACATATTCTACGAAGATCTTTATCGGTCAAACCGCATAACAACATATGTTGTTCCTTTTGTCATCGGTATGTTACTTACCCGAGATTCGATCGTCGGTATCTCAATACCTAGTTCAATATCGTTACCAGCAAGTCTCTTTACTCGTTCCGTAATACATCATCTCGTGACTAACTCATTAGTCATTTGCTTGCAAGGCTTATTATGATGTGTATTACCGAGTGGGCCCAGAGATACCTCTCCAACATTCGGAGTGACAAATCCTATTCTTGATCTATGCCAACACCACGAACACTTTCGGAGACACCTATAGAGCATCTTTATAATCACCCAGTTATGTTGTGATGTTTGATAGCACACAAGGTGTTCCTCTGGTATTCGGGAGTTGCATAATCTCATAGTCATAGAAACATGTACAAGTCATGAAGAAAGCAATAGCAGTAAAACTAAACGATCATAGTGCTAAGCTAGTAGATGGGTCTTGTCCATCACATCATTCTCCTAATGATGTGATCCCGTTGATCAAATAACAACTCATGTCTATGGCTAGGAAACATAACCATCTTTGATCAATGAGCTAGTCTAGTAGAGGCATACTAGGGACACTCTATTTTGTCTATGTATTCACACATGTACTAAGTTTCCGTTTAATACAATTCTAGCATGAATAATAAACATTTATCATGATATAAGGAAATAAATAATAACTTTATTATTTCCTCTAGGGCATATTTCATTTAGTCTCCCACTTGCACTAGAGTCAATAATCTAGTTCACATCTCCATGTGATTTAATACCGATAGTTCACATCGTTATGTGAATAACACCCATAGTTCACATGGCCATGTGACCAACACCCAAAGGGTTTATTAGAGTTAATAATCTAGTTCATATCGCTATGTGATTAACACCCAAGAGTAATAAGGTGTGATCATGTTTTGCTTGTGGGAGAAGTTTATTCAATGGGTCTGACACATTCAGATCCGTATGTATTTCGCAAATTTATATGTCTATAATGCTCTGCATGGAGCTACTCTAGCTAATTGCTCCCACTTCCATTATGCATCCAAATTGAGACTCAGAGCCATCCAGATCGGTGTTAAAGCTTGCATCGGCGTAACTCTTTACGACGAACTCTTTATCACCTCCATAACCGAGAAATATTTCCTTAGTCATCCAGTAACTAAGGACAATTTTGACCGATGTGCAGTGATCTACTCCTAGATCAAAATTGTACTCCCTTGCCAAACTCAGGACAGGGCATACAATAGGTCTGGTATACAACATGGCATACTTCATAGAACCTATGGCTGAGGCATAGGGAATGACTTTCATTCTCTCTCTATCTTCTGCAGTGGTCGGGCATTGAGTCTTACTCAACTTCATACCTTGCAAAACAGGCAAGAACTCTTTCTTTGACTGTTCCATTTTGAACTACTTCAAAATCTTGCCGAGGTATGTACTCATTGAAAAAAACTTATCAAGCATCTTGATCTATCTCTATAGATCTTGATGCTCAATATGTAAGCAGCTTTACCGAGGTTTTTCTTTGAAAAAACTCATTCCAAACACTCCTTTATGCTTTCCAGAAAATTCTACATCATTTCCGATCGACAATATGTCATTCACATATACTTATCAGAAAGGATGTAGTGCTCCCACTCATTTTCTTGTAAATACAGGCTTCACCACAAGTCTGTATAAAACCATATGCTTTGTCACCTCATCAAAGCGTATATTCCCACTCCGAGATGCTTGCACCAGTCCATAGATGGATCGCTGGAGCTTGCACACTTTGTTAGCACCTTTAGGATCGCTAAAACCTTCTGGTTGCATCATATACAACTCCTCTTTGAGATATCCATTCAAAAATGCAGTTCTGACATCCATTTGCTAGATTTCATAATCACAAAATGCGGCAATTGCTAACATGATTCGGATAGACTTAAGCATCGCTACGGGTGAGAAAGTCTCATCGTAGTCAACTCCTTGAACTTGTCGAAAACCTTTTGCAACAAGTCGGTCTTTGTAGACAGTAACATTACCGTCGGCGTCGGTCTTCCTCTTGAAGATCCATTTATTTTCGATGGCTTGCCGATCATCGGGCAAGTTAACCAAAGTCCACACTTTGTTCTCATACATGGATCCCATCTCAGATTTCATGGCCTCAAGCCATTTTGCGGAATCTGGGCTCATCATCGCTTCCTCATAGTTTGTAGGTTCATCATGGTCTAGTAACATGACTTCCAGAACTGGGTTGCCGTACCACTCTGGCACGGAACGTACTCTGGTTGATCTACGAAGTTCAGCGGTAACTTGTTCCAAAGTTTCATGATCATCATCATTAGCTTCCTCACTAATTGGTGTAGGAATCACTAAAACCATTTTTGTGATATACTACTTTCCAATTCGGGAGAAGGTACAATTACCTCATCAAGTTCCACTTTCCTCCCACTCACTTCTTTCGAGAGAAACTCCTTCTCTAGAAAGGATCCGTTCTTAGCAACGAATATCTTGCCTTCGGATCTGTGATAGAAGGTGTACCCAACATTCTCCTTTGGGTATCCTATGAAGACACATTTCTCCGACTTGGGTTCGAGCTTATCAGGTTGAAGCTTTTTCACATAAGCATCGCAGCCCCAAACTTTAAGAAATGACAACTTTGGTTTCTTGCCAAACCACAGTTCATAAGGTGTCGTCTCAACGGATTTAGATGTTGCCCTATTTAACGTGAATGCAGCTGTCTGTGATGCATAACCCAAAACTATAGTGGCAAATCGGTAAGAGACATCATAGACCGCACCATATCTAATAAAGTATGGTTACGACATTTGGACACACCATTACGCTGTGGTGTTCCGGGTGGCGTGAGTTGTGAAACTATTCCACGTTGTTTCAAATGAAGACCAAACTCATAACTCAAATATTCACCTCCACGATGAGACCGTAGAAACTTTATTTTCTTGTTATGATGATTTTATACTTCACTCTGAAATTCTTTGAACTTCTCAAATGTTTCAGACTTGTGCTTCATCAAGTATATATACCCATATCTACTCAAATCATCAGTGAAGGTTAGAAAATAACGATACCCGCTGCGAGCTTCAACACTCATCGGTCCACATACATCAGTATGTATGATTTCCAACAAATCTGTTGCTCACTTCATTGTTCCGGAGAACGGAGTTTTAGTCATCTTGCCCATGAGGCATGGTTCGCAAGCACCAAGTGATTCATAATCAAGTGATTCCAAAAGTCCATCACTATGGAGTTTCTTCATGCGCTTTACACCAATATGACCTAAGCAGCAGTGCCACAAATAAGTTGCACTTATCATTAATAACCTTGCATCTATTGGCTTCAATATTATGAATATGTGTATCAGTACGATCAAGATCCAACAAACTATTTTCATTGGGTGTATGACCATCGAAGGCTTTATACATGTAAACAGAATAACAATTATTCTATGACTTTAAATGAATAACCGTATTGCAACAAACACGATCAAATCATATTCATGCTCAATGCAAATGCCAAATAACATTTATTTAGGTTCTACACTAATCCCGAAAGTATAGGGAGTGTGCGATGATGATCATATCAATCTTGGAACCACTTCCAACACACATCGTCACTTCACCTTTAACTAGTCTCTGTTCATTCTGCTACTCTCGTTTCGAGTTACTAAATTTAGCAACTGAACCGGTATCAAATACCCATGGGTTGTTATGAACACTAGTAAAGTACACATCAACAATCTGTATATCAAATATACCTTTGTTCACTTTGCCATCCTTCTTATCCGCCAAGTATCTAGGGTAGTGCCACTTCCAGT
The DNA here is from genome assembly GCA_902687465.1 of Secale cereale. Lineage (NCBI taxonomy): Eukaryota > Viridiplantae > Streptophyta > Magnoliopsida > Poales > Poaceae > Secale > Secale cereale. Next base: position 357,681,314 of record LR738709.1, read on the forward strand.
GACCATTTCCTTTGCAGTAGAAGCACTTAGTTTCAGGCTTGAGTTTAGCTTTGGGTTTCTTCATGGGAGTGACAAATTGCTTGTCATTCTTGTTGAAGTTCCCTTTCTATCCTTTTCCCCTTTACTTGAAACAAGTGGTCTCGTTAACCATCAACACTTGATGCTCTTTCTTAATTTCTACCTTCGCCGATTTCAGCATCGCGAAGAGCTCGGGAATTACTTTCGTCATCCCTTGCATATTATAGTTCATCACAAAGTTCTACTAACTTGGTGATAGTGACTAGAGAACTTTGTCAATTACTATCTTATCTGGAAGATTAACTCCCACTTGATTCAAGCAATTGTAGTACCCAAACAATCTGAGCACATGCTCAGTGGTTGAGCTATTCTCCTCCATCTTGTAGGCAATGTACTGTTAGAGGTCTTATACCTCTCGACACGGGCATGAGTATGAAATACTAATTTCAACTCCTGGAACATCTCATATGCTGTGTGGCCTCCAACATCAATGCTTCCTCACTTCGCAAGATCTCGGCCTCTTCAAAAGGCATCCCTTTCATCGACGCCAAGGCGGTCTTGCGCACCTCAGTTCGTTGTTCTAGGCGGGCGTTCAGGGCCTGAAGCTCCTGCCTGCGCTTCTCTGCAACCTCGCAGCGGCAGTCAGCCTCCCTAGCTTCCTCCAGGGCTCGGGCGCTGGCCTCACACGAGGCTGCAAGGGATGCCTCGGCCTCCGTGTTGCCACGCTCGCGCTTGAGACTCCCGAGGATGATGGCCACCTTTAGTCAATGCCATTCATCCATCAGCCAGAGTCCCTCAGTCTCAAGACTGGCATCAACATCCACAAGCTCTTCCCCCGAGTCGATTCAGCGCACTCGTCACCTCCTGAAGAAACTCATGACGGGCAGTGCCCCACTTGCGCGCAAACTCGAACGCTTGACCGGGACCCTCCTCGACACTGGAGGCCATTGAAGAAGCTCGAGGAGGCTCGTCCCCTCCCGGTGGGGGGCTCGAGGTCTCCTCCATCCCAGTCGTCTTTCTGGCCTCGGCTCGTACACGGAGGGGCCGGGGCTCGCTGCTCCAAGTAGACACCAGGGCCGAGGTGACCCAACTGCTGTCGACAACCGTGGGGGGGGGGAGCCCTCGGCACGCCTCCCGCACCCCAGGCGGGACCACGAAGGAGGAACGACAAGAACGCAGGGTCAAGGCGGCAGGCCGGCGTATCCGCCGTCTTGGACGGCCTCGCGCAAGAGTCGGCACATCTGCTGAGGGCGCCCAGGATCGGCGGAGAACTCAAGGCAGCGGGGGACTGCTTCTCAGGAGATTTTGTCGCCTTGGCAGAAGGGGCCCTGAGGAATCATAGTCAAGATGGAAGGCAACACTCAAGGAATTACAAAGATAAGGTACTCACTCGTCTATGGCAATGTACTTCCTCTGCTTAAATGGCCGGAAGGCATCACCACTGCAGCTTGGAGATCCCTTCCTCTTGCGGAGCGCTTCGAAGTTCAGTTGGAGCCGACAGAAGCCCTAGATACGGTCAGCAGCGTCGGGCACAACCGGTGCGGCTCTAGGGGAGTCGCCCCCAGGAATGTTAGGTCGTGCGAGGCCCCCGGCCCCTGCCTCAGGACGACTCGAGGGGGCCTCGGGGGCTTTGGCCTCTGGAGCACCAGGCAGCACCTGCCCCTCAGCCGTCCCCTCTGGGCGGCTCTCCCGAGCACCAGAGGACGGCGCTTCAGGACCCCTAGGAGACGCCGACGCCCAAGAGGCCGCGCCACCAGCACTCAGCGGCGATCGCCCCCCGGCGCCCCCTTCTGGGACGATTGCCTCGGTAGCGGCGGACAAGGGAGCCGCGCAGACGGGGTTCTCGCTAGACCCGACAAGGCCGGACGGACGAAGCCCCCATTCGTCAAAGGAGGGCATCTACTTCACGAACTCCACCTTGTTTGAGCAGCAGTACAGAAGATAACCTTCCTCCGGCAAGCGAGCTGGCGCTGGGTCGCCCGTCAGGAGCTCAAGCATCGTGCACCGTACCCCTCACAAGGAAGAGCAGTCGCTTGGAGCCTCATGCGGTCCTCGTGGCCAGAGAAGGTCCAGATCGGCCGAGAGTGGCGCTGGAGTGGAGCGATGCAGCACTAGATGTACTCCTTCACCATAATGGGCGCCGTCACCCCATGCTTCTGCAGCCTGGCCAGTCGGTGCCAACGGGAGCAAGTTTCTGGTCGGTGAGCTTCTCATGCTTCCAGCCGGAGCTCGGGGCAGCCGGAATCCGCGGAAGAAGCAGTAGGGGCTGCGCACACCGACATCCACAAACACCCACCGCTTCCTAAAGCTACCGACGACCGGCGAAAGGTCGAAATCGATCCCCAAGCCGGCCGTCACCGCAATGGCCTGGAAGGATACACACCTTGAGCACTGGAGTGCATCCGTCAGGTGCAGCGAGAAGAAGTGGCGGAGCAAGGCCACGGAGGGGGCAATGCCCACCATGGTTTCGCAGACGAAGGCTAAAACAGCAAGGAGGACTATAGATTGAGGATCAAGGTGCAGCGCGCTGATCTGGTAATGCGAGAGCACCGCGTTGAAGAAATAGGAGAAGGGAGGAATCAGGCCTGCCCAGAGGGCGTGAAGGTGTGATACGTCTCCGATTTCTTCACACCTTCACGCCCTCTGGGCAGGCCTGATTCCTCCCTTCTCCGATTTCTTCAACGTGGTGCTCTCGCATTACCAGATCAGCGCGCTGCACCTTGATCCTCAATCTATCGTCCTCCTTGCTATCTTCGCCTTCATCTGTGAAGCCATGATGGGCATTACCCCCTCCGTGGCCTTGCTCCGCCACTTCTTCTCGCTGCACCTGACGGATGCACTCCAGTGCTCAGGGTGTGTATCCTTCCAGGCCATTGCGGCGACGGCCGGCTCGGGGATCGATTTCGACCTTTCACTGGTCATCGGTGGCTTTAGGAAGCGATGGGCGTTAGTGGATGTCGGTGTGCGCCAGGCCCCTGCTGCTTCTTTCGCGGATTCCGGCTGCCTCGAGCTCCAGATGGAAGCATGGGAACCTCACCGACCAGAAACTAGCTCCCGTTTTGGCGTCAACTGGCCAGGCTACAGAAGCTTGGGGTGACGGCGCCCATGGTGGTGAAGGAGTACATACAGTGCCGCATCGCTCCAGTCCAGCGCCACTCTTGGTCGATGTGGACCTTCTCCGGCCACGGGGACCGCATGAGCCTCCAAGCGCCTACTCTTCCTCGCGAGGTAAGGCGCACGGTGCTTGAGCTCCTGACTGGCGACCCAGCGCAAGCCCTCTTGCCGGAAGAAGGTTTTCTTCTGTACTGCTGCTCAAATAAGGTGGAGTTCGTGAAGCAGATGCCCTCCTTTGATGAATGGGGGCTTCGTCCGTCCGGCCTTGTTGGGTCTCGCGAGAACCCCGTCTGTGCAGCTCCCTTGTCCACCGCTATCACGACAATCGTCCCAGAAGGGGGTGCCGGGGGCCAATCGCTGCTGAGTGCTGGTGGCGCGGCCGCTTCGGCGTCAGCGTCTCCTGGGGCTCCTAAAGCGCCGACCCCTGGGGCTCGGGAGAGCCGCCCAGAGGGGATGGCTAAGTGGCAGGTGCTTCTTGGTGCTCCTGAGGCCAAAGCCCCCAAGGCCCCTCGAGCCGTTCTGAGGCGGGGGCCGGGGCCCCACACAGCCTAACATTTCTGGGGGCGCCTCCCCTGGAGTCGCCCCGGTCACGCCCGGCGTTGCTGACCGCATCCAGGGCTTTAGCCGGCTCCTGCTGAACTTCGAAGCGCTCCGCAAGAGGAAGGGATCTCCAAGCTGTAGTGGTGATGCTTTCCGGCAATTAAAGCAGAGGAAGTACATTGCCATAGACGAGTGAGTACCTTATCTTTGTAATTTCTTGAGTGTTGCCTTCCCTCCTGACTGTGATTCCTCAGGGCCCCTTCTGCCAAGGCGACGAAATCTCCTGAGAAGCAGTCCCCTGCTGCCTTGAGTTCTCCACCGATCCTGGGCGCCCTTAGAAGATTGGCCGCCTCTGGCGCGAGGCCGTCCAAGAGGGCGGATACGCTGGCCTGGCGCCTTAACCCTGCGTTCGTTTTGTTCCTCCTTTGTGGTCCTGCCTGGGGTGCGGGAGGCGTGCCGAGGGCTCCCCCACGGTCGTCGATCACAGTGGGGTCACCTCGGCCCTGGTGTCTTCTTCGAGCAGCCAGCCCCGGCCCCTCCGGGTCCTAGCCGAGGCCCGAAAGACGACTGGGACGGAGGAGACCCCGAGCCCCCCACCGGGAGGGGACGAGCCTCCTCGAGCTTCTTCAATGGCCTCCAGTGCCGAGGAGGGTCCCGGTCACGCGTTCGAGTTTGCGCGCAAGCGGTGCACCGCCCGTCATGAGCTTCTTCAGGAGGCGATGAGTGTGCTGAATCGACTAGGGGAAGAGCTTGTGGATGTTGACGCCCATCTTGAGACTGAGGGCCTCTGGCTGATGGACGAATGGCATCGACTGAAGGTGGCCATCAACCTCGGGCATCTCCAGCGCAAGCGTGCCAACGCGGAGGCCGAGGCATCCCTTGCAGCCTCGCGTGAGGCCAGCGCCCGAGCCCTGGTGGAAGCTAGGGAGGCTAACCGCCGCTGCGAGGTTGCAGGGAAGCACAGGCAGGAGCTTCAGGCCCTGAACACCTGCCTCGAACAACGAGCTAAGGAGTGCAGGACCGCCTTGGCGTTGATGAAAGGGACACCTTCCGAAGAGGCGGAGATCTTGCGGCGTGAGGAAGCGTTGTTGTTGGAGGCCACAGAGCGCAGCCTTGAGCTCGAGCGGCTGGAGGTGTGGGAACACCACGTGACCCTGGCCGAGGATGTTGTCTCTCTCGCAAGGCCAGAGTTCAGGAGGAAATCGACCAGAGGGTGGCGAAGGCCAGTGCAGACCTTCCCAACGAGTATGGCCTGAAGTTGGAGCTCCAACGGGCGGAGGCTGATGGGAGAAGTGCTACCCACAGGATGAAGCTGGAGGAGGTAGAGCAGCGCGAGAGGGTCACCACGGCAGCCCAGTATTCTACTCAGGCCAAGCTGGACTCCGCTCAGGCCAACCTGGCCTTGCTCCAGCGACAGGTTGATGATGCCGTAGCTCTCGTGCGGCAGAGCAAGTATGAGGCTTGCCGACGACTGCTACTGCAACACGAGCACGCCCCCATGCTCCACTCTCTCTGGGTGAAGGCTAACCGGGCGCTAGGGGCCATCTGCAAGGACAACTTTCCTCATCCCCACGTGGAGGATTATGCTGGCCATCTTGTCTTCTTCACCGAGGTTGTGACGCGCCTGGAGAGCCGGGCCATGAGGGCCCGCCAGCTTGTTGAAGAAAAGAGCTGAAGCCTCCTCGGGCGCGCGTTCTCCTGGGTCTTCAGTTACCTCCAGAACATCGACCCCCACTTTGATTTTGATGCCGCCATCGCCCAGTTCCCGGGGCCATCCGAGACAACCTGGCGCGCTGGGTGGACGACAACGTGGATGCTTTGGTCAGGGCCTTTGCTACTGAGGATGACGAGGCCATGGTCGCGGTAGACGAAGGCACGCGGTTGACGATGGTGAAGATGAGGCCAGCGACATCGCCGGTAGTGTGCATGAGAGCGACTCGGACGGCGCGGCGAGCAACATGTCCGATTGAGCTGAACTGCCACTCTTGGGTCTCCGACCATCGCCGTGGTCTGGTTCACTTGCAGCCCATTGTTAGTGCACGCCTGCTACCTCTTGAGCTTGCGTTGTATTCCCTCGAAGAGGAAAGGGAGATGCAGCACAGTAGCGTAAGTATTTCCCTCAGTTTTTGAGAACTAAGGTATCAATCCAGTAGGATACCACGCGCGAGTCCCTCGCACCTGCACAAACAAATAAGAACTTCACAGCCAACGTGATACGGGGTTGTCAATCCCTTTACGGTCACTTACGAGAGTGAGATCTGATAGAGATGATAGTTTATATTTTTGGTATTTTTGGTTTAATAAAACAACAAATAAAAGCGGTAAAGTAAAGTAGATGGAGATTGATATGTTGAGAATAGACCTGGGGGCCATAGTTTTCTCTAGTGGCTTCTCTCATGATAGCAATATTCTACGACGGGTAAACAAATTACTCTCGAGCAATTGATAGAAAAGCAAATAATTATGAGACTATCTAGGCATGATCATTGTATTTAGGCATCACGTCCGAGACAAGTAGACCGAAACGATTCTGCATCTACTACTATTACTCCACACATCGACCGCTATCCAGCATGCATCTAGTGTATTGAGTTCAGAAGAACAGAGTAACACCTTAAGCAAGATGACATGATGTAGAGGGATAAACTCAAGCAATATGATAAAACCCCATCTTTTTATCCTCGATGGCAACAATACAATACGTGCCTTGCTGCCCCTATTGTCACTGGGAAAGGACACCACAAGATTGAACCCAAAGCCAAGCACTTCTCCCATTGCAAGAACTATAGATCTAGTAGGCCAAACCAAACCGATAATTCGAAGAGACTTGCAAGGATATTATGAGCACACATAAAAAGTTCAGAGAAGAACCAAATATCTTTCATAGATAACCTTGATCATAAACTCACAATTCATCGGATCTCCACAAACACACCGCAAAAAGAGATTACATCGAATAGATCTCCTCGAAGACCGAGGAGAACTTTGTATTGAGATCCGGAGAGAGAAAAGAAGCCATCTAGATACTAGCTATGGACCCAAAGGTCTGTGGTAAACTACTCACAACTCATGGTGAGGGCGATGATGATGATGATGAAGGCCTCCATGATGTATCCCCCTCCCGGAACAGGCTCCAAGATGGGATCTCCACGGGAACAGAAGCTACGGCGGTGGAATTAGGGTTTTCTCTTTGCGTATGGACTTTCTGGGGTATGTGGATATATATAGGAAGAAGGAGGGCACCGGGGGCCACATGGGCCAGCCTCGAGGAAGGGGGCGCGCCCTAGGAAGGGGGGCATGCCCCCACCCTCGAGGGCAGCCCTTTTGTCCCCTGACTTGGTCCTAAAGTTTCCCGAGCGTGATTTTCTCCAAAAATATCTGTCGCGAAGGTTTCATTCCGTTTGGACTCCGTTTGATATTCTTTTTCTACAAAACCCTGAAATAGGCAAAAAAAACAGCAATATGGACTGGGCCTTTGGGTCAGTAGGTTAGTCCCAAGAATGATAAAAATGAATGATAAAGCCCATTAAACATCCAAGAGTTCATAAATAATAGCATGGAACAATAAAAAATTATAGATATGTTGGAGACGTATCAAGCATCCCCAAGCTTAATTTCTGCTCGTCCTCGAGTAGGTAAATGATAAAGAAAGAATTTTTGATGTGGAATGCTAACCAATATAGTTTTTCAATGTAATTCTCTTAATTGTGGCATGAATGTTCAGATATGAAAGATTCAAGATAAAAGTCTATATTGACATAAGAAATAACAATACTTCAAGCAATACTAACAAAGCAATCACGTCTTCTCAAAATACTATGGCTAAAGAAAGTTATCCCTACAAAATCATATAGTCTGGCTATGCTCCCTCTTCATCACACAAAATATTCATATCATGCACAACCCCGATTTCAGCCAAGCATTTGTTTTCATACTCTATCTTTTCAAACCTTTCACCTTTCACGCAATACATGAGGGTGACCATGGATATAGCACTATGGGTGGAATAGAGGTGGTTGTGGAGAAGACAAAAAGGAGGGAGATAGTCTCACATCGACTAGGCGTATCAACGGGCTATGGAGATGCCCATCAATAGATATCAATGTGAGTGAGTAGGGATTGCCATGCAACAGATGCACTAGAGCTAAATATGAATGAAAGCTCAACACAAGAAACTAGAGGGTGTGCATCCAACTTGCTTGCTCACGAAGACCTAGGGCATTTGAGGAAGCCCATTGTTGGAATATACAAGCCAAGTTCTATAATGAAAAATTCCCACTAGCATATGAAAGTGACTAAGCATGAGACTCTCTACAATGAAGAACATGGTGCTACCTTGAAGCACAAGTGTGGAAAAAGATAGTAGCAATTGTCCCTTCTCTCTTTTCTCTCATTTTTTTTGGAGAGGCTTTCTCCTCCTTATTTTTATTAGCCCCTCTCTATATTTTTTTGGGCCATCTCTTTTTTTATTGGCCTTTCCTCACATGGGACAATGCTCTAATAATGATGATCATCACACTTTTTATTACAACTCGAAATTACAAATTAATACTACAACAAGTATGACTCTACATGAATGCCTCCGGTGGTGTACCGGTACGTGCAATGAATCAAGAGTGACATATATGAAAAATTATGCATGGTGGCTTTGCCACAACTACGATGTCAACTACATGATCATGCATGGCACTATGACAATATGATGCGTGTCATATAAACAAAACGGTGGAAAGTTGCATGGCAATATATCTAGGAATGGCTATGAAAATGCCATGATAGGTAGGTATGGTGGCTGTTTTGAGGAACAATATGGTGGCTGTTTTGAGGAACAATATGGTGGCTGTTTTGAGGAAGGATATATAGTGGGTTTATGGTACCGGCGAAAGTTGCGCGGTACAAGAGAGGCTAGCAATGGCGGAAGGGTGAGAGTGCGTATAATCCATGGACTCAACATTAGTCATAAGAACTCATATACTTATTGCAAAAATTTACGAGTCATCAAAACAAAGCAATCAACGCATGCTCCTAGGGGGGAGGTTGGTAGGAGTTAACCATCGCGTGCCCCCGACCACCACACAAAGGTTGGCACTCTACAAATACCTCATGCTCTAACTTCGTCACATAGCGGTTCACCATACGTGCATGCTACGGGAATCACTAACCTTAACACACGTATTTCTCAATTTCATAATAACTCCACTAGCATGACTCTAATATCACTATCCTCATGTCTCAAAACAATTATCAAGCATCCAACATCTCATTCTATTCAATGCACTTGGTGTGATTTTGTTTTACTACATTGACATTGGATGTTTATCATGTGAAGACTAGTTTCTTTAGCCTAAACACTTTACCATGCTGTTTTGATAGACTCTCAAATAGATATAAGTGAAGTATGATATTTCAACAATTTCTACAAAATATTACCACCACCATGCTCTAAAAGATATAAGTGAAGCACTAGAGCAAAAACTATTCAACTCAAAATATATAAGTGAAGCACATGGAGTGTTCTAATAATTTATAGGCCATGTTTAACTCTCTCAAATAGGTGTGTCCAGCAAGGATGATTGTGGCAAACTAACAAGCAAAGACTCAAATTATACAAGACGCTCCAAGCAAAACACATAGCATGTTGCAAATAAAAATATAGCTCCAAGTATAGTTACCGATGGATGAAGACGAAAGAGGGGATGCCTTCCCGGGGCATCCCCAAGCTTAGGATTTTGATTATCTTGAATTTACTTGGAGTGCCATGGGCATCCCCAAGCGTAGGCCTTTGCTACTCCTTGTTCCATAGTCCATCAAAGCAATACTCAAAACTTGAAAACTTCACAACACAAAACTTAGACAAAAATTCTCGTGAGCTCCGTTAGTATGAGAAAGCAAACCACTACTCAAAGGTACAATAATGAATTAATTTTGTTTATATTGGTGTTAAACCTACTGTACTCCAAGTTCTCTATGGTTCATATCCTCCAATATTACTCATAGATGCATCGGAATAAGCAAACAACACACGAAAAACAGAATCTGTCAAAAACAGAACAGTTTGTAGTAATCTGCAGGGTTCGCCTACTTCTGGAACTCCAAAAAATTCAAACTAAATTGGTATCTTTGAGGAATTTGTCTACAAATAATCAGAAAAAAGAATCAACTAAAAAGCACGCTCCAGTAAAATTCCACGACTACTTTAGCGAGCGCTAACGATTCTGTTTTTCACAGCAAGATCATATAAACTTCACACAAGACTTACCAAAGGTTCTACTTGGCACAAACACTAAACAAAACATGAAAACACATCTAATCAGAGCCTAGATGAAATATTTATTACCTAACAGCAACGAAAGCAAAAAACATAAAATTGGGTTGCCTCCCAACAAGCGCTATCGTTTTACGCCCTTAGCTAGGCACGATACAAGACAGATCTAGGTATTGCCATCTTTGGAAGACAATCCATAAGTGGCTCTCATGATAGATTCATATGGTAATTTGATTTTATTTCTAGGAAAGTGTTCCATGCCTTTCCTTAACGGAAATTGGAATCTAATATTTCCTTCCTTCATATCAATAATTGCACTAATCGTTCTAAGGAAAGGTCTACCAAGAATAATAGGACATGAAGGATTGCAATCTATATCAAGAACAATGAAATCTACGGGCACATAATTCCGATTGAAAAATAAGAACATCATTAATTCTTCCCATAGGTTTCTTAATTGTGTAATCCGCAAGATGCAAATTTAAAGAACAATCATCAAGATCATGGAACCCTAGCAAATCACACAAAGTTTTTGGGATAGTGGAGACACTAGCACCCAAATCACACAAAGCATAGCATTCATGATCTTTTATTTTTCTTTTTATAGTAGGTTCCCATTCATCATAAAGCTTTCTAGGTATAGAAACTTCCAACTCAAGTTTTTCTTCATAAGATTGCATCAAAGCATCAACTATGTGTTTAGTGAAAGCTTTATTTTGACTATAAGCATGCAGAGAATTCAGCACGGATTGCAACAAGGAAATACAATCAATCAAAGAGCAATTATCATAATTGAATCCCTTGAAATCCAAAGTAGTGGGTTCATCACTATGCAAAGTTTTAATCTCTTCACTCCCACTTTTAGCAATTTTAGCATCAAGATCTAAAAACTCTGAATCATTGGGACACCTTAAAGCAGAATCATCTCCAATCCTATTCTCATCAAGATTAATACTAGAAAACAAGGATCTAATAGGAGACACATCAATAACTTTCAGATCTTCATCTTTATTTTCATGATAACTAGAAGAACACAATCTAATATAATATTCTCTTTTAGCACGCATTCTAGCGGTTCTTTCTTTGCATTCATCAATGGAAATTCTCATGGCTTTGAGAGACTCATTGATATCATGATTAGGTGGGATAGATCTAAGTTTCAAAGAATCAACATCAAGAGTAATTCTATCCACACTTCTAGCCAATTCATCAACCTTAAGAAATTTCTCTTCAAGCATAGCTTTGAAATTCTTTTGCGAGATCATAAACTCCTTAACACTAGTTTCAAATTTAGAAGGCATCTTTCCATAAGAGTTGTTGTAGGAATTACCAAAAATATTAGATGAATTACTAGGAAAAGGCCTAGGATTAAAATTACCTCTATAAGCATTGTTGCCAAAATTATTCCTACCAAAACAAATGACATCCAAAGATTCATTGTTATTCTCAATCAAAGTGGACAAAGGCATATCATTAGGATCAGAAGAAGCACTCTTAGCAGCAAACAATTTCATAAGTTCATCCATCTTTCCACTCAAAACACTAATTTCTTTGATAGCATGCACTTTTTTACTAGTAGATCTTTCGGTGTGCCATTGAGAATAATTAACCATAATATTATCTAGGAGTTTGGTAGCTTCTCCTAAGGTGGTTTCCATGAAAGTGCCTCTGGCGGCTGAATCTAAAAGATTTCTAGAAGCAAAATTCTAGCCAGCATAAAAGTTCTGAATAATCATCCATAGATTCAAACCATGTGTAGGGCAATTCCGTATAATTAATTTCATTCTCTCCCAAACTTGTGCAACATGCTCATGATCTAGTTGCTTAAAATTCATAATATCGTTTCTAAGAGCGATGATCTTAGCAGGAGGGAAATAGTTAGAGATAAAAGCATCTTTGCACTTATTCCACGAATCAATACTATTTCTAGGAAAAGAGGAAAACCAAGTTTTAACATGATCTCTAAGTGAAAACGGAAATAACTTCAATTTAACAATATCGTTATCAGTATCCCTTTCATTTTGCATATCACACAAATCAACAAAGTTGTTTAGATGGGTAGCGGCATCTTCACTAGGAAGGCCGGAGAATTGATCTTTCATGACAAGATTCAACAAAGCAGCATTGATCTCACAAGATTCAGCATCTGTAATAGGAGAAATCGGAGTGATAATAAAATCATTGTTGTTGGTATTGGAGAAGTCACACAATTTGGTATTGTTCTGAGACATAGTGACAAGCAAGCAATCCAATACACACAAGCGAACAAGAAGCAAGCGAACGATAAACACACGGCGGAAGAAGGGCAAATAAAACAACAAGGGTGAAGTGGGGGAGAGGAAAACGAGAGGCAAATAAATGTAATGCGAAGGATAAGGGTTTGTGATAGGTACTTGCTATATGACTTTTGCGTAAGCCTCCCCGGCAACGGCGCCAGAAATTCTTCTTGCTACCTCATGAGCTTGCGTTGTATTCCCTCGAAGAGGAAAGGGAGATGCAGCATAGTAGCGTAAGTATTTACGTCAGTTTTTTTAGAACCAATGTATCAATCCAGTAGGAGACCACGCACGAGTCCCTCTCACCTGCACAAACAAATAAGAACTTTGCAGCCAACGCAATAAGGGGTTGTCAATCCCTTTACGGTCACTTACGAGAGTGAGATCTGATAGAGATGATAGTTTATATTTTTGGTATTTTTGGTTTAATAAAACAACAAATAAAAGCGGTAAAGTAAAGTAGATGGAGATTGATATGGTGAGAATAGACCCAGGGGCCATAGTTTACTCTAGTGGCTTCTCTCATGATAGCGATATTCTACGGCGGGTAAACAAATTAGTGTCGAGCAATTGATAGAAAAGCGAATAATTATGAGACTATCTAGGCACGATCATTGTATATAGGCATCATGTCCGAGACAAGTAGAACGACTCCTGCCTGCATCTACTACTATTACTCCACACATCGACCGCTATCCAGCATGCATCTAGTGTATTAAGTTCATAAGAACAGAGTAACGCCTTAAGCAAGATGACATGATGTGGAGGGATAAACTCAAGCAATATGATATAAACTCCATCTTTTTATCCTCGATGGCAACAATACAATACGTGCCTTGCTGCCCCTACTGTCACTGGGAAAGGACACCGCAAGATTGAACCCAAAGCCAAGCACTTCTCCCATTACAAGAACTATAGATCTAGTAGGCCAAACCAAACCAATAATTCGAAGAGACTTGCAAGGATATTATGAGCACACATAAAAAGTTCAGAGAAGAACCAAATATCTTTCATAGATAACCTTGATCATAAACTCACAATTCATTGGATCTCGACAAACACACCGCAAAACACTAATTTCTTCGATAGCATGCACTTTTTTACTAGTAGATCTTTCGGTGTGCTATTGAGAATAATTAACCATAATATTATGTAGGAGTTTGGTAGCTTCTCCTAAGGTGATTTCCATGAAAGTGCCACTGGCGGCCGAATCTAAAAGATTTCTAGAAGCAAAATTCAAGCCATCATAAAAGTTCTGAATAATCATCCATAGATTCAAACCATGTGTAGGGTAATTCTGTATCATTAATTTCATTCTCTCCCAAGCTTGTGGAACATGCTCATGATCTAGTTGCTTAAAATTCATAATATCGTTTCTAAGAGCGATGATCTTAGCAGGAGGTAAATACTTAGAGATAAACGCATCTTTGCACTTATTCCACGAATCAATACTATTTCTAGGCAAAGAGGAAAACCAAGTTTTAGAGCGATCTCTAAGTGAAAACGGAAATAACTTCAATTTAACAATATTGTTATCCGTATCCCTTTTCATTTGCATATCACACAAATCAACAAAGTTATTTAGACAGGTGGCGGCATCTTCACTAGGAAGGCCGGAGAATTGATCTTTCATGACAAGATTCAACAAAGCAGCATTGATCTCACAAGATTCAGCATCGGTAATAGGAGCAATCGGAGTGCTAATAAAATCATTGTTGTTGGTATTGGAGAAGTCACACAATTTGGTATTGTTCTGATCCATAGTGACAAGCAAGCAATCCAACACACACAAGCGAACAAGAAGCAAGCGAATGATAAACACACGACGAAAGAAGGGCAAATAAAACGGCAAGGGTGAAGTGGGGGAGAGGAAAACGAGAGGCAAATAAATGTAATGCGAAGGATAAGGGTCAGTGATAGGTACTTGGTATATGACTTTTGCGTAAGCCTCCCCGGCAACGGCGCTAGAAATTCTTCTTGCTACCTCTTGAGCTTGCGTTGTATTCCCTCGAAGAGGAAAGGGAGATGCAGCACAGTAGCGCAAGTATTACCCTCAGTTTTTGAGAACAAGGTATCACTCCAGTTGGAGACCACGCGCGAGTCCCTCGCACCTGCACAAACAAATAAGAACTTCGCAACCAACGTGATAAGGGGTTGTCAATCCCTTTACGGTCACTTACGAGAGTAAGATCTGATAGAGATGATAGTTTATATTTTTGGTATTTTTGGTTTAATAAAACAACAAATAAAAGCGGTAAAGTAAAGTATATGGAGATTCATATGTTGAGAATAGACTCGGGGGCCATAGTTTTCTCTAGCGGTTTCTCTCATGATAGCAATATTCTACTGCGGGTAAACAAATTACTCTCGAGCAATTGATAGAAAAGCAAATAATTATGAGACTATCTAGGCATGATCATTGTATAGAGGCATCACGTCCGAGACAAGTAGACCGAAACGATTCTGCATCTACTACTATTACTCCACACATCAACCGCTATCCAGCATGCATCTAGTGTATTGAGTTCAGAAGAACAGAGTAACACCTTAAGCAAGATGACATGATGTAGAGGGATAAACTCAAGCAATATGATATAAACGCCATCTTTTTATCCTCGATGGCAACAATACAATACGTGCCTTGCTGCCCCTATTGTCACTGGGAAAGGACACCACAAGATTGAACCCAAAGCCAAGCACTTCTCCCATTGCAAGAACTATAGATCTAGTAGGCCAAACCAAATCGATAATTCGAAGAGACTTGCAAGGATATTATGAGCACACATAAAAAGTTCAGAGAAGAACCAAATATCTTTCATAGATAACCTTGATCATAAACTCACAATCCATCGGATCTCGACAAACACACCGCAAAAAGAGATTACATCGAATAGATCTCCTCGAAGACCGAGGAGAACATTCTATTGAGATCCGGAGAGAGAGAAGAAGCCATCTAGATACTAGCTATGGACCCGAAGGTCCGTGGTAAACAACTCACAACTCATGGTGAGGGCGATGATGATGATGATGAAGGCCTCCGTGATGGATCCCCCTCCCGGAATAGGCTCCAAGATGGGATCTCCATGGGAACAGAAGCTACGGCGGTGGAATTAGGGTTTTCTCTCTGCGTATGAAGTTTCCTGGGTACGTGGATATATATAGGAAGAAGGAGGGCACTGGGGGCCACACGGGCCAGCCTCGAGGAAGGGGGGCGCGCGTTGGGAAGGGGGGTACGCCCCCACCCTCGAGGGCATCCCTTCTGTCCCCTGACTTGGTCCTGAAGTTTCTCGAGCGTGATTTTCTCCAAAAATATCTCTCGCAAAGGTTTCATTCCGTTTGGACTCCGTTTGATATTCTTTTTCTGCAAAACCCTGAAATAGGCAAAAAACAGCAATCTGGACTGGGCCTTTGGGTTAGTAGGTTGGTCCCAAAAATGATGTAAAAGTGAATGATAAAGCCCATTAAACATCCAAGACTTCATAAATAATAGCATGGAATAATAAAAAATTATAGATACGTTGGAGACGTATCAACGCCTACTACTGCGATACCTGCTGCGCCCTGCCGTCGTCGCTGAAGGGGCCGACGGAGCCCCCAGGCGACTCGTGGTAATCTCCTCCTTCAAGCGCCCCGTTGCTTCATCTCGGCCCGAGGAAGGCATTGGGGCCTTCCCCGAACGCGTACGCCAGGTTCACCATGCGGGGCATGTAGGCATCGTCGGCTGCCCCACCGAGGACACCACTCGAGTGCCCCGCGCCTTGAACTTCCAGCTGCGGCACCTGGCCTTGGCGGCCACTGGGATGTACTCCAGCGCGCCCTCCTAAGGGGCCGTTGGCGCTTGCTCCCGCTTGTGACGAAGTCATTGCGGTCCGACGGATGGCACCAGCGCCCATTTTGGTATCATCAGGCCCCCCAGGGGGCGCGCAAGCTTGTCAGAACCTCGCGTGCGCCTCACCCGCGACCTGGGGCGTGGGTGAGGAACAGAACGGCGGCACACCCCTGCAGGCGCAGTCCAGCAGTTCGGCGACCCGTTCCAGCAGCACGTCACGGCCGCCCTCGGCCAGCCTGCATCATAACAGCTCTCGCGCCACCATGAGCGCAGCCCTCATGTTCGCCCACTCTCGTCAGGTGTGCGCTGTTGTTGCTGTGGCGTAGTTCGAAGATCACTCTGCGGAGTGATACGTCCATTTTGCATCATGCTTATATGTTGATATTTATTGCTTTATGGGCTGTTAATACATGTTTTGTCACAATACTTATGCCTTTTCTTTCTTATTTTACAAGGTTTACATGAAGAGGGAGAATGCCGGCAGCTGGAATTCTGGGCTGGAAAAGGAGCAAACTCTGGAAACCTATTCTGCACAACTCCAAAAGCCCCGAAACTCAACAGAACTCCATTTTAGAAAATATGAAAAATATCTGGCGAAAGAAGTCCACGAGGGTGGCCACCGGCTGTCCACGAGGGTGGGGGCGCACCCCCTGTCTCGTGGGCCCACTGAAGGTCTCCCGATGCCCATCTTCTCCTATATGAGGTGTTTTGACGAAGAAAAAAAATCATAAGGAGGCTTTCGGGACCAGACGCCGTCGTCTCAAGGCGGAACCGAGGCGGAAACCAATCTAGGGCTCCGGCAGAGCCGTTATGCCAGGGATACTTCCCTCTGGAAGGGGGAAATCGTCACCGCCGTCATCACCAACAACTCTCCCATCTTCGGGAGAGCTATCTTCATCAACATCTTCACCAGCACCATCTCCTCTCAGACCCTAGTTCGTCTCTTGTATCCAATCTTTGTACCCAAACCTCAGATTGGTACCTGTGGGTTGCTAGTAGTGTTGATTACTCCTTGTAGTTGATGCTAGTTGGTTTATTTGGTGGAAGATCATATGTTCAGATCCATTATGCATATTAATACCCCTCTGATCATGAACTATATTATGTCTTGTGAGTAGTTACTTTTGTTCCTGAGGACATGGGAGAAGTCTTTCTATCAGTAGTCATGTGAATTTGGTCTTCGTTCGATATTTTGATGAGATGTATGTTGTCTCTCCTCTAGTGGTGTCATGTGAACGTCGACTACATGACACTTCACCATTATTTGGGCCTAGAGGAAGGCATTGGGAATTAATAAGTAGATGATGGGTTGCTAGAGTGACAAAAGCTTAAACCCCAGTTTATGCATTGCTTCGTAAGGGGCTGATTTGGATCCAAATGTTTCAGGCTATGGTTAGCTTTACCTTAATACTTCTTGTGTAGTTGTGGATGCTTCCATTAGAGGTTAATCACAAGTGGGAGGCTTGTCCAAGTAAGGACAACACCCAAGCACCGGTCCACCCACATACAAAATTATCAAAGTACCGAACACGAATCAGATGATCGTGATGAAAACTAGCTTGATGATAATTCCCATCTGTCCTCGGGAGCGCTTTCCTTTATATTAGAGTTTTTCCAGGCTTGTCCTTTGCTACAAAAAGGATTGGGCCACTTTGCTGCACCTTATTTACTTTTACCTTTTGTCACTTGCTACCAATTACCTTATCACAAAACTATCTGTTACCTATAATTTCAGTGCTTGCAGAAAATACCTTACTGAAAACTGCCTATCATTTCCTTCTGCTCCTCGTTGGGTTCGACACTCTTACTTATCGAAAGGACTACGATAGATCCCCTACACTTGTGGGTCATCAAGACTCTTTTCTGGCATCGTTGCCATGGAGTGAAGCGCCTTTGGTAAGGAAATTTTTTTATAGTGTGCTGAAATTTATTGTCACTTGTTACTATGGCTCAAAATCCTTTGAGGGGCTTGTTCGGGGTATCTTCACCCCGCACAGAAGAGCAAATATTTGCTCCTCAACCTACTGCACCTACTAAAAATGTTTCCTTTGAGATTCCTTCGGGTATGATAGAGAAACTACTTGAAAATCCTTTTACAGGAGACGAAACATTGCATCCCGATTTACATCTAATCTATGTGGATGAAGTTTGTGGATTGTTTAAGCTTGCAGGTATGCCCGAGGATGTTATCAAGAAGAAGGTCTTCCCTTTATCTTTGAAGGGAGATGCATTGGCATGGTTTAGGCTATGTGTTGATATGGGATCATGGAACTATAATCGTCTGAAGTTGGAATTTCATCAGAAGTTCTACCCTATGCACCAGGTTCATCGTGGTCGTAATTATATTTATAATTTCTGTCCTCGCAAAGGAGAAAGCATCGCTCAAGCTTAGGGGATGCTTAATTCAATGTTATATTCATGCCTCAATCATGAGCTCTCAAGAAAAATGATCATTCAAAATTTTTATGCTCAGCTTTCTCTCAATAATCGCACCATGCTCGATAATTCTTGTTCTGGCTCTTTTATGATGAAGATTGTTGAATTCAAATGTGATTTATTGGAAATAATTAAACACAACTCTGAAGATTGGATCTCGACGAAGGTAAGGAGTCACGTATGACCCCTAAGTTTGATTGTGTTAAAGCTTTTATGGATACCGATATTTTCCGTGAGTTTAGCACTAAATATGGACTTGAGTCTGAGATAGCAGCTTTATTCTGTGAATCTTTTGCTACTCATGTTGATCTCCGCAAGGAGAAGTGGTTTAAATACCTTCCCCCTATTGAAGTAAAAGTACTTGAACATGTTAAAGTTGAAGAAAAGACTATCACTTATAATGTTGATCCTATTGTTCCTACTGCTTATATTGAGAAACCACCTTTCCCTGTTAGGATAAAGGATCATGCTCAAGCTTCAACTGTAGTTCGTAAAAGTAATACTAGAACACCTACACCCTCTGAGCAAATTAAAGTGGAACCTAGTGTTGCTATGGTTAAAGATCTCTTGGTAGAAGATTTAGATGGACATCTTATTTACCTCCAAGAAGAGTCTGCTAGAATAGCCAAACCCAATGTTAGGAATAAACATAGACCTGTTGTAGGCTTGCCTGTTATATCTGTTAAGATAGGAGATCATTGCTATCATGGTTTATGTGACGTAGGTGCTAGTGCGAGTATTATCCCTCTTGATTTATATCGCGAAATTATGCATGATATTGCACCTGTTGAACTAGAAGGGATTGATGTTACTATTAAGCTTTCTAATAGAGACACTATTTCACCAGTTGGGATTGTTAGAGATGTTGAAGTCTTGTGTGGGAAGGTTAAATACCCTACTGATTTTCTTATTCTAAGTTCCCCAC
Source organism: Secale cereale (assembly GCA_902687465.1). Lineage (NCBI taxonomy): Eukaryota > Viridiplantae > Streptophyta > Magnoliopsida > Poales > Poaceae > Secale > Secale cereale. The sequence continues at coordinate 357,700,717 of LR738709.1, forward strand.
AAGATGAATTTTGTCCCATTATATTCGGTAGACCCTTCTTGAATACTGTTAATGCCAAGATAGACTGCGTGAAATATATTGTTACTGTGGGATTAGGGGATATGTCTCATGATTTTAACTTTGCTAAATTTCGTAGAGAACCCCTTGAAAAGGAACCATCTAGTAAGGATGAAATTATTGGTCTTGCTTCTATTGTTGTGCCTCCTAATGATCCTTTAGAATAATACCTCCTAGACCATGAAAATGATATGCATATGAATGAGAGAAGGGAAATAGATGAAATATTTTTTAAAGAGGAACCCATATTGAAAAACAACTTGCATGTTGAAATCCTAGGGGATCCTCTTCCACCCAAGGGTGATCCCGTGTTTGAATTTGAACCCTTACCTGATAATCTTAAGTATGTTTATCTTGATGAAAACAAGATATATCTTGTTATAATTAGTGCTAACCTTTCAGAGCAGGAAGAAGAAAAACTATTGAAAACTTTGAAGAAGCATCGTGCTGCTATTGGATATACTCTGGATGATCTTAAGGGCATTAGTCCCACTATATGCCAACACAAGATAAATTTGGAAGAAAATGCTAAACCGGTTATCGATCATCAGCGATGGTTAAATCCTAAGATGAAAGAAGTGGTAAGGAAGGAAATACTAAAGCTTCTAGAGGCAGGTATTATCTATCCAGTTGCTAATAGCTAGTGGGTAAGTCCTGTCCATTGTATCCCTAAGAAAGGAGGTATGACTGTCGTTCCTAATGATAAAGATGCATTGATCCCGCAAACAATAGTTACAGGTTATAGGATGGTAACTGATTTCCGTAAGTTAAATAAAGCTACTAAGAAAGATCATTACCCCTTGCCATTTATTGATCAAATGCTAGAAAGGTTATCTAAACATACTCATTTATGCTTTCTAGATGGTTATTCTGGTTTCTCTCAAATACATGTGTCAAAAGGGGATCAAGAAAAGACCACTTTCACTTGTCCAGTCGGTTGCTTATAGACGTATGCCTTTTGGTTTATGTAATGCACCTGCTACCTTTCAAAGATGCATGATGGCTATATTCTCTGATTTTTGTGAAAAGATTGTTGAGGTTTTCATGGATGATTTCTCCGTTTACGGAACTTCTTTTGATGATTGCTTGAGCAACCTTGATCGAGTTTTGCAGAGATGTGAAGACACTAATCTTGTCTTGAATTGGGAGAAGTGCCACTTTATGGTTAATGAAGGCATTGTCTTGGGACATAAAATTCCTGAAAGAGTTATTGAAGTTGACAAAGCTAAAGTTGATGCTATTGAAAAGATGCCATGCCCAAAGGACATTAAAGGTATATGAAGTTTCCTTGGTCACGCCGGGTATTATAGGAGGTTCATAAAGGACTTCTCCATAATCTCCAGGCCTCTGACTAATCTCTTGCAAAAAGATATTCCTTTTGTCTTTGATGATGATTGTCTAGAAGCATTTGAAATACTTAAGAAAGCATTGATCTCTGCACCTATTGTCCAGCCTCCTGACTAGAATTTACCTTTTGAGATTATGTGTGATGCTAGTGATTATGCTGTAGGTGCTGTTTTAGGGCAAAGAGTTAATAAGAAATTAAATGCTATCCAGTATGCTAGTAAAACTCTAGATAGTGCCCAAAGAAATTATGCTACTACCGAGAAATAATTTTTAGCAGTTGTATTTGCTTGTGATATGTTTAGACCCTATATTGTTGATTGTAAAGTAACTATTCACAATGATCATGCTGCTATCAAATACCTTATGGAAAAGAAAGATGCTAAACCTAGACTTATTAGATGGGTTCTCTTGCTGCAAGAATTTGACTTGCATATTATTGAAAGAAAAGGAGCCGAGAACCCCGTTGCAGACAACTTGTCTAGGTTAGAAAATATACTTGATGACCCACAACCTATTGATGATAGCTTTCCTGATGAACAACTAGCTGTCATAAATACTTCTCGTACTGCTCCATGGTATGCTGATTATTCTAATTACATTGTTGCTATGTTTATACCTCCTAGCTTCACATACGAGCAAAAGAAAAAGTTCTTCTATGATTTGAGACATTACTTCTGGGATGACCCACATATTTATAAAGGCGTAGATAGGATCATTAGATGTTGTGTACCTGAGCATGAACAGGAACAAATCCTACGCAAGTGCCACTCCGAAGCTTATGGAGGACACTATGCGGGAGATAGAACTGCACACAACGTATTGCAATCTGGTTTTTATTGGCCTACTCTCTTCAAGGATGCCCGTAAGTTTGTCTTATCTTGTGATGAATGTCAAAGAATTGGTAATATTAGTAGACGTCAAGAAATGCCTATGAATTATTCACTTGTTATTTAACCATTTGATGTTTGGGGTTTTGATTATATGGGACCGTTTCCTGCCTCTAATGGGTACACACATATTCTAGTTGCTGTTGATTACAATACTAAGTGGGTAGAAGCTATTCCAACTAGTAGTGCTGATCATAACACCTCTATTAAGATGCTTAAAGAAGTTATTTTTCCGAGGTTTGGAGTCCCTAGATACTTAATGACTGATGGTGGTTCACACTTTATTCATGATGCTTTCCGTAAGATGCTTCCAAAATATGATGTCAACCATAGAATTGCATCCCCATATCACCCACAGACTAGTGGTCAAGTAGAACTAAGTAATAGGGAGTTGAAACTAATCTTGCAAAAGACAGTTAATAGGTCTAGGAAGAATTGGTCCAAGAAATTTGATGATGCATTATGGGCCAATAGAACTGCATACAAAAATCCTATGGGTATGTCTCCATATTAGATGGTATATGGAAAAGCTTGTCACTTACCTCTTGAGCTAGAACATAAGGCATATTGGGCTATCAAAGAGCTCAATTATGATTTCAAACTTGCCGGTGAAAAGAGGCTATTTGACATTAGCTGTCTCGATGAATGCAGAACCCAGACCTATGAGAATGCCAAACCGTTTAAAGAAAAAAATTAAAAGATGGCATGACAAAAGGATACAAAAGCGTGAGTTTAACGTAGGTGATTATGTCTTGCTATTCAACTCTCGTTTAAGATTTTTTGCAGGAAAACTTCTATCCAAGTGGGAAGGACCTTACGTTATCGAGGAGGTCTATCATTCCGGTGCCATAAAAATTAACAACTTCGAAGGCACAAATCCGAAGGTAGTGAACGGTCAAAGAATCAAACATTATATCTCAAGTAATTCTATAAATGTTGAAACCAATGTTATTGAAACCATAACCCCGGAGGAATACATAAGGGACACTTTCCAGAACGATTCAGCCTCCGAAAAGGAAGAGGTATGTGATACGGTATGTAAACCGACTCCAAAACAGCTCTAAAGGCAATTTTTCTCCGTTTTGGAATATTTAGAAAAATAGAAAAATAAGCCGCAGTTCGGAAGAGACACGAACCGTCCACGAGGGTGGAGGGCGCGCCCCTGCCCAGGGCGTGCCCCCTGCCTCGTGGGTGATAACCCACAAGTGTAGGGGATCGCAACAGTTTTCGAGGGTAAAGTATTCAACCCAAATTTGTTGATCCGACACAAGGGGAGCTAAAGAATACTCTTAAGTATTAGCAACTGAGTTGTCAATTCAACCACACCTGGAAACTTAGTATCTACAGCAAGGTAGTTTAGTAGCAAAGTAATATGATAGTGTTGGTAGCAGCAATAAAAGTAAAGATAGTGTTTTTGTAGTTTTTGTGATAATAGCAACGGAAAAGTAAATAAGCGACAAACAATATAGGTAAAGTTCATAGGCATTGGATCGGTGATGGGAAATTACGTTGGATGCAATTAATCATGTAGAAGTTATAACCTAGGGTGACACAGAACTAGCTCCAGTTCATCAATGCAATGTAGGCATGTATTCCGAATATAGTCATACATGATTATGGAAAAGAACTTGCATGACATCTTTTGTCCTACCCTCCCGTGGCAGCGGGGTCCTATTGGAAACTAAGGTATATTAAGGCCTCCTTTTAATAGAGTAACGGACCAAAGCATTAACACATAGTGAATACATGAACTCGTCAAACTATGGTCATCACCAGGAGTGGTCCCGATTATTGTCACTTTGGGGTTGCCGGATCATAACACATATTAGGTGACTATAGACTTGCAAGATAGGATCAAGAACACACATATATTCATGAAAATATAATAGGTTCAGATCTAAAATCATGGCACTCGGGCCCTAGTGACAAGCATTAAGCATAGCAAAGTCATAGCAACATCAATCTTAGAACATAGTGGATACTAGGGATCAAACCCTAACAAAACTAACTCGATTACATGATAGATCCCATCCAACCCATCACCGTCCAGCAAGCCTACGATGGAATTACTCACACACGGCGGTGAGCATCATGGAATTGGTGATGGAGGAAGGTTGATGATGATGATGGCGATGATCTCCACTCTCCGGAGCCTCGAACGGACTCCAGATCAGCCCTCCCGAGAGAGATTAGGGCTTGGCGGCGGCTCCATCTCGTGAAACACGACAATTCTTTCTCCTTGATTTTTTTCTCCACGAAACATAATATATAGGACCCGGGGATACGCTGGTGGAGCATCGGGGGGCCCTCGAGGCAGGGGGGCGCGCCCCCCACCCTCGAGGACAGGGTGTGGGCCCCCCGGTGCAGATCTTCTTGCAGATATTTTTTATATTTTCTGAAATAATTTTCCGTCGATTTTCAGGCGATTTCGAGAACTTTTTATTCTGCACAAAAACAACACCATGGCAGTTCTGCTAAAAACAGCATCAATCCGGGTTAGTTCCATTCAAATCATGCAAGTTAGAGTCCAAAACAAGGGCAAAAGTGTTTGGAAAAGTAGATACGTTGGAGACGTATCAACTCCCCCAAGCTTAATCCTTTGCTTGTCCTCAAGCAATTCAGTTGATAAACTGAAAGTGATAAAGAAAAACTTTGACAAACTCTGTTTGCTCTTGTTGTTGTAAATATGTAAGCTAGCATTCAGGTTTTCAACAAGATCATGAACTAACCACATTCACAATAACTTTCAGGTCTCAAGACTACTCACAGCAATGGCATAATCAACTAGCGAGCAATAATAATAAACCTCGGATGACAACACTTCTCAAAACAATCATGATATGATATAACAGGATGGTATCTCGCTAGCCCTTTCTGGGACCGCAAAACATAAATGCAGAGCACCTTTGAAGATCAAGGACTGACTAGACATTGTAATTCATGGTAAAAGAGATCCAGCATGATCATACTCAATGCAAATTAATAGTAATACATGCAACGACAGAGGTGCTCTCCTACTGGTGCTCTTTGATAAGAGGATGATGACTCTGCATAAAAGTAAATAGATAGGCCCTTCGCAGAGGGAAGCAGGGATTTGTAGAGGTGCCAGAGCTCGATTTTTAAATAGAGATTGGATAACATTTTGAGTGGTATGCTTTCATTGTCAACATAGCAACCAAGAATCTCGATATCTCCCATGCTACGCACATTATAGGCGGTTCCCAAACAGAATGGTAAAGTTTGTACTCCCCCAACCACCAACAAGCACACTCCATGGCCAGCCGAATCCACGGGTTACCGTCCAAACAAGCAACAGCCCTGGGGGAGTTTTGTTTAATTATTATGATTTTGAGCATGGGACTGGGCATCCCGGTTACCAGCCATTTTCTCGTGAATGATAAGCGGAGTCCACTCATCGTGAGAATAACCCACCTAGCATGGAAGATATAGACAACCCTAGTTGATACATGAGCTGTTCGAGCATACAAAACAGAATTCATTTGAAGGTTTAGAGTTTGGCACATACAAATTTACTTGGAACGACAGGTAAATACCGCATATAGGAAGGTATGGTGGACTCATATGGAATAACTTTGGGGTTATGGAAGTGGATGCACAAGCAGTATTCCCGCTTAGTACAGGTGAAGACTAGAAAGAGACTGGGAAGCGACCAGCTAGAGAGCAACAATGGTCATGAACATGCATTAAAATTAATCAACAATGAATGCAAGCATGAGTAGGATATAAATCACCATGAACATAAATATCGTGAAGGCTATGTTGATTTTTTTCAACTACATGCGTGAACATGTGCCAAGTCAAGTCACTTAAATCATTCAGAGGAGGATACCACCCATCATACCACATCACAACGATTTTAATATCATGTTGGCACGCAAGATAGACCATTATAAAACTCTCAACTAATTAAGCATGGCATAAGCAACTATGATCTCTAATTGTCATTGCAAATATGTTTCATTCATAACAAGCTGAATCATGAACAACGAGCAATCATATTTACACAAACAAGAGAGGTCGAGTTCGTACCAGCTTTTCTCATCTCAATTAGTTCATCATATATCATCCTTATTGCCTTTCACTCGCACGACCGAACGGTGTGGAAAATAATAATAGTGCACGTGCATTGGGCTAAGCTGGAATCTGCAGGCATTTAATACAAGAGAGAAGACATGGTAATATGGCTCAATGTTAAATCAACAACAAAGCATATGTGAGTCACTAAGCATTTTAATCATGGTCTTCTATTCTTAACCCCTATAGAAAGGAAAAGAAACTATTTACACGGGAAAGCTCCCAACAAGCAAAAGAAGAACATGAAATCTTTCTGGGTTTTCATTTTTAGTTACTACTATAGGCAAAGAAAGTAAACTAGCTAGAAGCTTCAACTAATATTTTTTTTGTGTTTTTGGGTTTTTCTAGCACACAAGAAAAAGACTAAGAAAAAGAAATTTAAACTAAGCATGGATGGTACAGTGAAAGAGTGTGAGCACCGACAACTAGAATATGTGTGTGAACATGAATGTAAGTCGGTGAGAAACACGTACTCCCCCAAGCTTAGGATTTTGGCCTAAGTTGGTCTATGGCCAGTACTGGCCTGACGGATATCCAAAGTTGTAGTTGGGGTCGTACTAAGATGCAGCAAATGATGCCTGCTGAGCTGCAGCTCGAAGGCGGGCTGCCTCCGTCATGTTATAATGGGCATTTGCCTCCTCCATAGTTATAGTGTATCTTCCCTTTCCTGAAAGTTAAACAAAGTAGGGCAGGAAGAACAATAGGGATGGCATGCTGTAGGTTAAAGATTAGTTAATATTTGAGAGTTTGATTATCCCAATAAACCGGTGACTAGCCATAGCATTACAGTCTAAATAAGCAGCAGGTAAGGGTTCATCATAAGGGTGCACAGACACACCAAGATAGCGGGCTATGCGAGTAGCATAGATCCCACCAAATAAATCTCCATACAAACCATTATGGTGTAGTCTACGTGCAACAATTGCTCCTAAATTATATTGTCTATCACCTAGTACATCACTCCTGAGAATGCTGAGATCAGGGACACACATGTGACAAGCTTCATCTTTACCATTTATGCATCTACCAATAAAGAGAGCAAAGTAATGAATGGCAGGAAAAATGTATGCTCCCCGTGGTGGCTTGTGTGATGTCCCTGGATTCTCCCACTGTAATACTAGCAAGGAATTTTGTAAATTCAGATTTACGAGGATCACTCATACTGCCCCACTTTGGTAGTTTGCAAGCTTCATTAAAATCCTCTAAGTCCATGGTATAAGATTTATCGTAAAGATCAAATTGGATAGTGTGAGAATTACGTGAAGGTGAAAATTTAAACCTTCTCACAAATCTGTCAGTTAAGCCACGATATTGGAGGCAGTTATCTTGCATGAAGACCTCGAGGTCAGCATTGCGCACATATGCGTAAAATTCATCTTTGATGCCCGCTTGACTCATAAATTCATCCGACGGCCATTCACAAGGCCGCACATCAGCATCCCTCGGTGGTTCTTCGTCCGGCTCACGGAACGCTAGCCTCGGTTCTTGCTTCCTTGAAGGACCACCTTGGAAGTTTTTCCTAGACATTTTTCTGAATTTTTCTAAAATTTTTAGTAACTCACCATAAAGGTTAACTAAACTCAATAAGATTGATAGCAACAACTCCTATAAGTGCCTAGAAGCTATATCATGCATTAGAACTACTTGGGACCAAGAAAATTTGACATGCAAGCTCAAGAACAAGGTCACCACAACACCATAAATTTGCAACAAATAAAGCACTAGAACAAAAACTAATTGGACCAATGGAGGAGTCACATACCAAGGAACAATCTCCCCAAATAGTTTGGTGAATGGTGCTTTGAGCAAGGAGATCGAAAATGGCAGCAAAATGAGCTAGAACTCGGGTTTGAGCTGGTTGGGGATTTTTTTGGGAGGAAGAAGAAGAGCATGGGTGAAAGGATAAGTGGAGGGGGGCCACGTGGGGCCCTCGAGGCAGGGGGCGCGCCCTGTGAAGGGGACGCGCCCTGTGCCCTCGAGGCCACGTGCTGGCTCCCCTCGCTGTATGTTCAGTGCCATATTTTCTTAAATAATCTAGAAAAAACCATATTTCATTTTCATGGCATTTGGGGAACTTTTATTTTCGGGATATTTTTTTATTGCACAGATAAGTCTGAAAACAGACGGATAATGCTATTTTTGTTTTATTTAACCTAATTAACAGAAAGTAAAAGAAGGGTAAAGAAGGTTTGTGCCATCTAGATGCAGCACATCAGCGTAAGTATTTCCCTTAGTATTTGAGAACCAAGGTATCAATCCAGTAGGAGACCACGCGCGAGTCCCTCGCACCTGCACAAACAAATAAGAACTTCGAAGCCAACGCGATAAGGGGTTGTCAATCCCTTTACGGTCCCATACAAGAGTTAGATCTGATTGAGATGATAGTTTATATATTTGGTATTTTTGGTTTAATAAAACAACAAATAAAAGCAGTAAAGGAAAGTAGATGGAGATTGATATGTTGAGAATAGACCCGGGGGCCATAGTTTTCTCAAGTGGCTTCTCTCATGATAGCAATATTCTACGGCGGGTAAACAAATTACTCTCGAGCAATTGATAGAAAAGCAAATAATTATGAGACTATCTAGGCATGATCATTGTATATAGGCATAACGTCCGAGACAAGTAGACCGAAACGATTATGCATCTACTACTATTACTCCACACATCGACCGCTATCCAGCATGCATCTAGTGTATTGAGTTCAGAAGAACATAGTAACACCTTAAGAAAGATGACATGATGTAGAGGGATAAACTCAAGCAATATGATATATACCCCATCTTTTTATCCTCGATGGCAACAATACAATACGTGCCTTGCTGCCCCTACTGTCACTAGGAAAGGACACCACAAGATTGAACCCAAAGCCAAGCACTTCTCCCATTGCAAGAACTATAGATCTAGTAGGCCAAGCCAAACTGTTAATTCGGAGAGACTTGCAAGGATATTATGAGCACACATAAAATGTTCGGAGAAGAACCAAATATCTTTCATAGATAACCTTGATCACAAACTCACAATTCATCGGATCTCGACAAACACACCGCAAAAAGAGATTACGTCGAATAGATCTCCTCGAAGACCGAGGAGAACTTTGTATTGAGATCCGGAGAGAGAGAAGAAGCCATCTAGATACTAGCTATGGACCCGAAGGTCTGTGGTAAACTACTCACAACTCATGGTGAGGGCGATGATGATGATGATGAAGGCCTCCATGATGGATCCCTCTCCCGGAACAGGCTCCAAGATGGGATCTCCATGGGAACAGAAGCTATGGTGGTGGAATTAGGGTTTTCTCTCTGCGTATAGAGTTTCCGGGGTACATGCATATAAATAGGAAGAAGGAGGGCACCAAGGGCCACATGGGCCAGCCTCGAGGCAGGGGGCGCGCGCTGGGTTGGGGGGTGCGCCCCCCACCCTCGAGGGCAGCCCTTCTGTCCCCTGACTTGGTCCTGAAGTTTCTCGAGCGTGATTTTCTCCAAAAATATCTCTCGCAAAGGTTTCATTCCGTTTGGACTCCGTTTGATATTCTTTTTCTGCAAAACCCTGAAATAGGCAAAAAAAACAGCAATCTGGACTGGGCCTTTGGGTTAGTAGGTTGGTCCCAAAAATGATATAAAAGTGAATGATAAAGCACATTAAACATCCAAGACTTCACAAATAATAGCATGGAACAATCAAAAATTATAGATACGTTGGAGACGTATCAACGCCTACTACTGCGATACCTGTTGCGCCCTGCCGTCATCGCTGAAGGGGCCGACGGAGCCCCCAGGCGACTCGTGGTAATCTCCTCCTTCAAGCGTCCCGTCGCTTCATCTCGGCCCGAGGAAGGCATTGGGGCCTTCCCCGAACGCGTACGCCAGGTTCACCATGCGGGGCACGTAGGCATCGTCGGCTGCCCCACAGAGGACACCACTCGAGTGCCCCGCGCCTTGAACTTCCAGCTGCGGCACCTGGCCTTATCGGCCACTGGGTTGTACTCCGGCGCGCCCTCATAAGGGGCCGTCGGCGCTTGCTCCCGCTTGTGACGAAGTCACTGCGGTCCGACGGATGGCGCCAGCACCCATGTTGGTATCGTCAAGCCCCCCAGGGGGCGCGCAAGCTTGTCGGGACCTCGGGTGCGCCTCACCCGCGACCTGGGGCGTGGGTGAGGAACAGAACGGCGGCACGCCCCTGCAGGCGCAGTCCACCAGTTCGGCGACGCGTTCCAGCAGCACGTCGCGGCCGCCCTCGGTCAGCCTGCATCGTAACAGCTCTCGCGCCACCATGAGCGCAGCCCTCATGTTCGCCTGCTCCCGTCAGGTGTGCGGTGTTGTTGCCGCGGCGTAGTTCGAAGATCGCACTGCGGAGTGATACGTCCATTTTGCATCATGCTTATATGTTGATATTTATTGCTTTATGGGCTGTTATTCCATGTTTTGTCACAATACTTATGCCTTTTCTTTCTTATTTTACAAGGTTTACATGAAGAGGGAGAATGCCGACAGCTGGAATTCTGTGCTGGAAAAGGAGCAAACTCTGGAAACCTATTCTGCACAACTCCAAAAGCCCCGAAACTCAACAGAACTCCATTTTAGAAAATATAAAAATTATCTGGCGAAAGAAGTCCACGAGGGGGCTACCGGCTGTCCACGAGGGTGGGGGGCGCGCCCCCTGCCCAGGGCGCGCCCCCTGTCTCGTGGGCCCACCAAAGGTCCCCCAATGCCCATCTTCTCCTATATGAGGTGTTTTGACTAGGAAAAAAATCATAAGGAGGCTTTCGGGACCAGACGCCGTCGTCTCAAGGCGGAACCGAGGCGGAAACCAATCTAGGGCTCCGGCAGAGCCGTTCTGTTGGGGATACTTCCCTCTGGGAGGGGGAAATCGTCACCGCCGTCATCACCAACAACTCTCCCATCTTCGGGAGAGCTATCTTCATCAACATCTTCACCAGCACCATCTCCGCTCATACCCTAGTTCATCTCTTGTATCCAATCTTTGTACCCAAACCTCAGATTGGTACCTGTGGGTTGCTAGTAGTGTTGATTACTCCTTGTAGTTGATGCTAGTTGGTTTATTTGGTGGAAGATCATATGTTCAGATCCATTATGCATATTAATACCCCTCTGATCATGAACAATATTATGTCTTGTGAGTAGTTACTTTTATTCCCGAGGACATGGGAGAAGTCTTTATATCAGTAGTCATGTGAATTTGGTCTTCGTTCGATAGTTTGATGAGATGTATGTTGTCTCTCCTCTAGTGGTGTCATGTGAGCGTCGACTACATGACACTTCAGCATTATTTGGGCCTAGAGGAAGGCATTGGGAAGTAATAAGTAGATGATGGGTTGCTAGAGTGACAGAAGCTTAAACCCTAGTTTATGCATTGCTTCGTAAGGGGCTGATTTGGATCCATATGTTTCAGGCTATGGTTAGGTTTACCTTAATACTTCTTGTGTAGTTGTGGATGCTTGCATTAGAGGTTAATCATAAGTGGGAGGCTTGTCCAAGTAAGGACAGCACCCAAGCACCGGTCCACCCACATACAAAATTATCAAAGTACCGAACACGAATCAGATGATCGTGATGAAAACTTGCTTGACGATAATTCCCATCTGTCCTCGGGAGCGCTTTCCTTTATATTAGAGTTTTTCCAGGCTTGTCCTTTGCTACAAAAAGGATTGGGCCAATTTGCTGCACCTTATTTACTTTTACCTTTTGTCACTTGCTACCAATTACCTTATCACAAAACTATATGTTACCTATAATTTCAGTGCTTGCAGAAAATACCTTACTGAAAACTGCCTATCATTTCTTTCTGCTCCTCATTGGGTTCGACACTCTTACTTATCGAAAGGACTACGATAGATCCCCTACACTTGTGGGTCATCAAGACTCTTTTCTGGCGCCGTTGCCGGGGAGTGAAGCGCCTTTGGTAAGGAAAAATAATATAGTGTGCTGAAATTTATTGTCACTTGTTACTATGGCTCAAAATCCTTTGAGGGGCTTGTTCGGGGTTTCTTCACCCCGCACAGAAGAGCAAAGATTTTCTCCTCAACCTACTGCACCTACTGAAAATGTTTGCTTTGAGATTCCTTCTGGTATGAGAGTAACTGCTTGAAAATCCTTTAACAGGAGACAGAACATTGCATCCCGATTTACATCTAATCTATGTGGATGAAGTTTGTGGATTGTTTAAGCTTGCAGGTATGCCCGAGGATGTTATCAAGAAGAAGGTCTTCCCTATATCTTTGAAGGGAGATGCATTGGCATGGTTTAGGCTATGTGTTGATATGGGATCATGGAACTATAATCGTCTGAAGTTGGATTCATCAGAAGTTCTACCCTATGCACCAGGTTCATCGTGGTCGTAATTATATTTATAATTTCTGGCCTCGCGAAGGAGAAAGCATCGCTCAAGCTTGGGGGATGCTTAAGTCAATGTTATATTCATGCCCCAATCATGAGCTCTCACGAAAAATGATCATTCAAAAATTTTATGCTCGACTTTCTCTCAATAATCGCACCATGCTCGATAATTCTTGTTTTGGCTCTTTTATGATGAAGACTGTTGAATTCAAATGGAATTTATTGGAAAGAATTAAACACAACTCAGAAGATTGGGATCTCGACAAAGGTAAGGAGTCAGGTATGAGCCCTAAGTTTGATTATGTTAAAGCTTTTATGGATACCGATGTTTTCCATGAGTTTAGCACTAAATATGGACTTGAGTTTGAGATAGCAGCTTGTTTCTCTGAATCTTTTGCTACTCATGTTGATCTCCCCAAGGAGAAGTGGTTTAAATACCATCCCCCTATTGAAGTAAAAGTAGTTTAACATGTTAAAGTTGAATAAAAGACTATCACTTATAATGTTGATCCTATTGTTCCTACTGCTTATATTAAGAAACCACCTTTCCCTGTTAGGATAAAGGATCATGCTCAAGCTTCAACTGTAGTTCGTAAAAGTAATACTAGAACACCAACACCCTCTGAGCAAATTAAAGTTGAACCTCGTGTTGCTATGGTTAAAGATCTCTTGGTAGAAGATTTAGATGGACATCTTATTTACCTCCAAGAAGAGTCTGCTAGAATAGCCAAACCCAATGTTAGGAATAAACATAGACATGTTGTAGGCTTGCCTGTTATATCTGTTAAGATAGGAGATGATTGCTATCATGGTTTATGTGACATAGGTGCTAGTGCGAGTATTATCCCTCTTGATTTATATCGCGAAATTATGCATGATATTGCACCTGTTGAGGTAGAAGGGATTGATGTTACTATTAAGCTTGCTAATAGAGACACTATTTCGCCAGTTGGGATTGTTAGAGATGTTGAAGTCTTGTGTGGGAAGGTTAAATACCCTGCTGATTTTCTTATTCTTAGTTCCCCACAAGATGAATTTTGTCCCATTATATTCGGTAGACCCTTCTTGAATACTGTTAATGCCAAGATAGACTGCGTGAAAGATATTGTTACTGTGGGATTAGGGGATATGTCTCATGATTTTAACTTTGCTAAATTTCATAGACAACCCCTTGAAAAGGAACCACCTAGTAAGGATGAAATTATTGGTCTTGCTTCTATTTACGTGCCTCCTAATGATCCTTTAGAACAATACTTGCTAGACCATGAAAATGATATGCATATGAATGAGAGAAGGGAAATAGATGAAATATTATTTAAACAGGGACCCGTATTGAAAAACAACTTGCCTGTTGAAATCCTAGGGGATCCTCCTCCACCCAAGGGTGATCCCGTGTTTGAATTTAAACCCTTACCTGATAATCTTAAGTATGTTTATCTTGATGAAAAGAAGATATATCTTATTATTATTAGTGCTAACCTTTCAGAGCATGAAGAAGAAAAACTATTGAAAACTTTGAAGAAGCATCGTGCTGCTATTGGATATACTCTGGATGATCTTAAGGGCATTAGTCCCACTATATGCCAACACAAGATAAATTTGGAAGAAAATGCTAAACCGGTTATCGATCATCAGCGACGGTTAAATCCTAAGATGAAAGAAGTGGTAAGGAAGGAAATACTAAAGCTTCTAGAGGCAGGTATTATCTATCCAGTTGCTGATAGCTAGTGGGTAAGTCCTGTCCATTGTGTCCCTAAAAAAGCAGGTATGACTGTCGTTCCTAATGATAAAGATGAATTGATCTCGCAAAGAATAGTTACAGGTTATAGGATGGTAATTGATTTCCGTAAGTTAAATAAAGCTACTAAGAAAGATCATTACCCCTTGCCATTTATTAATCAAATGCTAGAAAGGTTATCTAAACATACTCATTTCTGCTTTCTAGATGGTTATTCTGGTTTCTCTCAAATACCTGTGTCAAAAGGGGATCAAGAAAAGACCACTTTCACTTGTCCTGTCGGTTGCTTATAGACGTATGCCTTTTGGTTTATGTAATGCACCTGCTACCTTTCAAAGATGCATGATGGATATATTCTCTGATTTTTTAAAAGAATGTTGAGGTTTTCATGGATGATTTCTCCGTTTACGGAACTTCTTTTGATGATTGCTTGAGCAACCTTGATCGAGTTTTGAAGAGATGTGAAGACACTAATCTTGTCTTGAATTGGGAGAAGTGCCACTTTATGGTTAATGAAGGCATTGTCTTGGGACATAAAATTTCTGAAAGAGGTATTGAAGTTGACAAAGCTAAAGTTGATGCTATTGAAAAGATGCCATGCCCAAAGGACATCAAAGGTATACGAAGTTTCCTTGGTCACGCCGGTATTATAGGAGGTTCATAAAGGACTTCTCCATAATCTCCAGTCCTCTGACTAATCTCTTGCAAAAAGATATTCCTTTTGTCTTTGCTGATGATTGTCTAGAAGCATTTGAAATACTTAAGAAAGCATTGATCTCTGCACCTATTGTCCAGCCTCCTGACTAGAATTTACCTTTTGAGATTATGTGTGATGCTAGTGATTATGCTATAGGTGCTGTTTTAGGGCAAAGAGTTGATAAGAAATTAAATGTTATCCAGTATGCTAGTAAAACTCTAGATAGTGCCCAAAGAAATTATGCTACTACCGAGAAAGAATTTTTAGCAGTTGTATTTGCTTGTGATACGTTTAGACCCTATATTGTTGATTGTAAAGTAACTATTCACAATGATCATGCTGCTATCAAATACCTTATGGAAAAGAAAGATGCTAAACCTAGACTTATTAGATGGGTTCTCTTGCTGCAAGAATTTGACTTGCATATTATTGATAGAAAAGGAGATGAGAACCCCGTTCCAGACAACTTGTCTAGGTTAGAAAATATACTTGATGACCCACAACCTGTTGATGATAGCTTTCCTGATGAACAACTAGCTGTCATAAATACTTCTCGTACTGCTCCATGGTATGCTGATTATGATAATTACATTGTTGCTAAGTTTATACCTCCTAGCTTCACATACGAGCAAAAGAAAAAGTTCTTCTATGATTTGAGACATTACTTCTGGGATGACCCACATCTTTATAAAGAAGGAGTAGATAGGATCATTAGATGTTGTGTACTTGAGCATGAACAGGAACAGATCCTACGCAAGTGCCACTCCGAAGCTTATGGAGGACACCATGCGGGAGATAGAACTGCACACAAGGTATTGCAATCCGGTTTTTATTGGCCTACTCTCTTCAAGCATGCCCGTAAGTTTGTCTTATCTTGTGATGAATGCCAAAGAATTGGTAATATTAGTAGACGTCAAGAAATGCCTATGAATTACTCACTTGTTATTTAACAATTTGATGTTTGGGGTTTTGATTATATGGGGCCGTTTCCTGCCTCTAATGGGTACACACATATTCTAGTTGCTGTTAATTACATTACTAAGTGGGTGGAAGCTATTCCAACTAGTAGTGTTGATCGTAACACCTCTATTAAGATGCTTAAAGAAGTTATTTTTCCGAGGTTTGGAGTCCCTAGATACTTAATGACTGATGGTGGTTCACACTTTATTCATGGTGCTTTCCGTAAGATGCTTGCAAAATATGATGTCAACCATAGAATTGCATCCCCATATCACCCACAGACTAGTGGTCAAGTAGAACTAAGTAATAGGGAGTTGAAACTAATCTTGCAAAAGACAGTTAATAGGTCTAGGAAGAATTGGTCCAAGAAACTTGATGATGCATTATGGGCCTATAGAACTGCATACAAAAATCCTATGGGTATGTCTCCATATAAGATGGTATATGGAAAAGCTTGTCACTTACCTCTTGAGCTAGAACATAAGGCATGTTGGGGTATCAAAGAGCTCAATTATGATTTCAAACTTGCTGGTGAAAAGAGGCTATTTGACATTAGCTGTCTCGATGAATGGAGAACCCAGGCCTATGAGAATGCCAAACCGTTTAAAGAAAAAAATTAAAAGATGGCATGACAAAAGGATACAAAAGCGTGAGTTTAACCTAGGTGAATATGTCTTGCTATTCAACTCTCGTTTAAGATTTTTTGCAGGAAAACTTCTATCCAAGTGGGAAGGACCTTACGTTATCGAGGAGGTCTATCGTTCCGGTGCCATAAAAATTAACAACTTCGAAGGCACAAATCCGAAGATGGTGAACGGTCATAGAATCAAACATTATATCTCAGGCAATCCTATAAATGTTGAAACCAATGTTATTGAAACCAAAACCCCAGAGGAATACATAGGGGACACTTTCTAGAACGATTCAGCCTCCGAAAAGGAAGAGGTATGTGATACGGTAAGTAAACCAACTCCAAAACAGCTCTAAAGGCAATTTTTCTCCGTTTTGGAATATTTAGAAAAATAGAAAAATAAGCCGCAGTCCGGAAGAGACACGAGCCGTCCACGAGGGTGGAGGGCGCGCCCCCCTGCCTCGTGGGTGATAACCCACAAGTGTAGGGGATGGCAACAATTTTCGAGGGTAAAGTACTAAACCCAAATTTATTGATTCGACACAAGGGGAGCTAAAGAATACTCTTAAGTATTAGCAGCCGAGTTGTCAATTCAACCACACCTGGAAACCTAGTATCTGCAGCAAGGTAGTTTAGTAGCAAAGTAATATGATAGTGGTGGTAGCAGCAATAAAAGTAAAGATAGTGTTTTTGTAGTTTTTGTGATAATAGCAACGGAAAAGTAAATAAGCGACAAACAATATAGGTAAAGCTCGTAGGCATTGGATCGGTGATGGGAAATTACGTTGGATGCAATTCATCATGTAGAAGTTATAACCTAGGGTGACACAGAACTAGCTCCAGTTCATCAATGCAATGTAGGCATGTATTCCGAATATAGTCATACATGCTTATGGAAAAGAACTTGCATGACATCTTTTGTCCGACCCTCCCGTGGCAGCGGGGTCCTATTGGAAACTAAGGTATATTAAGGCCTCCTTTTAATAGAGTACCGGACCAAAGCATTAACACATAGTGAATACATGAACTCGTCAAACTATGGTCATCACCGGGAGTGGTCCCGATTATTGTCACTTCGGGGTTGCCGGATCATAACACATAGTAGGTGACTATAGACTTGCAAGATAGGATCAAGAACACGCATATATTCATGAAAATATAATAGGTTCAGATCTAAAATCATGGCACTCGGGCCCTAGTGACGAGCATTAAGCATAGCAAAGTCATAGCAACATCAATCTTAGAACATAGTGGATACTAGGGATCAAACCCTAACAAAACTAACTCGATTACATGATAGATGCCATCCAACCCATCACCGTCCAGCAAGCCTACGATGGAATTACTCACACACGGCGGTGAGCATCATGGAATTGGTGATGGAGGAAGGTTGATGATGACGATGGCGTCGATCTCCACTCTCCGGAGCCCCGAACGGACTCCAGATCATCCCTCCCGAGAGAGATTAGGGCTTGGCGGCAGCTCCATCTCGGGAAACGCGATAATTCTTCTCCTTGATTTTTTTCTCCACGAAACGGAATATATAGGACCCGGGGATACGTCGGTGGAGCATCGGGGGGCCCTCGAGGTAGGGGGGCGCGCCCCCACCCTCGAGGACAGGGTGTGGGCCCACCGGTGCTGATCTTCTTGCATATTTTTTTTTAATATTTTCTGAAATAATTCTCCGTCGATTTTCAGGCGATTCCGAGAACTTTTTATTCTGCACAAAAACAACACCATGGCAGTTCTGCTGAAAATAGCGTCAGTCCGGGTTATTTCCATTCAAATCATGCAAGTTAGAGTCCAAAACAAGGGCAAAAGTATTTGGAAAAGTAGATACGTTGGAGACATATCAACTCCCGCAAGCTTAATCCTTTGCTTGTCCTCAAGCAATTCAGTTGATAAACTGAAAGTGATAAAGAAAAACTTTGACAAACTCTGCTTGCTCTTGTTGTTGTAAATATGTAAGCTAGCATTCAGGTTTTCAACAAGATCATGAACTAACCACATTCACAATAACTTTCAGGTCTCAAGACTACTCACGTCAATGGCATAATCAACTAGCGAGCAATAATAATAAACCTCGGATGACAACACTTCTCAAAACAATCATGATATGATATAACAGGATGGTATCTCGCTAGCCCTTTCTAAGACCGCAAAACATAAATGCAGAGCACCTTTAAAGATCAAGGACTGACTAGACATTGTAATTCATGGTAAAAGAGATCCAGCCATGATCATACTCAATGCAAATTAATAGTAATACATGCAACGACAGAGGTGCTCTCTTATTGGTGCTCTTTGATAAGAGGATGATGACTCTGCATAAAAGTAAATAGATAGGCCCTTCGCAGAGGGAAGCAGGGATTTGTAGAGGTGCCAGAGCTCGATTTTTAAATAGAGATTGGATAACATTTTGAGTGGTATGCTTTCATTGTCAACATAGCAACCAAGAATCTCGATATCTCCCATGCTACGCACATTACAGGCGGTTCCCAAACAAAATGGTAAAGTTTGTACTCCCCCAACCACCAACAAGCACACTCCACGGCCAGTCGAATCCACGGGTTACCGTCCAAACAAGCAACAACCCTGGGGGAGTTTTGTTTAATTATTATGATTTTGAGCATGGGACTGGGCATCCCGATTACCAGCCATTTTCTCGTGAATGATAAGCGGAGTCCACTCATCGTGAGAATAACCCACCTAGCATGGAAGATATAGACAGCCCTAGTTGATACATGAGCTGTTCGAGCATACAAAACAGAATTTCATTTGAAGGTTTAGAGTTTGGCACATACAAATTTACTTGGAACGGCAGGTAAATACCACATATAGGAAGGTATGGTGGACTCATATGGAATAACTTTGGGGTTATGGAAGTGGATGCACAAGCAGTATTCCTGCTTAGTACAGGTGAAGGCTAGAAAGAGACTGGGAAGCGACCAGCTAGAGAGCAACAACGGTCATGAACATGCATTAAAATTAATCAACAATGAATGCAAGCATGAGTAGGATATAAATCACCATGAACATAAATATCGTGAAGGCTATGTTGATTTTTTTCAACTACATGCGTGAACATGTTCCAAGTCAAGTCACTTAAATCATTCAGAGGAGGATACCACCCATCATACCACATCACAACGATTTTAATATCATGTTGGCACGCAAGATAGACCATTATAAAACTCTCAGCTAATTAAGCATGGCATAAGCAACTATGATCTCTAATTGTCATTGCAAACATGTTTCATTCATAACAAGCTGAATCATGAACAACGAGCAATCATATTTACACAAACAAGAGAGGTCGAGTTCGTACCAGCTTTTCTCATCTCAATTAGTTCATCATATATCATCCTTATTGCCTTTCACTCACACGACCGAACGGTGTGGAAAATAATAATAGTGCTCATGCATTGGGCTAAGCTGGAATCTGCAGGCATTTAATACAAGAGAGAAGACATGGTAATATGGCTCAAGGTTAAATCAACAACAAAGCATATGTGAGCCACTAAGCATTTTAATCATGGTCTTCTATTCTTAACCCCTATAGAAAGGAAAAGAAACTATTTACACGGGAAAGCTCCCAACTAGCAAAAGAAGAACGTGAAATCTTTTTGGGTTTTCATTTTTAGTTACTACTATAGGCAAAGAAAGTAAACTAGCTAGAAGCTTCAACTAATATTTTTTTGTTTTTCTGGGTTCTTCTAGCACATAAGAAAAAGACTAAGAAAAAGAAATTTAAACTAAGCATGGATGGTACAGTGAAAGAGTGTGAGCTCCGACAACTAAAATATGTGTGTGAACATGAATGTAAGTCGGTGAGAAACACGTACTCCCCCATGCTTAGCCTTTTGGCCTAAGTTGGTCTATGGCCAGTACTGGCCTGATGGATATCCAAAGTTGTAGTTGGGGTCGTACTGAGATGCAGCAGATGATGCCTGCTGAGCTGCAGCTCGAAGGCGGGCTGCCTCTGTCATGTTATAATGGGCATTTGCCTCCTCCATAGTTATAGTGTATCTTCCCTTTTCCTGAAAGTTAAACAAAGTAGGGCAGGAAGAACTATAGGGATGGCATGCTGCCGGTTAAAGATTAGTTGATATTTGAGAGTTTGATTATCCCACTCTATAAACCGGTGACTAGCCATAGCATTACAGTCTAAATAAGCAGCAGGTAAGGGTTCATCAGAAGGGTGCACAGACACACCAAGATAGCGGGCTATGCGAGTAGCATAGATCCCACCAAATAAATCTCCATACAAACCATTATGGTGTAGTCTACGTGCAACAATTGCTCCTAAATTATATTGTCTATCACCTAGTACATCACTCCTGAGAATGCTGAGATCAGGGACATACATGTGACAGGCTTCATCTTTACCATTTATGCATCTACCAATAAAGAGAGCAAAGTAATGAATGGCAGGAAAATGTATGCTCCCCGTGGTGGCTTGTGTGATGTCCCTGGATTCTCCCACTGTAATACTAGCAAGGAATTTTGTAAATTCAGATTTACGAGGATCACTCATACTGCCCAACTGTGGTAGTTTGCAAGCTTCATTAAAATCCTCTAAGTCCATGGTATAAGATTTATCATAAAGATCAAACAGGACAGTGTGAGAATTACGTGACGATGAAAATTTTAACCTTCTCACAAAGCTATCAGTCCTCGAGGTTAGCATTGCGCACATATGCGTAAAATTCATCTTTGATGCCCGCTTGACTCATAAATTCATCTGACGACCATTCACAAGGCCGCACATTAGCATCCCTCGGTGGTTCTTCGTCCGGCTCACGGAACGCTAGCCTCGGTTCTTGCTTCCTTGAAGGACCACCTTGGAAGTTTTTCCTAGACATTTTTCTAAAATTTCTGAAAATTTTAGTAACTCACCATAAAGGTTAACCAAACTCAATAAGATTGATAGCAACAACTCCTATAAGTGCCTAGAAGCTATATAATGCATTAGAACTACTTGGGACCAAGAAAATTTGACATGCAAGCTCAAGAACAAGGTCACCGCAACAGCATAAATTTGCAACAAATAAAGCACTAGAACAAAAACTAATTGGACCAATGAAGGAGTCACATACCAAGGAACAATCTCCCCAAATAGTTTGGTGAATGGTGCTTTGAGCAAGGAGATCGAAAATGGCAGCAAAATGAGCTAGAACTCGGGTTTGAGCTGGTTGAGGATTTTTTTGGGAGGAAGAAGAAGAGCATGGGTGAAAGGATAAGTAGAGGGGGGGCCACGTGGGGCCCTCGAGGCAGGGGGCGCGCCCTGTGAAGGGGGACGCGCCCTGTGCCCTCGAGGCCACGTGCTGGCTCCCCTCGCTGTGTGTTCAGTGCCATATTTTCTTAAATAATCTAGAAAAAAATCATATTTCATTTTCATGGCATTTGGGGAACTTTTATTTTCGGGATATTTTTTATTCCATAGATAAGTCTGAAAACAGACAGATAAAGCTATTTTTGTTTTATTTAACCTAATTAACATAAAGTAAAAGAAGGGTAGAGAAGGTTTGTGCCATCTAGATTCACCTATTCCATGCTCATCAAAAGGAATCCATTAAAAAGGTTGATCATGTCTTGTTAATAAACTCTTTCCGAGTAACATGAAACCGGAGAATTTTCGAATAACACTATGTTACCTCAATGGGGATATGTATGTCCCCAACAATAAGTATGTCATATGCCTTCTTGATAGTAGGAATAGGAAACTCAAAACCTCCAATAGTGATGGTTGAAGTTTTTCCAATATAATTGATACTATAAACCTGAGGTTGTTTCCTCGGAAAGTGTACCGTATGCTCATTACCATTGACATGAAAAGTGACATTGCCTTTGTTGCAATCAATAACAGCCCCTACAGTATTCAAAAAAGGTCTTCCAAGAATAATAGACATAATATCATCCTCGGAAATATCAAGTATAACAAAGTCCGTTAGAATAGTAACATTTGCAACTACAACAGGCACATCCTCACAAATACCGATAGGTATAGCGGTTGATTTATCAGCCATTTGCAGAGATATTTCAGTAGGTGTCAACTTACTCAAGTCAAGTCTACAATATAAAGAGAGAGGCATAACGCTAACACCAGCTCCAAGATCACATAAAGCAGTTTTAACATAGTTTCTCTTAATGGAGAAAGGTATAGTAGGTACTCCTGGATCTCCTAATTTCTTAGGCATTCCACCCTCAAAAGTGTAATTGGCAAGCATGGTGGAAATTTCTACTTCAGGTATATTTCTTTTGTTTGTAATAATATCTTTCATATACTTGGCATAAGGATTTGTTTTAAGCACATCAGTCAAACGCATACGCAAAAATATAGGTCTAATCATTTCAGCAAAGCGCTCAAAATCTTCATCATCCTTTTTCTTGGATGGTTTCGGAGGAAAAGGCATGGGTTTCTGAACCCATGGTTCTCTTTCCCTACCGTGCTTCCTAGCAACAAAGTCTCTCTTATCATAACGTTGATTCTTTGATTGTGGGTTATCAAGATCAACAGCAGGTTCAATCTCTACATCATTATCATTGCTAGGTTGAGCATCATCATGAACATCATCATTAATATTATCACTAGGTTCATGTTCATTACCAGATTGTGTCTCAGCATCAGAAACAGATATATCATTGGGATTCTCAGGTGGGTGAGCTACAGGTTCACTAGAAGCATGCAAAGTCCTATCATTTTTCTTTTTGTTCTTCTTAGAAGAACTAGGTGCATCTAAATTATCTCTTTGAGAATCTTGCTCAATTCTCTTAGGGTGGCCTTCACGATACAGAGGTTCATGAGTCATTTTACCACCTCTAGTAGCAACTCTAACAGCATAGTCATTATTCTTACTATTTAATTCATTGAGCAAATCATTCTGAGCCTTAAGTACTTGTTCTACTTGAGTGGTGACCATGGAAGCATGTATACTAATAAGTTTCATTTCATCTTTAGCACTAGACAGATAATCACCGAAGCGTTCAATCATATGAGCATTGTGGTGTAATTGTCTACCAACATAAGCATTGAAGTTTTCTTGTTTCACAATGAAATTATCAAACTCATCTAAGCATTGGCTAGCAGACTTATAACGAGGGATGTCACCTTCATCAAATCTATAAAGAGAATTTACCTTTACTACCTGTGTCGGGTTGTCAAGACCATGTATTTCTTTAATAGGCGGTAAATTCTTAACACCTTCAGCTTTAATACCTTTTTCTTTCATAGATTTCTTTGCCTCTTGCATGTCTTCAGGACTGAGAAATAGAACACCTCTTTTCTTCGGAGTTGGCTTGGGGACTGGTTCAGGAAGTGTCCAATTATTTTCATTGGCTAGCATATTATTCAATACTAATTCAGCTTGTTCCACTGGTCTTTCCCTGAAAACACAACCAGCACAACTGTCCAGGTGGTCTCTGGAGGCATCGGTTAGTCCATTATAAAAGACATCAAGTATATCATGCATCTCAAGACGATGATCAGGCAAAGCATTAAGTAACTGGAGAAGCCTCCCCCAAGCTTGTGGGAGACTCTCTTCTTCAGTTTGCACAAAGTTATATATTTCCCGTAAGGCAGCTTGTTTCTTATGAGCGGGAAAATATTTAGCAGAAAAGTAATACATCATATCCTGGGGACTACGCACACAACCAGGATCAAGAGAATTAAACCAAATCTTAGCATCACCCTTTAACGAGAACGGAAATAGCTTAAGGATATAGTAGTAGCGAATCTTTTCATCATTGGTAAACAGGGTGGATATATCGTTCAACTTGGTAATATGTGCCACAACAGTTTCAGACTCATAGCCATGGAAAGGATCAGATTCAACCAAAGTAATTAACTCAGGGTCAACAGAGAATTCATAATCCTTATCAGTGACAGATATAGGTGATGTAGCAAAAGCAGGGTCATGTTTCATTCTAGCATTCAAGGACTTCTCTTTCAACTTAGCTAATAACTTCTTAAGATCATATCTATCATTTCAAGCAAGAAAGTCTCTAGCAGTTTCTTCATCCATAACATAACCCTCAGGCACAACAGGCAATTCATATCTATTGGGAGTAGTTTCATCATCACTTCCATAAATATCATCAACATTTGCACTCTCCCTAACCTTACCAATTTGTTCATATAGAAATTCACCTAGTGGCACAGTATCAGGCATAGAGGTAGTTTCATCATACATAGCAGAAGTAGCATCATCAAGAACATACGACATATCAGATTCAATAGCAGGAGTAGGTGTCGCAAGTTTATTCATAACAGAAGGAGAATCAAGCGCAGAGCTAGATGGCAGTTCCTTACCTCCCCTCGTAGTTGAGGGTAAGATCTTGGTTTTTGAGTCCTTCAAATTCTTCATAGTGATAAGCAGATATAAATCCCAAGTGACTTAAAGAACAGAGCTATGCTCCCCGGCAACGGCGCCAGAAAATAGTCTTGATAACCCACAAGTGTAGGGGGTCGCAACAATTTTCGAGGGTAAAGTATTAAACCCAAATTTGTTGATCCGACACAAGGGGAGCCAAAGAATACTCTTAAGTATTAGCAGCTGAGTTTTCAATTCAACCACACCTGGAAACTTAGTATCTGCAGCAAGGTAGTTTAGTAGCAAAGTAATATGATAGTGGTGGTAGCAGCAATAAAAGTAAAGATAGTGTTTTTGTAGTTTTTGTGATAATAGCAACGGAAAAGTAAATAAGCGACAAACCATATAGGTAAACCTCATAGGCATTGGATGGGTGATGGGAAATTACGTTGGATGCAATTCATCACGTAGAAGTTATAACCTAGGGTGACACAGAACTAGCTCCAGTTCATCAATGCAATGTAGGCTTGTATTCCGAATATAGTCATACATGCTTATGGAAAAGAACTTGCATGACATCTTTTGTCCAACCCTCCCATGGCAGCGGGGTCCTATTGGAAACTAAGGGATATTAGGGCCTCCTTATAATAGAGTACCGGACCAAAGCATTAACACATAGTGAATACATGAACTCGTCAAACTATGGTCATCACCGGGAGTGGTCCGGATTATTGTCACTTCGGGGTTGCCGGATCATAACACATAGTAGGTGACTATAGACTTGCAAGATAGGATCAAGAACACACATATATTCATGAAAACATTATAGGTTTAGATCTCAAATCATGGCACTCGGGCCCTAGTGACAAGCATTAAGCATAGCAAAGTCATAGCAACATCAATCTCAGAACATAGTGGATACTAGGGATCAAACTCTAACAAAACTAACTCGATTACATGATAGATCCCATCCAACCCATCACCGTCCAGCAAGCCTACGATGGAATTACTCACACACGGCGGTGAGAATCATGGAATTGGTGATGGAGGAAGGTTGATGATGACGATGGTGACGATCTCCACTCTCCGGAGTCCCGAACGGACTCCAGATCAGCCCTCCCGAGAGAGATTAGGGCTTGGCGGCGGCTCCGTCTCGTGAAACGCGATATTTCTTTCTCCTTGATTTTTTTCTCCATGAAACGGAATATATAGGACCCGGGGATACGTCGGTGGAGCATAGGGGGGCCCTCGAGGCAGGGGGGCGCGCCCCCCCACCCTCGAGGATAGGGTGTGGGCCCCCAGTGCAGATCTTATTGCAGATATTTTTTATATTTTCTGAAATAATTCTCCGTTTATTTTCAGGCGATTCCGAGAACTTTTTATTCTGCACAAAAAAAACACCATGGCAGTTCTGCTGATAACAGCGTCAGTCCGGGTTATTTCCATTCAAATCATGCAAGTTAGAGTCCAAAACAAGGGCAAAAGTGTTTGGAAAAGTAGATACGTTGGAGACGTATCAGTGGGCAGCTCGTGTCCCTCCCGGACTCCGTTTTCTTGTGGGTTACTCCTTTTGATCGGTAAAAATTCATTATATATACTCCCGAAGGTTTTGATCTCTGTATCACGCAAAAATCCTCTGTTTTCGTTTTGAGCTGTTGTTTTTGATGGATCTAGATCATCATGGCATCCTCCAACACCCCCAAGGACAAGTTCTTCGAGAAGGTCATCAACCCCTACCTTGCGGAGGTGCTGCACCACCCTAAAACCATGGAGTTGCATGAGGGGGTGCCGCACATCCGTGATGTTGAGGGGCCGAGAAGGACCGGAAGAATGGAGAAAAGACTCAAAGCAATGGAGCAGCAAGTTTTCAAGTGCCAAGGTATGGTGGAATGAGGACTCAACGCCAACCACATGATGATCTCGGAGCTCACCAACAACCTCAAGCTGGACTCAAGGATCTTTGGGGAAGCTATCTCCAATCTTCAAGAGAAGATCGAACACCTTCAAGCCCAGATCTATGACCTGCAAAACCAAAATTGTGAGTATGAATGTAGATTCAAGAAGATGAGTTTGGCTGCAAATTTGACTATCCCGGAGACTCGATCATCCTTCTACGATGGTGAACCCATGCCTTGGAAGGTGGACAACAAGCCTACATCATCAACAACTCCATCCTCACCACCCCCGAAGAAGGAGACATAATCATATGGGTATGGGCACTCCCCTTGGCAACTGCCAAGCTTGGGGGAGTGACCCCGTTATCGTATCACCATCACTCCTATATTTACCGTTTTACTTAGTTCGATCCTTTTGGTAGTATCTTGATCTAGTAGAATAAAGTTAGCATGATCTAGTTGTGAGCTTTGGCTTTATGATCTTTACCCTTTGTAATCGAGTCCGTGAGCTATATAATAAAGATTAGTGTTGAGTCAAGGGCTTGATTTCCTCACTTGGGTCATGATAGAAAGAAAATATGAAAAGTACCAAAGAGATCATATTGATCTTGTGGGAAGTAATGACTTCACATATAATTGTATGATAAATAAAAGTTGTTGGGAGTTGACAAACATAGTTTTGGTCATCGTTGCAATTAGTAGGAAGTAATAAAAGAAGAAAGGCTTCACATACAAATATACTATCTTGGACATCTTTTATGATTGTGAGCACTCATTAAAGTACGACATGCTAAAGAGTTGATGTTGGACAAGGAAGACAACATAATGGGTTATGTCTTCTTATATCCGAAATAAAGTATATTGTCATGGATCATCCAACATGTAGAGCTTGCCTTTCCCCCTCATGCTAGCCAAAACTCCTCGCACCAAGTAGAGATACTACTTGTGCTTCCATATATCCTTAAACCCAGTGTTGCCATGAGAGTCCACCATACCTACCTATGGATTGAGAAAGATCCTTCCAAGTAAGTTGTCATGTTGCAAACTCGCTAAAATATGTATGATTTATTAGTGTGGGAGAAATTAGCTTTATACGATCTTGTGATATGGAAGTAATAAAAGCGACGGACTGCATAATAAAGGTCCTTATCACAAGTGGCAATATAAAGTGAAGTTCTTCTATGCTAAGACTTTGTGCATCCAACCATAAAAACACATGACAACCTCTGCTTCCCTCTACGAAGGTCCTATCTATTATTCTTGCCTTATAAGAGTCAAGGTGAATCTCACATTTCCTTTTTACATTTTATCATTTGGCAAGCACATTGTGTTGGATAGATCATGACATATATACCCACTTGGATGTAAGTTTTCATGGTCTATTACTGTTGACATTACCCTTGAGGTAAAAGGTTGGGAGGCAACACCATAAGCCCCTATCTTTCTCTGTGTCTGATTAAAACTCCATAAACATAAGTATTGCGTGAGTGTGAGCAATTGTGAAAGACTATATGATGGTTGAGTATGTAGGTTTGCTGAAAAGCTCTTATATTGACTCTTTCCGATGTTACAATAAATTGCAATTGCTTCAATGGCCGAGATCAAAGTTTGTTAGTTTTCAATGAGGTTTATGATTCATACTTGATATAATGAATGAATTGTTACTTTAGCATAAGAATCATATGACATTATATATATGTTGCTGTTATGAGAATGATCATGATGCCCTCATGTCCGTATTTTGTTTTTATCGACTCCTCTATCTCTAAACATGTGGACATATTTGTCGATATCGGCTTTCGCTTGAGGATAAGCGAGGTCTAAGCTTGGGGGGAGTTGATACGTCCATTTTGCATCATGCTTATATGTTGATATTTATTGCTTTATGGGCTGTTATTACATGTTTTGTCACAATACTTATGCATTTTCTCTCTTATTTTACAAGGTTCACATGAAAAGGGAGAATGCCAGCAGCTGGAATTCTGGGCTGGAAAAGGAGCAAACTCTGGAAACCTATTCTGCACAACTCCAAAAGCCCCCAAACTCGACAGAACTCCGTTTCAGAAAATATAAAAAATATCGGCAAAAGAAGTCCACTAGGGGGGCCACCGGCTGTCCACGAGGGTGGGGGGTGCGGCCCCCTGCCCAGGGCGCGCCCCCTGTCTCGTGGGCCCACCGAAGGTCCCCCGATGCCCATCTTCTCCTATATGAGGTGTTTTGACGTGGAAAAAAAATCATAAGGAGGCTTTCGGGACAAGACGCCGCCGTCTCGAGGCGGAACCGAGACGGAAACCAATTTAGGGCTCCGACAGAGCCGTTCTGCCAGTGATACTTCCCTCCGGGAGGGGGAAATCGTCACCGCCGTCATCACCAACAACTCTCCCATCTTGGGGAGAGCTATCTTCATCAACATCTTCAGCAACACCATCTCCTCTCAAACCCTAGTTCATCTCTTGTATCCAATCTTTGTACCCAAACCTCAGATTGGTATCTGTGGGTTGCTAGTAGTGTTGATTACTCCTTGTAGTTGATGGTAGTTGGTTTATTTGATGGAATTGTTGGGGAACGTTGCATGGGAAACAAAAATTTTTCCTACGTTCACCAAGATCAATCTAGGAGATGCATCTACGAGGGGAGAGTTGGATCCACATACCCTTGTAGATCGCTAAGCGGAAGCGTTCAAGAACGCGGTTGATGGAGTCGTACTCGCCGCGATTCAGATCGCCGAAGATCCTAGCACCGAAAGAACGGTGCCTCCGCGTTCTTCACACGTACAGCTCGGGGACGTCTCCTCCTTCTTGATCCAGCAAGGGGGAAGGAGAGGTTGATGGAGAAACCAGCAGCACGACGGCGTGGTGGAGATGATGGTGGAGGAATTCCAGCAGGGCTTCGCCAAGCACTGCGGAATTGACGAAGATGTTTGTGGGAGAGGGAGGGCAGCGCCGAGGCACGAACGTGTGTGGCTGCCCTCCCTCTGCCTCTCTTTATATAGGGGGGAGAGAGGGGAGGGGGCGCCCTAGGGTTACCCCCTAGGGGCGGCGGCCAAGGGGAGATGG
>LR738709.1:357730757-357962793 GCA_902687465.1 Secale cereale
GCGCACAGCCCCATGAGGGCTGTTGCGTCTCCACTTATGGCCCATAGGGCCCGCAACACTTGCCGGGACCCCCCGAAACCCCTTTCGGTCATCCGACGACTCCCCGATACTCCCCGGAACACTTCCGGACTCCGATCACTCTCATCCTATATATCAATCTTCGTCCCCGGACCATTCCGGAGACCCTCGTCACGTCCGGGATCTCATCCGGGACTCCGAACAACCTTCGGTAACCATGCACTGTTCTCACTAACAACCCTAGCGTCACCGAACCTTAAGTGTGTAGACCCTGCGGGTTCGGAAACTATGCAGACATGACCGAGACACTCCCAGGTCAATAACCAATAGCGGGATCTGGATACCCATATTGGTTCCCACATGTTCCTCGATGATCTCATCGGATGAACCACGATGTCAACGATTCAGGCAATCCCGTATACAGTTCCCTTTGTCTCGTCGGTATGTTACTTGCCCGAGATTCGATCGTCGGTATCTCTATACCTAGTTCAATCTTGTTATCGGCAAGTCTCTTTACTCGTTCCGTAATACATAATCCCGTGACTAACTACTTAGTCACTTTGAGCTCATTGAGATGACGTATTACCGAGTGGGCCCGGAGATACCTCTCCGTCACACGGAGTGACAAATCCCATTCTCGATCCATGTCAACTCAACAGACACCTTCGGAGATACCTGTAGAGTACCTTTATAGTCACCCAGTTACGTTGCGACGTTTGGCACACACAAAGCACTCCTACGGTGTCAGTGAGTTACATGACCTCATGGTCATAGGAACTTATACTTGACATGCAGAAAACTATAGCGATAACTGACACGATCAAAAAGCTATGTTTAACGTTTGGGTCTCGTCCATCACATCATTCTCCTAATGATGTGATCCCATTATCAAATGACAACTCATGTCTATGACCTGGAAACCGCGGTCATCTTTGATCAACGAGCTAGTCCTGAAGAGGCTTACTAGGGACACAAAGTTTGTCTATTTATCCACACGTGTATTTAAGTTTCCAATCAATACAATTATAGCATGGATAATAAACAATTATCATGAACAAGGAAATATAATAATAACTCTATTATTATTGCTTCTAGGGCATATTTCCAACAGTCTCCCACTTGCACTAGAGTCAATAATCTAGCATTACAAGGTAATGAATCTAACACCCATAGAGTCTTGGTGTTGATCATGCTTAGCCCGTGGAAGAGGCTTAGTCAACGGATCTGCAACATTCAAATCCGTGTGTACTTTGCAAATGCTTATGTCCTCCTCCTTGACTGAATCGCGGATGGAATTGAAGCGTCGCTTTATGTGTCTGGTCCTCTTGTGAAACCTTGGTTCCTTGGCTAGAGCAATGGCACCAGTGTTGTCACAAAACAGAGTCATTGGGTTCAATGCACTAGGCACAACTCCAAGATCTGTCATGAACTCCTTCATCCAGACACCTTCCTTTGCCGCCTCCGAGGCAGCTATGTACTCCGCTTCGCATGTAGAATCGGCTACCACGCTTTGCTTGGAACTGCACCAGCTTACCGCTCCCCCGTTGAGAATATATACGTATCCGGTTTGAGACTTAGAGTCATCCGGATCAGTGTCAAAGCTTGCATCGACGTAACCCTTTACGACGAGCTCTTGATCACCTCCATAAACGAGAAACATCTCCTTAGTCCTTTTCAGGTACTTCAGGATATTCTTGACCGCTGTCCGGTGATCCATACCAGGATTACTTTGAAACCTTCCGGCCATACTTATGGCAAGGCTGACATCTGGCCTTGTGCACAACATTGCATACATGATAGAGCCTATGGCTGAAGCATAGGGGATGACACTCATCTTTTCTCTATCTTCCGCAGTCACTGGGCATTGAGTCTTACTCAACTTTGTACCTTGCAATACCGGCAAGAACCCCTTCTTGGATTGATCCATTTTGAACTTCTTCAAAACTTTATCAAGGTATGTACTTTGTGAAAGTCCTATCAAGCGTCTCGATCTATCTCTATAGATCTTGATGCCCAATATGAAAGCAGCTTCACCGAGGTCCTTCATCGAAAAACTCTTGTTCAAATACCCCTTCACGCTATCCAAAAATTCTATATTGTTTCCAATCAGCAATATGTCATCCACATATAATATTAGAAACGCTATAGAGCTCCCACTCACTTTCTTGTAAATACAAGCTTCTCCGTAAACTTGTATAAACCCAAACGCTTTGATCACCTCATCAAAGCGAAGATTCCAACTCCGAGACGCTTGCACCAGTCCATAAATGGAACGCTGGAGTTTGCAAACTTTGTCAGCATTCTCTGGATCGACAAAACCTTCCGGTTGTATCATATACAACTCTTCCTTAAGAAAATCGTTAAGGAATGATGTTTTGACATCCATCTGCCAAATTTCATAATCGAAATATGCAGCTATTGCTAACATGATTCGGACGGATTTAAGCATCGCTACGGGTGAGAAAGTCTCATCGTAGTCAACTCCTTGAACTTGTGAAAAACCCTTTGCCACAAGTCGAGCTTTATACACGGTGACATTACCGTCAGCGTCCGTCTTCCTCTTAAAAATCCATTTATTCTGAATGGCCTTCCGCCCTTCAGGTAATACTTCCAAAGTCCATACTTTGTTTTCATACATGGATCCCATCTCGGATTTCATGGCCTCTAACCATTTGTCGGAATCCGGGCCCACCATCGCTTCTCCATAGCTTGTAGGTTCACTGTTGTCCAACAACATGACCTCCAAGACAGGGTTACCATACCACTCAGGTGCAGTGCGTACCCTTGTCGACCTACGAGGTTCGGTAGTAACTTGATCAGAAGCTTCTTGATCATCATCATTGGCTTCCTCTTCAACCGCTGCAGGCTCCACAAAAACATCTTTCTGTGCTGCGCTACTCTCTGGTTGAAGCAGAGGTTCAATAACCTCATCAAGTTCTACCTTCCTCCCACTCAATTCTTTCGAGAGAAACTCTTTCTCGAGAAAGGACCCGTTCTTAGCGACAAACACTTTGCCCTCGGATCTGAGATAGAAGGTGTACCCAACTGTCTCTTTTGGGTATCCTATGAAGACACATTTGTCCGCTTTGGGTTCGAGCTTTTCTGGCTGAAGCCTTTTGACATAAGCATCGCAACCCCAAACTTTGAGAAAAGACAACTTAGGTTTCTTACCAAACCATAGTTCATACGGTGTTGTCTCAACGGACTTAGATGGAGCCCTATTTAAAGTGAATGCAGCTGTCTCTAACGCATATCCCCAGAACGATAATGGCAAATCGGCAAGAGACATCATAGAACGCACCATATCTAATAGGGTTCGATTACGACGTTCGGACACACCATTACGCTGTGGTGTTCCAGGTGGCGTCAACTGTGAAACAATTCCACATTTTCTTAAGTGATTGCCAAACTCATAACTCAGATATTCTCCCCCTCGATCAGATCGTAGGAACTTGATCTTCTTGTTACGATGATTCTCAACTCCACTCTGAAATTGCTTGAACTTTTCGAACGTTTCAGACTTATGCTTCATCAAGTAAATATACCCATATCTACTTAAGTCGTGAGTGAAGGTGAGAAAATAACGATATCCACCGCGCGCCGTGACACTCATCGGACCACACACATCAGTATGTATGATTTCCAACAAGTCACTTGCCCGTTCCATTGTCCCTGAAAACGGGGTCCTTGTCATCTTGCCCATGAGGCACGGCTCGCATGTGTCAAGTGATTCAAAATCAAGAGACTCCAAAAGTCCATCAGCATGGAGCTTCCTCATGCGTTTCACGCCGATATGACCCAGACGGCAGTGCCACAAGAAAGTGGTATTACTGTTATCAACTCTACATCTTTTGGCATCAATGTTATGAACATGTGTATCATCACTATCGAGATTTAATAAGAATAAACCCCTTACTTCGGGTGCATGACCATAAAAGATATTACCCATATAAATAGAACAACCTTTATTCTCTGATTTAAATGACTAACCGTCTCGCATTAAACAAGATCCAGATATAATGTTCATGCTCAACGCAGGCACTAAATAACAATTATTCAGGTTCATAACTAATCCCGATGGTAATCGAGGAGCGAGCGTGCCGACGGCGATCACATCAACCTTGGAACCATTTCCCACGCGCATCGTCACTTCGTCCTTCGCCAGCCTCCGTTTATTCCGTAGTTCCTGTTTAGAGTTGCAAATGTGAGCAACCGAACCGGTATCAAATACCCAGGCACTACAACGAGAGTTGGTAAGGTACACATCAATAACATGTATATCACATATACCTTGCTTGTTGTTGTTGTTGGCCCCCTTCTTGTCTGCCAGATACTTGGGGCAGTTCCGCTTCCAGTGGCCGTTCCCCTTGCAATAGAAACACTCAGTCTCTGGCTTGGGCCCACCCTTGGGTTTCTTCACTGGATGAGCAACTGCTTTGCCACCCTTCTTAGAGTTACCCTTCTTGCCTTTACCATTTTTCTTGAAACTGGTAGTTTTATTGACCATCAACACTTGATACTCCTTCTGGATGTCTGCCTCAGCGACTTTCAGCATTGAAAACAGCTCGGCGATGGATTTGTTCATCCCTTGCATGTTATACTGCTGCACAAAGCTCTTGTAGCTAGGTGGAAGTGACTGGAGAATTCTGTCAATGATAGCCTCCTCTGGGAACACAAGTCCCAGATCAGCTATGCGGGTATAGTACCCAGACATCTTCAGTAAGTGCTCACTGACAGACGAATTCTCCTCCATCTTGCAAGCAAAGAATTTACCGGTGGTCTCATACCTCTCGATCTTAGCATTCTTTTCAAAGATGAACTTCAACTCCTGGAACATCTCATATGCTCCATGACGTTCAAAACGCCTTTGAAGTCCTCCTTCCAAGCTATACAACATGGCACACTGCACTACTGAGTAGTCATCCGAACGCGACTGCCAGGCGTTCATAACGTCCACAGAGGCCGGAGCGGGGGGTTCACCTAGCGGTGCATTTAGGACATAAACCTTTTGGGCAGCTGTGAGGATGATCCTCAGATTGCGGAGCCAGTCCACAAAGTTGCTCCCATCATCTTTCAGCTTAGTTTTCTCTAGGAACGCATTAAAATTCAGGGGAGCTACTGCGCGAGCCATCTACAACAAAAGATTTGCAAAGACATCTTAGACTATTGTTCATGATAAGTGAGTTTTTAACTAATCAAATTACTTATAACTCCCACTCAAATTGACATCCCTCTGGTCATTCGAGCGTGGCATGATCCAAATCCACCAACCCAAGTCCGATCATCACGTGAGATGAGGTGGTGTCAATGGTGAACATCTTCATGTTGATCATATCTACTATATGACTCATGTTCGACCTTTCGGTCTTCCGTGTTCCGAGGCCATGTCTGTACATGCTAGGCTCGTCAAGTCTAACCCGAGTGTTCTGCATGTGCAAAACTGGCTTGCACCCGTTGTATGCGAACGTAGAGTCTATCACACCCGATCATCACGTGGTGCTTCGAAACGACGAACCTTCGCAACGGCGCACACTCGGGGGGAACACAATTTTATCTTGAAATTTTAGTGAGGGGTCATCTTATAATGCTACCGTCGTCCTAAGCAAAATAAGATGCATAAAAGGATTAACATCACATGCAAATCATAAGTGACATGATATGGCCATCAACTCGTGCTTTTGATCTCCATCTCCAAAGCACTGGCATGATCTCCATCGTCACCGGCGCAACACCATGATCTCCATCATCGTGTCGCCATCGGGGTTGTCGCGCGCCCACCATGCTTTTACTACTATTGCTACCGTTTAGCGATAAAGTAAAGCATTACATAGCGCTTAATGATTGACACGCAGGTCATACAAAAAATAAAGACAACCCTATGGCTCCTGCCGGTTGCCGTATACATCGACATGCAAGTCGATATTAACTATTACAACATGATCATCTCATACATCAAATATATCTCATCATGTCATTGGCCATATCATATCACATACATACCCTGCAAAAACAAGTTAGACGTCCTCTAATTTGTTGTTGCATGTTTTACGTGGCTGCTATGGGTATCTAGCAAGAACGCTTCTTACCTACGCAAAGCCACAACAGTGATATTTAAGTTGCTATTTAACCTTCTACAAGGACCGCCTTTGTCTATTCCGATTCAACTAAGATAGGAGAGACAGACACCCGCCAGCCATCTTATGCAACAAAAGTCGCATGTCTGTCGATGGAACCGGTCTCATGTACGTGGACATGTAAAGTTGGTCCGGGCCGCTTCATCCCATAATACCGCTGAATCAAGAAAGACCAAGGAGGGAAGCAATCTAAACATCAACGCCCACAAACCCTTTTGTGTTCTACTCGTGAAAGCATCTACGCAAGAACCTAGCTCATGATGCCAATGTTGGGGAACGTTGCATGGGAAACAAAAATTTTTCCTACGTTCACCAAGATCAATCTAGGAGATGCATCTACGAGGGGAGAGTTGGATCCACATACCCTTGTAGATCGCTAAGCGGAAGCGTTCAAGAACGCGGTTGATGGAGTCGTACTCGCCGCGATTCAGATCGCCGAAGATCCTAGCACCGAAAGAACGGTGCCTCCGCGTTCTTCACACGTACAGCTCGGGGACGTCTCCTCCTTCTTGATCCAGCAAGGGGGAAGGAGAGGTTGATGGAGAAACCAGCAGCACGACGGCGTGGTGGAGATGATGGTGGAGGAATTCCAGCAGGGCTTCGCCAAGCACTACGGAATTGACGAAGATGTTTGTGGGAGAGGGAGGGCAGCGCCGAGGCACGAACGTGTGTGGCTGCCCTCCCTCTGCCTCTCTTTATATAGGGGGGAGAGAGGGGAGGGGGCGCCCTAGGGTTACCCCCTAGGGGAGGCGGCCAAGGGGAGATGGGGGGGGCGGCGGCCAGGGCTGCGGCCAGGGCTAGGGTTCCCCCCCCCCCCAGGCGCCTTGCCCCCCAAGACTAGGGGTGCGGCAGCCCTAGGGGGGACCAGCCCCCATGCGCAGGTGGGAGGGCCCAAGGGGGGGGCGCACAGCCCCATGAGGGCTGTTGCGTCTCCACTTATGGCCCATAGGGCCCGCAACACTTGCCGGGACCCCCCGAAACCCCTTTCGGTCATCCGACGACTCCCCGATACTCCCCGGAACACTTCCGGACTCCGATCACTCTCATCCTATATATCAATCTTCGTCCCCGGACCATTCCGGAGACCCTCGTCACGTCCGGGATCTCATCCGGGACTCCGAACAACCTTCGGTAACCATGCACTGTTCTCACTAACAACCCTAGCGTCACCAAACCTTAAGTGTGTAGACCCTGCGGGTTCGGAAACTATGCAGACATGACCGAGACACTCCCAGGTCAATAACCAATAGCGGGATCTGGATACCCATATTGGTTCCCACATGTTCCTCGATGATCTCATCGGATGAACCACGATGTCAACGATTCAGGCAATCCCGTATACAGTTCCCTTTGTCTCGTCGGTATGTTACTTGCCCGAGATTCGATCGTCGGTATCTCTATACCTAGTTCAATCTCGTTATCGGCAAGTCTCTTTACTCGTTCCGTAATACATAATCCCGTGACTAACTACTTAGTCACTTTGAGCTCATTGAGATGACGTATTACCGAGTGGGCCCGGAGATACCTCTCCGTCACACGGAGTGACAAATCCCATTCTCGATCCATGTCAACTCAACAGACACCTTCGGAGATACCTGTAGAGTACCTTTATAGTCACCCAGTTACGTTGCGACGTTTGGCACACACAAAGCACTCCTACGGTGTCAGTGAGTTACATGACCTCATGGTCATAGGAACTTATACTTGACATGCAGAAAACTATAGCGATAACTGACACGATCAAAAAGCTATGTTTAACGTTTGGGTCTCGTCCATCACATCATTCTCCTAATGATGTGATCCCGTTATCAAATGACAACTCATGTCTATGACCTGGAAACCGCGGTCATCTTTGATCAACGAGCTAGTCCTGAAGAGGCTTACTAGGGACACAAAGTTTGTCTATTTATCCACACGTGTATTTAAGTTTCCAATCAATACAATTATAGCATGGATAATAAACGATTATCATGAACAAGGAAATATAATAATAACTCTATTATTATTGCCTCTAGGGCATATTTCCAACAGGAATATCATATGTTCAGATCCATTATGCATATTAATACCCCTCTGATCATGAACAATATTATGTCTTGTGAGTAGTTACTTTTGTTCCTGAGAACATGGGAGAAGTCTTGCTATCAGTAGTCATGTGAATTTGGTCTTCGTTCGATATTTTGATGAGATGTATGTTGTCTCTCCTCTAGTGGTGTCATGTGAACGTCGACTACATGATACTTCACCATTATTTGGGCCTAGAGGAAGGCATTGGGAGGTAATAAGTAGATGATGGGTTGCTAGAGTGGCAGAAGCTTAAACCCTAGTTTATGCGTTGCTTCGTAAGTGGCTGATTTGGATCCATATGTTTCAGGCTATGGTTAGGTTTACCTTAATACTTATTTTGTAGTTGTGAATGCTTGCATTAGAGGTTAATCATAAGTGGGAGGCTTGTCCAAGTATGGACATCACCCAAGCACCGGTCCACCCACATACCAAATTATCGAAGTACCGAACGCGAATCAGATGATCGTGATGAAAACTAGCTTGACGATAATTTCCATGTGTCCTCGGGAGCGCTTTCCTTTATATAAGAGTTTGTCCAGGCTTGTCCTTTGCTACAAAAAGGATTGAGACACTTTGCTACAGTGGTCCAACGCCGCCGCTGTCGGCCGTCCGAGGCGTCGCTCGGTGTCTTCATCCGGCAGCGACGGAGGGGAGGACGCGGGGGAGATAGCCTGGCGGCACAGATGAGATCTCCGCCTGAGTCGCCCTAGCAGGGGGCGACGCGGGGGACGCCTGAATATGCGATGGAAGGTTACCCCTTCTTTTGCATAGTATGTGGGAAAAATATTCCACAAGTGAATTCGAGTCCTTCTGAGTTAGAGCATCTCCATAAGCGGCGCTAAAAGACGCAGCGCGCGCGGGACGTTTTGGCAGGCTCCAGCAACGGCGGAAAACAAGCGCGCGCGGGAAACGTTTGCGCGCGCGGGAATAGGCGGCAGCTCGGGCGCTAGATTTGGGGCACCGCTTCGACCGCGCCTATAAAATGCGGCGCTCGCCACGGGGCCTCCACACTGCCACACGCTCTCTCCCTGCTTTCTCTGTCGCTTGCTCGCCGCTTTCTCGCCACTGCCACCACCGCGACATCATGCCGCCGCGCCGCCGGGGATCATCTGGCTACCTCGGCGTCCGCGAGCGCCCCGGCGGCACCTACTACGCCGAGATCCGGTCCGACGACAGCCGGCTCGGTCTCGACACGTTCCAGACCGCGCACGAGGCCGTCCGCACATACGACGCGCGATGCGTGGCACCTAGAGAGGCCGCCGGCGCTGGTGAACTTCCGCGACGTCCACACGCACGAGGAGGCGCAGGCCGTCGCCCCTCCACCTTGTCTTATCACGGTCCAGGACCGTGCGGAGCACCGTCGGCGGCAGCGCCGCCTCCTCATCGCCGAGGAGGACGAGCGAGCCATGGCGGAGTGGCGCCGACACCACCCGGAGGACGTCGTAGTTTTATCTATCTATGTATCGTTTATCTATCTATGCTATGACTATATAAAATATCTATGTATTGTTTTATCTATGTTAAACTATGTATCGTTTTTATCTAAAATATATATGCAACTTATCTATCTATGCTAATCCAGAGTGTGAGAGCGAGAGCGCCCGCTGGAGCTACGCGCGTGCGCTAAATTTTAGCGAGGTTGCTGAAGCGAGCGCTGCCCACCGTGCTTTTGCAGACGATGAATGTGCTGCAAATTAGTTTTTAGCGCGCCGCGGGTTGGGCCTGCCGTTGGAGATGCTCTTACATCGCCATGCATACTCGAATTTGGACCGATGTCACTACCCAACAGTTCTAAAACGACAGTAAAATAACGCCGAGCACCACAGGAAACCAAGCTAGAAGCAACACGTGGCACATCCCACACACCTAGATGATAAAATTCACTACCGCTCTATTCTTAGAAAAAACAAAAACAAAAACAAATCTCCTTCGCTAGAAAGTGACACCCAATCCCCACAGGCTTTTCCTCCCTCCGCAGTAGCCTTTCTGCGGTACAACTGTCTTGGATTTGCGTGGATTTCGAGAGGGATTGCGAGATCCATGAAAACAGAACACGGGCTGCTACTGGCTACTGCGGATACTGCTCCCCAAGCAAGAATTGACAAGTGGGGGAGTATGCAGTGGCAGAGAGCGGCAGGGGAAATGAAAGACAAAAGAGATGCCCAGCCCAAGATCGAGGCCGGCACCCTCGAAGATCTTTCGTTTCCCTTTGGAGTCTTTTGCCGAAAAATTATTCTCCGAGAAAGAGAGACTATTCTCTTCCGTGGGGTGAATTTTGCGCGCCAGCAGTAGTGCAGTGGACGGCGCTACTAGTCAGGAGAGACACTGATGAGAGTGATGTGCTCACTGATGGGAGCGTTGTGTATATACTGTACCAAAATAGGACGAAGATTATCTGTCATTGTCATCGCCAGCGTCGACGTGAATCAATGAACCACGGAAGACCGCTAAAATCTGTCTACGCGCGCTGGCTGGGCATTGCTGCAGAACGCGGATTCGTGGTCCATCAGAGATCAAGCCCACGTGCTATGTTATGTTTTGTCGTACGTACTCCTAGACGATAGCCAGGAGTATGCCGAATGGTAACCAGCGGCTAGTCCGTGGGAGGCAGGAATTCTACCGACAGCTGTGACCTGCCCGGGTGTGAAAAATCCCACCTGCTTGCACAGTGCATGTCTCGCTCGCTGGCTGCTGCACGCTGCATGAGCGCTGACGCTTCACTCGTAGTGGAGTGCCAACAAAAACACAGACCCGGGCCCGGATCCTCCCGATCGAATCCATCGATACGTTTACCAGAGACAAGATGATGGCTTTCGTAGGGGCCGCGGGCAGCAGGGCTCCATGCCATGCGGGCAGCAGAATCGCCGTGGGCCTACTAACTTGTGCCTACAGTGTGTGTAGCGCTGGCATGATATGAGGTTTTTTTTTTGTGGGGAGGTATGATATGAGCTTTGCTTGAGTGGATGGAGATTTTCTTCGGTGGGATCGTCATCGACTTTGATCTATCGGATGAGTGGATAATGCAAAAAATAAAATAGCGCATCAGTGTTTTGCAACCGTGGGGGTAAACGGAGCAAGTGGTGACCCCGTGTATGTGCACACACCGTCATATGGGCACATTCGACTATTCGGTCCCATTTTTTTTCATGTTGTGTGTGTGTTCTACAATTTGAGCCCAGCTTCTACCCGCGCAAGAAATTAGGTCTAAGTATTAGGACTACCAGGAAATATGCCCGTGCGTTGCAACGGGGGAAAACAATCAGACTATGTCAGGATGAGATAAGGACTTGTAAAACGTTATTTCATAAACTACGTCTGAATCATGTCACAATGAGATACAAGACTTTTAAGAAGTCATTTCAAAAGCTGAAAATTTGATGGTCTGGTCGCGACTTGATTTTCTAAGGCATCACAATGAAATATTTTTTGGCTAAGCAAGCTGCATTGATGGGCGCTACATGAGATAGACTGATGAATGATGTGCCTCACCTTGACCTAGCAACGTAGTGTTTTTCATGACCAGAACAACTATAGTACCAGAATAAACATACCTATGTACGGAGATAAATTAGACAACTACCCTTTTTTAACCGATGTATGATGGACTAACCAACCACTGCGTATCCCCTAAAAGAGCTCTATCTAAGCGACGCTTTGTTTTGTTCGTTGTTTACTTATCTGTTTGAATTTTCGAGAACATTTTCTTAAATTTTATGGACATTATTTTCAAATTGTTGAATATGTTTTGAATTCACGATCACTTTTTCGAAACCATGAACATGTTCTGAAATCGTGATTTTTTTTAATATGCAAACGATTTCTAAAAATCTTGAACACTTTATGATTTTCCTGGCATTTTTTGAATTCACAAGCATTTAATGTTTTCTGGAAAAAATCTACAACTCACAACCTTTTGAAAGTTGGAATTTTTGAAAATGTCGAATTAATTTTAAAAAGTAAAAACATAAAGGTCTCCCAGTCGAGGTACTCACACCGCAACCATTGCGCCAGTTCGCTCTTTGTGTTGTATGAGGATAACAACTTATGAGAATCAAGCCCGTGGCGGCTTTTTAAAACAAAAAAATGAATCGTTTTCTTCACTTATAGGTGACATAGTGGGTAATTTATGTCAACTTCAGGGGTAATTTTAGTGACGTACGGGCAGAAGCAATAAGTGCTTTATTATTATGTAAAGAAGTATGCCTTTCACCCGATGTTTTGGAATCAATATGTTACCCACAAGGAAAACATTCTGTATCATAAGCCAGCTCGAGCGATCGACA
The DNA here is from genome assembly GCA_902687465.1 of Secale cereale. Taxonomy (NCBI): domain Eukaryota; kingdom Viridiplantae; phylum Streptophyta; class Magnoliopsida; order Poales; family Poaceae; genus Secale; species Secale cereale. The sequence continues at coordinate 357,743,260 of LR738709.1, forward strand.
TGCGTCCCATGGATTGGGCCCACGCGTCGCTATCCATCTACGTTACCCCACGCAGCGAACCGCACATCCACTCATTTTCGTCTGCTCTCCCCTATCCTTCGTCTTCCTCCCTTGATTTTTTCCTCTATCCTATGCCATCTTCTTCCTCTAGATCAGGGTAAACGCTGGCAAGTCAACGACCACCGTTGCTACAAACTTTCTGCTTCGCATTCGTACTGCAGCCGCTGCTCCTTCCCGCTGCTACAAAGAAAAAGGACGCCATCACGCGTCGTAGCTGCTGCAGGGGGGCAACGACGGTTGTTGGAGGCGACGCACATGCTACAAGGGGGTGACCATCGAGGATGCAGCGCTCGCCGGTGGCTCTGGGCGTTGCAATGGAGCGCTCGCCAGCGGCTCCGGGCGTTGCAATGGAGCGCTCTTGGCGAATCTTGGGCTTGCAATGGAGCGCTCGTCGGCGACTCCCGGCGCTGTGATGGAGCTCCCGACGCTGCAATGGAGTGCCCGCCGGCGACTCCAGGCGCTGCAATGAAGCGGTTGCCGGCGACTCCCGGCGCTGCAACGAAGCGCTAGGCGCTGGTTTCCCGGTGTTGCGATGAAGCACTTTGCCGACGGTGGCGGTGAGCGGCGGCGACCCGTTGCAGCACACAAGGAGATGGGATGGGTGTTGCTTTGCAGCATTAGCAGCGAGGAACGGCCACCGGAGGATGTGGTCCAAGGCCAGCAGGGGAGCAATGCTTGAGAGGGGGAGGCGTGTGCTGCGGTGTGCGGGCGAGCAAGGCCAAGCGACGGTTGTGGACGCATCTAACGGCCACGGGGGGACTTAATTTTCTTTGTAATCAACTGGATGATTTGTAGCATCCCGCTACCCACAAACGTTTGGCGATCCCCAAACTCTCAATTCTGCAAGCCGAGAGCCCCTGTTTGATGCTTTTGGTGTCAAAGTATTTCAAACATGCTTTTTGAAATTTATTGAAAATTGTCATTTTTTTAAAGGATTTTTTTTTAATTCTGAATAAAATTTGAGCTTAGGATTTTTGGAAATATATAAACAAAATTTTAAGTTGTGAACAAACTTTGAAAAGCATGTTTTCTTAAAGATAATGAACATAGTTTGGAAAATACAACACATGTTTGAAAATCCATTTTTTGGAAATGTAAACATTTTTAAAAATTCTATTTTTATTGGAATTACTTTTTTAAACACAAAAAATGATTTTTTTACATGTTTGAGATCCTGAATAAATTTTGAATTTTGTGATTTTTTTAAATACAAAAAATATTGTCACCAAATTTTAATGACATGAACAATTCTGACAACACAAACAACCTTTTAATGTCCCCAAGCATTTTGTGAGAATCTTTTCTAAAAAGCTTTTCAAAAATTATGTTTAAAAAAAGGAAAAGGAAACAAAAATATAATAAAACATAATAAAGCATGTTCTACAATTCGAGCCCAACTTCTACCCGCACAAGAAATTCAGACTAAGTATGCCTTTCACCCGATGTTTTGGTCCCAATTTGTAACCCGCAGACGTTTGAGATGTTTTGGTTAGCTCCATCATTTTTTCCACTTTGCATGCTTGTCCTAGGTGGACCTAGTTGAGTATATACACGCAAAAAACGAACATATGCATGTTGATTGGTTGTCCGCATTGCATCAAGGCCCAGACGGGTGCAAGTTGTTTGGTTGCCTGTGTTTGGGCTTTAGGTGTGAGCGGATGCAAAGCACATCTGTTTGGTTGTGTACAAGTATTTGGTCTGCCCACCCCTTTCAAATATGGTGGACTTACCACCCATTTGACAGCCCACAACACGCAATCAAGAATAGTAGCAGGAGAACAGGAAGAACAAAGCAAAAACTTGAAAACAGACAAATAAGCTAGGCATAAGCAACATATAAGAGCACTACTAGCATAAGTTTAAACAGCAGGGCATCCCATGCCCCTGCCGGACCCCAGGGTGCTGGTCCCTGGGCAAAATATGGGCATATTCGTACCAAAAGATAAGTTCAAACTTAAGTTCGGACCAAACTACTTCAGTTCAGACTTGTCAGACGAACTACATGGCATGAGTGATGTCGCCGACGCAGTTGTGCTTGGAGCACCAGACCCTGCAGATGTTCAACGTGTTGGCGTTGAAGAACTATACCTTCATCCCCAACTCGGAGAGCCTAGGGACTAGGAGGTCACTAGGGATGATATTGTGCCGGCGGCAGAAGTACTCCTAGCCGCGCCCGAGCACCATGTGCCCCTCGTAGGGTCCGCACGCTTAATGTTCGATGATGATTTGTATTATGAGTTATGTGTTTTTGGTGATCGAAGATTGTTCGGAGTCCCGCAAGAGATCACGGACATGATGAGGAATCTCGAAATAGTCGAGAGGTAAAGTTTCATATATTGGACGATGGTATTCAGACACCGAAATGGTTCCGGATTGTTTCGGGTATTTTTTGGAGTATCGGGAGGTTATCGGAACCCCCCGGGGAAGTATTGGGCCTACATGGGCCATAGGGGAGAGGGGAGGCAGCCCACAAGGGATGGTCGCGCCCCCTCCCATAGAGAGTCCGAATTGGACTAGGGGTTGGGGCGCGCCCCCCTTTCCTTCTCCTATACCATATCCCTTCCTTCTTTCCATCTCCACAAAAGGGAAAGGGGGGGGGGGGCGAATCGAATTATGATTGGAGTCCTAGTAGGACTCCCCCCATGGCGCGCCCCTAGGGCCGTCCTCCTTCCTCTCCTCCTTTATATAGGTGGGTAGGGGCACCCCAAAGCACATCAATTGTGAAAGGATCGATATGGTTGACTAAAGGGGGCGGGGTGAATAGGCAACTAATTTTTTTTAGCTTTTCTTGACCAAATTAAACTTAGCAACAAAATAGGTTTTCTAGATGTGCAACCATATTGGCAACCTATATGATGCAACAATAATAAGCATACAAGCAAGCAAGGAATAAAGCACAATAAAACTTGTACAAATAAAAGTAAGAGATAACCAAGAGTGGAACCGGTGGAGACGAGGATGTGTTACCGAAGTGAAGGAAATATGCCCTAGAGGCAATAATAAAGTTGTTATTTTATATTTCCTTATATCATGATAAATATTTATTATTCATGCTAGAATTGTATTGACCGGAAACCTTAATACATGTGTGAATACATAGACAAAACACTGAGTCCCTAGTGAGCCTCTACTTGACTATCTCGTTGATCAAAGATGGTTAAAGTTTCCTAACCATGGACATGAGTTGTCATTTGATAACGAGTTCACATAATTGGGAGAATGATGTGATGGACAAGACCCATCCGTTAGCTTAGCATGTTAATCGTTCAGTTATATTGCTATTGCTTTCATGTATGTCAAATACATATTCCTTTCACTATGAGATCAAGCAACTCCCGGATATCAGAGGAGTGCCTTGTGTGCTATTAAACGTCACAACGCAACTGGGTGATTATAAAGATGCTCTACAGGTATCTTCGAAGGTGTCTTGTTGGGTTGGCATGAATCGAGATTAAGATTTGTCACTCCGAGTATCGGAGAGGTATCTCTGGGCCCTCTCGGTAATACACATCATAATAAGCCTTGCAAGAAAATGACTAATGAGTTAGTCACGGGATGATGTTGTAACACCCCATATGTGATACCTTCCATTTATGGCAATATATGAAATGTTTACTTCATCAATTCCATTCTGGGCTCTTCTTTCATTTCGGGTTTCTTCGTTTTGTCGTGTGCGTGTGTGCATTTCATCAATGTCATGTTATCATGTGCATTGCATTGCATTTGTTTTGTCACTTGCACCCGGTCATGCCCGTCTCTTCCCGTTGTCCGTTTCGAGTTCCGACACTCACACACGTGCCCATGGCACCCCCGAGTCCTTCTTTCGTGTGTGGCCGTGTAACGTCCTCAGAATGAGGTGAGACTCGTCGTGCGTTGTAGTTTTGGTATGTGTAGGCCGCCTGTCAAGTTTCGTCGCGTTTGGAGTTCGTTTGGTACTCCAGCGGTTAACCTAGTGGGCTAAAAGCTCCTCTTCCTTTTGGCCCAAGACCCCCTCCACAAAAGCCCACTAACCCAGCACAACCACTCCCATAATCTCGGTAGTCGGATCGTGATCGTGTGGGCGAAAACCGCACCCCATTTGGAATCTCCTAGCTCCCTATGCCTATAAAACAGCCTCCCCACGTCCATTTTCGGGTAAAAACCCTAGATCCGAGCTCCCCGCGCCACCAGACACGTCCACCGCCGCCCCCTCGGCCAATACCGTCGCGACACGTCGCCACCCCGTCGCCTCTCTCTTCCCGCGCCGCCGGGCCCGCCGTGGCCCGAGGCCGGCCCGCCTGGCCCACGCGCCTCCGCCGCACGCCCGGTCCGCCGCCTCCCGCCTCGCCGCCGCCGGGCGCCGCGTCTCCACCGCCGTCGCCGCCGAGCGCAGCTCGCCTCGCCGCCGCCACTTCAGCCGCCGGCGCCGCCGCGCCCCGGCACCACCGCTCGCCGACCGACCACCTCCGACCGCCCCGGCCGTCTCCACCTCCGGCCGCCCCGGCCGTCTCCACCGCCGCCGCCCCGGCTGCTCCCTCGCCGGCCGGCCGCCGCACCTCGCCGCCCCGTCGTCCGAGCCGTTCGCAACCGCCTGCCGCTGCCTCGTCGACCTCTTCGACGAACTCCAGCGAGGGTCCGGTCGGATCTGGAAGATTGGATCAGATCCACCAAGTGTCCCAACCAAACGCCTCCCCGGATCTCTCCGTCCCGGGACATCCCCGTCCCGTTGACTTTTCTCGGAGGGTAAAATTTCCACTAAGTCCCTGGTTTCCGTAATTTTGTTGCCCTCTTTGTCATGCAATAACTTCGTGCTCGTAGCTCTGTTTTGCGTGTATGATATGTCGAAACGTTCGTCTCGTCGTGCTCTACATGTTAGTACCAGTTTCATGCATGTTAGAGTTCATCTTGTTGACTTAATCTTCGTGGCAAGAGTGCATGTGGCTGTAACTAGTTGTTTGTGTAAATTTGTTGCCATGTTTGAGATGTGATAACTTTGTGCATGTTGGTCCTAATGGAGCATATGATATGTCAAAATGTTCATTGTGAAGTGCTCTACATGATGTTTGCTGTAGCATTCATATTAGGTATCATATTGCCATGTTAATCTCTGTTGAAAAAGTGCATGTGGCTGTTAAGTGCTAAAACTTGATATGAGATGCTGTTTTGACTTGCTCATTGCTATTGGTGTGTTTGTCTTCATGCCACATGTCAATATGTTTTAGAAGCACAATCATATGGTCTTTGCTGTGGTGCAATCCACTTTCCATGATATGCCTTGAGGTGGCTTAAACAAGCTTGTAAACATGCCATGCCAATGTTGGTGTTTTATACTTAGTGAAAAAATTGCTAAGTCTGGAATCTGTTAAACCTGATGCTATGTTTGCTTGATGCCTCACTCAAATCCATGCATGTTTTAGTATGTCAAATGATCTTGTCTTGTTGTCCATGATATGCTCTATCAATCCATGCCCTTATTTGCATATATGGCATGCTGTAGCTCATTTATTTCTTGCTCTCAAGTTGCTATAAATTTACCTGTCAGGTTTTTATGAGCATGATCAATTTGGTGAAGCTTGTTGTTATTGATCCATGCCTCCTATGGAGTTGCTCCAATGGATTTGTTTGATGTATGTATGTCTATTACATGTCCATGATCTTTATATACTTAGTGGAGTTGATATGCTTGTTGTTTTGTGCCTCCGAAGGCAGCATCGTGATGATGTTTTTGCCTTCCTAGATTTTGACTAAGTCTGGATAAATTTATTGCAACTTGCCATGCTTGGTTAATTGTGTTCCAGTAGGTTTTTGGGTGTGTTCTAAGTTCATGCTTGTTAAGTATCATGTCTACTTCGCACCCATGCCCTTCGTCTCCATGTTTGGGTGCTGTAGAATAATTATTTCTTGCTCCAAAGATGCCATGTTGCTGTAAACTGCAATTTTGCGTGAATATTGTTTTGCCTGCCATTTGCAAACCGTGCGTCCGTTTCTGGTGATCTTTATATCGATTTCAACCAAAATCTTCCCCTCTATCCAATGGCTTCCTTGGTTTTCCAAGATGAGGCCTTCTTCGTCATATTCTCCTTAGGTTCAAGTGCTTCCACATGCATACACACATCATACTTGCATCATGTTGATTGTGCATTGCACCATGTTTGATATTGTGTCGTGTTGTGTTCTTGTGTTGAGTAGAGCCGGGAGCCGAGACCGAGTTCGAGGTTACGACCGAGGCTGAGTTTGAGGAGCAAGGTTACGATCCCTCCGTGGAATCAACAGGCAAGATGACCTTACCCAGATATCACTACTATCTTTGCCTATGCTAGATGTCTCGCTCTTTAGCTATTGCCTCGATGCCTATGTCTGTTTGTCAGCCCTCCTATTGTTGCCATGAAACTCTTTAACCACCCTCCTAGCACACCGTTGTTTGGCTAGGTACGCATCGCTCAGCCCCTCTTATAGCGTTGTTAGTTGCAGGTGAAGATTTGAAGATTCTTGCTTCGTGATGAAGTTATTGTTGGGGTATCACAATATATAAACTGTTAATCTAAATCACCTATATATTGGTAATGGGTGGAAGGCTAAGCCTCTTGCTTGGTGTTTTGTTCCACTCATGCCACCCTAGGAACCGTTAAACCGGTGTTATTTTTCTTGATTTTGCGTCCCTAACACGGTTGGGGTTTATGGGCCGCCCTTGATAACCCGCGTAGCGCTAAAGCTTTTCCAGCAAGGCCCAACTTTGGTTTTACATTTGCCTAACAACTAAAAAACTTGCATAGGGAGTTATAAACCCGAGGTCTTAATCCACCCCCGGGCCAGTGCTCCTCATGAGTGTTGGTCCAAACTAGAGCACTGTGCGGGTCCGCCCCTTGGCAACTTGGGGTATTTTGGCACCTGTACGCTTCGCTCATCCGGTCGTGGCCTAAGACGAGATACGCGCGGCTACTATCAGGGTGTCGGCACGCCGGGTGGTCTTGCTGGATTAGTTTTATCTATGTCGGTATATCTTGAGCACGGGATTCCGAGAAGACTCGGGTCTTCCCACCTTGGAGTTGCGACTCCGCAGATCGTGAGCTTGTGATGGGCTAAGTTGGGACACCCCTGTAGGGTTTGATCTTTCAAAAGCCGTGCCCGCGGTTATGTGGCAGATCGGAATTTGTTAATATCCGGTTGTAGAAAACTTGACACCATGTTCATAATACAATACCTGCGTGAGTAACCGTGACAGTCTCTTTCCGAAGGGGTTCGGGAAGTGAACATGGTGGGGTTATGTTTGACGTGAGTAGTTAGGATCACCTCGTGATCACTTTGTCTATCGTTGGCACTTTCTCTTCTCGCTCTAAACCCATAAGTTAGTGCTAGTGCTGCTTCAACCTTGTTTAAGCCTTTTCCACACCTAAGGCTTTGATAGTATTGCTACCCGGGAACGGGATTGATGAGTCCTCCGTGGCTCACAGATTCTACACAACACCAGATGCAGGTACCGATGAGAAATACACAGGAGATGTCACAAAGTTGTATTGGGAGTTCGATGAAGAGCTTGGGCGATACTACGTGTCTTATCCCGACGATCAGTTGTGGCTTCTACTAGGGGCGATCAGACCTTGTGTTGCTTTATTTATGGTATCTTTCATTTGGATCTTCGTCCATAGTCGGACTCTGATGTTATTTGGATGATGTATGTTAATGTATTGCATTGTGTGACGTGGCGAGTGTAAGCCAACTACTCTTTTACATGTTCATCCCCTCTTTCACATGAGTCGTGCAAAGATACCATACTTGAGATCATTCTAGTATGTGATTATACCTTTAAGTCGTGCCTCGACACGTGGGAGGTATAGTCACATACTGGGCATTACATATATATTACGGAATGAGTAAAGAGACTTGCCGGTAACGAGATTGAACTAGGTATAAAGATAGCAACAATCGAATCTCGGGCAAGTAACATACCGGCAGACAAAGGGAATTGTGTATGTTGTCATCACGGTTCGACCGATAAAGATCTTCGTAGAATATGTAGGAGCCAATATGGGCATCCAGGTTCCGCTATTGGTTATTGACCAGAGAGGTGTCTTGGTCATGTCTACATAGTTCTCGAACCCGTAGGGTCCGCACGCTTAACGTTTCGTTGACGATATAGTATTGAATGAGTTATGTATGTTGGTGACCAAATGTTTTTCGGAGTCCCGGATGAGATCACAGACATGACGAGGAGCTCCAGCATGGTTCGGAGGTAAAGATTGATATATAGGATGACATGGTTAGGCTAAGGGGTTAAGCCCATGGGGCATTAAGTCATTGCAAAAGGAGTTTTGCAGAGGCCAGGGGGCCAAACGCCGGATACCCCGGCGTCTGGCCCTGGGCCAGACGCCAAGGATTGTGGCATTTCGTCCTGGAGTCCGAGTGGGACTCTTGCCTTTCGGGCAAAACCGACTTTGAGGAGGCTTTTGCTCCTAGTTACGACTCCAGGGCTCAACATATAAATAGAGGGGCGGGGCTAGCACCTAGAACAGATCAAGATACACCAAGCCGTATGCTGGCAAGCCCGTCCCTCTAGATTCTCCTCCGTCTAGTTTCTGTAGTGCTTGGCGAAGCCCTGTGGAGATTGTTCTTCACCACCAACCGTCACCACGCCGTCGTGCTACCGGAACTCATCTTCTACTTCACCTGTCTTGCTGGATCAAAAAGGCGACGACATCATCAAGCTGAATGTGTGCTGAACGCGGAGGTGCCGTACATTCCGTACTTGATCGGGACGAATCGTGAAGGTGTACGACTACATCAACCGCGTTGATAAACGTTTCCGCTTAGCGATCTTCAAGGGTATGAAGATGCTCTCCCCCTCTCATTGCTATGCATCTCCTAGATAGATCTTACGTGAGCATAAGAAAATTTTGAAATTGCATGCTACATTCCCCATCTGTGGTATCAGAGCCAGGTCTATGCGTAGATGATATGCACGAGTAGAACACAAAGAGTTCTGGGCGGTAATAGTCATACTGCTTACCAGCATGTCATACTTTGATTCGGCGGTATTGTTGGATGAAGCGGCGCGGACCGACATTACATGACCGCGTTCATGAGACTGGTTCTACCGACGTGCTTTGCACATAGGTGGCTGACGGGTATCAGTTTCTCCAACTTTAGTTGAATCGAGTGTGACTATGCCGGTCCTTGTTAAAGGTTAAAACAACACACTTGATGAAAAATTGTTGTGGTTTTGATGCGTAGGTAAGAACGGTTCTTGCAAGAAGCCCGTAGCAGCCACATAAACCTTGCAATAACAAAGTAGAGGACGTCTAACTTGTTTTTGCAGGGCATGTTGTGATGTGATATGGTCAAGACGTGATGAGTTATACATTGTTGTATGAGATGATCATGTTTTGTAAATTATCGGCAACGGGCAGGAGCCTTATGGTTGTCTCTTTATTGTATGAATTGCGAACGCCATGTAATTGATTTACTTTATCTCTATGAATTAGCGACAGTAGTAGAAGCAATAGTTGGTGAGACGACCACGATGCTACGATGGAGATCAAGGTGTCAAGCCGGTGACGATGGAGATCATGTAGATGCTTTGGAGATGGAGCTCAAAATCACAAGATGATGATGGCCATATCATGTCACATATTTTGATTGCATGCGATATTTATCTTTTATGCATCTTATTTTGCTTAGTATGATGGTAGCATTATAAGATGATCCCTTACTAAATTTCAAGGTACAAGTGTTCTCCCTGAGTATGCACCGTTGCGATAGTTCGTCGTGCTAAGACACCACGTGATATCGGGTGTGATAAGCTCTACGTTCAATTACAATGGGTGTAAGACAGTTTTGCACATGCAAAATACTCGGGTTAAACTTGACGAGCCTAGCATGTACAGACATGGCCTCAGAACAGTGGAGACCGAAAGGTCGAGCGTGAATCATATAGTAGATATGATCAACATAAGATGTTCACCGTTCAAAACTACTCAATCTCACGTGATGATCAGACATGGTTTAATTGATATGGATCTATGTGATAATTTAGATGACTTGACGAATGTCTATCTAAGTGGGAGTTCTTTAGTAATATGATTAACTGAAATTTAATTTATTATGAACTTAGTCCTGATAGTATTTGCAAATTATGTTGTAGATCAATAGCTCGTGTTGTAGCTCCCCTATGTTTTGATATGTTCCTAGAGAAAACTAAGTTGAAAGATGTTAGTAGCAATGATGCGGACTAGGTCCGTGATCTGATGATTATCCTCATTGCTGCACAGAATTATTATGTCCTTGATGCACCACTAGGTGACAGACCTATTGCATGAGCAGATGCAGACGTTATGAACGTTTGACAACGTCGATTTGATCACTACTTGATAGTTTAGTGCGCCATGCTTTACGTCTTAAAACCGGGACTTCAAAACATTTTGAACGCCATGGAGCATATGAGATGTTCCAAGAGTTGAAAATAGTATTTCAGAATCATGCCCGTGTTGAGAGGTATGAGACCTACGACAAGTACTTTGCCTACAAGATGGAGGATAATAGCTCAACCAATGAGCATGTGCTCAGAATGTCTGAGTACTACAATCGCTTGAATCAAGTGGGAGTTAATCTTCCAGATAAGATAGTGATTGACAGAGTTCTCTAGTCACTATCACCAAGTTACTGGAACTTCGTGATGAACTATAATATGCAAGGGATTACGAAAACGATTCCCGAGCTCTTCGTGATGCTGAAATCAACGAAGGTAGAAATCAAGAAAGAGCATCAATTGTTGATGGTTAACAAGACCACTAGTTTCAAGAAAAGGGCAAGGGGAAGAAAGAGAACTTCAAGAAGAATGGCAAGCAAGTTCTCACTCCCGTGAAGAAGCCCAAAGCTGGACCTAAGCCTAAAACTGAGTGCTTCTACTCCAAACGAAATGGTCACTGGAAGCGGAAGTTCCCCGAATATTTGGCGAATAAGAAGGATGGCAAAGTGAACAAAGGTATATTTGATATAAATGTTATTGATGTGTACCTCACTAGTGCTCGTAGTAGCCTGTGGGTATTTGATATCTGTTCGGTTGCTATGATTAGTAACTCAAAACAGGAGCTGTAGAATAAACTGAGACTAGTTAAGGGTGAGATGACGATGTGTGTTGGAGGTAGTTTCAGTATTGATATGATCATCATCGCACACTCCCTGTACTTTTGGGATTAGTGTTAAACCTGAATAAATGTTATTTGGTGTTTGCGTTGAGCATGAACAAGATTGGACCGTGTTTACTGCAATACGATTATTCATTTAAGTCAGAGAATAATTGTTATTCTCTTTACATGAATAAAACCTTCTATTGTATACACCCAAGGCGAATGGTTTATTGAATCTCGATCGTAGTAATACACATATTCATAATATTGAAGCCAAAATATGCAGAGTTGATAATGATAGTGCAACATACTTGTAGCACTGCCGTTTAGGTCATATTGGTGTAAAGCGCGTGAAGAAACTCCATGCTGATGGACTTTTGGAATCACTTGATGCTTGCGAACCATGCCTCATGGGCAAGATGACTAAAACTCCGTTCTCTGGAACAATGGAGTGAACCAATGACTTATTGAAAATAAAACATACAAATGTATGAGGTCCGATGAGTGTTGAGGCTCGCGGTGGGTATCGTTATTTTCTGACCTTCACAAATGAATTGAGCAGATATGGGTATATCTACTTGATGAAACACAAGTCTGAAACATTTGAAAAGTTCAAAGAATTTCAGAGTGAAGTGGAGAATCATCGTAACAAGAAAATAACGTTTCTACAATCTAATTGCGGAGGCAAAGTTACGAGTTTGGTCTTCATTTAAAACAATGTGGAATAGTTTCGCAACTCACGCCACCTGGAACACCACAGTGTAATGGTGTGTCTGAACGTCATAACTGTACTTTATTAGATATGGTGTGATCTATGATGTCTCTTACTGATTTACCACTATCATTTTGGGGTTATGCATTAGAGACAGCTGCATTCACGTTAGATAGGGCACCATCTAAATCCGTTGAGACGACACCGTATGAACTATGGTTTGGCAAGAAACCTAAGCTGTTGTTTCTTAAAGTTTGGGGCTGCGATGCTTATGTGAAAAAGCTTCAACCTGATAAGCTCGAACCCAAATTGGAGAAATTTGTCTTCATAGGATACCCAAAGGAAACTGCTGGTTACACCTTTTATCACAGATCCGAAGGCAAGATATTTGTTGCCAAGAATTGATCCTTTCTAGAGAAGGAGTTTCTCTCGAAAGAAGTGAGTGGGAGGAAAGTAGAACTTGATGAGGTAATTGTACCATCTCTCGAATTGGAAAGTAGCTCATCATAGAAAACCGTTCTCGTGATGCCTGCACCAACTAGTGAGGAAGCTAATGATGATGATCATGAAACTTCAGATCAAGTTACTACCGAACCTCGTAGGTCAACTAGAGAACGTTCCGCACCAGCGTGGTACGATAATCCTGTTTTCGAAGTCATGTTACTAGACCATGATGAACCTACGAACTATGAGGAAACGATGATGAGCCCAAATTCCGCTTGATGGCTTGAGGCCATGAAATCTGAGATAGGATCCATGTATGAAGAACAAGTGTGGACTTTGGTGGACTTGCCCGATGATCGGCAAGCCTTTGAGAATAAATGGATCTTCAAGAGGAAGACGGACAATGATGGTAGTGTTACTATCTACAAAGCTCGACTTGTCGCAAAAGTTTTCGACAAGTTCAAGGAGTTGACTACGATGAGACCTTCTCGCCCATAGCGATGCTTAAGTTTGTCCGAATCATGTTAGCAATTGATGCATTTTATGAAATCTGGCAAATGAATGTCAAAAACTGCATTCCTTGATGGATTTATTAAAGAAGAATTTTATATGAGGCAACCAAAAGTTTTTTGTCGATCCTAAAGGTGCTAACAAAGTGTGGAAGCTTCAGCGATCCATCTATGGACTGGTGCAAGCATCTCGGAGTCGGAATATACGCTTTGATAAGTTGATCAAAGCATATAGTGTTATACAGACTTACGGTGATGCCTGTATTTACAAGAAAGTGAGTGGGAGCACTACCGCCTTTTGATAAGTATATGTGAATGATATATTGTTGATCAGAAATGATGTAGAATATTCTAGAAAGCATAAAGGAGTGTTTGAAAGGAGTTTTAAAAAAACCTCGATGAAGCTGCTTACATATTGGGCAACAAGATCTATGGAGATAGATCAAGACGCTTGATAAGACTTTCGATAAGTACATACCTTGATTTTGAAGTAGTTCAAAATGAATCAGTCAAAGAAGGAGTTCTTGCCTGAGTTGTAAGGTATGAAGTTGAGTAAGACTCAAAAACCGACCATGGCAGAAGATAGGGAGAGAAGAAAGTCATTCCCTATGCCCCAGCCATAGGTTCTATAAAGTATGCCATGTTGTGTACCAGACCTATTGTGTACCTTGCCATGAGTTTGGCAAGGGGGTATGATAGTGAGCCAGGAGTGGATCACTAGATAGCTGTCAAAATTATCCTTAGTTACCTAAGAGGACTAAGGAAATGTTTCTCGGTTATGGAGGTGATAAAGATTTCATCGTAAAGAGTTACGTCGATGCAAGCTTTGACACTGATCTAGAGGACTCCAAGTCTCAATCTGGATACATATTGATAGTGGGAGCAATTAGTTAGAGTAGCTCCATGCAGAGAATTGTTGGCATAGAAATTTGCAAAATACATACGGATATGAATGTAGCCGACCCGTTGACTAAAACTTCTCTCACAAAGCAAAACATGATCACACCTTAATACTCTTTGGGTGTTAATCACATGGTGATGCGAACTAGATTATTTACTCTAGTAAACCCTTTGGGTGTTAGTCACATGGCGATGTGAACTATAGGTGTTAGTCACATGGCGATGTGAACTATGTGTAACATCCCAATTTTCAATTTGGATGTTATCATAGATCATTCATAAGCATTCATCATTTGAGCATTTTTAGCATGAGTTTATTTGAAAATTGATCCAAAGCTTTAAGCAACTCAAGGACCCAAGTGAGAGAGTCGGAAGTTTTCCAAAGAGGAGCCCACTAATTTATTTATTTTTTCCAAGTGGGGTTGGAACAATAATATTTTTGCCAAATTTCATTTTTCTAATATTTACAATAAGTGAGAGAAGATAATATGACTTCTTCAAAAATATAATAAAAATGTTGGAATTTGATTTTTGAGTAAAAATGATTTTATTGGATTTTTATTTGCAGTTTATTATTTTAAAAATTGCATTAAAAAGTTATTTTATTCTTTTAGGCATTTTAATATCAGAGAAATGTTCACTTTGTTCTAAATATTAGGTTTATACGGTGAAATGTGTTTCTGGTATATTTAGAATTTTTTAAATATTTTTTATTTGTATTTTCTATTCGGGCATATTTAAAAAAAACGTTTCGCCTGACTGGGCCAAAGGCCCAGCCGAGCCGGCCCACTCGCCACCGCCGCCTCTCCCCGTGGTGTTCAACCAGGACTCCGCCGGCCGCCGCACGGCAGCCGCCGCCCCCCTCGCGCAAGCAAGGTCCCTCGAGGCCTTTAAAAGCTGAGCTCGCCGCTGCCTCGTCCTCACCCCGCCGCCGACGCACACGCCGCCATTGCCGCCTGCCACTCGTCGCCGCCGCGCTAGCCAGCGCCACGGCTAGCCCTGCCGCCCCGCGAGCCGCGCCCGCACCCAGCCCTTGCCGCTGCCGCACCGCCGCCCGTTAGCCCGCCCGACCCGCCTGATTCGAACCCGATCTGCTAGGTATTAACCGCCGGTTTTTTTCGGTTTTTAGTTTTGGTTTTTTGAAAAAAAAACCTTGATCGTTTTTTTTTGAGGAAAACCCTAGTTCGTTTTTTTTTGGTTTTATTATTTAACGAACGTCCGCTGTTTAGTTGCAGAAAACAAACGTTCGCAATTTAGTCTTTTCTTTTTCTGTTTATTTTCGTCGAGGACCTATCCGCGATGATTTTTTTACATATTGGTCCCTAATCTTCAAACCCTCGTAACTTTTTACTCGTTAGTAGGAATTAGGTGAAACCAACGCCGATTTCTCCATTTCGATCTTATATTTCCAGTAGTGTAGCTCAAAGTTGATTTTGAAAGTATTATTTTGCATTCAAACAGTTTTGCGTTTGAACTTCGTTTGATCGTATCTTCAGTTTCGTAACTCCGTTTGAGTTGATTCTTAATGTAAATCGAAGCTCTTGACCTAAACTTTCTGATAAGGCCAAATTCACTTAATTTTGGTACAATTAGAAGTTTTTTTCTGTTGCAAGAGTGATTCGTTTGTTTTCAAATTCTTTCGAGATCTGTTCTTCGATTCTGTTGCATGATTGCTTATGTATGCTATTGTTTGATTGCGATAGAATTCCCGGAGTGCGAAGCATGCTACTACGAGTCTTTAGGTTTCAGCGATCGTCAGGAAGGCAAGTTCATACTTTGATCATATTTTCCAATACCCAGTTTTTACTGCATTAGTTATATACTCAAACACTTGCATGAGTAGGACTGGTTACATAATATGATGCTTTGTAGTTCATGAGGTAGGAACCCAATGACTTGAGATCAACCAAGGGAATATACGCTTTGTTACTTATTGCTTAGCCATGCTTTTTGACGTGGATTGGTATGAGTGATTTCATGAAAGTTGTGAGTGTAATAACAACTAAGGGATTCTTTAAGGTGGAATTTAATACACATCTGGGTGGATTGGTTGCTGGGCACCTGGAGAATCCAGTGTTGTCCTAGGAAATCCCGGAGGATCCGTGTGATTTTCCTATGGAATGCCACCCAGGCTCAAAGGGATCATATATCATTCATGCCTAGAAACTTCTGTGTGCAGCCACAAACCATTATGGGCTCTGGCATAGTTGAGTATGTTGTGTGACCTGTTTCCGTGGTAGACTAGCAGACGTAGGGGATGTAGGTTGTCGGGGGGATGAACCCCAGGCAGGCAAAGGAAGCCGGATCCTCCTAAAAAACAACAGGGCCAGCATCGCCCTGCAGTCCACCTCGGACTTGGCCGGGTCGCTTAGTCCGGCCAAAGTCCGCGATCCAGCAAGACTCTCCAGTACGGCCAAGGCCCACAATCCGACAGGACCCTCCAGTCTGGCCAAGGCCCGCAATCCGGCAAGACTCCCTAGTCCGGCCCACCAAGACTTCCTCAACAAGCCAGACCGCCCTGTGGCGTGTTCTCCAATCCGGCCACGGGTCAGCTCCCGTCCCATCTCAACTGTACGATGGGACGAGACGCACCTACTGATGACCTAGGCAACAGTGCCTCGCCCATACCCCTAGTCAGTCGGGGCGTGGCAACAGTGTAATCATCACAGCCCATGATCTTGTTGGACGGTGACGTGACAGAGCACGCCGTACCTGACCTAGGTCGGCCAGTCCTTTCCGATCGACAAGACGGCACACAGTGCCCCCCATGCCTGGCGGGCCCGCGCCCGGAGAAACCGGCGAGCCCTGTACCCGGCGGGACCCAGCACCAGCTTCCTGGACGATGACAACCCGGCCCCACAGCCTTGTAACATTACCATTGTATCCCTGGGGGGTTGGCCTATATAAACCCCCCGAGCCCTCATGCCCGGGGGCGACGACAATGAGAACGAGAGAATAGGATAGACACACACCTCAGGAGAAGCAGCCTAAGCCCGTCTTCCTCCTTCCTCCATACAGCTCAAGGAGCAACCCTGTACTGGTAAAACATCAATCACCTCGGCAGGATTAAGGGTATTATCTCCCCGGAGAGCCCTGAACCTGGGTATATCTTGCATCCCGCGCTCGCTCATGCCAACCCCGCTTATGAAGTCCACCAGTGCCCTCGAGCCGCCTCCTATCTTTAGCCATCCCTTGGCATCTGCCGTGCGCCCATCATGACATAGGTGGTACGTCTACCCAGGGTTAAGAGCTAATGCTTCTGAAAGACTGTGTCTCTGTCATCTGTTTCTCAAACACCATGCAGTGCGAGAAATTAAAATGGAGGTGATCGAGTCTTGTGGGGAAAAGTGCACAAACCTCTGTAGAGTGTACAAACTATTCATGAGTAGCCGTGTCCCCGATTATGGACTTTCTTGAGTCTCCTAGTATTTGAATTATGGACTGATCTCATCACTTTATTTAATTTGTTGGGTTAATAATGACTTTGGTTTGGGATTGAGATGGAGGAACCATTCTCAATTGTTAATGCTTAAATTTAACTAAGTAGTTAAATTAATACATTTCTTTGTTGTAGGAAATAAACCTAGCTTTATGCGAAATAAACCTTACAGCCTCCACCAGCCAAATATGCATATAGTTGTAGGCTTTGCTCATTATCATTAGAGTGTGTTCTTGCCAGCATATTCAATGTGCTGACCTACATGGCTGCAACGTATCATGTTGTAGTGTTTTTTAGACGAAGATTAAGGTGCGATAGGTCGTTGTCATGCACTCAATGTTTGTCGTTGAGTTGGACGGACTCAACTACTCTTCATAGCTTTTGCAGTGTAATTTTATTTAGATGGCCTTCAGCCATTCTCATGTAATGGATATTGCCTCTTCAAGGATTTTTCGATGTAATAAAGTGTGATTGAACCTCTGTTATAAATTCTCGAGTACTGTGTGTATCATCATACCGATCCTGGGATGACACTGAGCACACAAACTTCGGTTCATTGGAATCGTGGTTGCTACAAGATGGTATCAGAACCCACGTTGACTATAGGACGCGACCACTAGGATAAGCCATAGGATGTTCTTCTCTACTCATTCTACTTCTTCTCTATAGATGTCAGACCCAGGGAGAAAGTTCACTCAGCCAGATGATGACACCCCTTTCAGAAATCACTTGAAGGAAGTCACTAGATATTTGCACATTGGAATACCAAGTATCACTGGAGATCTCTACGCAACATCGCCATAAGAGGAGTGCTGGAAGATCAAAGTTAGTGTACCTGGGAGGACTATTGCACCATTCACGGAGCAACTGGAGCTAGCATTCGACGCACCGACATGGAGCTTGGGAAAGAGTATGGCAGCTCACATCACATTTGGACACATATGTGAAGTCTACAACAAGGACCTAGAAGAAACCATCTACCATATTTGTGGACGTCGAGACCAGCAATGGGAGATGCTTCACACCAGGAAGGATGGAACCATTGCAGCGTACATCCAGGAGATGGACCAACACATTCGACGCTGTGAGAATCAGATGTGCACACTCATGTAGAAGACCAACATGGTGATAACCCGGAATTTGGAGCTAGAAGAAGAACTCAAGATAGTACGAGATGGATATGAAGAGGAAATCGCTGTACTTTTGGAGCAGAATGAAGCACTGAAGAAGAAGGTTGGAAGTGGCACAGTGAAGCCGGAACCAGAGGTAGGAATTACTATGGAGAACTACATTTTGATAGACGACACCGACAGTGATGAAAGTGACTATGAAGACGAAGCTGGAGCAAATATCATGGAGTCTTTAGATGACAGTGATTAGAAGACCACCCTGTAATCAGTAGTATTAATCCGAGTAGTTAGAATCGTTCGCTAGTTTTGTAATAGGATCTTTTGTTTGCTCTTGATTGAAATTGAGTGATATGATATGGAATTGTTTGTTTCATGTGCACATGGGTAGTGATTTCCCCTAGACCCCATTCTATTCTAATCTCTCTCCTCTAAACCCCTCAGATGCCTCCGAGACGTGAGCCCGGATTTGAGTTCCCCCTGAGCTCACCCAGTTGATCCAGCAGTAGAACACTTTGATGCAACTACTTGTCCAGAACTAGAACAACAACAACAACAACAACAACAACAACAACAACAAAAACAAAAACAACAACAACAACCCACCTCCACCTCACCATGACAACTTGACCCGGTTCTTAAGGTTGCAACCACCGGAGTTCTCTAGTAGCACCGAGCCTATCGTTGTAGATGACTGGCTCCTTAAGATGGATAGAGAGCTACCCACTGCAGGATGCACAGATGTAGAGAGAGTGCATTTTGCTGCACATCAGCTTGAGGGACCAGCATCCACTTGGTGGGAGAACTACACCGCCACCTACCCACTTGCTGTGATTACTTGGGATCAGTTTCAGCAAGCTTTTCGCACATCACATGTCTCAGCAGGAGCCATGAGCCTGAAGAAGCGTGAGTTTCGCAACTTGCGCACAGGGAACCGTACTGTAGGGCAGTACGTGGATGACTTTAGGCAGTTAGCTTGCTATGTGCCAGATGATATGTCCACTGATGCTGCGAAGCAGGAGAAGTTTCTAGAAGGACTCAATGATGAGATGAGCATGCAACTGATGCTAGCAACCTACAACAATTATCAAGAGCTAGTGGACAAAGCTATCATGATAGAAGGAAAGCATCAACAGATTGAAAACCGCAAGAGGAAGTATGGAGATGGGAAGTTTAACTCTGGAGCCCAGCAGAAGCCCCGCTATACTCCCTACTCAGGAGGACACAACCATCCCACCAATAATCATGGATGCCATTCTAACAATGGAGGGAATGCACACAACCACAGTGGTGCTAGGAATGGCAATGGGAATGGAGGAAGCAACAATCAGCATCGTTCCAATCCATTCACACCTGCCAAGAAAGATCTGAGTCACATTACTTGCTTCAAGTGCGGGAAGACCGGACACTACGCTACTGAGTGCCCCGAGTCAAAGAATGGGAATGGCAATGGAAGCTCAGGAAAGAAGCCCAACCCGTTCACCAAAGGACAAGTGAACCACGTCAATGTGGAGGAGATTGACGAGCAGCCCGACGCAGTTGTCGGTAAGTTTTTGATTAATGCATTTACTGCCCTTTTTCTTTTTGACACTGGTGCATCGCATTCATACATATCAATGGGTTTTGTGGAAAAGTATAAGTTGCCCATCGTAGCCTTAGGACGCCTATGTTAGTGAGTTCCCCTGGAGCAGAGTATATGGCCAGCCATGGATGCCATCATGTGCCATTGACCATTGGAAGACATGTATTTCCCACAGACCTCATTCTTTTGGAATCCCAGGGTTTGTACGTAATCATAGGTATGGATTGGCTATCCAAGTTTGGAGGAAACATCGATTGCGCCAGTAGATCAATTCTTCTCACCACCCTGGAAGGAAAAAGGATCAAGTATGTGTCAAGGCACACACCCAGGAAAGCGCATGTGAATGCACTCACATGAGTTGTTTAGGAAGAAGTGCCAGTTGTGAAGGATTATTGTCGGGGATATACCCTGCGGCGTAACCCGACCGGAAGTATAACCGGCCGGACTTGGCGACTCACTACTGACCCGCCCGAGCCTGGCGACTCATGGGTGACCCGGCGAGCGGGTCAGAGGAACGACAAGACCCGGTGGCCCAGAAGGAGGTTTATGGAAGACCGATTCATGTTATGGTGGGTCGGTTTATGAGGAAAGCACAAGGAATATTCTCCTACAAAGGAAGCAAGACTAGGACTCCACTTGTAATAGAGTAATCCTAATCCTACTAGGACTAGTCATGTAACCCGCCCCTTCAACATATATAAGGAGGGGCAAGGCTCCCCAAAGAGGGACAGGGAAGAAGAAACAATCTCTAGGGCTAGACACAAAGAGCCGGTTTACCGGCGACTCTCTCGTGATGATAATGAGACCTAGCCACAAACATCATGTAGGGTTGTTACCGAATGATGTTTCCCTGGGCCCTAAGCTGTTTAAATCCTTGTCTTGTGTTGCGTCTCTCGATTCCGTTCAACCCCTCTCAAACTACCACATAGATGCGTTGGCCTCACGACTAAGTCCTCACACTAGGACATTGTAACGCCCCGGACACACCCGCCGGTGGTCGTTACTCCTGGCGGGATCTAGACTGGCCCCACATATCAATACTAGTCTTTTCTGCACACTTTGTCCTCACTCGTGCGCACCCGGGACCAACTTCCCGGTCGGTCACCCATCCTGAAACTACTCCAAGCTGAGCACGCTTAACTTTGGAGTTCTATCCGAATGGGCTCCTGAAAAAGAAGGACTTCCTTATTAATATGAGTAGTCTATCATCCCTAATAAACCAGGCTATCACATATACCTCCACTCAGAGGAACCGACGTCCTCATCGGGCCACAGGAACGTTCCCTCTTGGCACAAACGTCTGTGCATCTAGTCCGGTACATGTGCCATGTCGTGTGCCACGATGGGTCACAAACGTCATGAACAACATGACCGCGCACCTGTCAGCAAACATCCATGTAACCGTGAGGGTCGGCTCTGATACCAGCTTGTAATGCCCCGGACACACCCGCCGGTGGTCGTTACTCCTGGCGGGATCTAGACTGGCCCCACATATCAATACTAGTCTTTTCGCGCACTTTGTCCTCACTCGTGCGCACCCGGGACCAACTTCCTGGTCGGTCACCCATCCTGAAACTACTCCAAGCTGAGCACGCTTAACTTTGGAGTTCTATCCGAATGGGCTCCCGGAAAAGAAGGAAGTCCTTATTGATATGAGTAGTCTATCATCCCTAATAAGCCAGGCTATCACAGACATCTGCCGTGACAATTCCACAACAGTTGGCACCCACCGTGGGGCCTGCGCACGGTGGTGTTGAGTTCTTGAAGGGATTTTTTCTAGGGTTCAAGAAGCTTGCCATGATCAGGATAATGAAAGAACCAACGCTGAAGTTTACTGCTACTAGCATGGAAGGATTTACACCAACAACGAGTCGTCGAGACAAGGTCGAAGACTCGGATCCGAAATCAGTCGATATGAGGTACAACTCGCCGAGACCAAAGGATTTTAGCGATTTCATCGTCTGTGTCCAAATCCAATTTGGTGCATATGTTTCCGTCGCTATTACATGGCGTGGCTCCCTAGGCCTGCTGCCAACTTTTCAATGGACCAAGGTCAGAACCTCTCGCGCGTGGAGACTGAGCTGGCTCATGCCAAATTATCAAGTACTACGTACTCATCATGCCAAGCTACAAGGTTTGGTCCCCGCTTGCTATGTACGTGGGAAGAAGCTATCAAGTGCTACTAGTACAAATAGGATCTGACAAGCAAACACGGAAAGGAAAAAACTAAGGGAGGAGTCAAAACCAATTACGACCCAGCTTGTGAGTCACCACCGAGCACGCCTCTGCCGGTTGGGCCGCCACGTTGTTCTGAGCCATCACCCGTCGCTGCTATATGTGCGACTTCAAGTTGCCGTTTGCCTAGGCCACCATAGCGCCTCCCCCCATTGATTATCATCTGTTTCGCGCTGAACTGCCGCTGGAGAGCCGCCGACTCACGTTGATTCGACGGGGTCGTGTCAAGCCGCCCCTGTCGTGTTGAGCCGCCGAGGCCGTGTCGAGCCGCCTCGGCCGTGTTGCGCCACCTTGTTAAACTGTCGTGGAGCGCCCTGACTCACTGTTGACGCGACCTCGTTTGCGATGAACAATTATTCACTGCAAAAACATGTCGTGGTGATCCGCCCACCCTCAGGTCGACTTGCATCCGTTTCAAACTGTTCAAATCGCCGCCTCTACCGTGTTAAGCCGCCCGAGTTATATTGAGTCGCCAGTCGGCCTAAACCGCCTCTGTTGCGTTGAAACGGATCATCTGTCGGCCGAACTATCAGGTGATATCTATCTAAGTTTATTTTATTAGAACATATTGCTTTCTTTAAAAGAGCAATTATTCTGGCTTGCATATTCTCCGATGCAGGACAAGTTGTCGTCTGTAGTATCATGCGCCTCCGTTGCTGTCTCATCCTTGCAGTGAGCCGCCCGGTTGAGCCGCTCGGCGCCTCGCACCACGACCGCCGTTTCATTTTAGCGACGAGCCGCTGTATCACTATTTCTGAGCCGCCACAGCTGTTTACTGGCCTTGACCCACCAAGAGCCACACTTTGAGTCGCCGCCTGTGTCATCATGGCTGCAACATTACGGCTGCATAATTTTCGATCTAGCATATCAGGTGAAATCTATCTAGTATATTTTATATTATATATTAATTTCTTTAAAAAAGGGCAATTACTTTGGCTTGCGATATCTTTTGATGCAGGGCAATTAAGAGCGGTGATCATGATCAACATTTGACCTGCCATAATGCTCAACGAATATATACGAAAGTCATCGCTTCTGCGGCCCAGTTTATATCAACATGGCGCGGTTGACTCCCCTGTCCGCCTGGCTTACAGCACCGCTGCGATCGTCTTTACTGCCCGTCTCTCGTGGCTTGGTCTACATCAACACACTGAGCCGCACCTGTCTACAAGGGCTGAGTATGAAGGCAGTCACTGCTTGGGTAGCCCGGTTTTCTTTCAACAAAATGGAGGCAAATTATCATATACTATCAACCGCCGTCTGCACTGGGTGGCTCAATGGGCACGCGCACAAGTCGTCGCCACTACAGTTTGCTTAACTTCAAATCGCCAGTTGGAAGGAACCATTGGCCGAGTTGCTGACATGGCTCATACAGGATCATTTATAACCCGCTGCAGTCACCTCAACCTTCTGTGGATTCACATCACGCTATCAACACCAATGATATACACCTTCTGCTATTGTCAAATACAGAGAATCTCAAGACAACTCCTCGAGTCGTATTAAGACTCGGGGGCTACGATGACATGACTCAGCAAATCTTGCCAGTTTCAGCAAATTTAAGAACCCCAGGATGATGGAGGGAAAGATAACCCGGTCCCAGAGGCGACTGATATATTGATGAAAATTTAAAGGCCGTCAGAAAATTTCCGGCTTAAAAAGTATATGACCATCACAAAATCCCGGCTCAATGAAGAAGTTTCTGGGTCATCATAAAGGAATCCGGTTTAAAAGCCGACTCAAAGGACATTAGTCTTACTGAAGCTCTCAAATATCCGGTTTACAATCCGGTTCAAGGGAAATCTATCTCCTACAAAGCTCTGAAGCTCTCAAATCCGGTTTAAGAATCTCCGCTTCAAAAAGAATTAATCTCTCGCAAGATCGAGTTTAAAGGCCGTCAGAAAAATTCCGACTGAAAATGAAGATTCCGGTTTAAGATCCGGTTCAAGGGAAAGATGTCTCCCACAAAGCTTTTAAGCTCTCAATATCTAGTTTAAGAATTTCCAGTTCAAAAGAATAATCTCTTGCAAGTTCGAGTTCTCAAGAAAAATTAAAGGGACCAAAGAGAGTTTGTTGCACAGCACAACTCAAACATAGGCACCCGGCGAGCACAGCTCAGAAATATATCACTTGGGGGCTTCTGTTTATAAAGCGGAGTTCCGATTACCCATTAATCCGGCTATCAAGCCAATATTATCATAGGAGCACAGCTCTGGTTACTTCGGTAATCCGGCTATCAAGCCAATAAAATCAAAAGGGACCAAAGAGACTGTTGCAAAAGCACAACTCAAACATAGGCACCCACTGAGCACAGCTCAAAATATTACTTGGGGGCTCTTTTTGCATAGCAACAAAGACTTTTAATGACCCTTGTAATAGGCTATCAAGCCAGGCTTGGAAGCGAGGTGTATTCACCTAAAACCCCGGGTTAACCTACCTTCATCAAGTAAGTCACTCCGCCCAAGAAATCCTGTTATGACCCGCCGAACGTTTGGCAAGTCAATCTTATACAGACCCTGAACTTGTCAAAGTTAAAATGACGAGTGGTTAATGTGAGGTCCATCTTAAAATCTTTGTAAAATAGTTAAACTCAGTGGCCTGGCAGCCCATGAAAAGCCTCGATTTTGTGCCTGGCAGCCCATGAAAAGCCTCGCGTTTCCCCATGCTTTTATTTGACAAATTTTCTCTTTCGTTGAGGTTTACAACATTTTATGATAAACCAATGTTTATTAACCCGGCCTGGCATTGGACTATAAGTTGCCAGTATATGATGGTAAATAATATCCGGTGTTTATTAACCCGGCCTGGCTTTTGACTATAAGTCGCGAGTATGAGATAAGGTAATGACCGGTGTTTATTAACCCGACCTGGCTTTCGACTATAAGTTGCCAGTATGACATAAGATAATGATCGGTGTTTATTAACCCGACCTGGTTTTGTTTATAAACCGACATTCTATGATAATTACCAGTTTTCAAATTTTGGGTTATCACCCTTACTACACTGGCTTGGTAAAACCAACAATGTGATCAAATATCACTGGAATAGGTTTTCAAACCAGGTCATATTATTCAAATCTTTAAATAGCCAACATGGCTGGATTTTTAGTATGGTTATCAATAACCAATATTACAATTGAGGTTTTCAAAGTCGCTTCAGCGCAATGGATATTATTTTATCAATGGGTATGACTTATTCTACAAAGGAATAGTCTTGAGTCGCTGCAAGCTTACGACCCGGCACTTGGGGGCTACATTATTCAAATTGTGATTACATCAAATGTGCAAGTCCCATGTCACTGCCAGCATGCACCATGGTAGTTGGTGGCTAATGCAAGATTACTTTTTATTGTCCTTATTGAAGACCCGACTCATCACATTATAATGAGCCGGCCCTTGGGGGCTACCAATTGCTCCCGTCAACAATTCAAGGTACACAAAGTCTTAATCCATTATGTTGAAGGGTCCACTGCTCAGTTGGTAAAGCACAAAGCTCTTTAACCTTGTGGACGTGGGTTCAAGCCCTATGATGGGGGTTACATCATATGATGTTCTTTTCAAAGAACTATATATAAAGTCCCAGCTCAATATTATTTTACTGAGCCGGCCCTTGGGGGCAACACGTTGCTGTTCAAGTCTACATGATCATATTTATAAAGTCCCTGCTCATTATTGCATAATGACCCGGCCCTTGGGGGTTACACTGGATGAAGTTTTTATGAGCATAAGGCAATTATAAGTCCCAGGTTGCTGCAATCATGACAACCCGGCACTTGGGGGCTACATAACATGGAATATTTAGTTTTTACTAGTGACTGGGATGAACAATCTGGATTTCTCCAGGGTTGCAACATTTATATTGAAACAAGTCTTAAGCTATCACTATGTTCTCCTCTTAAGACTTGGGGCTACATGTAATATGCATATAAAGGAGGAACATCTCCAAATTCTCAGTTTGGGCAAATCAGGAAGATTAATTGTGTGACCCGGCGTTGGCAACAATCATAACCCAGCGTCTATAAACAGTCATGACCCGGGATCATCAGTTTTTATAACCCGAGCATTGAAGGCCGATTCAAATGGATTTTTTATTTACAAAATATCTTCTGCAAGCAAATTGATTATGAAGCTGGTCTATTGACT
The DNA here is from genome assembly GCA_902687465.1 of Secale cereale. Taxonomy (NCBI): domain Eukaryota; kingdom Viridiplantae; phylum Streptophyta; class Magnoliopsida; order Poales; family Poaceae; genus Secale; species Secale cereale. The sequence continues at coordinate 357,769,512 of LR738709.1, forward strand.
CGGATTTTTTAGAAGGAAGAAATGACAAGGATTTAAGGATGATCAAGTGCCGGTTTATAAGAATATTTAACCCAGAGCACAAGCCACCAAATTTGTTCTTGTGTTTATGTTGCAAATCAGTTTAACATGGATAAATCCAAATTAAACTGGGGGCTAATGTCGGGGATATACCTCGCGGCGTAACCCGGCCGAAAGTATAACCCGACCAGACTTGGCGACTCACTAATGACCTACCCGAGCCTGGCGACTCATGGGTGACCCGGCGAGCGGGTCAGAGGAACGATAAGACCCGATGGCCCAGATGGCGGTTTATGGAAGGCCAGTTCATGTTATGGTGGGCTGGTTTATGAGGAAAGCACAAGGAATATTCTTCTACAAAGGAAGCAAGACTAGGACTCCACTTGTAATAGAGTAATCCTAATGCTACTAGGACTAGTCATGTAACACGACCCTTCAACATATATAAGGAGGGGCGGGGCTCCCCAAAGAGGGACATGGAAGAAGAGACAATCTCTAGGGCTAGACACAAAGAGCCGGTTTACCGGCGACTCTCTCGTGATGATAATGAGACCTAGCCACAAACATCATGTAGGGTTGTTACCGAATGATGTTTCCCGGGCCCGAAGCTGTCTAAATCCTTGTCTTGTGTTGCGTCTCTCGATTCCTCTCAACCCCTGTCAAGCTACCACATAGATGTGTTGGCCTCACGACTAAGTCCTCACACTAGGACATCTGCCGTGACAATTCCACGACAGTTATCCCGATGTATTCCCGGAGGAGTTACCCGGCATGCCATCGGATAGAGACATAGAGTTCTTAATTGAACTATTACCCGACACTGGACCAATATCTAAGAGACCATACCGGATGCCCGCTAATGATCTGGAGGGGATCAAGAAGCAAATCAAGGAGGTAATGGATAAGGGTTATATGCGACCAAGTTCATCACCGTGGGGAGCCCCAGTGCTCTTAGTCGAGAAGAAGGATGGATCATTGAGAATGGTTGTTGATTATCGTGCACTGGATGAGGTGACAATCAAGAATAAGTAACCACGCCCGATGATCAAAAATCTGTTTGACCAGCTGCAAGGAGCCAAGGTGTTCTCTAAGATCGATTTGCGATCAGGATATCATCAGCTGAAGATCCGAGAACAAGATATACCCAAGATAGCTTTTACCACAAGGTACGGGCTTTATGAGTATACAATTATGTCATTTGGTTTGACTAACGCTCCTGCCTATTTAATGAGTATGGTGAACAAGGTATTCATGGAGTTCTTGGATAAGTTTGTGGTAGTATACATTGATGACATATTGATATACTCCAAGAATGAAGAGGAGCACCAGGAACACTTGCGTTTAGTTCTCGAGAAGCTCCGAGAACATCAGTTATACGCTAAGTTTAGTAAATATGAGTTTTGGTTGAAGGAAGTTGGATTCCTTGGACATGTTATATCAGGAGACGGTATATCCGTAGACCCCGCCAAGGTTGAGGCAGTCACAGAATGGATAGCATCCACCTCAGTTGGCGAAATTCGCAGTTTTCTTGGACTCGCAGGATATTACCGGAGATTTATAGAGAATTTCTCTAAGATTGCGAAACCCATGACGGATTATTGAAGAAGGAGACTAAGTATAAGTGGACCGAAGAGTGTGAGGCCAGTTTTCAGGAGTTGAAGAAACGTTTGGTTACAGCCCCAGTGCTGATTCTTCCGGATATACGCAAGGATTTCCAAGTGTATTGTGACGCTTCTCGTCAAGGACTTGGAGGTGTTCTCATGCAAGACAGAAGGGTTGTGTCATACGCTTCATGCCAGCTTCAACCACATGAGTTGAATTATGCCACACATGATTTGGAGTTAGCAGCCGTGGTGCATGCACTCAAAACCTGGAGACATTTTCTTATTGGAAACCATTGTGATGTATACACGTATCATAAGAGTTTGAAGTATATCTTCACACATAAGGAATTGAATCTCAAGCAGAGGAGATGGCTTGAGCTCATAAAGGATTACGACATGAGGTTGCATTATTGATACGTCTCCAACACATCTACTTTTCCAAACCCTTTTGCCCTTGTTTTGCACTCTAACTTGCATGATTTCAATGGAACTAACCCGGACTGACGCTGTTTTTAGCAGAATTGCCATGGTCTTGTTTTTGTGCAGAAATAAAAAGTTCTCGGAATGACCTGAAAAATCACGGGGAATTATTTTGGAAAATATAAAAAATACATGCGGGAAGATCCAGACCAGGGGGCCCACACCATGTCCAGGAGGGTGGGGGGCGCGCCCCTGCCTCGTGGGCCCCCTGACGCTCGACCGACGTAGCTCCAGACCCCATATATTCACTTTCGGGGAGAAAAAAATCAAAGAGGAAGAATTATCGCGTTTTACGATACGGAGCCGCCGCCAAGCCCTAATATCTCTCGGGAGGGCTGATCTGGAGTCCGTTTGGGGCTCCGGAGAGTGGAGATCGTCGCCATCGTCATCATCAACCTTCCTCCATCACCAATTCAATGATGCTCACCGCCGTGCGTGAGTAATTCCATCGTAGGCTTGCTAGACGGTGATGGGTTGGATGGGATCTATCATGTAATCAAGTTAGTTTTGTTAGGGTTTGATCCCTAGTATCCACTATGTTCTGAGATTGATGTTGCTATGACTTTGCTATGCTTAATGCTTGTCACTAGGGCCCGAGTGCCATGATTTCAGATCTGAACCTATTATGTTTTCATGAATATATGTGTGTTCTTGATCCTATCTTACAAGTCTATAGTCGCCTACTATGGTTATGATCCGGCAACCCCGAAGTGACAATAATCGGGACCACTCCCGGTGATGACCGTAGTTTGAGGAGTTCATGTATTCACTATGTGTTAATGCTTTGGTCTGGTACTCTATTAAAAGGAGACCTTAATATCCCTTAGTTTCCACTAGGACCCCGCTGCCACGGGAGGGTAGGACAAAAGATGTCATGCAAGTTCTTTTCCATAAGCACGTATGACTATATTCGGAATACATGTCTACATTACATTGATGAACTGGAGCTAGTTCTGTGTCACCCTAGGTTATAACTTTTACATGATGAATTGCATCCGACATAATTCCCCATCACTGATCCAATGCCTACGAGCTTTTCACATATTGCTTGTTGCTTATTTACTTTTCTGCTGCTACTGCTACAAAAACTACAAAAACACTACCGTTACTTTTATTGCTGCTACTCCTATCTCCATATTATTTTGATAGCTAAACTACCTTGCTGTAGATACTAAGTTTCCAGGTGTGGTTGAATTGACAACTCAGCTGCTAATACTTAAGAGTATTCTTTGGCTCCCCTTGTGTCGAATCAATAAATTTGGGTTGAATACTCTACCCTCGAAAACTGTTGTGATCCCCTACACTTGTGGGTTATCAAGACCTTTTTCTGGCGTCATTGCCGAGGAACATAGCTCTATTCTTTAAGTCATTTGGGATTTATATATGTTGATCACTATGAAGAATTTGAAGGACTCAAAAACCAAGATCTTACCCTCAACTACGAGGGGAGCTAAGGAACTGCCATCTAGCTCTGCACTTGATTCACCCTCTGTTGTGAGTAAACTTGCGACAACTACTCCTGCTATTGAATCTGATATGTCGTATGTTCTTGATGATGCCAGTTCTGCTATGTATGATGAAACTACTTCTATGCCTGATAATACTGTGCCACTAGGTGAATTTCTAGATGAACAAATTGCTAAGGTTAGGGAGAATGCAAATATTGAAACTGATAATATTTATGAAAGAGATGATGAAGCTTCTCCCCCTAGATATGAATGGCCTGTTGTCCCTGAGGGTTATGTAATGGATGAAGAAACTGCTAGAGACTTTCTTGCTTGCAACGATAGATATGATCTTAAGAAATTATTAGCTAAGCTGAAAGAGAACTCTTTGAATACTAGAATGAAACATGACCCTCCTTTTGCTACTTCACCTATCTTTGTTACTGATAAGGATTATGAATTTTCTGTTGATCCTGAGTTAATTACTTTGGTTGAATCTGATCCTTTCCATGGCTATGAGTCTGAAACTGTTGTGGGACATCTTACTAAGTTGAATGATATAGCCACCCTGTTTACCAATGATGAAAAGATTCGTTATTACTATATCCTTAAGTTATTTCTGTTCTCGTTAAAGGATGATGCTAAGACTTGGTTTAATTCTCTTGATCCTGGTTGGGTGCGTAGTCCCCATGATAAGATGTATTACTTCTCTGCTAAATATTTTCCCGCTCATAAGAAACAAGCTGACTTACGGGAAATATATAACTTTGTGCAAATTGAAGAAGAGAGTCTCCCAAAAGCTTGGGGAGGCTTCTCCAATTACTTAATGCTTTGCCTGATCATCCTCTTGAGAGGAATGATATACTTGATGTCTTTTATAATGGACTAACCGATGCTTCCAGAGACCACCTGGATAGTTGTGTTGGTTGTGTTTTCAGGGAAAGAACAATTGATCAAGATGAATTACTATTGAATAATATGCCGGCCAATGAAAATAATTGGACACTTCTTGAACCAGCCCCTAAGCCAACTCCGAAGAAAAGAGGTGTTCTATTTCTCAGTCCTGAAGATATGCAAGAGGCAAAGAAATCCATGAAAGAAAAAGGTATTAAAGCTGAAGATGTTAAGAATTTACCACCTATTGAAGAAGTGCATGGTCTTGATAACCCGACACAGGTAGTAAAGGTAAATTCTCTTTATGGATTTGATGAAGGTGAAATTCCTCGTTATAAGTGTGCTAGCCAATGCTTAGATGAGTTTGACAATTTCATTGTGAAACAAGAAAACTTCAATGCTTATGTTGGTAGACAATTGCAACATAATGCTTATATGATTGAACGCTTGAGTGATTATCTGTCTAGAGTTAAAGGAGAATTGAAACTCATTAGTAAACATGCTTCCATGGTTACCACTCAAGTAGAACAAGTACTTAAGGCTCAGAGCAATTTTCTCAATGAATTAAATAGTAAGAATAATGATAATGCCATTAGAGTTGTGACTAGAGGTGGCAGAATGACTGAGGAACCTCTGTATCCTGAAGGCCACCCTAAGAGAATTGAGCAAGATTCTTAGAGAGCTAATTTAGATGCACCCAGTTCTTCTAAAAAGAAGAAAAAGAAAAATGATAAGACTTTGCATGCTTCTAGTGAACCTGTAGCTGACACACTTGAGAATCCCAATGATATATCTATTTCTCATGCTGAGACACAATCTGATAATGAACATGAACCTAGTGAGAATATTAATGATGATGCTCAACCTAGCAATGATAATGATATAGAGATTGAACCTGCTGTTGATCTTGATAACCCACAATCAAAGAATCAACGTTATGATAAGAGAGACTTTGTTGCTAGGAAGCACGGTAGGGAAAGAGAACCATGGGTTCAGAAACCCATTCCTTTTCCTCCTAAACCATCCAAGAAAAAGGATGATGAAGATTTTGAGCGCTTTGCTAAAATAATTAGACCTATCTTTTTGCGTATGCGTTTGACTGGTGTGCTTAAAACAAATCCTTATGCTAAATATATGAGGGATATCATTACCAATAAAAGAAAGATTCCTGAAGTAGAAATTTTCACCATGCTTGCCAACTACACTTTTAAAGGTGGAATACCTAATAAACTAGGAGATCCAGGAGTACCTACTATACCTTGCTCCATTAAAGGAAACTATGTTAAAACTGCTTTATGTGATCTTGGAGCCGATGTTAGTGTTATGCCTCTCTCTTTATATCGTAGACTTGATTTGAGTAAGTTGACACCTACTAAAATATCTTTGCAAATGGATGATAAATCAACTGCTATACCTATTGGTATTTGCGAGGATGTGCCTGTTGTAGTTGCAAATGTCTATTATCCTTGGTAGACCCTTTTTGAATACTATAGGGGCTGTTATTGATTGCAACAAAGGCAATGTCACTTTTCATGTCAATGGTAATGAGCATACGGCACACTTTTCGAGGAAACAACCTCAGGTCCATAGTATCAATTATATTTGAAAATTTTCAACTATTACTATTGGAGGCTTTGAATTTCCTCTTCCTACTGTCAAGAAGACATATGATATTATTATTGTTGGGGACATACATATCCTCATTGAGGTAACCTAGTGTTATTCGAAAATTCTCCGGTTTCATGTTATTCGGGAAGAGTTTATTAACAAGACCTGATCAACCTTGTTAATGGATTCCTTTTGATGAGCAAGAGATGGGTGAATCTAGATAGCACAACCTTCTGTATCCTCCTTTTACTTTCTGTCCATTAGATTAAATAAAGCAAAGATAGTATTTTCTGTTTGTTTCCAGACTTATTCGTGCAATAAAAAAATACCCCGAAAATAAAAGTTCTCCAAATGCCTTGAAAATTTAATATGAGTTTTTCTAGAATATTTGAGAATATATGGCACAGAACACACAGCGAGGGGAGAGAGCACCTGGCCACGAGGGTCCAGGGCGCGCCCACCCTCACAGGGCGCGCCCCCTGCCTCGTGGGCCCCACGTGCCCCTCCACTTATTCCTGGACCCATACTCTTCTTCTTCCTCCCAAAAAAATCACCAACCAGCTCAAGCACGAGTTCTAGCTCATCTTGCTGCCATTTTCGATCTCCTTGCTCAAAGCTCCATTCACCAAACTGTTTGGGGAGATTGTTCCTTGGTATGTGACTCCTCCATTGGTCCAATTTGTTTTTATTCTAGTGCTTTATTTATTGTAAATTTTTGCTGCTGTGGAGACCTTGTTCTTGAGCTTGCATGTCAAATTTCCTTGGTCCCAAGTAGTTCTAATGCATGACATAGTCTCTAGGCACTTGTAGGAGTTGTTGCTATCAATGCTGTTGACTTTGGTTAACTTTTATTTTGAGTTACTAAAAATTTCAGAAAATTTCAGAGGAGGAAAATGATAAAGAGATTGTTGAGAGGTCCCTCCAGTAAAAGTTCAGAGGAGAAGAAGCAGGAAGAAAATAAGAAGCCCAAATATAATCTTCCTCGCATGGCGGAAGTTCGTCCGTGTGAATGGCCTTGTAATGAGTTCATGCGAGCCGCCGGGATTTATGAAGACTTTTATTGGTTGTCAAATAATGCAGGCCTCACCGACTTCCTCCACGACCAGCGTGAACAGTATCTCTTACTCACTAATATTTTCACGCAAAATTTCCATTTTCATGCTAAGAAAACACCACCTACAGTAGAGTTTCATTTATATGATGAGGTTAAGGAGATATCACTCTTAGAATTTTGTGAAGTATGCAAGATACCCTTTGAAGGTACACTTGATGAACCACGTCGTGAAGACGTTGAAGGGTTTATTGACATGATAGCTGCAGGGGAAACTAGACAAGTCTCAGGGGCAAGAATTACTAGTATACATTTCCCTTATCTGCGCTACTTTGCTTTATTTGCTAGTAGATGTTTAATTGGTCGCTGGAACAGTGGGAATCTCAGTGCCCTTGATATTGTCATTTTACGCCATGCTTTGTTTCAAGACACAACTTTATCTTGGGTGCCGTCGTTGCTAAACGACTGAGTCTGAACCGCTCAAAGGGCCCCGTCTTTGGAGGCATCTTTGCTTCTCGCCTTGCCGAACATTTTAGAATACCTATTAGGCATCATGAGAAGGAAGAAAAATTGCTCGGCCCTGTTTATCTAGAATATAAGAGTATGGTAGCACATGATTTTATTGTGAAAGATAAAGAGATGTTGCTTAATTATAAATTAAGGTTTGATGAAGATATTGTGAGATTGTTACCTTGCCTGCACCATCTCTGTTTGATCTGTCTACAGGCATATATCTCGTTACATCATATGCCTTTTACAAGCACCAGAGCCACACACAAGCTTCAGAGCCTGAGCTGGGGCCATCACTCGTTCCTTACCGCCAGTCTGTTTATGGGTGGGATCTGGATGAGCTTGCCAACCAGTGGCACCCAGAGGACACATCTCAGTACACTGGAGGGAGTAGCTTCGATCCATGGCCATATACCAACTTAGGCCAAAAGCCTAAGCTTGGGGGAGTACGTGTTTCTCACCGACTTTACATTCATGTTCACACACTTATTCTAGTTGTCGGTGCTCACACTCTTACATTGTACCATCCATGTTTAGTTTCAATTCTTTTCTTAGTCTTTTTCTTGTGTGTCAGAAAGACCTTAAGAAAAACAATAATATATTAGTTGTAGCTTCTAGCTAGTTTACTTCTCTTTCTTGTAGTAGTAGTAATTAAAAGAAAACCGAAAAAGATTTCCCATTCTTGTTTTGCTTGTTGGGAGCTTTCCCGTGTAAATAGTTTCTTTTCTTTTCTTTGGGGGTCAAGAGTAGAAGACCATGATTGAAAATGCTTAGTGGCTCTCATATGCTTTATTGTTGATTTAACCTTGAGCCATATTACCTTGTCTTCTCTCTTGTATTAATTGCTCACATATTTCCAGCTTAGTCCAATGCACGTGCACTATTACTATTATCCACACCATTCGTTCGTGCGAGTGAAAGGCAATAAGGATGATATATGAGGAACTAATTGAGATGAGAAAAGCTGGTATGAACTCGACCTCTCTTGTTTTTGTAAATATGATAGTTCATCGTTCCTGATTCAGCTTGTTATGAATGAAACATACTTGCAATGACAATTAGAGATCATAGCTGCTTATGCCATGCTTAATTAGCTGAGAATTTATAATGGTCTATCTTGCGTGCCAACATGATATTAAAATGGTTGTGATGTGGTATGATAGTGTGGTATCCTCCTTTGAAAGATTCAAGTGGTCTGACTTGGCACATGTTCACACATGTAGTTGAAACAAATCAACATAGCCTCCACAATATTTATGTTCATGGTGATTTATATCCTACTTATGCTTGCATTCATTGTAGATTAATTTTAATGCATGATCATGACCGTTGTTGCTCTCTAGTTGGTCGCTTCCCAGTCTCTTTCTAGCCTTCACCTGTACTAAGCGGGAATACTGCTTGTGCATCCATTTCCATAAACCCCAAAGTTATTCCATATGAGTCCACCATACCTTCCTATATGCGGTATTTACCTGCCGTTCCAAGTAAATTTGTATGTGCCAAACTCTAAACCTTCAAATGAAATTCTATTTTGTATGCTCGAACAGCTCATGTATCAATAGGGTTGTCTATATCTTCCATGCTAGGTGGGTTATTCTCACGATGAGTGGACTCCGCTCATCATTGACAAGAAAATGGCTGGTAACCGAGATGCCCAGTCCCATGCTCAAAATCATAATAATTAAACAAAACTCCCCCAGGGATGTTGCTTGTTTGGACGGTATTCCATGGATTCGGATGGCCATGGAGTGTGCTTGTTGGTGGTTGGGGGAATATAAAATTTACCATTCTGTTTGGGAACCGCCTATAATGTGTGTAGTATGGAAGATATTGATGACCCACAAGTGTAGGGGATCTATCACAGTCCTTTCGATAAGTAAGAGTGTCGAACCCAACGAGGAGCAGAAGGAAACGATAGGCAGTTTTCAGTAAGGTATTTTCTGCAAGCACTGAAATTATAGGTAACAGATAGTTTTGTGATAAGATAATTGGTAGCAAGTGACAAAAGGTAAAAGTAAATAAGGTGCATCAAGATGGCCCAATCCTTTTTGTAGTAAAGTACATGCCTGGACAAACTCTTATGCAAGGTAAAGCGCTCCCGAGGACATATGGGAATTATCGTCAAGCTAGTTTTCATCACGATCGTCTGATTCGTGTTCGGTACTTTGATAATTTGGTATGTGGGTGGACCGGTGGTTGGGTGCTGCCCTTACTTGGACAAGCCTCCCATTTACGATTAACCTCTAATGCAAGCATCCGCAACTACAAAAGAAGTATTAAGGTAAACCTAACCATAGCCTAAAACATATGGATCCAAATCAGCCCCTTACGAAGCAACACATAAACCAGGTTTTAAGCTTCCGTCACTCTAGCAACCCATCATCTACTTATTAATTCCCAATGCCTTCCTCTAGGCCAAAATAATGGTGAAGTGTCATGTAGTCGACATTCACATGAAACCACTAGAGGAGAGACAACATACATCTCATCAAAATATCGAACGAAGACTAAATTCACATGACTACTAATAGCAAGAGTTCTCCCATGTCCTCAAGAACAAAAGTAACTACTAACAAGACATAATATTGTTCATGATCAGAGGGGTATTAATATGCATAATGGATCTGAACATATGATCTTCCACCAAATAAACCAACTAGCATCAACTACAAGGAGTAATCAACACTACTAGCTACCCGCAGGTACCAATCTGAGGTTTGGGTACAAAGATTGGATACAAGAGATGAACTAGGGTTTGAGAGTTGCTGGTGCTGGTGAAGATGTTCATGAAGATAGCCCTCCCCAAGATGGGAGAGTTTTTGGTGATGACGGTGGTGACGATTTCCCCCTCCCGGAGGGAAGTATCCCCGGCAGAACAGCTCTGCCGGAGCCCTAGATTGGTTTCTGCCTCGGTTCCGCCTCGAGACGGCGGCGTCTGGACCCGAAAGCCTCCTTATGATTTTTCCAGGTCAAAACGCTTCATATAGGAGAAGATGGGCATCGTGGGCCTGCCGGCTGGCCCTCGAGGCAGGGGGGCGCGCCTTGGGAAGGGGGGCGCGCCCCCACCCTCGAGGCCAGCCGGTGGCCCCCCTCGTGGGTTTCTTTCGCCATATATATTTTATATTTTCCGAAACGACATTCTGTGGAGTTTTAGGTCTTTTGGAGTTGTGTAGAATATATTAGGTTTCCAGAGTTTGCTCCTTTTCCAGCCCAGAATTCCAGCTCCCGGCATTCTCCCTCTTCATGTAAACCTTGCAAAATAATAGAGAAAAGGCATAAGTATTATGGCAAAACATGTATGAACAGCCCATAATGCAATAAATATCAACTTATAAACATGATGCAAAATGGACGTATCAACTCCCCCAAGCTTAGACCTCGCTTGTCCTCAAGCGAAAGCCGATGTCGAAAAATATGTCCACAAGTTTAGAGATAGAGGTCTCGATAAAAACAAAAATACAGACATGAGGGCATCATGATCATTCTCATAACAGCAACTTATATAAATATAGTCATATGATTCTTATGCTAAAGTAACAATTCGTCCACAATATCAAGTATGCATCACAAACTTCATTGGAAACTAACAAACTTTGGTCTCGGTCATTGAAGCAATTGCAATTTATCGTAACATCGGAAAGAGTCAATATAAGAGCTTTTCAGCAAGCCTACATACTCAACTATCATATAGTCTTTCACAATTGCTCACACTCACGCAATACTTATGTTTATGGAGTTTTAATCGGACACAGAGAAAGATAGGGGCTTATGGTGTTGCCTCCCAACCTTTTACCTCAAGGGTAATGTCAACAGTAATAGATCACGAAAACTTACATCCAAGTGGGTATATATGTCAGGATCTTTCCAACACAACGTGCTTGCCAAAGGATAAAATGTAAAAGGGAAAGGTGAGTTTCACCTTGACACTTATAAGACAAGAATAAAAGATAGGCCCTACGCAGAGGGAAGTAGAGGTTGTCATGTGTTTTTATGGTTGGATGCACAAAGTCTTAGCATAGAAGAACTTCGCTTTATATTGCCACTTGTGATAAGGACCTTTATTATGCAGTCCGTCGCTTTTATTACTTCCATATCACAAGATCGTATAAAGCTAATTTCTACCACACTAATAAATCATACATATTTTAGCGGATTTGCAACATGACCACTTACTTGGAAGGATCTTTCTCAATCCATAGGTAGGTATGGTGGACTCTCATGGCAAAACTGGGTTTAAGGATATATGGAAGCACAAGTAGTATCTCTACTTAGTGCGAGGAGTTTTGGCTAGCATGAGGGAGAAAGGCAAGCTCAACATGTTGGAAGCTCCATGACAATATACTTTATTTTAGATATAAGGAGACATAACCTGTCATGGAATTTTCACGACAGATGTCCTAGGGTAAGGACTTAGTCATGAGGCCGCGCATCTATGTAGTAGCTTGAGAGGGGTTGAGCGGAATCGAGAGACGCAACGCAAGACAAGGATTTAGACAGCTTCGGGCCCCGGGAAACATCATCCGGTAATAGCCCTACATGCTATTTGAGGCTAGATCTCATTATGACCCTCGTGGTGTCGCCGGTAAACCAGCTCTTTGTGTCTAGCCCTAGAAACTTGTGAGAAGTTCTCCCCCTTTGGGGAGCCCTGCCCCTCCTTATATATGTTGAAGGGGCGGGTTACATGACTAGTCCTAGTAGGATTAGGATTACTCTATTACAAGGAGTCCTAGTCTTGCTTACTTTGTAGGAGAATATTCCTTGTGCTTTCTTCATAAACCGGCCCACCATAACATGAACCGGCCTTCTGGGCCTTGGGCCTTGTCATCCGTCCGACCTGCGCCGGGTTACCAGTGAGCCATACTAACCAGGCAGGTTGCTTGTAAACCGTTTGATCAGGGCAAGTCGCCAGTGAATCACCAAGTGTAAACCGTCTCAAGTAAACCGCCAAGTCCGGCCGGGTTATACTTCCGGCCGGTTTACACCGCGGGGTATATCCCCGACATTAGCCCCCAGTTTAATTTGGATTTATCCATGTTAAACTTGATCCTTCCCGCGAGAACAAATTTGACAGGTTGTGCTCCGGGTTAAGAAAAATATTTTCCTGAACCGGCCTTGATCATCCTTAAAACCTTGTCATTTTCTCCTTGATATGTATCCATGATCTCATAGCAAATCTCCTTAACAGGTATTTTGAAACACTACCAATGCAAAATTCCAGGCACTTCTTCTGGAAACTCCGGTTCAATAGACCAGCTTCATAATCAATTTGCTTGCAGAAGAAATATTATAAATCCAGAATCCATTTGAATCGGCCTTCAACAGTCTGACTTGATAAAAATATTGATCTTTGAAATATTCAACTGATATCCAGCCGGCTTGAGGATGCCGGTTTATGATTACCACTATTGTCGGGTTATAAAAACTGATAATTTCAGGTCATGACTGTTTATAGACGTCGGGTTATGATTGTTGCCAACGCCGGGTCACACAACTGATCTTCTGGTTTGTTCAAAACTGAGAATTTGAAGATATTCCTCTTTTATATCCATATTACCTGTAGCCCCGAAGTCTTAAGAAGAGAACATAGTGATAGCTTAAGACTTGTTTCAATATAAATGTTGCAACCTTGAAGAAATCCAGATTGTTCATCCCAGTCACTAGTAAAAACTGAATATTCCACATATGTAGCCCCCAAAGTGCCGGGTTGTAATGCTTGCAGCAACCTGGGACTTGTATTTGCCTGATGCTCAAAAACTTCAACCAGTGTAGCCCCCAAGGGTCAGGTTATTATGTAATAATGAGCAGGGACTTTGTATATATTTTATTGAAAATAACAATATGTAATGTAATTCCCATCATGGGGCTTGAACCCACGTCCACAAGGTTAAGAGCTTTGTGCTTTACCAACTGAGCAGTGGAACCTTCAATATAATGGATTAATACTTGTGTACCTTGAATTGTTGACAGGAGCAATTGGTAGTCCCCAAGGGCCGGCTCATTACAATGTGATGAGTTGGGTCTTCAATAAGGTGAGCAAAAAATGACTTTGCATTAGCCCCCAAGTGTCATGGTGCATGCTTGCAGCGACATGAGACTTGTGTATTTGAAGTAATATTAATTTGAATAATGTAGCCCCCAAGTGTCGGGTCGTAAGCCTGCAGCCACCCGGGACTATTCCTCTTATTATAGAATAAATCATACCATTGACAATATGATATCCATTGCGCTGAAGCGACTCTGAAAACCTCCATCATAATATTAGTTATTGATAACCATAATAAACATCCAGCCATGTTGGCTATTTAAAGATTTGAAGAATATAATCCGGTTTGAAGACCGGTTCCAGTGATATTTGATCACAACCAGGCCGAGTTAATAAACACCGGTCATTATTTTATCTCATACTGGCGACTTATAGTCAAAAGCCAGGCCGGTTTAATAAACATCGGTCATTATCTTATCTCATACTGGCGACTTATAGTCAAAAGCCAGGCCGGTTTAATAAACATCGGTCATTATCTTATCTCATACTGGCGACTTATAGTCAAAAGCCAGGCCGGTTTAATAACACCGGTCATTATAACTGATTATGTACTGCCAACCTGTTTTTTGGCTCTTTGTCGGCTCATCATGAAGGCCGATCCGGGTTACGATGAACGCCGGTTTGACTCTCACTGGTGTTCATGACCCAGACTTTTAACTTTGTAGACATATGGTCAACCTTGTAGTTGTCCAGTCTCGCATCAATGGATCCGGTGGGTGCCAACTGTCGTGGAATTGTCACGACAGATGTCCTAGGGTAAGGACTTAGTCGTGAGGCCGCGCATCTATGTAGTAGCTTGAGAGGGGTTGAGCGGAATCGAGAGACGCAACGCAAGACAAGGATTTAGACAGCTTCGGGCCCCGGGAAACATCATCCGGTAATAGCCCTACATGCTGTTTGAGGCTAGATCTCATTATGACCCTCGTGGTGTCGCCGGTAAACCGGCTCTTTGTGTCTAGCCCTAGAAACTTGTGAGAACTTCTCCCCCTTTGGGGAGCCCTGCCCCTCCTTATATATGTTGAAGGGGCGGGTTACATGACTAGTCCTAGTAGGATTAGGATTACTCTATTACAAGGAGTCCTAGTCTTGCTTACTTTGTAGGAGAATATTCCTTGTGCTTTCTTCATAAACCGGCCCACCATAACATGAACCGACCTTCTGGGCCTTTGGCCTTGTCATCCGTCCGCCCTGCGCCGGGTTACCAGTGAGCCATACTAACCAGGCAGGTTGCTTGTAAACCGTTTGATCAGGGCAGGTCGCCAGTGAATCACCAAGTGTAAACCGTCTCAAGTAAACCGCCAAGTCCGGCCGGGTTATACTTCCGGCCGGTTTACACCGCAGGGTATATCCCTGACATAACCCATTATGTTGTCTTCCTTGTCCAACATCAACTCTTTAGCATGTCATACTTTAATGAGTGCTCACAATCATAAAAGATGTCCAAGATAGTGTATTTGTATGTGAAACCTCTCTTCTTTTATCACTTCCTATTAATTTCAATGATGACCAAAACTATGTTTGTCACCTCCCAACAACTTTTATTTATCGTACTCTTGTATGTGAAGTCATTACTTACCATAAGATTGATATGATCTCTTTGATACTCTTTATGTTTTCTTTCTTGTTATCATGACCCGAGTGAGGAAATCAAGCCCTTGACTCAACACTAATCTTTATTATATAGCTCACAGACTCGATTACAAAGGATAAAGCTCACAAAGCAAAATCTCACAACTAGATCATGCTAACTTTATTCTAATAGATCAAGATACTACCAAAAGGATCGAACTAAGTAAAGTGGTAAAGATAGGAGTGATGGTGATACGATACCGGGGTCACTCCCCCAAGCTTGGCAGTTGCCAAGGGGAGTGCCCATACCCATATGATTATGTCTCCTTCTTCGGGGGTGGTGATGATGGCTTCTTCCTTAACTTGCACTTAAGAGCAGAATTCTGCTCCTTTAGATCATTGATCTCTTGCTCAAGGGTTAATATCTTCTTGCATAATGCCTCCTTGTTTTCTTGCAAGAGGTTAAAAGGGATAAATTCGATCTTAGGTTTCTTTACTCTGTTGGCGAGGCTTGACTTTTTGAACTCCACATGCATGTCCCCCGGTTGAGGCAGTGGAAATTCGTCTTCCTCTCAGCGGTCCAATCCTTCCCCATAGGATTATGGTCCTCTTCTTCCTCCGTGGTCCAACCATAATGCTCCAAGTCACCATAGACCTTAGGATCAGCAATGAAATCAGCCACATAGCTTTCTCCCTCCGAATCCTGGGACGACATGTTGCCTTTATCTGTGACAGGAACATCTTGAAACGAAAACAGAGGATTTTTGCGTGATATAGAGGTCAAAACCTTCGGGAGTATATATAATGAATTTTTCCCGAACAAAAGGAGTAACCCACAAGAAAACGGAGTCCAAGGGACACACGGGGTGTCCTCGAGGCAGGGGGGCGCGCCCTGGGAAGGGGGGCGCGCCCCCTACCCTCGAGGGTGCCCCGTGTCTCTTCCGGACTGTGGTTTATTTTTCTATTTTTCTAAATATTCGAAAACGGAGAAAAAATGCCTTTAGAACTGTTTTGGAGTCGGTTTACTTACCGTATCACGTACCTCTTCCATTTCGGAGGCTGAATCGTTCTGGAAAGTGTCCCTTATGTATTCCTCCGGGGTTACGGTTTCAATAACATTGGTTTCAACATTTATAGGATTACCTGAGATATAATGTTTGATTCTTTGACCGATCACCACCTTCGGATTTGTGCCTTTGAAGTTGTTTATTTTTATAGCACCGGAACGATAGACCTCCTTGATAACGTAAGGTCCTTCCCACTTTGAGAGAAGTTTTCCTGCAAAAAAATCTTAAACGAGAGTTGAATAGCAAGACATAATCACCTACGTTAAACTCACGCTTTTGTATCCTTTTCTCATGCCATCTTTTAACTTTTTCTTTAAACAGTTTGGCATTCTCGTAGGTCTGGGTTCTCCATTCATCAAGATAGCTAATATCAAATAGCCTCTTTTCACCGGCAAATTTGAAATCATAGTTGAGCTCTTTAATAGCCCAATATGCCTTATGTTCTAGCTCAACAGGTAAGTGACAAGCTTTTCCATATACCATCTTATATGGAGACATACCCATATGATTTTTGTATGCAGTTCTATAGGCCCATAGTGCATCATCTAGTTTCTTGGACCAATTGTTTCTAGACCTATTAACTGTCTTTTGCAAGATTAATTTCAACTCCCTATTCCTTATCTCTACTTGACCACTAGTCTGTGGGTGATAAGGTGATGCAATTCTATGGTTGACATCATACTTAGCAAGCATCTTACGGAAAGCACCATGAATAAAGTGTGAACCATCATCAGTCATTAGATATCTAGGGACTCCAAACCTCAGAAATATAACTTCTTTAAGCATCTTAATAGAGGTGTTATGATCAGCACTACTTGTTGGAATAGCTTCTACCCACTTAGTAACGTAATCAACAACAACTAGAATATGTGTGTACCCATTAGAGGCAGGAAAACGTCCCGTATAATCAAAGCCCCAAACATCAAATGGTTCAATAACGAGAGAATAATTCTTAGCCATTTCTTGACGTCTACTAATATTACCAATTCTTTGACATTCATCACAAGATAAGACAAACTTACAGGCATCCTTGAAGAGAGTAGGCCAATAAAAACCGGATTGCAATACCTTGTGTGCAATTCTGTCTCCCGCATGGTGTCCTCCATAAGCTTCGGAGTGGCACTTGCGTAAGATATGTTCCTGTTCATGCTCAGGCACACAACGTCTAATAATACCATCTACTCCTTCTTTATAAAGATGTGGGTCATCCCAAAAGTAATGCCTCAAGTCATAGAAGAACTTTTTCTTTTGCTGGTATGTGAAGCTAGGTGGTATAAACTTAGCAACAATGTAATTAGCATAATCGGCATACCATGGAGCAGTACGAGAAGTACTTATGATAGCCGGTTGTTCATCAGGAAAGCTATCATCAATAGGTTGTGGGTCATCAAGTATATTCTCTAACCTAGACAAGTTATCTGCTACGGGGTTCTCAGCTCCCTTTCTATCAATAATATGCAAGTCAAATTCTTGCAGCAAGAGAACCCATCTAATAAGTCTAGGTTTAGCATCTTTCTTTTCCATAAGGTATTTGATAGCAGCATGATCAATGTGAATAGTTACTTTAGAATCAACAATATAGGGTCTAAACTTATCACAAGCAAATACAACTGCTAAAATTCTTTCTCAGTTGTAGCATAATTTCTTTGGGCACTATCTAGAGTCTTACTAGCATACTGGACAAAATTCAATTTCTTATTGACTCTTTGCCCTAGAACAGCTCCTACAACATAATAACTAGCATCGCACATAATCTCAAAGGGTAAATTCCAGTCAGGAGGCTGAACAATAGGTGCAGAGATCAATGCTTTCTTAAGTATTTCAGATGCTTCTAGACAATCATCATCAAAGACAAAAGGAATATATTTTTGTAAGAGATTAGTTAGAGGCCTGGAGATTTTGGAGAAGTACTAAATGAACCTCATATTAAACCCGGCATGACCAAGGAAACTTCGGATACCTTTGATATCCTTAGGGCATGGCTTCTTTTCAATAGCATCAACCTTAGCTTTGTCAACTTCAATACCTCTTTCAGAAATTTTATGTCCCAAGACAATGCCTTCATTAACCATAAAGTGGCACTTCTCCCAATTCAAGACAAGATTAGTGTCTTCACATCTCTACAAAACTCGATCAAGGTTGCTTAATCAATCATCAAAAGAAGTTCCGTAAACGGAGAAATCATCCATGAACACCTCAACAATCTTTTCACAAAAATCATAGAATATAGCCATCGTGCATCTTTGGAAGGTAGCAGGTGCATTACATAAACCAAAAGGCATACGTCTATAAGCAAATGTACCGAAAGGACAAGTAAAAGTGGTCTTTTCTTGATCCCCTTTTGACACAGGTATTTGAGAGAAACCGGAATAACCATCTAGAAAGCAGAAATGGGTATGTTTGGATAACCTTTCTAGCATTTGATCAATAAATGGCAAGGGGTAATGATCTTTCTTAGTAGCTTTATTTAACTTACGGAAATCAATTACCATCCTATAACCTATAACTATTCTTTGCGGGATCAATTCATCTTTACCATCCGGGACGACAGTCATACCTCCTTTCTTAGGAACACAATGGACATGACTTACCCACTGGCTATCAGCAACTGGATAGATAATACCTGCTTCTAGGAGCTTTAGTATTTCCTTTCTTACCACTTCTTTCAACCTAGGATTTAACCGTCGCTGATGATCAATAACTGGTTTAGCATTTTCTTCCAATTTTATCTTGTGTTGACATATAGTGGGACTAATGCCCTTAAGATCATCCAGAGTATATCCAATAGCAGCTCGGTGCTTCTTAAGAGTTTTCAATAACCTTTCTTCTTCCTGCTCTTAAAGGTTAGCACTAATAATAACATCATATATCTTCTTTTCATGAAGATAAACATACTTAAGATTATCAGGCAAAGGTTTAAGTTCAAACACGGGATCACCCTTGGGTGGAGGAGGATCCCCTAGGATTTCGACAGGCAAATTGTTTTCAATACGGGTCCTTGTGTAAGGAATATTTCATCTATCTCCCTTCTCTCATTTATATGCATATCGTTCTCATGGTCTAGCAAGTATTGTTCTAAAGGGTCATTAGGTGGCACGGCAATAGAAGCAAGACCAATAATTTCATGTTTACTAGGTGGTACCTTTTCAAGGGGTTGTCTATGGAATTTCAGCAAAGTTAAAATTATGAGACATATCCCCTAATCCGACATTGACAATATCTTTCACGCAGTCCATCTTGGCATTAACTCTAATGCCCAGTATGAGATTATACCTCCCACGTGTCGAGGCACGACTTAAAGGCATAATATCATATTGAAATGATCTCAAGAATGGTATCTTTGCACAACTCATGTAAAAGAGGGATAAAATTGTAAAGAGTAGGTTGCTTACACTCGCCACGTCACACAATGCATTACATAAACATTCATCATCCAAATAACATCACAGTCCGACTACGGATGAAGATCCAAATGAAAGATACCATAAATAAAGCCACAAGGTCCGAATCGCCCCTAGTAGAAGCCACTACTGATCCTCTGGGTAAGACACGTAGTATTGCCCACGTTCTTCGTCGAACTCCCAGTACAACTCTGTGCCATCACCTGTGTAGTTCACCATGGTACCTGCATCTGGTGTTGTGTAGAATCTTTGAGCCACGGAGGACTCAGCAATCCCGTTCCCGGGTAGCAAAACTATCTAAGCCTTGGGTGTGGAACAAGGTTGAAGAACAAGGTTGCAGCTGCACTAGCACTAGCTTACCTGTTTAGCGTGAGAAGAGAAAGTGCCAACGATCGACAAAGTGATCACGAAGTGATCCTATCTAAGCACGTCAAACATAACCCCACCATGTTCACTTCCCGAACCCCTTCAGAAAGCGACCGTCACGGATACTCACGCTAGTAGTGTAATATGAACATGGTGTCAAGTTTTCTACAACCGGATATTAACAAATTCCCATCTGCCAGATAACTGTGGGCACGGCTTTCGAAAGATCAAACCCTGCAGGGGTGTCCCAACTTAACCCATCACAAGCTCACGATCTGCGGAGTCGCAACTCCAAGGTGGGAAGACCCGAGTATTCTCGGAATCCCGTGCTCAAGATATTCCGACTAAGGTAAAACTAATCCAGCAAGACCTCCCGGCGTGACGACACCCTGACAGTAGCCGTGCGTATCTAGTCTAAGGCCACGACTGGATGAGCAGTACGTACAGTAGCAGCGAACTGGGTGGCACCGCAAGTGGCTCTAGTTTGGACCAACACTCATGAGGAGCACTGGCCCGGGGGTTGTTAATTAAGTCCACGGGATAGCTAGTCCCTATGCAAGTTTTAGTTATTAGGCAAATGTAAAACCAATGTCCGGCCTTGCTGGAAAAGCTTTAGCTTTAAGCAGGTTATCGAGGGGGTCCCATAACCCCAACCGTGTTAGGAACGCAAAATCAAGGAACATAACACCGGTTTAAACGGTTCCTAGGGTGGCATGAGTTGAACAAAACACCGAGCAAGAGGCTTAGCCTTCCACCCATTACCAATATATGGATTATTTGGTTTAACAGATTATATATTGTGATATCCCAACAATAACTTCAACATGAAGCAAGAATCTTCAAGTCTTCTCCTGCAACTAGCAATGCTATAAGAGGGGATGAGCGAAGCTTACGTAGCCAATCAAAGGTTTGCTAGGTTGGGTGGTTAGAGAGGTTCATGGCAACAATAGGAGGCTGACAAACAAACACGGGCATCGAGGCAATAAGCTAAAGAGCGAGACATCTAGCAATAGGCAAAGATAGTAATGATATCTGGGTCAGGTCATCTTGCCTGTTGAGTCGTCGATGGGATCGTAACCTTGCTCCTCACACTCAATCTTGGTAGGACCCTCGTTCTCGGGCTCGGCTCCCGGCTCTACTCAACACAAGAACACGCCATGGCACAATATCAAACACGGTGCAATGCACAATCAACATGATGCAAGTATGATGTGCGTATGCATGTGGAAGCACTTGAGCCTAAAGGAGAAGATGATGGAGAGGGCCTCATATTGGAAAATCAAGCGTGCCACTGGATAGAGGGGAAGATTTTGGTTGAAATCGATATAAAGATCGCCGGAAACGGACATACGGTTTGCAAAAGGCAAGCAAAACAATATTCACACAAAGCTGCAGTTTACAGCCACATGGCATGTTTGGAGCAAGAAATAATTATGCTACAACACTCAAACAAGGAGACAAAGGGCATGAATGTGAAGTAGACATGTTACTTAACAAGCATGAACTTTGAACACACCCAAAAACCTACTGGAGCACATTTTACCAAGCATGGCAAGTTGCAATAAATCTATCCAGACTTGGTCAAAATCTGGGAAGGCAAAAACATCATCACGATGCTGCCTTCGGAGGCACAAAACAACATGCATATCAACTCCACTAAGTATATAAAGATCATGGCCATGTAGTAGACATAGCATACTTCAAACAACTCCATTGGAGCAACTCCATAGGAGGCATGGATCAATAGCAACAAGCTACACCAAATTGATCATGCTGATAAAAACTTGATAGGTAAAATTTATAGCAACTTGGGAGCAAGAAATAATTAAGCTACAGCAAGCCATATGTGCAAGTGAGGGCATGGATGGATAGAGCATAACATGGACAACAAGGAATGATCATTTGACATACTAAAACATGCATGGATTTGAGTGAGGCATCAAGCAAACATAGCATCCGGTTAACAAATTTCTAGACTTAGCAGTTTTTCCACTAAGTATAAAACAGTAACATTGACATGGCATGTTTACAAGCTTGTTTAAGGCACCTCAAGGCATATCATGGAAAGTGGTTTGCACCACAACAGAGACCATATGATGGTGTTTCTAAAACATATTGACAAGTGACATGAGGACAAACACATCAATAGCAATGGGCAATTCAAATCAGCATCTCATAACAAGTTTCAACACTTAACAGCCACATGCACTTTTGCAATAGAGTTTAACATGGCAATATGACACCTAACATGAATGCTACAACAACCCTCATGTAGAGCACTTCACAATGAACATTTTGACATATCATATGATCCATTTGGACCAACATGCACAAAGTTATCATATCTCAAACATGGCAACAAAATTACAAGTAATAGCAGTTTTAAACATATAGCACTCTTGCCACGATGATTAGGTCATCAAGATGATCTCAAACGAGCATGCCACAGTGGAACAAAATGAAGAGCATATCACCATGATCATTTTGATATATCATTCACTCAAATTGGATAAGCACACAAAAAGTTACAGCCACTCAAACATGCAACAAATTTAACAGATTCCTAGGACTTAGTAAAAAAAACAACCTCAAGAGGGGGGGTTCGGGCGGACACGTCCGGATGAGGGTGGACTTGTCCGATGGGCGGTGGATCTCTTCGACCTCGAGCAGATCGATCAATCTACGGAGTCGCGACGGTGGAGGTTCGGGGGAGGCCGGCGGCGGCAGATCCCGGTGGGATCCGAGCGCGGGGCGCCCGGAGGAAGGGCCGACGGCGGAGGTGCGGCGGCGGGCGCGGCCCGGGGCGGCGGGCGGAGCCGCGCCGACAGCGAGGGCTGAGGGCACCGACGGCGGCGGCGTACCACCGGAGGTGGCGGGGACGGAGTCGGGAGGCTTCGGCGGCAGGCGCGGAGGCTCGGGCCGGGTGGGCCTCCCGCAGGCCCGGCGGGCCCGGTCGGCGCGGGTGGAAGCGGGCGGCGGCGGGGCCACGTGGCGTGATGCCACTGGCTGCGGGCGGCGGCGGCTTTCGTCCGGCGTGGATCCGAGGCGGGGCTGGAGGTAGGAGGAGACTAGGGTTTCATCCCAAATTGGACGTGGGGGACGTTTTTATAGGCATAGGGAGCTAGGAAGGTCCAAATGGGGAGCGGTTTTCGCCCACACGTTCACGATCCGACGACCGAGAGGATGGGTGTGGTTGTGCTGGGTTAGTGGGCTGTTGTGGAGGGGGTCTTTGGCCAAAAAGAAGATGTACTTTTAGCCCACTAGGTTAACCGTTGGAGTACCAAACGAACTCCAAACACGATGAAACTTGACAGGCGGCCTATACGTACCAAAAAAACAACGCACGACAAGTCTCACCTCATTCCGGGAATGTTACATGGCCACACATGAATGAAGGACTCGGGGGTGCTACGGGCACGTGTGTGAGTGTCGGAACTCGAAACGGACAACGGGAAGAGACGGGCAACCGGGTGCAAGTGACAACACGAATGCAATGCAATGCACATGATAACATGACATGGATGAAATGCACACACGCACGCAACAAAAAGAAGAAACCCGAAATGAAAGAAGAGCCCAGAATGTAATTGATGAAGCCAACGTTTCATATATTGCCATACTTGGAAGGTGTTACATCTGGGGTGTTACAAACTCTCCTCTACTACAAAAAGATCGTGTCCCGAGATCTAGGATTGGAAGAAGGAAGGATACTCGGAACGAAGGTGATCTTCTCGTTCCCACGTAGCTTCTCAGTCGGTATGGTGTGACCACTTCACTTTCAAGAACTTGATGGACTTTTTGCGGGTTTTGCGCTCAGTTTCTTCAAGAATAGCAATAGGGTGCTCACGATAAGACAAGTCTTGTTGAAGATCAATGTCCTCGAATGTAATGGTGCGTTCAGGTGTCTTGAAGCACTTGCGGAGTTGAGACATGTGAAACACATCATGAGCATTTGCAAAGTTGGAGGGAAGCTCGAGTTGGTAGGCTAGGTCGCCTCTTTTGCCAAGAATCTTGAAAGGGCCCACGTATCTCGGAGCAAGCTTTCCTTTGATACCGAATCTTTGGGTTCCTTTCATAGGAGAAACACAGAGATAGACATGATTCCCAATGTTGAAAGCCAAATCACGATGCTTGCCGTCATAGTAGCTCTTTTGACGCGACTGAGCGGCTTTGAGATTCTCACGTATGACTTTGCACATTTCTTCGGCCTCTGAGATCAAGTCATTGCCAAGAAGTTGACCTTCACCAGTCTCGGACCAGTTGAGAGGGGTACGTCACTTTCTGCGATAGAGGATTTCAAAAGGAGCTTTGCCGGCACTTGCTTGAAAGATGTTGTTGTAAGAGAACTCGACAAACGGGAGACAATCTTCCCACTTCATGCCAAAAGAGATGACACAAGCTCTGAGCATGTCTTCTAGGATCTGGTTCACTCTTTTGACTTGACCACTAGTCTGAGGGTGAAACGCAGTGCTGAAACAGATCTTAGTGCCCATGGCTGACTGAAAGGAGTCCGAGAACTTGGATGTGAACAAACTTCCACGGTCTGAGGAGATGACTTGAGGAATGCCATGCAACGAAACAATTCTGGAAGTGTACAACTCTGCCAACTGAGCTGCGTTGATGGATTCTTTGACGGGAAGGAAGTGAGCTACTTTGGTTAGCTTGTCAATCACAACAGAGATAGCATCGTTCCCCTTCTTGGACTTAGGGAACCCAGTGACGAAATCCATTTCAATGTGGTCGAATTTCCACTCGGGAATAGGTAGAGGTTGGAGGAGACCGGATGGACGTTGATGCTCTGCCTTCACTCTTCTGCAGACATCACATTCATTCACGAATTGGGCAATCTCCCTTTTCATGCGAGTCCACTAGTATGATTGCTGGAGGTCTTGGTACATCTTAGAACTTCTGGGATGAATCGAGAGGAGGGAGGCATATGCTTCGTTCATTATGAGCTTCCTGAGATCACCCTTGAGAACCACAATTTTGTCCTCAAAGAACAAGGTGTCTTTCTCATCAACGCGATAGCACTTGTATTTAGGAGTACCCTTAGCAATACCATGTTTCACTTTCTGCACTATAGCATCACTTAATTGGGCCACACGGATCTGATCTTCCAAGGTAGGAGAAACTTGAAGGTCTGCAAGAAAGCCTTGCGGAACAAATTGGAGGTTTAGCTTCCTGAATGATTCACAAAGCTCAGGCTGGAACGGCTTGAGAAGGAGACTGTTGCAATATGCCTTTCTGCTCAAGGCATCTGCAATGACATTGGCCTTTCCAGGTGTGTATTCAATGCTTGGATCATACTCTTGGATCATCTCAACCCAACGAGTCTGGCGAAGGTTCAGGTTAGGCCGTGTGAAGATGTACTTCAAGCTCTTGTGATCGGTGAAGATGTCCACTTTTCTGCCCAACAGAAGGTGTCTCCACGCGATCAAGGCATGTACCACTGCTACTAGCTCGAGATCATGTGTGGGGTAGTTCTTCTCATTTGGCTTCAACTGACGAGAAGTGTATGCCACAATCTTCTTGTCTTTCATGAGAACACCACCACGTCCCTGTAAAGAAGCATCACAGAAGACTTCATAGGGATTGGACTCATCCGGAGGAGTAAGAACCGGAGCAGAAATGAGCTTCTCTTTGAGTGTTTTGAATGACACATCAAAATCAGGAGTCCAGTTGTACTTGACATTCTTCTGCAGCAAGTTTGAGAGAGGCTTGGCAATCTTGGATAAGTTCTCACCGAACCTTCTGCAATAGCTAGCGAGACCAAGGAAGCTTCGGAGTTGCTTGACGTTCTGCGGGGGTTCCCAGTTGACAATAGCTTCAACTTTCTCGGGGTTGACAGAAATACCCTCAGCAGAGATGATATGGCCAAGGTATAAGACCTTATCCAGCCTGAATTCACACTTGGAGAACTTTGCATAGAACTTGTATTCACAGAGCCTGTCCAGGACCAAACGGAGGTGCTTGGCATGGTCTCCTTCATTCTTGGAGTATACCAAGATGTCATCCAGATAGACGAGAACAAATTCATTGGTGCAGGGGTTGAATATGAAGTGCATCATCCTCGAGAAAGTCGGTGGAGCATTAGCGAGGCCAAAAGACATGACCGTGTATTCATAGGAGCCGTAGCTTGTTCTGAATGCGGTCTTGTGAATATCTTCTTCACAGATACGAATCTGGTGGTAACCCATCCGGAGATCGAGCTTTGAGAACACCTTTGCTCCTTTGAGCTACTCAAACAATTCATTGATATTTGGGAGCTGATACTTGTTCTTTATTATCTTCTTGTTCAATGGCCGGTAATCAACGCAAAGGCATTCTGTGCCATCCTTCTTCTAGACAAATAGAACACCACAACCTCAAGGAGAAGTACTAGGCCTGATTAGACCCATACGTTCTTGCTCATCGAGTTGTTTCTTCAGCTCCTTCAACTCATCAGTGAAAGGCTTGTACGGATGCCGACATGCTGGCTCGGTACCGGGCTCGAGTTCAATGACGAATTCAACTTCACGATGCGGAGGCATGCCTGGAAGCTCTTCAGGGAAAACATCTTCATACTCATTGACCAACGGAATCTGAGAAATGGCATTAATCTCTCCCTTGTCATTGAGAGAGAATAGCCTGATTGTGTTATCTCGAGAGGCGAAGATAATCACGTCTTCGTCAGGATGAGTAAGCTTGACTTCCTTATTTGCACAATCAATGTTTGCATCATGCTTGGAGAGCCAATCCATCCCAAGAATAAGATCAATGTCGGAGTTGCCGAGAACAACCGAAGAAACCAGAAAGCGGTAATCACCCATATGAATAGATACATCCAGAACATGCACCCGAGAGGACATTTGCAATCCAGGAGAAATAATGTTCAAAGGCTTTGGCAACACTTGAGTGACGAATTCATGCTTGGCAACAAATGGTCTTGAAATGAAAGAAAGCGTTGCACCCGAATCAAACAAAACTTTAGCAGGAATAGAGTTAACTGGAAGATTACCAAGTATCACATCTGAAGAATTCTCTGCTTGAGCTGCATTCATCAGATTCACTCTTGCAACCTTGGGATTGTGCTTGACAATAGCAGTGCTGACAGGTGGAGGAGGCGGAAGGCGCCTTGGGTTGGGGCACTTGTTGGCATAGTGACCCTTTTTGCCACACTTGTTGCGAACCACTTCTGAGAGAGGACGATGATAAGGAGCACTTGACTTCAAAGCTTGAAACTGAGTCTTGGACTAATTGCTTGGGTTGGGTGGGTGGGAGAAACCACGGCCACCAGAGTGCTTGTTGTTGTTGTTGTTGTTGTTGTTGTTGTTGTTGGGAGGGCGGAGCACTGGAGGAGGCAGAAGCCAAAACTTCCGCTGCTTTCCGACCACTTGGGAAGAAGAGGAGGAGTTAACAACATCTCTGATCCTCTTTTTGGAAGCTTCAACTTTGAGCTGGGCTGCCTCTTGCTTAAGGGCCATGTTATAGAATTGATCAAATTCATCCGGCTCAAACAAGGTGAGAGCAGTTGGAGTTCATCCTTCAGACCACCACGGAATTGATAAATCTTGCTCTTGGAATCTGGGATGTCTCGCTTGGCATAGCGGGCAAGGTTCTGGAACTTGACATTGTATTGATAGACGTACATGGTGCCTTGCTTCAGGTTGCGGAATTGCTCACGCATTCCTTCAATGACACTAGTTGGAATGTGGTGAGAGCGGAAATCCTTGCAGAAGTCAGTCCACAAGATTTCACGTCCCTCTCTGGAATCTTTGTACTGTTGCCACCAATCAGCGGCTTGGTCCTTGAGTTGGAAGGCGGCATACTTGACATAATCTTCAGGTCTCATGTTACTGCATTCAAAGTGCTTCTTGATGTCTGTTATCCGGTATTCAGCATCTAGCAGATCCACACAGTAACTGAACGCCTTCGGTTGGTTTGCCAGGAATTGGTTGAGAGTGGCAAAGTGAGGTTGGTTGAACAAATTTCCTTGTCCTTGGTTCCCATGATCACCTTGATTTGCTTGGTTGGCTTGAAAGTTCTGCATCATTTGCATAAGCATCTGGGTGTTCTGGTTGGTCGCTTGCATAATTGCTCTCCAGGCCTCACACTGAGGAGGAGGGGAAGGAGGACGATCAGGAACTTCTTCACCCTCTGGGTTAGCATTGGGAACCTTCTTAGGAGCCATCCTGAATGAGATGACAACTATTAGCCATTGATTGAAAATATATAAGCTGAATCAACGGCTAGAATTTGCAACATAAGTCTTCACAAGAACATTCGAACAAAATGAACGAATGTAATCCACAGTTTAATGGTACAACAATCTTCTCGAGAAGCCACTTGGGAGAACAAAAGGTAAATAAAAACAACAAGGAGCAGATAGAACAAATACAAGATAGAAACTTCGTTCGACAAATTCGTGTTGAAAGCTTATGGAACGTGTTACAAAAGGGTTTTGCAATCCCCGGATCAGCATAGCCAAGGACCCTTTAAGATGTAACTCCCGATCGGAACAAACGCCCATAAAACTACTTCACTCAATGTAGAACCCCGAACTCCATATCATGCATTCGTTGGAAGAATGCCTACGAGCTACTAGATGAACCCACCTATTAATTTCTGAAAGTTTCCAGTTATGCAATCAGGTGTTGGGGATACAGGGGAAGCACCGCGCACTCAACTCCAATCCTACATCCAGCTGTATCCATCCCTCAACACATAACCAGTTATTTCAGGAAACCGTCTACCTCGGACCTTCAGAACGCATATGCTATACAAGCTATAGCAATACTCCCAAACTACCTCCCCAGTACTGGGTGATGTTGGGGTTATCTTGCCACTAACCGCATAGAAGAGTTTTCGATGTCGGCCACCTTAAGTATTCCAGAACTGCTGCGATATATTTGTGATGACAACACCTCGGAGCTCAACTCCCCGGGACACTGCCACAACCCCTAAATGACATGAGGCATCGAGAACAATGTTCTCATCACAAAGACATCGAAACAATCCAAACAGTACTCGCGTGATCCTAAAATAAATTTTAGTGAAATTTTGAGAGTAGAAGAGATAAGTAATCGTCAGGAGTCCTCACCAGAGTGAAAAAGGGATGAGGAGTAAAAAGAAATCCTACTCTCCGATATATATAAGACTCAAAACAATTTCAAGTGTGTGCCTAGACTCAACCGTCAACGATTCGATCAATCAGTGGGGGCTCCTAGGTCGGAGAATGCTCTGATTACCAACTTGTAATGCCCAGTATGAGATTATACGTCCCACGTGTCGAGGCACGACTTAATGGCATAATATCATACTGGAATGATCTCAAGAATGGTATCTTTGCACAACTCATGTAAAAGAGGGATGAAATTGTAAAAGAGTAGTTGGCTTACACTCGCCACGCCACACAATACATTACATAAACATTCATCATCCAAATAAAATCACAGTCCGACTACGGACGAATATCCAAATGAAAGATACCATAAATGAAGCCACAAGGTCCGAATCGCCCCTAGTACAAGCCACTACTGATCCTCTGGGTAAGACACGTAGTATCGCCCACGTTCTTCGTCGAACTCCCAGTACAACTCTATGCCATCACCTGTGTAGTTCACCATGGTACCTGCATCTAGTGTTGTGTACAATCTGTGAACCACGGAGGAGTCAGCAATCCCGTTCCCGGGTAGCAAAACTATCTAAGCCTTGGGTGAGGAACAAGGCTGAAGAACAAGGTTGCAGCTGCACTAGCACTAGCTTACGTGTTTAGAGTGAGAAGAGAAAGTGCCAACGATCGACAAAGTGATCATGAAGTGATCCTATCTAAGCACGTCAAACTTAACCCCACCGTGTTCACTTCCCGAACCCCTTCGGAAAGCGACCGTCACGGATACTCACGCTGGTAGTGTATTATGAACATGGTGTCAAGTTTCTACAACCAGATATTAACAAATTCCCATCTGCCACATAACTTCGGGCACGGCTTTCGAAAGGTCAACCCCTGCAGGGGTGTCCCAACTTAGCCCATCACAAGCTCACGATCTGCGGAGTCGCAACTTCAAGGTGGGAAGACCCGAGTATTCTCGGAATCATGTGCTCAAGATATTCCGACTAAGGTAAAACTAATCCAGCAAGACCTCCCGGCGTGCCGACTCTGACATTAGTCGTGCGTATCTAGTCTCAGGCCACGATCGGATGAGCAGTACGTACAGTAGCAGCGAACTGGGTGGCACCGCAAGTGACTCTAGTTTGGACCAACACTCATGAGGAGCACTGGCCCGGGGGTTGTTAATTAAGTCCACGGGATAGCTAGTCCCTATGCAAGTTTTAGTTATTAGGCAAATGTAAAACCAATGTCGGGCCTTGCTGGAAAAGCTTTAGCTCTAAGAGGGTTATCGAGGGGGTCCCATAACCCCAACCGTGTTAGGAACACAAAATCAAGGAACATAACACCGGTTTAAACGGTTCCTAGCATGGCATGAGTGGAACAAAACACCAAGCAAGAGGCTTAGCCTTACACCCATTACCAATATATAGATGATTTGGTTTAACAGATTATATATTGTGATATCCCAACAATAACTTCAACAAGAAGCAAGAATCTTCAAGTCTTCTCCTGCAACTAGCAATGCTATAAGAGGGGCTGAGCGAAGTTTATGTAGCCAATCAAAGGATTGCTAGGTTGGGTGGTTAGAGAGGTTCATGGCAACAATAGGAGGCTGACAAACAAACACGGGCATCGAGGCAATAAGCTAAAGAGCGAGACTTCTAGCAATAGACAAATATAGTAATGATATCTGGGTCAGGTCATCTTGCTTTTTGAGTCGTCGATGGGATCGGAACCTTGCTCCTCACACTCAACCTCGGTAGGACCCTCGTTCTCGGTCTCGGCTCCCGGCTCTACTCAACATAAGAACACAAAATGACACAATATCAAACACGGTGCAATACACAATCAACATGATGCAGGTATGATGTGCGTATGCATGTGGAAGCACTTGAGCCTAAAGGAGAAGATGATGTATATAGCCTCATCTTGGAATACCAAGCGTGCCACTTGATAGAGGGGAAGATTTTGGTTCAAATCGATATAAACATCACCGGAAACGGACATACGGTTTGCAAAAGGCAAGCAAAACAATATTCACACAAAGCTGCAGTTTACAGCCACATGGCATGTTTGGAGCAAGAAATAATTATGCTACAGCACTCAAACAAGGAGACAAAGGGCATGAATGTGAAGTAGACATGTTACTTAACAAGCATGAACTTTGAACACACCCAAAAACCTACTGGAGCACATTTTACCAAGCATGGCAAGTTGCAATAAATCTATCCAGACTTGGTCAAAATCTGGGAAGGCAAAAACATCATCACGATGCTGCCTTCGGAGGCACAAAACAACATGCATATCAACTCCACTAAGTATATAAAGATCATGGACATGTAGTAGACATAGCATACTTCAAAAAACTCCATTGGAGCAACTCCATAGGAGGCATGGATCAATAGCAACAAGCTACACCAAATTGATCATGCTGATAAAAACTTGATAGGTAAAATTTATAGCAACTTGGGAGCAAGAACTAATTAAGCTACAACAAGCCATATGTGCAAGTGAGGGCATGGATGGATAGAGCATAACATGGACAACAAGGAATGATCATTTGACATACTAAAACATGCATGGATTTGAGTGAGGCATCAAGCAAACATAGCATCAGGTTAACACATTTCCAGACTTAGCAGTTTTTCCACTAAGTATAAAACAGTAACATTGACATGGCATGTTTACAAGCTTGTTTAAGGCACCTCAAGGCATATCATGGAAAGTGGTTTGCACCACAACAGAGACCATATGATGGTGTTTCTAAAACATATTGACATGTGACATGAGGACAAACACATCAATAGCAATGAGCACTTCAAATCAGCATCTCATAACAAGTTTCAGCACTTAACAGACACATGCACTTTTGCAACGGAGATTAACATGGCAATATGACACCTAACATGAATGCTACAGCAACCATTATGTAGAGCACTTCACAATGAGCATTTTGACATATCATATGCTCCATTTGGACGAACATGCACAAAGTTATCATATCTCAAACATGGCAACAAAATTACAAGTAACAACAGTTTTAAACATATAGCACTCTTGCCATGATGATTAGGTCATCAAGATTATCTCAAACGAGCAGGCCACAGTGGAACAAAATGAAGAGCATATCACCACGATCATTTTGATATATCATTCACTCAAATTGGACAAGCACACAAAAAGTTACAGCCACTCAAACATGCAACAAATTTAACAGATTCCTGGGACTTAGTAAACAAACAACCTCAAGGGGGGGGGGGGTTCGGGCGGACACGTCCGGATGACGGTGGACTTGTCCGATGGGCGGTGGATCTCTTCCACCTCGAGCAGATCGATCGATCTGCGGAGGCGCGACGGTGGAGGTTCGGGGGAGGCCGACGGCGGCAGATCCCGGCCGGGCCTGAGTGCGGTGCGGCCGGAGGAAGGGCCGGCCGCGGTGGAGGTGCGGCGGCGTGCGCGGCCCGGGGCGGCGATGGGCGGAGCCGCGCCGGCGGCTAGGGCTGAGGGCGTCGACGGCGGGGATCCGCGGAGGCGCGGCGGCGGCGTACCACCGGAGGCCGAGGGGACGGAGTCGGGAGGCTTCGGCGGCGGGCGCGGAGGCTTCGGGCCGGGCGGGCCTCCCGTGGGCCCGGCGGGCCCGGTCGGCGCGGGTGGAAGCGGGCGGCGGCGGGGCCACGTGGCGTGATGCCACTGGCTGTGGGCGGCGGCGGCTTTCCTCCGGCGCGGAGCGGACACGTCCGCCCGGCGCGGATTCCGAGGCGGGGCTGGAGGTAGGAGGAGACTAGGGTTTCGTCCCAAATTGGACGTGGGGGACGTTTTTATAGGCATAGGGAGCTAGGAAGGTCCAAATGGGGAGCGGTTTTCACCCACACGTTCACGATCCGACGACCGAGAGGATGGGAGTGGTTGTGCTGGGTTAATGGGCTGTTGTGGAGGGGGTCTTGGGCCAAAAAGAAGAGGTACTTTTAGCCCACTAGGTTAACCGTTGTAGTACCAAACGAACTCCAAACGTGATGAAACTTGACAGGCGGCCTACACGTACCAAAACAACAACGCACGACAAGTCTCACCTCATTCTGGAAACGTTACACGGCCACACACGAAAGAAGGACTCGGGGGTGCTACGGGCACATGTGTGAGTGTCGGAACTCGAAACGGACAACGGGAAGAGACGGGCAACCGGGTTCAAGTGACAACACGAATGCAATGCAATGCACATGATAACATGACATGGATGACATGCACACACGCATGCGACAAAACGAAGAAACCCGAAATGAAAGAAGAGCCCAGAATGGAATTGATGAAGCCAACGTTTCATATATTGCCATACTTGGAAGGTGTTACATCTGGGGTGTTACATTAACAGTATTCAAGAAGGTTCTGCCAAATATAATGGGACATATTGCATCTTGTGGGGAACAAAGGACAAGAAAATGAGCAGGGTACTTAACCTTCCCACACAAGACCTCAATATCTCTAACAATCCCAACTGGTGAAATAGTATCTCTATTAGCAAGCTTAATAGTAACATCAATCCCTTCTAACTCAACAGGTGCAATATCATGCATAATTTCGTTATACAAATCAAGAGGGATAATACTCGCACTAGCACCTACGTTACATAAACCATGATAGCAATGATCTCCTATCTTAACAGAGATTACAGGCAAGCCTACAAGAGGTTTATGTTTATTCCTAGCAAACAGTTTGGCTATTCTCGCAGACTCTTCTTGGAGGTAAATAACATGTCCATCTAAATCTTCTACCAATAGATCTTTAACCATAGCAACACTAGGTTCAACTTTAATTTGCTCAGAGGGTGTAGGTGTTCTAGTATTACTCTTATGAACTACAGTTGAAGCTTGAGCATGATCCTTTATCCTAACAGGGAAAGGTGGTTTCTCAATATAAGCGGTAGGTATAACAGGATCAACATTATAAGTGATAGTCTTTTCTTCAACTTTAATAGGTTCAACTACTTTTAGTTCAATAGGGGGATGGTATTTAAACCACTTCTCCTTAGGGAGATCAACATGAGTAGCAAAGGATTCACAGAAGGAAGCTACTATCTCAGAGTCAAGTCCATATTTAGTGCTATACTCACGGAAAACATCGGTATCCACAAAAGCTTTAACACAATCAAACTTAGGGGTCGTACCTGACTCCTTACCTTCGTTGAGATCCCAATCTTCGGAGTTGCGTTTAATTCTTCCCAATAAATCCCGTTTGAAATCAATAGTCTTCATCATATAAGAGCCAGAACAAGAAGTATCGAGCATGGAGCGATTATTATGAGAAAGCCGAGCATAAATTTTTTGAATGATCATTTCTCTTGAGAGCTCATGATTGGGGCATGAATATAACATTGACTTAAGCCTCCCCCAAGCTTGAGCGATGCTTTCTCCTTCGCGAGGCCAGAAATTATAAATATAATTATGATCACAATGAACCTGGTGCATAGGGTAGAACTTCTGATGAAATTCCAACTTCAGACGATTATAGTTCCATGACTCCATATCATCGCATAGCCTAAACCATGTCAATGCATCTCCCTTCAAAGATAAAGGGAAGACCTTCTTCTTGATAACATCCTCGGGCATACCTGCAAGCTTAAACAATCCACAAACTTCATCCACATAGATTTGGTGTAAGTCGGGATGCAATGTTCCGTCTCCTGTAAAGGAATTTTCAAGCAGTTTCTCTATCATACCAGAAGGAATCTCAAAGCAAACATTTTCAATAGGTGCAGTAGGTTGAGGAGCAACTCTTTGCTCTTCTGCTCGGGATGAAGATACCCCGAACAAGCCCCTCAAAAGATTTTGAGCCATAGTAACAAGTGACAATAAATTTTAGCACACTATATAAATTTTTCCTTACCAAATTCCACTTACCAAAGGCACTTCACTCCCCGGCAACGGCGCCAGAAAAGAGTCTTGATGACCCACAAGTGTAGGGGATCTATTGTAGTCCTTTCGATAAGTAAGAGTGTCGAACCCAACAAGGAGCAGAAGGAAATGATAGGCAGTTTTCAGTAAGGTATTTTCTGCAAGCACTGAAATTATAGGTAACAGATAGTTTTGTGATAAGATAATTGGTAGAAAGTGACAAAAGGTAAAAGTAAATAAGGTGCAGCAAGATGGCACAATCCTTTTTGTAGTAAAAGACAGGCCTGGACAAACTCTTATGCAAGGTAAATCGTTCCTGAGGACATATGGGAATTATCGTCAAGCTAGTTTTCATCACGATCGTCTGATTCGCGTTCGGTACTTTGATAATTTGGTATGTGGGTGGACCAGTGCTTGGGTGCTGCCCTTACTTGGACAAGCCTCCCACTTACGATTAACCTCTAATGCAAGCATCCGCGTCTACAAAAGAAGTATTAAGGTAAACCTAACCATAGCCTGAAACATATGGATCCAAATCAGCCCCTTACGAAGCAACACATAAACTAGGGTTTAAGCTTCCGTCACTCTAGCAACCCATCATCTACTTATTACTTCCCAATGCATTCCTCTAGGCCCAAATAATGGTGAAGTGTCATGTAGTAGACGTTCACATGACACCACTAGAGGAGAGACAACATACATCTCATCAAAATATCGAACGAAGACCAAATTCACATGACCACTAATAGCAAGACTTCTCCCATGTCCTTAGGAACAAAAGTAACTACTCACAAGACATAATATTTTTCATGATCAGAGGGTTATTAATATGCATAATAGATCTGAACATATGATCTTCCACCAAATAAACCAACTAGCATCAACTACAAGGAGTAATCAACACTACTAGCAACCCGCAGGTACCAATCTGAGGTTTGGGTACAAAGATTGGATACAAGAGATGAACTAGGGTTTGAGAGGAGATGGTGCTGGTGAAGATGTTGATGAAGATAGCCCTCCCCAAGATGGGAGAGTTGTTGGTGATGACGGCGGTGACGATTTCCCCCTCCCGGAGGGAAGTATCCCCGGCATAACAGCTCTGGTTGGTTTCCGCCTTGGTTCCGCCTCGAGACGGCGATGTCTGGTCCCGAAAGCCTCGTTATGATTTTTTCTAGGTCAAAACGCTTCATATAGGAGAAGATGGGCACCGTGGGCCTGCTGGCTGGACCTCGAGGCAGGGGGGCGCCCTGGGAAGGGGGGCGCGCCCCCACCCTCGAGGCCAGCCGGTGGCCCCTCTCGTGGATTTCTTTCGCCAGATATTTTTTATATTTTCCGAAACGATGTTCTGTGGAGTTTCAGGTCTTTTGGAGTTGTGCAGAATAGGTTTCCAGAGTTTGCTCCTTTTCCAGCCCTGAACTCCAGCTGTCTGCATTCTCCTTCTTCATGTAAACCTTGCATAATAAGAGAGAAAAGGCATACGTATTGTGACAAAACATGTATGAACAGCCCATAATGCAATAAATATCAACTTATAATCATGATGCAAAATGGACGTATAAGATATCGAGATTCTTGGTTGTTATGTTGACAATGAAAGTATACCGCTCAAAATGTTATTCATCTCTATTTAAAAATCGAGCTCTGGCACCTCTACAAATCCCTGCTTCCCTCCGCGAAGGGCCTATCTGTTTACTTTTATGCCGACTCATCATCCTCTTATAAAAGAGCACCAGTTGGAGAGCACCTCTGTCATTTGCATGCATTACTATTAATTAGCATTGAGTATGATCATGATCGGATCTCTTTTACCATGAATTACAATGTGTAGTTAGTCTTTGATCTTTAAAGGTGCTCTGCATATATGTTTTGCGGTCTCAGAAAGGGCTAGCGAGATACCATCTTGTTATATCATATCATGATTGTTTTTAGAAAGTGTTGTCATCCGAGGTTTATTATTATTGCTCGCTAGTTGATTATGCCATTGACGCGAGTAGACTTGAGACCTGAAAGTTATTGTGAATGTGGTTAGTTCATGATTATTGCTGAAAACCTGAATGATGGCTTACATATGTACAACAACAAGAGCAAACAGAGTTTGTCAAAGTTTTTCTTTATCACTTTCAGTTTATCAACCGAATTGCTTGAGGACAAGCAAAGGTTTAAGCTTGGGGGAGTTGATACGTCTCCAACGTATCTACTTTTCCAAACCCTTTTGCCCTTGTTTTGGACTTTAACTTGCATGATTTGAATGGAACTTGCCCGGACTGACGCTATTTTCACCAGAATTGCCATGGTGTTGTTTTTGTGTAGAAATAAAAGGTTCTCGGAATGACCTGAAAATTCACGGAGAATTATTTTGGAAAATATAAAAAATACATGCGGGAAGATCCAGACCAGGGGGCCCACACCCTGTCCACGAGGGTGGGGGGCGCGCCCCCTGCCTCGTGGGTTGCCTGACGCTCCACTGACGTATCTCCATACCCCATATATTCACTTTCGGGGAGAAAAAAACCAAAGAGGAAGAATTATCACGTTTTACGATACGGAGCCGCCGCCAAGCCCTAATCTCTCTTGGGAGGGCTGATCTGGAGTCCGTTCGGGGCTCCGGAGAGTGGAGATCGTCGCCATCGTCATCATCAACCTTCCTCCATCACCAATTCCATGATGCTCACCGTCGTGCATGAGTAATTCCATCGTATGCTTGTTGGAAGGTGATGGGTTGGATGGGATCTATCATGTAATTGAGTTAGTTTTGTTAGGGTTTGATCCCTAGTATCCACTATGTTCTGATATTGATGTTGCTATGACTTTGCTATGCTTAATGCTTGTCACTAGGGCTCGAGTGCCATGATTTTAGATCTGAACCTATTATGTTTTCATGAATATATGTGTGTTCTTGATCCTATCTTACAAGTCTATAGTAACCTACTATGTGTTATGATCCGGCAACCCCGAAGTGAAAATAATCGGGAACACTCCCGGTGATGACCGTAGTTTGAGGAATTCATGTATTCACTATGTGTTAATGCTTTGGTCCGGTACTCCATTAAAAGGAGACCTTAATATCCCTTAGTTTCCACTAGGACCCCGCTTCCACGGGAGGGTAGGACAAAAGGTGTCATGCAAGTTCTTTTCCATAAGCATGTATGACTATATTCGGAATACATGTCTACATTACATCTATGAACTGGAGCTAGTTCTGTGTCACCCTAGGTTATAACTTTTACATGATGAATTGCATCCAACATAATTCCCCATCACTCCAATACCTACGAGCTTTTCACATATTGCTTGTTGCTTATTTACTTTTTCGCTGCTACTGTTACAAAAACTACAAAAACACTACCGTTACTTTTATTGCTGCTACCACTATCTCCATATTACTTTGCTACTAAACTACCTTGCTCCAGATACTTAGTTTCAAGGTGTGGTTGAATTGACAACTCAGCTACTAATACTTAAGAGTATTCTTTGGCTCCCCTTGTGTCGAATCAATAAATTTGGGTTGAATACTTTACCCTCGAAAACTGTTGCGATCCCCTACACTTGTGGGTTATCAATTATCATGCAGGAAAAGCCAATGTCGTGGCAGATGCACTAAGTCGCAAGAGTTATGTTAACACCATCATTTCCGGAGGTTTACCCCAAGATCTAGCTGATGATCTTAGGGATTTGCAAATGGAGATAGTCCCTAGAGGTTATGTTGCCACCTTGGAAATTCAGTCCACTTTATTGGGAAAGATTCGAGAAGCCCAGAAGATGGACAAAGAGACTGCGGAAATAAAATAAAGAATGGCTGAAGTAAAGGCAGAAGGATTTCGTGAGGATGAACACGAAACACTTTGGTTTGAAAAGCGTATCTATGTGGCCAATGACCCCGAGATTAGGAAGTTGATACTACGTGAGGTTCATGATTCGCCGTATTCGATTCACCCAAGCAACACCAAGATGTACTTGGATTTGAAGCAAAAAAAATTGGTGGACCGGAATGAAGAAGGACAACACCGAGTATGTAGCAGTATGTGACATTTGTCAGAGGGTCAAGGCTGAACATCAGAAACCAGCAGGGTTATTGCAGCCGTTACCCATACCCGAATGGAAGTGGGATAAACTTGGAATGGATTTTATCATAGGACTACCCAGGACACGCTCAGGGTACGATTCTATTTGGGTGATAGTTGATCGTTTGACTAAGATAGCTCACTTTATCCCCGTGAAGACCACTTACACGAGTGCTGAGTTGGCCACGACATACATGACCATGATCGTATGTCTGCATGGAGTTCCGAGGAACATTATATCAGATAGAGGAACACAGTTTACTTGAAAGTTCTGGAAGCAGTTGCACGAAACTTTGGGTACTAGGCTAGAGTTCAGTACAGCCTTTCATCCATAGACAGCTGGACAGACGGAGAGAGTCAACTAGATTCTGGAGGACATGTTGAGAGCTTGTGCGCTCGATTATGGATCTAGTTGGGATGATAACTTGCCGTACGCAGATGTTTCTTACAACAACAGTTATCAAACCAGTTTGCAAATGGCCCCTTTCGAGGCCTTGTACGGAAGGAGGTGCAGGACATCGTTGATGTGGGATGAAGTTGGAGACCGTCAGTTATTTCGACCCGATTTGATGAAAGAGTCAGAAGAGAAGGTCAAATTGATCCGTGAAAGACTTAAGGTAGCCCAGTCCAGGCAGAAGAGTTAGGCAGATACGAAGCGCAAGGAAGTGACCTACGAAGTGGGAGATAGAGCGTATCTTCAAGTATCTCTGCTCCGAGGAGTTTAGCGTTTCGGAGTTAAGGGTAAATTGGCACCAAGATTTGTGGGACTGTACAAGGTTTTGGAGCTCAGAGGAGAAGTAGCTTATCAGCTAGAGTTCCCCGAGACTTTGTCCGAAGATGGCCGATATTCCATTACGGATACAGTGCCCCTGGAAGCAATTCAGTTAGAGAGCGGCCTGACTTACGAGGAGAAGCCCGTTAAGATTCTCGAGTTTGCCGACAGAGTTACCCGCAATAAAGTCATCAAGTTCTGCAAAGTACAGTGGAGTCACCATACAGAGGACGAAGCCACCTGGGAACGAGAGGATGATCTATGCCAGGACCACCCACACCTATTTTCTAGCCAACCCGAATCTCGAGGGCAAGATTCATCTTAAGGGGGTACGTTTGTAACATCCCAATTTTTAATTTGGATGTTATCATAGATCACTCATAAGCATTCATCATTTGAGCATTTTGAGCATGAGTTTATTTCAAAATTGATCCAAAGCTTTAAGCAACTCAAGGACCCAAGTAAGAGAGTTGGAAGTTTTCCAAAGAGGAGCCCACTAATATATTTATTTTTTCCCAAGTGGGGTTGGATCAATAATATTTTTGCCAAATTTCATTTTTCCAATATTTACAATAAGTGAGAGAAGATATATGACTTCTTCAAAAATATAATAAAATGTTGGAATTTGATTTTTGAGTAAAAATGCTTTTATTGGATTTTTATTTGCAGTTTATTATTTTAAAAATTGCATTAAACAGTTAATTTATTTATTTTAGGCATTTTAATATCAAGAAAATGTTCACTTTGTTCTAAATATTAGGTTTAGACGGTGAAATTTTTTTCTGGTATTTTTAGAATTTTTTTATATTTTTATTTGTATTTTCTATTCACGCGTATTTAAAAAAAATGTCTCGCCCGACAGGGCCAAAGGCCCAGCCGAGCCGGCCCGTTCACCACCGCCGCCTCTCCCCGTCGTGTCCGACCAGGACTCCGGCCGGAGTCCGGCCACCGCACGGCAGCCGCCGCCCCTCGCGCAAGCAATGCCCCCGTGAGGCCTTTAAAAGCCAAGCCTGCCGCCGCCTCCTCCTCACCCCCCCGCCGACGCACACGCCGCCGTCGCCGCCTGCCACCCGCTGCCGCCGCGCTAGCCACCGCCGCCGCTAGCCCCGCCGCCCCGCGAGCCGCGCCCGCACCCCGCCCTCGCCGTCGCCGCACCACCGCCGCCACCGCTGCCCATTGCCGTAGCCGGAGCTGCCGCCGCCACGCCCGTCGTCCGCCGCCGCCGACCTGCCGCCGCCCGTTAGCCTGCCCAACCCGTCGGATTCGAACCCGATCCGCTAGGTATTAACCACCGTTTTTTCGGTTTTTAGTTATGGTTTTTCGAAAAAACCTAGATAGTTTTTTTAGGAAAACCCTAGTTCATTTTCTCTCGTTTTATTATTTAACGAACGTCCGTTGTTTAGTTGCAGAAAATGAACGTTCGCAATTTAGTCTTTTCTTTTTCTGTTTATTTTTGTCGAGGACCTATCCGCGATGAATTTGTTTACAGATCGGTCCCTGATCTTCAAACCCTCGTAACTTTTTACTCGTTAGTCGGAATTAGGTGAAACCAACGCCAATTGCTTCGTTTCGATCTTATCTTTCCGGTAGCGCAACTCAACGTTGATTTTGAAAGTTTTAAAATTTTGAATTCAAACAGTTTTGTGTTTGAACTTTGTTTGATCATATCTTGAGTTTCGTAACTCTGTTTGAGTTGATTCTTTTTGCAAATCGAAGCTCTTGACCTAAAATTTCTGATAAGGCCAAATTCACTTAATTTTGGTACTGTTAGAAATTGTTTTATGTTGGAAGACAGATTCATTTTTTTCGAAGTCTTTCGATATATGTTCTTCAATTCTGTCGCATGATTTCTTATGTATGCTATTGTTTGATTGCGATAGAATTCCCGGAGTGCAAAGCGTGATAGTATGAGTCTTTAGGTTTCAGCGATCATCAGCAAGGCAAGTTCATACTTTGATCATATTTTACAATACCCAGTTTTTACTGCATTAGTTATATCCTCAAACACTTGCATGAGTAGGACTGGTTACATAATATGATGCTTTGTAGTTCATGAGGTAGGAACCCAATGACTTGAGATCAACCAAGGGAATATACAGTTTGTTACTTATTGCTTAGCCATGCTTGTAGAGTCGATTGGTATGAGTGATTTCATGAAAGTTGTGAGTGTAATAAAAACTAAGGGATTCTTTAAGGTGGAATTTAATACACATCTGGGTGGATTGGTTGCAGGGCACCTGGAGAATCTAGTGTTGTCCTAGGAAATCCCGGAGGACCCATGTGATTATCATATGGAATGCCACCCAGGCTCAAAGGGATATATCATTCATGCCTAGAAACTTCCGTTTGCAGCCACAAGCCATTATGGGCTCTGGCATAGTTGAGTATGTTTTGTGACCTCTTTCCATGGTAGACTAGCAGATGTAGCGGATGTAAGTGGTACGGTCTACCCAAGGTTAAGAGCTAATGCTTCTAAAAGACTATGTCTCGGTCATCCGTTTCTCAAACACCATGCAGTGCGAGAAATTAAAACGGAGGTGATCGAGTCTTGTGGTGAAAAGTGCACAAACCTCTGCAGAGTGTACAAACTATTCATGAGTAGCCGTGTCCCCGGTTATGGACTTTCTTGAGTATCCTGTATTTGAATTATGGACTGATCTCATCACTTTATTTAATTTGTTGGGTTAATATTGACTTAGTGTTTGGGATTGAGTTGGAGGAACCATTCTCAATTGTTCATGCTTAAATTTAACTAAGTAGTTAACTTAATACATTCCTTTGTTGTAGGAAAAAAACTAGCTTTATGCAAAATAAACCTTACAGCCTCCACCAGCCAAATATGCATATAGTTGTAGGCTTTGCTCATTATCATTACAGTGTGTTCTTGCTAGCATATTCAATGTGCTAACCTACATGGCTGCAACGTATCATGTTGCAGAGTTTTTCAGACGAAGATTAAGGTGCGATAGGTCGTTGTTATTCACTCAATGTTTGCCGTGGAGTTGGATGGACTCAACTACTCTTCATAGCTTCCGCATTTTAATTTTATTTAGATGGCATTCAGCCATTCTCATGTAATGGATATTGCCTCTTCGAGGATTTTTCGTTGTAATAAAGTGTCATTGAACCTCTGTTATAAATCCTCGAGTACTGTGTGTGTCAGCATACTGATCCAGGGATGACACTAAGCACAGAGACTTCAATTCATTGGAATTGTGGTCGCTACACTATGAGTGTTAATCACATGGCGATGTGAACTAGACTATTGACTCTAGTAAACTCTTGGGTGTTAATCACATGGCAATGTGAACTAAATTATTGACTCTAGTAAACTCTTGGGTGTTAATCACATGGCGATGTGAACTAGATTATTGACTCTAGTGCAAGTGGGAGACTGAAGGAAATATGCCCCAGAGGCAATAATAAAGTCGTTATTTTGTATTTCCTTATATCATGATAAATGTTTATTATTCATGCTAGAATTGTATTGACCGGAAACATTAATACATGTGTGAATACATAGACAAAACACTGAGTCCCTAGTGAGCCTCTACTTGACTAGCTCGTTGATCAAAGATGGTTAAGGTTACCTAACCATGGACATGAGTTGTCATTTTATAACGGGATCACATCATTAGGAGAATGATGTGATGGACAAGACCCATCTGTTAGCTTAGCATGTTTATCGTTTAGTTATAAAGATATTTCTTTCATGAATGTCAAACACATATTCCTTTGACTATGAGATAAAGCAACTCCCGGATATCGGAGGAATGCCTTGTGTGCTATCAAACGTCACAACGTAACTGGGTGATTATAAAGATGCTCTACAGGTATCTCCGAAGGTGTCT
Source organism: Secale cereale (assembly GCA_902687465.1). Lineage (NCBI taxonomy): Eukaryota > Viridiplantae > Streptophyta > Magnoliopsida > Poales > Poaceae > Secale > Secale cereale. The sequence continues at coordinate 357,813,231 of LR738709.1, forward strand.
TGTTGGGTTGGCATGCATCGAGATTAGGATTTGTCACTCGAGTATCGGAGAGGTATCTCTGGGCCCTCTCGGCAATACACATCATAATAAGACTTGCAAGCAACTGACTAATGAGTTAGTAATGGATGATATATTACGAACGAGTAAAGAGACTTGCCGGTAACGAGATTGAACTAGGTATAAGATACCGACGATCGAATCTCAGGCAAGTAACATACCGACAGACAAAGGGAATTGTGTATGTTGTCATAACGGTTCGACCAATAAAGATGTTTGTAGAATATGTAGGAGCCAATACGGGCATCCAGGTTCCGCTATTGGTTATTGACCAGAGAGGTTTTCTTGGTCATGTCTACATAGTTCTCGAACCCGCAGGGTCCGGATGCTTAGAGTTTCGTTGATGATATAATATTGAATGAGTTATGTATGTTGGTGACTGAATGTTGTTCGGAGTCCCAGATGAGATCACAGACATGACAAGGAGCTCCGAAATGGTCTGGAGGTAAAGATTGATATATATGATGATATGGTTAGGCCAAGGGTTCAAGCCCACAGGGCATTAAGTTGGTGCAAAAGGAGTTTTGCGGAGGCCAGGGGGCCAAACGCCGGAGACTCTGGCATCTGGCCTCTGGGCCAGACGCCGAGGCCCATGGCGTCTGTGCCAGACGCCAAGGATTGTGGCATTTTGTTTCGGAGTCCGAGTGGGACTCTTGCCTTCCGGGAAAAACCGACTTTGAGGAGGCTTTTGCTCCAAGTTACGACTCGAGGGCTCAACATATAAATAGAGGGGCGGGGCTAGCACCTAAAACAGATCAAGATACACCAAGTTGTGTGCCGGCAAGCCCGTACTTGTAGTTTCTCCTCCGTCTAGTTTCTGTAGTGCTTGGCGAAGCCCTGCGGAGATTGTTCTTCACCACAAACCGTCACCACGCCGTCGTGCTACCGGGACTCATCTAATACTTCGCCCGTCTTGCTGGATCAAGAAGGCGAGGACGTCATCGAGCTGAATGTGTGCTGAACGTGGAGGTGCCATACGTACGATACTTGATCGGGATGGATCTTGAAGGTGTATGACTACATCAACTGCGTTGATAAACGCTTCCGCTTAGCGATCTTCAAGGGTATGAAGATGCTCTCGCCCTCTCGTTGCTATGCATCTCATAGATAGATCTTGCGTGAGCGTAGGAGAATTTTGAAATTACATGCTACGTTCCCCAACAAGTAGGTGAGTAAAGATAGAATAGGAAATAATTACACAACCTACTAAAGTACTCGGCAAATTTAAGGTAGCATAGGTCTCACACATAGTAACGGTAACTGGGTCTCACGAACACACACCAAACTATACATACAAAGATAATTTGTGAGAAGAAAAGACAAAGCCTAAAAAAACGAGAAACACACTCGCAATACGCTAATCCACCTCTCCCCCTTTGGCATCGAGACACCAAAAAGGGCCAGAGAGAGGCACAACATCATCACATTGCTGCGTGGTCATCTGCACCTCCGTCATCGGCTAGGGGCTGCTCCGGGTCAGAGTCAGTCTAGTGGCAGTGCTGCTGAATCCATTCCTCGTCATCTATGATCTATCCTTCAGAGCCGCTGACTACCGTGGCACCAAGCTGACGCGTGAGCTCCTTATGACGGGTCCTGGACTTCTTCTCAAACACATGGGCCATGTACTGACCATGAGACTTCATGCAGAACAACTTCTTCATCTTCCTTTTGAGCTTCTTTGCCCAAGAGGGATCTGCTCCAGATGGCACATAATCATCATCATCATCCTGATAAACCTCTGCCTCAGCATCATCAACACCAACCGGAATATCAGAACGAGTGACCGGAGTGTTCTAGATATCCTTCCTCCTAAACCTCTTGACCTCGTGAGAGACCAACTCACCAGTCTCCAGCTGGTACCCAACATAGGTGTGCTCCCAAGTCTTCTCAATGAGGAACATGATATAAGGAGCATAGACAGGACACTTACGCTCAGAGATGGAAGACTTCGGTTCAGACCACATGACATGAGAGATATCCAATGTTTCTCTAGTGTTCTTCTCCTTCTGATGCTGGCAGAAAAGTAGCATGTCCACAAGATATGAGTGAACCATATCCAGGTTCCCAATATGAGGGAAGATAGTCTCCCTGAAGATGTGATGAAGGATATCCAGAAAAAACAGGCAGCTCATACATCTCCTTCTTAGTCTCTGCGTTGACCTTCACAGTTCAATAAGGCCATAAGTTCTTATTGTGAGTGGTGGTGGCATTGTGATGAGGTCGAAAGCCAACCGAACTCTTAAGCCCGAGATTTTCAACACCAAGAAGCTCCATGAAAGATTTCCACTTGACCACCAGATGCCTACCATTAGTCATCCAAGTCAAACTCCTTTCTGCATCGGTGCCAAGATGGACAGGCATAAAACTGAGCCACCAGATCTGCATCAAAGCCCTTGTTGAATGACATGATGTCGAGAAATGTTCATCTCTTTGCACATCTCTAGAGCTTCGCCGAAGTAAGCAATGTCCTTTTCCAAATGATCGATGTCGATACTGCGAACATCAACAAAGAGATTCTTCTTGGCCTTGAGCACATCAAAGTAGGTTGCATATTGAAAGTGGTTCCAGAACGAACGGTTGACAAGGGCAGGCTCTTGCTCATGCTCATAGGGATTGCGCCGACGCCTATCCCAAAACTTCTTGTTTGATATTTCAGTGCAGACTTGGCCTTCTTGACTGGCTTCTTTGAAGTACTCTAGCACGGCTGCTGAGAGTGAGACGTCATAGCACTTGAGGAAGGAACACTAGCAGAGCCACTTGCAGAACCACCTGCTGCCTCAGAGGTGCGATAGCGCTTTGAACCGGTGCGCCCGGGGTTCATGCGATGGGCAGGATGTTCTGAAGGGCCATTTCCTGGAGCCAAACACACAAACATGAAAAACAACACGAACGAACGAGCATAAGTCACAAGAAAAAGAAACAAAAATCAATATTTGGTAGGAATATTGTGGATGTTGGCCTCCAGCGGTAGTACCGCATAGAATAGGCGGTAGTACCGCCTCCAACGGTAGTACCGCTCCAGGCGGGGGAACATCGGTTCCCAAGATGCCATGTACAATCCGGTACTACAAGGAGGCTAAAATAAAATAAAATAGTCTCACCAAAGATCAATCCTAGCAGTTTAGAGGTCTTCACCATCCTACTCAAGCCTTGATTTGGGCAAAAATCACGGAATGCACGCCTATTTCCCCTAAGAACCTAGATCTGAAAACTAGAAGCAACAAGAAGGAAACAGGGGGGGCAATACTGGCATCCATGGCTTGACGAAGGGGTGGGTATCGATCCCGCCGAAGGAAAAGGTGAAGCACGGCCCGGAGAAGGCAGCCCACCGGCGACCTCGTGCGGCTTGTTCTTCGTTGGAGACGAGAGCGAGCTGGGGGCGAATGGGTATGGGGAGAGAAACTCCCCGACCACCCACTTAACCCCAAGGTTTCGACCCGCAGAGGTAGTACCTCTCGGGCGGGCGGTAGTACTGCTTATGTTACTAAGCGGTAGTACCGTGCGCCCTAGCGGTAGTACCGCCTAACTCGGAAAAAGAGCTCTAGACTGACTTTTTGCTCACGATTTCTTTTAGAAAGAAAACCACCTGGCTCAAAGAAAGAGGATCACAAGAGATCAAAGGTAACACCACAAGCACAAGCACAACAACAAGGAGAAAACAAGACAACAAACACACAACTCTCGAAAGAGAGGGTAGTGGCCGAGGCCACCTATGTTTGAGTGACGTGGTATGGCATCATGAAGATTTTAACCTTGGGCCCATGACCACTACTCATCTTTGAAGCACATATATACCATCAACAATGGTAGATGTGAAAGATTTGATTGATTTATGGATAATGGGGTGCGGGAAAGTTCATTGAGAGAACAACACTCCATGCCTACATCTAAACAAGATAACACGATGAGTATGGGGAGGTGTGCACCGCTTCAACCACATTACTCAAATATGTGATATTTAGTTCATGCCTTAACTCACGTAATCTTGCTTCATCCAAAGGCTTCGCGAAGATATCTGCAAGGTTATCATGAGTGTTGACATAGTGAAGATCAATTTGCCCTCGCCGAATATGCTCCCAGATGAAGTGATACCGAATCTCAATATGCTTCCTCTTGAAGTGTTGCATCGGTTTGAGAGAAATCTTTATGGCACTTTCATTGTCACACCAAAGAGGCACTTTGTCACAAGTGACACCGTAATCCTTTAAAGTTCGCCTCATCCATAAAAGTTGATCACAACAACTGCCGACAGCCACATACTCGGCTTCGATGGAGTAGAGAGATACACAACTTTGCTTCTTGGAAGACCAACTCACCAAAGAGCAACCAAGAAATTAGCACCCTCCGTAAGTTGAATTCCTATCCACTTTGTCTCCCGCCCAATCCGAATCCGAGAAACCTACAAGGTTGAAGTTTGCTCCTCTTGGGTACCATAAGCCAAAGATTGGGGTATGAGCCAAATATCGAAAGATTCGCTTTACAACCACAAAGTGACTTTCCTTAGGTGAGCTTGAAACCGTGCACAAATTCCCACACTCAACATGATATCCGGTCTAGATGCACAAAGGTAAAGCAAGGATCCAATCATAGAACGATATACCTTTTGATCCACCGCTTTACCATTGGGATCAATGTCAAGCTGACACTTGGTAGGCATTGGAGTAGTAGCCGCCTTGACATCACTTAGATTGAATCTCTTGAGCATGTCTTGAGTGTATTTGTCTTGTTTGATGAAGATTCCTTCTCTTCTTTGTTTGATTTCGAACCCGAGGAAGAACTTAAACTCTCCCATCATGGACATCTCAAACTCCGCGGTCATGAGTGCGGCAAACTCATAATTGAAAGCTTTGTTAGGTGAACCAAAGATAATATCATCAACATATAGTTGGCATACAAACAACTCCCCTTTGATCTTCTTAGTAAAAAGAGTGGGGTCGATGTTCCCAATTTCAAACCCACGAACTTGCAACAGCTCGGTAAGATTCTCATACCACGCACGTGGGGCTTGTTTAAGGCCATAGAGCGCCTTATCGAGTTGATACACATGATTGGGGAACATAGGATCCTCAAACCCCGGGGGTTGTTTGACATACACCAAATCATTAAGAGGACCATTAATAAAAGCACTTTTCACATCCATTTGTTGCAATTTAAAGTTATGATGAGAAGCATAGGCAAGCAACAAACGAATAGTTTCAAGGCGAGCAACGGGGGCAAAGGTTTCACCGTAGTCGATACCCTCGACTTGGGAGTAGCTTTGAGCCACCAAACGAGCCTTGTTGCAAATGACAATCCCGTGAGCATCTTGCTTGTTTTTGAAGATCCATTTGGTTCCAATGACATTATGGTTCTCCTTCGGCCTTGGCACCAAATGCCACACCTTGTTGCGCTGAAACTTATGGAGTTCTTCATGCATGGCATTGAGCCAATCGGGGTCTTTGAGCGCTTCATAGACCTTTTGGGGTTCAACACAAGAGACAAACGCATGATGAGCACATTAATTTGCTAATTGTCTACGAGTTCTTACCCCCTTTGTAATGCTTCCAAGGATATTCTCCATGTGATGCTCTTTAGAAGCGAACCTGGAAGCAACTTTGGCAGCACGGCGCTCCAATTGCTCTTAAAGTGTTAGTTGAGGAGCTATAAGTTGATCATCTTGAGTGTCGTCATGAGCTTGTTCTTGATCTTGAGCTTGCTCTTGATCTTGAACATGCTCGGGAGAGGGAACTTGGCCTTGTGCATCACTTGGTGGATCAACACCATCTTGCGGTTGATCTTGCACTTGGCCTTGTTCATCGGGTTGAGGGCCTTCACTTTGTTCTTCGGAAGCGTGTGGGTCTTAGGTTAGTGATGGTTCCACTTGAGTGGAACATTGTCCTTCTCCTTCGGCCACAAGGGGTTTGTCAATGGGTAGGATATGACCAACACCCATTCTTCTTATGGCTTGAGGAAGAATTTCATCACCTAGATCACAAGTACCACTTTGCTCCACTTGGGAGCATTTATTCTCATCAAACTCCATGTTACACGTCTCCTCAATGAGTCCGTTGGACTTGTTGAGGACACGGTAAGCATGAGAGTTTGTAGCATAACCAACAAATATGCCCTCATGAGCTCTAGCTTCAAATTTAGACAAACAAACACCTTTCTTGAGTATGAAACACTTACAACCAAACACCCGGAAGTACTTGAGGTTGGGCTTGTTACCGGTAAGTATCTCATATGGAGTCTTGTTCAAGCCCTTGCGGAGATAGAGCCGATTGGATGCATGACAAGCAGTGTTGATGGCTTCGGCCCAAAAGTTGTACGGAGACTTGAACTCCGCCATCATGGTCCTTGCCACGTCCATCAAAGTCCGATTCTTTCTCTCCACCACACCATTTTGTTGAGGGGTATAAGGTGCGGCATATTGATGCTTGATCCCCTCATCATTAAGGAACTCATCCAAGGTGTAGTTCTTGAACTCATTGTCGTTGTCACTTCGAATCATCAAGATCTTTGCATCATGTTGACGTTGAGCTTCATTTGCAAAGTTGATGACGGTTTGTTGGGTCTCACTCTTCCTCTTGAAGAAGTATACCCAAGTGTATCTTTAATAATCATCTACAATCACCAAGCAATACTTTCTACCCCCAAGACTATCAAAGGATGGAGGCCCAAAGAGATCCATGTGAAGGAGCTCTAAAGGTCTCATCGAGTAGATGATAGTCGTAGGAGGGTGAGCCTTCTCATGTAGCTTTCCTTTGATACAAGCACTGCAAGCACGATCTTTGGCAAAACTAACATTTTTTAGTCCACGGACATGGTCCCCCTTGAGAAGACTTTGCAAAATTCTCATATTTACATGGGCTAAACGGCGATGCCAAAGCCATCCCACATTAACTTTAGCCATTAGGCATGTTGCAATTTTGGTGGGTCGCTCCGAGAAGTTAACCACATAGAGACCGTTCTCGACATGCCCAACAAAGGCTACTTTAAGAATGTAGCGAAGCCCATGAGTGCAAGTTGACGAACGGAAAGTAAATTGTATGTAAGGGACTCAACAAGCATGACTTTCTCGATCGTGAGATCATGAGAAACGACAACCTTGCCAAGACCCAATACCTTAGAAGATGAAGCATCACCCCTTCGACATTGGTGGCCGTAGATGAACCTTTGTGCACATCCACCACCAAGTCTTTGCTTCCAGTCATATGATTTGTGGCTCCACTATCGAGCAATCATGAACCCCCACCTGAAGCAGACTCCTACAAGAGATCAATGCTTGGATTTAGGTACCCATTTTGTAATGGGTCCTTTGAGGTTAGTAACAAGGGTCTTAGGAACCCAAATACACCATTCAATGTACTCATAAGAAGAACCAACAAATTTAGCAAAAACATGTCCATCACTCGCTAGGCATAACACATGAGATGGGTTAAAGTCGCCGGCTTTGTTGGAAGGAGCGGAAATGTTTTTATTGACTCCACTACCCTCCACATTGTTCTTCTTTTTCTTAGGAGTACCCTCTCCCTCTTTCACTAAGGTTTTCTTGAGAGGAGGAGGTTGCTTGGTATTGTCGTTCTTCTTCTTCTTGGGCTTGAGTGCAAACCCAATTCCTTCCTTGGCAAAAACTTCCTTTTGATTGCTCAAAAGATCGTTGAGGTTCTTCTCACCTTGTATGAAAGACACAAGGCCTTTCTCAAGTTGCTTCTTTAACTTGGCATTCTCTTCAACAAGATGCACATGCTTGCAACATGGGTTAGTAGCATTTGCATTATCAATTAAAACCATGCGAGGAAAAGTGGCTTTCTCCTTTGTTAGCAAAACTTGAAGTTGATCATGAGACTCTTTGAGGATATCATGTACACTCTTCAAGACCTTGTGAGCCTTTTCAAGTGTATCAAACTCCTCCTTGAGTCTAGCATGGTCAACCACAAGTTTTGCCTTCTCGGAATTGAGCACACGAGAGACAACTAAAACATAATCGAGATCTTTCCTTAATTTAGCATGATCATCATTGTGTGACTCCTCAGGAGTCAAACGTAAACCACGCTCTTCCTCAAGTGCATTAGAGAGATCCGATATCTCATCGGCATACTCTCGACTATGACCCTCCATTTTAGAGATGGTCTCCTTGTGAGCCTCGATCATGTCATTGGCTTCACCAAGTTGTTCCAAGAGAGCAACAAAGTGCTTCTTGGGTTTACCTTTGAGCTTACTCATAAAAAACTCAAATTCATTTTCCTCCTCCTCCGCCCCCTCACTCTCATCAATGCAATCCGTGAATGAAGGATTAGAAGTGATGGTAGAATTGATGTTGGGGGTTACCTTGTTAGTGGCTTTAGCCATGAGGCATTTGGCGGTGATGTTCTCATTTTGTGAGTCGAAGAGGGATGACCGTGGAGTTATTTCTATAGCAACGGTGGCCATGGTAACCATCTCGTCATCTTATTCATCATCGTCATCCTCATCATATTCTTCTTGGGCCACCAATCATTTGGGAGCAGTCTTCTTGGTGAAGTTGTTCTTGTTGGCATAAGACTTGGCCTTGTCCTTTTGGATAAGCTTGCCTACATTGTCTTCTCTTTTCTCATATGGGCAATCTACAACAAAGTGACTCACATTGCCACAATTGTAGCACGTCCTCACTCGTTGCTTGCCCTTGAAGCCACTTGAGTTGTTCTTGTTGAAGTTGGACCTTGAATTCTTCTTATTGCCCCAAAATTGCCGTGATGCAAGAGCCATGTGCTCATGATAGGCATATTTGGTGTCTTCTGGGCAACACTCATCTTCACCCTCTTCATCCTCTTCTTCCACATAAGCCTTAGCCTTCAATGCAAGGTTGGGCTTCTTTGATCGTTAAGCACGCAACACCACATTGTCGGCGGTCTTGTCCAAGATCCTCATGGCAACGAAATCATCCAATACTTCACTTGAGGACAAGGCGTGGAAGTCAAGTCTTTGGCGGATGACCGAGGACATGACCTTGTGGTAAGGCATCATGGCCTTGAGAAACTTGCGCTTGATACAATTGTCATCTGTATCCTTGCTCCCATGATCTCGAAGTGAGACCCCACGAGTGGTTAATCTCCGATAACGTTTACGAGGATCTTCATCTTCGAGCATGGCAAACTCATTGGCTTCATCTTGCACAACTTCATAGTTTGAGTATTGAATGCTTCCGCTCCCCTTGTACAAGGAGCCAACATGCTCCCATGCTTCCTTGGCCACGGAGAAGGGTCGAAGATTTGCAATATCTTCTGGAGGGGCGGCTTCTTGAAGAATGCAAAGAATGGACTCGTTGAGTTGATGATCCACAGCTTCTCTTGGAGTTAAGTTGTAAGGATCATGTGGGTAGAAACCTTGCTCAATGATTCTCCAAAGATTAGTAGAACAATGGTTTAAATGACGTTCAAAACAAAATGTCCAAGTAGCAAAATCAGAATTTTTCACAAACTTAGGAGGAGGACCAACTGAATTTAGATGCGAGGTGGGAACGGGTCCTCCATAATTGATGGGAGGTGCGGAATGAGCAAAGATGCCACTCCCATTCTTAGTCACCGGGACTTGCTCACTACTAGCTTCTCCCTGATTGGGAATAGCATCCGACACATTGTTAGTGGGACGAACCACTTCCAACGGTGCAGTGGGTAATTTAAGACCCTCAAGAAATTCTTTGAACATTCCTTTGACCTCGGTCGTTAGTAAGTCTTTCAATGTGTCCAAAGCCACATTGAACTCCTCACGAGAGACCGAGGGTCCCCCATCGGACATAGACAAGGACAGATTTCCATCGGAGTGTCCTTCCATCTCGACTATGTTGTCACCCATACTCTTTGGACGGTAAAGTCCTTAATAAAGAGAAGAGGCTCTGATACCAATTGAAAGGATCGATATGTTTGACTAGAGGGGGGGTGAATAGGCAATTAACAATTTTTTGCTTTTCTTGACCAAATTAAACTTAGCAACAAAATAGGTTGTCTAGATGTGCAACTACGTTGGCAACCTATATGATGCAACAATAACAAGCATACAAGGAAGCAAGGAATAAAGCACAATAAAACTTGTACAAGTAAAGGTAAGAGATAACCAAGAGTGGAACCAGTGGAGACGAGGATGTGTTACCGAAGTTCCTTCCCTTTGAGGGGAAGTACGTCTCCGTTGGAGTGGTGTGGAGGCACAATGCTCCCCAAGAAGCCACTAGGGCCACCGTATTCTCCTCACGCCCTCACACAATGCGAGATGCCGTGATTCCACTAGTGGTGCCCTTGAAGGCGGCGACCGAACCTTTACAAACAAGGTTGGGGCTATCTCCACAACTTAATTGGAGGCTCCCAACGAAACCACAAAGCTTCAATACAATGGAATATGGCTTCGAGGTGACCTCAACCATTTAGGGTTCTCAAACACCCAAGAGTAACAAGATCCGCAAGGGATTAGTGGGGGGAATCAAATTTCTCTTGGTGGAAGTGTAGATCTGGGCCTTCTCAACCAATCCCTAGAAAATCAACAGGTTTAATTGGCTAGGGAGAGAGATCGGGCAAAAAGAAGCTTTTGGAGCAACAATGGAGCTTGGGGGAGAAGAGGTGAGTCTTCTTGAGGAAGAAGATCCCTTTATATAGTGGAGGGGATAAGTGAACCGTTACCCCCTTTTGTGCCCGCACAGAGCGGTACTACCGCTGGGTGGAGCGGTACTACCATAGGTGGCAGCGGTACTACCGCGGGCCCTAGTGGTACAACCGCCATGTGTTAGTGTACAAAAGTAGGGGCTCTCTTTTGTACCCCTTACTTGTGCACGGGCAGTCAGAGCCACGCCTGCGGCCACACCTAACATGTCATAGGAGGGAAACCAAAGCACATGACTACCAGAGCAGCGCCAAGACAGTGGCGCAAGAAGGCCAAGCAACAAGATAGGCTTCCCCCGACAAGACCCTTGCCGTGGCGGCCTGCACGACCCCGGTAAGAACCCTTGCCGGGGAAACTCACCCAACGCCTTCATTGCAGCCACCCTTGAGCCTAGGAGCTCCGACACCATCAACAACATTGGAACCAAGGCTCGGGAAACGCCTGCGTGATGGCGTGCAGATCTTTGTGAAGACAAAGGGTCTACGAATCCTAGATGAGAACCAAAAGACAAGACGACCAGAAGGCTCCTTGCCGAGGATGCCCACGAGGCCCCGGCAAGGCTCCTTGACGAAGATACCCCCAAAGCCCCGGCAAGCCTCTTGCCGACGGCGCTCACAAAGGCCCCGGCAAGACCCTTGCCGGGAACAGACGCAAGACCGCGGCAAGCCCTTGAAGCCCCATCATCGCCCAGCTCGGCGGCCGACCTACTAGCCCAGTCAAGTACCCACTTGGCAGTACGTGGTTCGTGATCCAGCTAGTCAAGCACTTGCTTGGTGGCATGCAGATCTTCGTGAAGACCATACCACCACGCCATCTCAGCTGCCTGCCAACCTACATGGTGATGAATTCCTCGTTGGCCTGGATGCCCATCGGAGCCAGACAGAGCGGCGGCGGACGGGACGGGCCTCATTGCTGTCCCCGATAAAGCAAGTGGACACCTAAGTAGCTCATTTAATGCGTCTTGTCCCACAATGGCATGATATAAGCTTGTAGACTGTATACCTTTCCACCTCCTGTGGGCCACTGTGGCAACCCCTTTTGACTATAAAAGGAGGCCCGAGGCATATTGGAGAAGGATTCGGATCTTTTGGACTAGGCACGCACCGTAGCTAGTTCAAGAGTTCAAGAACACTCAAATACACATCAAAGCAGGACTAGGGTATTACGCATCTTCGCGGCCCGAACCTGGGTAAACGATCCTTGAGTAGACTCCTAGACCCGCTCTTTTCACAACCCCGCTCCCGTCAACCGTAGAAGGGATTCCAGTGATCCCATAGGTGTCGATCGGTTCGTCCCCGACATCTTTGGCGCGCCAGGTAGGGGAGCGCAGTTCTGAAAATCCGGTGTAGCAGTTAGTTTAGCAGTACTTCGTCGCCATGGCTCCCCAGAAGAAGACGATCACGACGATCGATTCATATGGAGCCAAACGGCCCGTGCCGGTGCGGGCGGGCGACGGGGTGGTCGCGGATGGAAGCCGAGGCGCGGCCCGCGAACACCCACGTCGCTCTAGCAGCCGAAGCTTGGCAAGCGGCGTCGTTTGTACACAAGACAACGAACCGCGCGCCGCCAAGTCCAAAGGCGGAACCGGGCCCCCCGCAGGCGGCGTGGGGCCCTCCAAGAGCGGCGTCGTGCCACGCACGGGCAGCGCGGCGACTTCCAAGACGCCCACGCTGGCGCCCACAATGCGCTCCTCCCAGCTCGTGCGCGATGAGGAGCGTCGCCACACTGGTGACCCCGGGCGCCGCCGCGGAAAGAGCCATGCACATCATTCGCGGGACATAGAAGACCAACATGCTCGCCGAGGTGCTGGCCAAAACGGTGTACAGCCGTAGGGCCGTGATAGAGCTCCTTCTAACGTGGTTACAAGTCAGAGCGCATCACGGTCTATGCAGCTTTCGCGGCCGCCCACATCGGCGGAGGCCTTAGCGCACGCGCAGTTGCTCCTCGACTTCCCTCCTGCTGCGGAGAAGCTCGACGAGTGGAGATCGACCATCCGGAGCCTCAACGGCATCGCCAACAAAGACAAGCTGCGACCAGCGGGGCCCTCAGGCCGACGCTCTATCGAGCCACCGCACGCCAGTGGTGGAAGGACCGGAGGCGCTGTAGCCACGGTGCATTCTTCCCCTCCTCGCCAGTTACCACAGGCACTGGTCCGTCGGGACGACACTTGTGATAACATTGCCATAGCATCGTCCGACCCGCGGACCCACCGCGATCAGTGCCAGGTTCTTCGGGAGCGAGCCCATGAAGGAGCTCGAACTAACATCGAGCGCCGGCGCGAAGCACGCCATCAGTTAGATAGGCGGGCAGGGCCCACTACGGACCACCCAGCACCGGGAGGCCCTGGAGGCTTACCTTACGAGGTAGGTTGTCCAGCCTTTACCCGTGAGTTACGGCAGTTCCAGTGGCCCACTCACCGCACATTCGAGCCTGACGTCAGCGAGAAGTACAATGGCAAGACTCACCTGTTGATGGTCCCCAAGTGCAGGGAATCATCGTAGCAATTCCCAATGGAGGAAGTGATAAGTATGGAGTGTCGAACCCACAAGGAGCTAAAGGTAAGATCAATATTCTCTCCAGTACTATCTGCCACTAATACGACTCTATGTACACCGAACGTTTGCTTCCAACTAGAAACGAGAAATAAAACTACGTTGTGGGTATGAAGAGGATAACTTTGCATGATATCGGAGAGCTAAAATATAAAAGTAGGTGCTGTTATCATAAAGGTAGAATATATTACTAAATATCATACATAGCGAGTGTGGAATAATGATGGATCGGTGTGCGGAATTGTCCTAGGCAATTGTTAACAAGACCAGTAGTCGTCATTGCAATTTCATATGAGGGAGAGGCATAAGGTAACATACTTTTTCTTCTTGGATCATATGCACTTATGATTGGAACTCTAGCAAGCATTCGCAACTACTAAATATCATTAAGGTAAAACCCAACCATAGCATTAAAGCATCAAGTCCCCTTTATCCCATACACAACAATCCCCTTGCTCAGGTTTATGCTTCTGTCACTCAAGCAACCCACTATAAGCGAATCATGAACGTATTGCAACACCCTACAACGGGAATCCCTCATGCTTGCGCGACACAGAGGGCACCATAGGACAGCACCAAAATAAAGCATACAACTCGTACCAATCTAGATCATCAATCAACCCAAAGACAAAGGATATCTACTCAAAACATCATAGGATGGCAACACATCATTGGATCATAATATGTGGCATAAAGCACCATGTTCAAGTAGGGATTACAGCGGGGTGCGGGAGAGTGGACCGTGTAAAAAAGATGAGGATGGTGATGTTGATGAAGACGATCACCGCGACGATGATTCCCCTCCCGATGGCACTCCAGCGCCACCGAGAGAGAGGAGGAGAGGTTCTCCCCCTTGTGCTTCCTCCTCCATGGCCTCCCCTAGATGGGGAGTGGTTCTCCCTTTGGTCCTTGGCCTTTATGGCGATGATGGCCCCTCCGGGATCCTCCTCCATGCCCTCCGGTGATGATGGCCCCCTCCGACAGGGTGCCAGAAAGGGCCTAGATACATTTCTCATGGTTACAGAGGCTTGCGGCAGCGGAACTTCCGATCTAGGTTATTTTCTGGAGGTTTCTGTATTTATAGGACTTTTTGGCGTCGGTCTCACGTCCAGGGGGTCTCCGAGTCGTCCACGAGACAAGGGCCCACGCCCAGGGGGGTGGGCACGCCCCCACCCTCGTGTATAGCCCGGGACTCTTCTGGCCGAACTCTTTTACTCCAAGGGCTTCTTTTGGTCCATAAAAAATCATAAAAAATTGGCATGTCAATTGGACTCCGTTTGGTATTCCTGTTGTGTAAAACTCAAAAACAAGGAAAAACATAAACTGGCACTAGGCTCTAGGTTAATAGGTTAGTCCTAAAAATCATATAAAATAGCATATAAATGTATATAAAATATCTAAGATGGATAATATAATAGCATGAATACTTCATAAATTATAGATACGTTGGAGATGTATCAGCATCCCCAAGCTTAATTCCTGCTCGTCCTCAAGTAGGTAAATGATAAAAGAAATAATTTATGAAGTGTGAATGCTAGCAGGTGCACAAGTTTGATCAATGATAATTTCAATCACCTTTTCTAGCATCATTATGTGTCATAACATTAGCTCATCTCATAAAACTTTTCATGATCAAGTAACAAGCTATTCACATGTTAAAGTATAGATCAAAAACTTTCTTGAAAACTAACAAGCAGTGCTCTTAGTCATCAAACAATTGCAATTCATCTTATTTTTGGGAAGGGTCTATGTAAGAGCTTTGATTCAACAAACTCCACATACTCAACTATCATTTAATCTTTCACAATTGCTAACACTCATGTGATATTTATGGGTTCAAAGTTTATGGGAAAAAGTGTAAAAAGGAAAGGTGACGATCACCATGACTCTTGTATAAGGGTAGAAGATAAAAGTAAAAGATAGGCCCTTCGCAGAGGGAAGCAGGGGTTGTCATGCACTTTTATGGTTGGATGCACAAAATCTTAATACAAAAGAATGTCACTTTATATTGCTGCTTGTGATAAAGATCTTTATTATGCAGCCTGTCGCTTTTATTTCTTCCCTATCACAAGTTCGTATAAAGCTTATTTTCTTCGCACTAATAGATCATACATATTTAGAAAGCAATTTTTATTGCATGCACCGATGACAACTTACTTGAAGGATCTTACTCAATCCTTAGGTAGGTATGATGGACTCTCATGGCAAAATTGGTTTAAGGGATGTTTGTAAGCACAAGTAGTATTTCTACTTGGTGCAAAGAATTTGGCTAGCATGAGAGGGAAAGGCAAGCCCAACATGTTGGATAATCCAAGACAATATAACATTTCGGATATAGCAAAACATAACCCATTAAATTGTCTTCCTTGTGCAACATCAACCTTTTAGCATGTCATATTTTAATGAGTGCTCACAATTACAAAATATGTCCAAGATAGTATATTTATATGTGAAATCTCTCTTCCTTCAATATTCTTTCATGAATTGTTCAAGTGACCAATTCTGCGTTTGCTAACTTTCAATAAGTTTACTACCTATACTTATTATGTGTGAAGTCATTACTCCACATGGTATAAGCATATGAAACATATAAAAATTCAGATTTATGATATTCAATTCATTCAACCATTTACTCATAGGATGTACGTGAAGCACGTGAGTAAATGACAAACTACTCCAAAAGATATAAGTGAAGGACACTGAGTAGTCTAATAATCAACTAGCCATGAGAGGATTCTTTTTCATTCAAGATTTTTGGTCCAATGATTTTATTTAAACAACAAGTAAAATTGAAAATACGCTCCAAGCAAAACACATATCATGTAACGAATAAAAATATAGCTCCGAGTAAGGTATACCAATAGTTTTGAAGACGAAAGAGGGGATGCCTTTCGGGGCATCTCCAAGCTTAGGCCCTTGAGTCTTCCTTGAATATTACCTTGGGGTGCCTTGGGCATCCCAGCTTAGGGTATTTCCACTCCTTATTCTCCTCATATCGATATCTCACCCAAAACTTGAAAACTTCAACCACACAAAACTTAACGTAACTTCGTGACATAGGTTAGTATGATAAAGAGTAAACCATTCACTTTGGTACTGTCAAAGACAAGGTTCATGATTGTTCTCACACAATTCCTACTGTACCATATCATTTCTACAATTTATATTGAGAAATATAAGCCATAGAAACTAGAAAACAAGCAAACTATGCAATGAAAACAGAATCTGTCAGAAACAGAACAGTCTGTAATGATTTGAACAACAACCATACTTCTGCTACTCAAGAAATTATGAAATGAATTGGTGGACGTGAGGAATTTGTCTATTAATCTTCTGCAAAAAGAATCAACCTAAAAGCACTCTTCTGTAAAAAAAAAATGGCAGCTAGTCCCGTGAGCGCAAAGTTTCTGTTTTTTTACAGCAAGATCACATTAACTTTCACCCAAGTCTTCCCAAAGGTCTTACTTGGAACTTTACTGAAACAAAAGCTATAAGACATGATTACTATAGTAGCTTAATCATGTAAACACAAAAAAACAGTAAGGGTAAATATTGGGTTGTCTCCCAACAAGCGCTTTTCTTTAATGCCTTTTAGCTAGGCATGATGATTTCATTGATGCTCACATAAAAGATAAGAATTGAAACATAAAGAGAGCATCATGAAGAATATGACTAGCATATTTAAATCTAACCCACTTCCTATTCCTAGGGATTTTGTGAGCACATAATTTATAGGAATAAGAATCAACTAGCATAGGAAGGCAAGACAAGTATAACTTCAAAACTTTAAGCACATAGAGAGGAAACTTGATATTATTGCAACTTCTACAAGCATGTATTCCTCCCTCATAAAAAAATTCAGTAGAATCATAAATGGGTTCAACAATATAACCATCACATAAAGCATTCTTCTCATGATCTACAAGAATAGAAATTTTACTACTCTCCACATAAGTGAAATTCTTCTCATTCGGAATAGTGGGGGCAAACTCAAAATAGTGGAATTATTACTAACTAAAGTTGACACTCTTCCAAATCCACTTTAGATGATAGTATTATTCATACTCCAAAAGATATAAGTGAAGTTCATGGAGTATTCTAGGATTAATAAAGACTAGCAAATATCCAAGCTCAAAATATATAAGTGAAGCACACGAAGCATTCTATAAAACCGTACTCAAAAGATTTAAGTGAAGCACAAAGATCATTCTATAAGATCATACTCAAAAGATATAAGTTAAGCACATGAAGAAATATATAAATCAAGGAAGGGCTATTTCATACTAGCATGGTTCTTAAATAAAAATAAATAAAAACACAAGGGACACAAATCATGTGAACAAAACAAAAACGGAGGTATACCGATAATTGTTGAAGAAGAAAGATGGGATACCAACCGGGGCATCCCCAAGCTTAGATGCTTGAGTATCATTGAAATATTTACTTGGGGTGCCTTGGGCATCCCCAAGCTTGAACTCTTGCCTCTCTTTATTCTTCTCATATTGATAGCTCCTCGATCTTCTTACACTTCATCCACACAAAACTTTAACAAAAACTTTGTGAGATCCGTTAGTATAATAAAGCAAATCACTACCTTTAGGTACTGTTGCAAACTTATTCCAATTTCATATTATCACTTTATTTACGGTATTCCAACTTCACCATGGTTCATACCCCCCGATACTACCCATAGATTCATCAAAATAAGCGATCAACAAATAGAAAACAGAATCTATCAAAAATAGGATAGTCTGTAGTAATCTGGAAGTCTAGTAAACTTCTGTAACTCTAAAAAATTCTAAAAAATATGACAATTTGAAAAATTTGTACATAAGTAATGTGCAAAAAGTTTCAGACCCATTTAAATTTCAGGAAAAAATGTAAAATCATGCGTTACAACCAAAGTTTTTGTTTTTTTGTTTTGCACATAGAAAACAAGCAATCTAATCATCCTAAAACCAAAGCTTGGCACATTATTTTTATAATACAATGAATATATAAAAGGGGATAATTATTTATAGAGAAATTTCCATGAAAATTCTACATTGTTTCCGTGAGCATGAACACAAGTGCTCAAGGTCGACCCTCACTTCTTCAATGCATAACTTTCCAATCACTTCTCTTTTTTGAAAAACTTTTTAGGCATAAGAGGCAAGTATTTTTTTGTATTTTCATTCTTTTAATTTTTTATGTATGTTTCACCCACAACTAAACAGAAAAAATGGAAAAACAAAATCTACTTAGTGAAGAAAGCAAACAAGCACACACGAGAATATCTATCCCACGCTATTGCTCCCCGGCAACGGCGCCAGAAAAGAGCTTGATGGTCCCCAAGTGCAGGGAATCATCATAGCAATTCCCGATGGTGGAAGTGATAATTATGGAGTGCCAAACCTACAAGGAGCTAAAGGTAAGATCAATATTCTCTCAAGTCCTATCTGCCACTGATATGACTCTAAGTACAACGAACGTTTGCTTCTATCCAGAAACGAGAAATAAAACTACGTTGTGGGTATGAAGAGGATAACTTTGCATGATATTGGAGAGCTAAAATATAAAAGTAGGTGCTGTTATCATAAAGTTAGAATATATTACTAAATACTATAAATTGCGAGTGTGGAATAATGTTGGATCGGTGTGCGGAATTGTCCTAGGCAATTGTTAACAAGACCGGTAGTCGTCATTGCAATTTCATATGAGGGAGAGGCATAAGCTAACATACTTTCTCTTCTTGGATCATATGCACTTATGATTGGAACTCTAGAAAGCATCCGCAACTACTAAAGATCATTAAGGTAAAACCCAACCATAGCATTAAAGCATCAAGTCCCCTTTATCCCATACGCAACAATACCCTTACTCGGGTTTATGTTTCTGTCACTCAAGCAACCCACTATAAGCGAATCATGAACGTATTGCAACACCCTACAGCGGGAATCCCTCACGCTTGCGCGACACAGAGGGCACCATAGGACAACACCAAAATAAAACATACAACTCATATCAATATAGATCATCAATCAACCCAAAGACAAAGGATATCTACTCAAAACATCATAGGATTGCAACACATCATTGGATGCGGGAGAGTGGGGTGCGTAAAAGAGATGAGGATGGTGATGATGATGGTGATGTTGATGAAGACGATCACCACGGTGATGATTCCCCTCCCGATGACACTTCGGCACCACCGAGAGAGAGGAGGAGAGGTTCTCCCCCTTGTGCTTCCTCCTCCATGGCCTCCCCCCTAGATGGGGAGAGGTTCTCCCTCTTGTCCTTGGCCTTCATGGCAATGATGGCCCCTCCGGGATCCTCCTCCACGGCCTCCGGTGATGAAGGCCCCCTCCGGCAGTGTGCCAGAGAGGGCCTAGATTGATTTCTCGTGGTTACAGAGGCTTGCGGCGGCGGAACTTCCGATCTAGGTTATTTTCTGGAGGTTTATGTATTTATAAGAATTTTTGGCGTCGGTCTCATGTCCAGGGGGTCTCCGACTCGTCCACAAGACAGGGGCCCACACCTAGGGGGGTGAGCGCGACCCCCACCCTCGTGTACAACCCGAGACTCTTCTGGCCCAACTCTTTTACTCCATGGGCTTATTTTGGTCCATAAAAAATCATCAAAAATTGGCACGTCAATTGGACTCCGTTTGGTATTCCTTTTGTGTAAATCTCAAAAACAAGGAAAAAACATAAACTGGCACAGGGCTCTAGGTTAATAGGTTAGTCCCAAAAATCATATAAAATAGCATATAAATGTATATAAAACATCTAAGATGGATAATAATATAGCATGAATACCATATAGATTATAGATACATTGGAGACGTATCACCCGTTAGAGTTCCTCAGCATGTACACCATAGCGATGCAGGCCGCCGGAGCACGTGATGATAAGGTGCTTGCCAATTAGTTCCCCTTGGCGCTAAAAGCCAATGTCATGTCATGGTTGATGCACTTGCCAGTATATTCTATTTCTTCCTGGTCATATCTGTGCCATGAGTTTGTTGGCGCCTTTACGGGAGGCCACCAGGCTCATGGCTAGGCAAGCGATTTGCATGTCATCCCCCAGAAAGAATGTGAAAACCTGCGCAAGTACATACGAAGATTCAGCCGAGTGCAGCAACATCCCAGATGTTCATCCCGTTGCCGTCATCAGTGCAGTCTATCAGAATGTGCCTCACCGCAAGATGCGTGAAGAGCTAGCGATGAATAAGGTCAAGGATGTGGTCGAACTCTATGTTCTGGCCGACAGATGCGTTCGGGCCGAAGAAGGAAGGAAGTACCCCAGTGAAGACGCCGGTGTGGAAACCGATTCCTCAGATGAAGACGTCGTCGCCCTGGCGAAGAAGGGCCGACGCCGCAACAGGAAATTCAAGGGCAAGGCCGTGCTTCCCGTCGAGGGATCCGACGATGCTGGCGCTGCCAAGAAGACCAAGGCAGACGACCCCGGCAAGGAAGTTGCCGGGTGTGTCGCAAGATCCGCCGCACCAAGGTCCGCCGCACCAAGGTCCATGACCTCCAGAACTGCCGGCAAGTCGAGCAGCTCGTAGAGAAATAGAAAGCCGAATATGAAAGGCGGGACAAGGAGAAGGGCCAAGATGGTGCTGAGGGATCTGGCAAGAAGCGTGGCGGCCGGCCTGGCCGCCGCGGCAAGGATAACCAACAAGAAAGGCTCACCCGAGACCGCGACAAGAAGCAAGAAGACGTTGATCATGATGAGAACGACGAGTCCGGTGAGCAAGAGTTCCAGAAAGCTACGGAGGCCATGTGCATCGATGGTGGTGCCTCTCTGCACACCTCTCACCGCTAGCTCAAGCAGTGGGCGCGTGAGAAAACAGCAGCAGAACCATCATTCGATGCCCAGAAGCCGCTGAAGTGGTCCAGCACACCTATCATTTTTGACACCGAGGATCACCCTGATCGCACATCTGCGGTCGGGAGTTTGCTATTGTTGGTTTCGCCAACAATACGCAACCTCAAGGTGAAGAAAATGCTAGTTGATGGCGGGGCCGGTCTGAACTTGATCTTGCCCGTTGTGATCAAAAGGCTGCAGATTCCTGATGGAGACCTTGAAGAGACGGGCATGTTTCAAGGTGTCAACCCGGGAAGGAGTCAGCCGAAGGGTAAAGTCACGCTGCCCGTGACATTTGGAGGCGAGCTAAACTATAGGACAACGAGGGTTGTTTTTGATGTTGCCGAGATCCCCTTGCCTTACAACGGGATGCCCAGCGTTAGCCAAGTTCATGGCAGCATCACATTACGCCTACAACACACTGAAGATGCCTGGGCCGATGACCATCATCACTGTCCCCTCTGACAAGAAGGATGCGCTAATCTACGCTGATCAACTTTACTGGGAGGCAGTTTTAGCGACTGCCGCCAAGGCACTTGCTCTTGCCGCTAAAGCCCCGGGAGGGAGGAAGACCGGTAAGACCTTTCGCACCCACTCCGGCAAGCGCACCTCTTCGGAGTGCAGTTCTCCTGTCGAGGATGTGCTAGAGAGCTCTACCGGCAAGAGCAAGAAATCTAGAGCTGCACCACCAGAAACCAAGAAGGTGTCCGTCAAGGAGGATGGCATGGGAGGGGCTTTCACCATAAGGTCCACCCTAACGGAAAATAGGAAGGCGCGCTCGTCACCTTCCTGCGGGCAAATGTCGACGTGTTTGCGTGGCAAGCATCCGACATCCCCGGTGTTCCTAGCGAGGTGATCGAGCACCATCTTGTTGTCTGCCCTCACACACGGCCCGTCAAGCAGAAGGTCAAGAAGCAAGCTCTGGAACGACAAGAGTTCATCACAGAGGTAATCAGGAAGTTGGAGGTGGCAGGCTTGGTGAGAGGAGTAGTCCATCCAACATGGTTGGCCAATCCGGTGGTGGTGCGCAAGGCAAATGGGAAGTGGAGACTGTGTACTGATTACATAGACATCAATAAGGCTTGTCCAAAGGACCCTTTCCCGTTGCGGCTCATTGACCAGATTGTAGCTCCACGGCCAGGTGTGACCTGTTATCATTCCTTGACGCTTACTCAGGATACCATCAAATCTTCATGACGAGAGAGGATGAAGAGAAGACATCATTCATCACCCCATGTGGTACGTATTGTTTCATACGAATGCCTTTCGGGTTGAAGAGTGTTGGCTCAACATTCGCAAGAGCTGTCCAAATTGGTTTTGAGCCTCAGCTACATAGAAATATGGAAGCTTATATGGATGACATAGTGGTCAAAACCAAGGGCGAGGCAACACTCATACATGATTTAGAAGAGACGTTTGTGAATTTGCGCAAGATCAACCTCAAGCTGAACCCTGAGAAGTGTGTCTTTGGTGTTTCGTCCGGCAAGATTCTCGGTTTCTTCGTGTCACAACGTGGGATTGAGGCGAATCTAGACAAGATCAAGGCTATTGAGCAAATTGAGGCACCTAGGCAGATCAAGGATGTGCATCGGCTTGCTGGCTGCGTTGCCGCCATGAGCAGATTCATCTCCAAATCTGCCGAGTGTGCCCTTCCCTTTTTCAACCCAATGGAGTGGACCCCAGAAGTCGAAGCAGTGCTACAAGATTTGAAGAAATACCTCTCCTCTACGCCAATACTGGTCGGGCCTAAACCCCAAGAGCCGTTGCTGCTATATCTAGCAGCGACGAATCAAGTGGTCAGTGCTGAGCTAGTAGCCCAGAGAGAGGTCAATGCGGAAGTACTAGCAACGACAGAACCTGACGCTAGTGAGGCAAAACCGATGCAACCGAATGAAGTAGTGCAAAAGAAGAAGATGATGTAGCGCCCGATTTACTTTGTCAGCTCCCTCTTGCAGGGGGCTAGGTCAAGGTACACCGATATGCAGAAATTGCTCTTCGTCCTCCTTATGGCCTCGAGCAAGCTGCGTCATTACTTCCAAGCACATGAAATTACCGTCGTCACCCGCCTCCCATTGCAGCGGATATTGCATAACCCAGACGCGACCGGGAGGATTGTGGAATGGGCCTTGGAACTGACGGGCTTTGGTTTAAAGTTTGAAAGCACTTCGACGATTCAGAGTGGAGTCTTGGCAGAGTTCGTTGCAGAATGGACCTCAACGCCCGACGAAGAGATCCAGGAGACCACTCACCCCGGCAAGGAAACAAGTCACGACTAGATTATGTACTTTGACGGAGCTTTCTCGCTGCAAGGCGCCGGTGCTGGTGTGCTGCTCGTTGCGCCCACTGGAGAGCACCTCAAGTATGTGGTCTAGATGCACTTCCCCAGGGAGATGTCAACGAACAACACTGCCGAGTACAACAGACTGCTTGCCGGTCTCAGGATCGCGGTAGACCTCGGAATCAACATGCTCATCGTCAGGGGTGATTCACAACTTGCCGTCAAGCAAGTTTACAAGGATTACCAGAGCCCATTGATGGAGGCCTACGTAGATGAAGTGAGGAAGCTGGAGGAGCGCTTTGATGGTATACAAGCAGAGCATGTTCTCCGAGCGGAGAACGACATTGCTGAGTACTTGTCAAAGCGGGCCGCCCTCAAACTACCTGTGGAAGTAGGTACTTTTGTGCTTCGATTAACTCAACCATTTGTTGAACCATCGACATAGCAGAACAAGCGAAGGAAATCAGGACTCGGCAAGTACTTTCCCGCCGAGCTCCCAAGGGCCGCCGGCAAATATGTTGCTGGGGACGCTGAGCCTACCGTAGGGCAACAGACTCCGGCAGGGCGTCAAGCCCTAGCCGTGGAGACATCTGCTCCTATGGCAGAGAGATGCCTTTAGTCATTACCGTCGAGCCAAAGGCTCCGGCATGGGCACATCATACCATTCGATTTCTCCAAGCAGGGGAGCTTCCTGAGGAGCAATCTGCCATGTATCAGTTCGTCGATGACGTCTTGTACATAAAAAGGCCGAACACCGTGAAATTGAAGTGCATTCCCTGGGAGGAAGGACTGGAGCTATTGGAAGAGATACACGGAGGCATATGTGGCTCCCACATAGGGCCAAGGGCCCTTGCCGACAAGGTATCTTCTGGCCCACTGCCCTCCAGGATGCAATGACACTAGTAACCAAGTGTGAAGCGTGCCAGTTCCATTCAAAGAAGCTTCATCAACCAGCTCAAGCTGTCCAACCAATCCCTCTTTCCTGGCCATTCTCGGTCTGGGGGCTCGACATACTGGGCCCCTTTACCCGTGCTGTCGGGGGCTTTGAGTACTTGTACGTTGCAATCGACAAGTTCACAAAGTGGCAAGAGGTGGAAGCAGTGAGAAAGGTGACATCACAATCAGCCGTCAAGTTCTTCAAGGCCCTAGTCTGCCGTTTTGGTGTACCAAACAGAGTCATCACCGATAATGGCACGCAGTTAACAAGCCGCACCTTCATGCAAAGTACATTCAAGACCTCGACAGCAAGGTCTGTTTTGCTTCTGTTGCGCATCCTCGAAGCAACGGCCAGGCAGAGAGGGCAAATGCTGAAGTACTGCGGGGCCTCCAGACAAGGACTTTTGATAGGCTGCACAAGTGCGGAAGGCGCTGGATTGATGAATTGCCAGCGGTTCTTTGGTCAATCAGAACGACACCAAATCGAGCCACCGGCCAGACGCGCCCTCGTTTACGAGGCGGAAGCAGTTCTCCCCACGAAACTCACATACGGGTCACCCCGAGTGCTCGCTTATGATGATCTTGAGCAAGAGCAACTGCGGCAATATGCCGCAATGCTCCTCGAGGAAGATTGTCTTCGGGCGGCTGTGCGAGCAACACACTACCAGCAAGCCTTGCGCCGCTACCGTAGCCGCAAGGTTCATGCCCGAAGCTTTGAGGAAGGTGATACGTCCATTTTGCATCATTCTTTTATGTTGATATTTATTGCACTTTGGGCTGTTATTACACGTTATGTCACAGTACTTATGCCTTTTCTCTCTTATTTTACAAGGTTTACGTGAAGAGGGAGAATGCCGACAGCTGGAATTCTGGGCTGGAAAAGGAGCAAACATTGGAGACCTATTCTGCACAACTCAAAAAGCCCCGAAACTCCTGGAAACACCGTTTCAGAAAATATAAAAAATATCTGGTGAAAGAGATACGTCAGGGGGGCCACCACCTGTCCACAAGGGTGGGGGGCACGCCCCTGGTCTCGCCCCTTGCCTCGTGGGCCACCTGGTGACTCCCCAATGCCCATCTACTCCTATATGGGGTGTTTTGACTTGGAAAAAAATCATAAGGAGGCTTTCGGGACAAAAGGCCGACGTCTCGAGGCGGAACCAATCTAGGGCTCCGGCGGAGCTGTTCTGCCGGGGATACTTCCCTCCGGGAGGGGGAAATAATCACCGCTGTCATCACCAACAACTCTCCCATCTTGGGGAGGGTTATCTTCATCAAAATATTCACTAGCACCATCACCTCTCAAACCCTAGTTCATCTCTTGTATCCAATCTTTGTACCAAAACCTCATATTGGTACCTGTAGGTTGCTAGTAGTGTTGATTACTTCTTGTAGTTGATGCTAGTTGGTTTACTTGGTGGGAGATCATATGTTCAGATCCATTATGCATATTAATACCTCTCTGATTATGAACATGAATATGCTTTGTGAGTAGTTACGTTTGTTCCTGAGGACATGGGAGAAGTCTTGCTATAAATAGTCATGTGAATTTGGTATTCGTTCGATATTTTGATGAGATGTATGTTGTCTTTTCCTCTAGTGGTGTCATGTGAATGTTGACTACATGACACTTCACCATTGTTTGGGCCTAGAGGAAGGCATTGGGAAGTAATAAGTAGATGATGGGTTGCTAGAGTGACAGAAGGTTGAACCCTAGTTTATGCGTTGCTTCGTAAGGGGCTGATTTGGATCCACATGTTTCATGCTATGGTTAGGTTTACCTTAATACTTCTTTTGTAGTTGTGGATGCTTGCAATAGAGGTTAATCATAAGTGGGATGCTTGTCCAAGTAAGTATAGCACCCAAGCACCGGTCCACCCGCATATCAAATTATCAAAGTACCGAACGCGAATCATATGAACATGATGAAAACTAGCTTGACAATAATTCTCATGTGTCCTCGGGAGCGCTTTCCTTCATATAAGAGTTTGTCCAGGCTTGTCCTTTGCTACAAAAAGGATTGGTCCATATTGCTGCACCTTATTTAATTTTACTATTTGTCACTTGTTACCAATTATCTTATCACAAAACTATCTGTTACCGATAATTTATGTGCTTGCAGAAAATACCTTATTGAAAACTGCCTATCATTTCCTTCTGCTCCTCGTTGGGTTCGACACTCTTACTTCTCGAAAGGACTACGATAGATCCCCTACACTTGTGGGTCATCAAGACTCTTTTCTGGCGCCGTTGCCGTGGAGTGAAGCGCCTTTGGTAAGTGGAATTTGGTAAGGAAAATTTTGTATAGTGTGCTGAAATTTACTGTCACTTGTTACTATGGCTCATAATCCTTTGAGGGGCTTGTTCAGGGTATCTTCACCCCAAGTTGTAGAGCAAAGAGTTGGTCCTCAACCTACTGAACCTACTGAAAATGTTTGCTTTGAAATTCCTTCAGGTATGATAGAGAAACTGCTAGCTAATCCCTTTACAGGAGATGGAATACTGCATCGTGATTTGCACCTAATCTATGTGGATGAAGTTTGTTGATTATTTAAGCTTGTAGGTATGCCCGAGGATGTTATCAAGAAGAAGTTCTTCCCTTTATCTTTGAAGGGAGATGCATTGACATTGTTTAGGCTATGGGATGATATTGGATCATGGAACTACAATCGATTGAAGTTGGAATTTCATTAGAAGTTTTATCCTATGCATCAGGTTCATCGTGATCGTAATTATATATACTAGTAGAACGCCCGTGCGTTGCTACAGGCTACAATGCCTATAAGTAAAATAAACGAATGATTAAGGTCATCTCCAATGTCGAGGCTCATTTCTCCTTCATACGTTCGCGCGTATTTGGACATCAAACGTGCGCCTAGTAGGCTCCCTAGAATTAAAGCGTCTGGACAGTTCGGGCTCTCCTAAATCTAGACAGTATGTGGGAAGAAATATGGTTGTCCGGACAATCTGTCATGTTATCTCCAACACGCGGTCCCAACACAAAAACAACACCCCACAACACACCCTTTTATTTTCCTGTCGGACCCTCCCCTTTTCGCTTGGTTCTCAGCTGGAGCTCTTTTCTTTAAAATCGGATGACGCCCACCTCTCATATCCCATGCATTGTAACACAGAGTTCATACTTACAATACTCCCTCCATTCCTAAATATAAGTCTTTTTAGACATTTCAAATAGACTACAACATACGGATGTATGTAGACATAGTTTAGAGTGTAGATTCACTCATTTTGCTCCGTATGTAGTCACTTGTTGAAATCTATAGAAAGACTTATATTTGAGAACAGAGGGAGTAATAAAGTGGGTTAACAAACACATACTATTGCATGTGCATTGCAATAGGCGATACAACACACATGTAATTTCAAAAATCGGAACACTCTCTCAACTCCCCCCCCCCCACACACACACTCTCATAAAAGAAGAATGCATGTAGTTCTTAATTCATACACCTACCTAGGGCACACCACTTCAAGAATATAGTTGATGAAGCAACTAATATGCATAGCACGACTACTATCACCACATCATTTTCAAGAGAAGAATAACTAATATCACCACATTCTCTATGTCTCGTTGTGATCTTTGGATCTCCAGTTTCGTGAATAATTTTGTGAACACCATCCGCAATGACCCATTCTCGACTAACGCTAGCTCCTGCCGGCATCTCCTTAAGGAAGTCATCATGTGCTACAACTTTAGGTCCTTAAAGTAGAATGAAAATATAAGAAATAAAAATTGAATGAAATTATTGGATTGGACCATTCTTGAACAAGTTGACGACTATAGCACATCACGTGAACATCAGAGATGCAAATAAAGCAAAATAGTGCCAAACAAATAAAAAAGGAAATATATATTTATATTTCATGGATACAATAACAACCTTAGGAAAGAAACAAAATGATCAATAACACACATAGGGACTATGATCTAACACAGAAGAGTAGGTTACTCGGCCACCAATCGGGATCCTTGAAAGTTCAAATCATCACTCTTGCAGCAAAAGTGTGTACTACAAATCAATTCTTTCTATGAGTCAATCTCTTGCTGGCTTATCTTTTATTTCACCTGTAAATTAAACATCAAAATACCGTAGAGAAAACATGATATCTATGTATGGCAGTGGCATGCGGCACTATCAGAATCAGGGGCAAAAACATCTTCCTAATGGCTTTTCGATATTTTTCAAAACTAATAGTGATGAATGGGAGAAACGAGCAGTTTAGTAGTTAGTATTGCTTCACTTAAGGTAAATGACTGAATAATCCCAAACTGGTGACCCTAAATTCTTTTATGAGTTTTAATACATGACTGCGTAAAAAAAATGGACTTTAGAAGCTACGTTTCGACCTGCCTTTTGCCATGGTAACGTACCAATTTAATTTCAGCTGTGTCAATGCGACCATAAAGGTAATGATCGACCAAAGTGGGCCGTCAATCACCGGCCGGTAGTCATCATCTCGTCTCTACCAAGTACATCCTTATCATTTTGGAAAGGATAATATCTATACAAAAGCTTCGTAGACCTATAGGCAATAGTACAAATATAACCGTAGCGAGATAATACTATAAAATGATTCTTTACCTTATCACTTTAGTATGTATCAAAAAATAGTACAACAAAAATAATTCATAATTAGTAAACTACTCCAAACAGAAAAAGGTAACAGAAAACATACGCTTTGCAAACTTCGAAACGACACAAAGTATATCATCTCGGCTCCTCTCTCAAAAATTCAGAGCAGTCTTCAGATGCATGATGATATTATTGAGTGCCACAGGTGCTGGCTAATTAAGAAACTGTAATGCCCAGGATGGGACTATACCTCCTACGTGTCGAGGCACGACTTAAAGGTATAAGCCCATTCTGGAATGATCGCAAGTTCGGTATCTTTGCACATCTCATGTAAAAATAGGGATGAAAGGGAAAAGGATAGTTGGCTTACACTCGCCACGTCACACAATTCATTACATATCCAAACATCATTCAAATAACATCACAACCCGTCTACGGGTGAAGATCCAAATGAAAGATACCAAACATACATAAAGCCACAGGTCTGGATCGCCCCTAGTGGAAACCTCTACTGATCAACAGGATAGTTCACATAGTAACGGCTACGTTCCTCGTCGTACTCCCAGTCTAGCTCGGTGCCATCGCCTGTGTAGCTCACCATAGTACCTGCATCTGGTGTGGTGTAGAATTTGTGAGCCACAGAGGACTCAGCAATCCCATTCCCGGGTAACACAACTATCCAAGCCTTGGGTGTGGAACAAGGCTGAAGAAAGAATAAGAGGTTGCAGCAGCACTAGCACTAGCTTACGTAAAAGAGAGCGAGAAGAGAAGTGCCTCGGACGATAAGATGATCATGAAGTGATCCTAACTAAGCAAGTCAAACATAACCCCACCGTGTTCACTTCCCGAATCCCTTTCGGAAAATGACCGTCACGGTACTCACGCTGGTAGTGTATTCTGAACATGGTGTCAAGTTTTCTACAACCGGATATTAACAAATTCCCATCTGCCACATAACCGCGGGCACGGCTTTCGAAAGTTCAAAACCCTGCAGGGGTGTTCCAACTTGGCCCATAACAAGCCCACGATCCGCGGAGTCGCAACTTTAAGGTGGGAAGGCCCGAGTATCCTCGGAATCCCGTGCTCAAGATACTCCGACTAAGGTAAGACTAATCCAGCAAATCCTCCCGGCGTGCCGACACCCTGACAGTAGCCGTGCGTATCTAGTCCCAGGCCACGACCGGATGAGACATCCTACAGGTG
This sequence comes from Secale cereale, assembly GCA_902687465.1. Classification (NCBI taxonomy): domain Eukaryota; kingdom Viridiplantae; phylum Streptophyta; class Magnoliopsida; order Poales; family Poaceae; genus Secale; species Secale cereale. The sequence goes on from LR738709.1 coordinate 357,843,314, forward strand.
AATGCCAGATACCTCGGGTTTCCCCAAGGCGGCCCCGCAGTCTGCTCAGTTCGGACCAACACTCATGGGGAGCACTGGCCCGGGGGTTGGTGATTAAATAAAAAGGGATAGCTAGTCCCTATGCAAGTTTTTAGTTATTAGGCAAATAGTACCAATGTTGGGACTTGCTGGAAAAGACTTAGCACTTAGCGGTTTATCGAGGGGGTCCCATAACCCCAACCGTGTGAGGAACGCATAATCAAGCAACATAACACCGGTTCATACAGTTCCTAGGGCGGCATGAGTGGAACAAGTCACCAAGCAAAAGGCTTAGCCTTCCACCCATTACCAATATATAGATGATTTCATTTAAGAGTTAATATAGTGTGATATCCCAACAAGCTTCAACATGAAGCAAGAATCTTCAAATCTTCACCTGCAACTAGCAATGCTATAAGAGGGGCTGAGCGAAGCATACTTAGGCAAACATGGGTTCGCATAGGTAGGGTGGTTAGACAGATTCATGGTTATAATAGGAGGCTGACAGGAAAACATGGGCATCGAGGAAAAAGCTATAGAGCGAGACTTCTAGCAATAGGCAAAGATAGTAATGATATCCGGGTCAGGTCATCTTGCCTGTTGAGTCGTCGATGGGATCGTAAGCGGGCTCCTCGTTCTCAACCTCGGTAGTAACCTCGTTCTCGTACTCGTTCTCGGCTTCCGGCTCTACTCAACACAAAACACACGAGGCACGAAATCAACAAGATGCAATAGGCAAACAACAGGATGCATGACTGATGCACTAAGGAAGCACTGTAGAAGCACTTAGGATGCACAGAAAGTCAAAATAGGAAACACAGAGATACAACACAAGAACATGACTATATGCAACTAGCAAGAAACTTCAAAATATGTTAACAAGAGGATATTATGAATCTGCATGCAAAATCACACAAGTTTCATATAGGACTTGCTCAAAACGGAGCAACGGGCTAAAAGATACACCCGAAACAAGAAACAAGCAAAGCTGAAATTAACAGCCACATAGCAACTTCGGAGCAAGAAAAATATACTCAACAACACTCAAACATCATGACAGGAAGCATGGACATAAAGTAGACATATCCTACAGCAAACAATTCGATTGGAGCATCTCCATAGGAGGCATGGATCAATAGCAACAAGCTATAACATTTTGAACATGACAACTAAAACCTGACAGCAGTATTTTATAGCAACTTGGGAGCAAGAGTTAAATATGCTACATCCAATCAAATGAGCATGTGAGAGCATGAATGGATAACCAACAACATATACAACAAGGAAACATCAATAGTCACCCCAAAACTATCATGGATTTGCCTAGAACAACAAGCAAACATGGCATCTGGAAATTACAGATTCCAGACTTAGTGAAATTTCACTAAGTGTTAAAATAGCAGTAATATCATGGCATGTTTGTGAGCAAGATTAAGTCACCTCAATGCATATCATGGCAAGTGGTTTGCACCACAGCAAAGTACACATGATGGGGAGTCCAAAACATATAAGCATGCATCAAGGGGACAACCACATCAATAGCAACGAGCTCCTCAACTAGGCATCTCGTAACAAGTTTAAGAACCTAACAGCCACAAGCACTTTTGCGAAGGAGATAAACATGGCAAGATGAAATCTATCATGTAAGCTAAAGCAACCAACATGTAGAGCATCTCATGATGAACATGTGGACATATCATTTGCTTCATTTAGATAAACATGCAACAACTTATCACATATCAAACATGGCATGAAAACAACTAATAGCAGCAGTTTATAACAAGTAGCACTCTTCCCATGAAGATTAAGACATCTAGATGACCTCGAACATGCATGGCACAATGGAACAAAACATAGTACATGTCACCACGATCATTTTGACATATCATATGCACAAAACGGACATGCACAGTAAAAGTTATCCTCATCACAAAAATGCATCAGACACTAAAAAACACTAGGGACTTAGAAGAAAAACACAAAGTCAACCTGCTGGATCGGGGTCAAACGGGTCGGATGCGGATCTGGCGGATCGGGTCTAGCGGGTCAAACGGGTCCACCCGGCCGCCCGTTAGGTCTTCCTAGGCAGCCCGATCGGGCTGAGCTCTGGATCGGGGCTGCCTCCTCGATGCAGCGGCGGCTGGTCCCCCGATCGGCCGGTGGGAAGGGCGCGGTGGCCGGCGGGAAGGACGCCGTGAGGGGCCGGCGGCGAGGTGGCCTGAGGCCGGCGTGGCGGCGAGATGGAGGAGCGGCGGTGGCGAGGTGGTTGAAGGGCGGCGGTGAGGGGCCGGCAGCGAGGTGGCCTGAAGTGCGGCGGTCCCCCGGCGAGAGGGAGGAGGTGGCCGGCGGGATCCTGGCGGCGGCGAGGTCGAGCCGGAGGCGGGGAAGAAGGGCGCGGCGGCGGGAGCTCGGCCCAGATCGCGGCGCGGCGGGCCGGCGCTGGGCCCCGCGGGCCCACGCGGCGGGGTGGATGCACAGAGCGGCGGGGTCGGAAGCACCGAGCGGCGGGCGTGGAAGCACTACGCGGCGGCGACGGAAGCACAGTGCGGCGGCGTTGGAAGCACAGCGCGGCAGAGGTGGAAACACTGCGCGGCAGAGGTGGAAACACTAGGGTTTCGGACGCAAAATTTGAGGGGGTGGACGTTTATATAGGCACAAGGAGCTAGGGTAGTCCAAATGAGGAGAGTTTTTCGGCCACGAGATCACAATTAAACGGCCTAGATGATGGGAAGGGTTTGAGCTGTGTTGGTGGGCTGTTGGAGGGGGGGTCTTGGGCCTCAAAGAGGGGGTACTTTTAGCCCACGAGGATAACTGTTGGAGTATCAAACGAACTCCAAACGCGACAAAACTTGACAGGCGGGTTACGCATACCAAAACAACATCGCACGACAAGTCTCACGCCAAATCGGAAACGTTACACGGCCAAACACAAAAGAAGAACTCCAGGAAGCCTCGGGCACGTGTGAGAGCGTCGGAACTCGAAACGGACAACGGGAAGGAACGAGTGGGACCGGATGCAAATGACAACACAAATGCAATGCAATGCACATGACAACATGACAAGGATGAATGCACACACGCACACGACAAAACGACGAAAAACCCGAAAAGACAAAGAACCCGGAATGGAACTGATGAAGCCAAAGTTATATATTGCCAAAAGGGGAAAGTATTACATCCGGGGCATTACAAACTCTCCTCTACTACGAAAAGATCTCGTCCCGAGATCTAGGACTGGAAGAAGGAAGGGTACTCGGAACGAAGGTGATCTTCTCGTTCCCACGTAGCTTCTCGGTCGGTATGGTGTGACCACTTGACTTTCAAGAACTTGATTGACTTGTTGCTGGTCTTGCGCTCAGTTTCTTCGAGAATAGCAACGGGATGCTCTCGGTAAGACAAGTCTTGTTGAAGATCAATCTCCTCAAATGAAATGGTGCGTTCAGGTGTCTTGAAGCACTTGCGGAGTTGAGACACGTGAAACACATCATGAACATTAGCGAAGTTGGAAGGGAGCTCAAGTTGATAGGCTAGATCGCCTCTTTTGCCAAGGATCTTGAAAGGGCCCCCGTATCTAGGAGCAAGCTTTCCTTTGATACCGAATCTTTGGGTGCCTTTCATAGGAGAAACACGGAGATAGACATGATCCCCAATGTTGGAAGCCAAATCACGATGCTTGCCATCATAGTAACTCTTCTGACGCGACTGAGCGGCCTTGAGATTCTCACGTATGACTTTGCACATTTCTTCGGCTTCTTCGGCTTCTGAGATCAAGTCATTGCCAAGAAGTTGACGTTCACCAGTCTCGGACCAGTTGAGAGGGGTACGACACTTTCTGCCATAGAGGATTTCAAACGGAGCTTTGCCGGCACTTGCTTGGAAGCTGTTGTTGTAAGAAAACTTGGCAAACGGAAGGCAATCTTCCCACTTCATGCCAAAAGAGATGACACAAGCTCTGAGCATGTCTTCTAGAATCTGATTCACTCTTTCGACTTGACCACTAGTCTGAGGGTGAAATGCAGTGCTGAAACGGATCTTAGTGCCCATGGTAGACTGAAAGGAGTCCCAGAACTTGGATGTGAACAAACTTCCACGGTCCGAGGAGATAACTTGAGGAATGTCATGTAAGGACACAATTCTGGAAGTGTACAACTCTGCCAGTTGAGCTGCATTGATGGATTCTTTGACTGGAAGGAAGTGAGCGACTTTGGTAAGCTTGTCAATAACCACAAAGATAGAAGCATTCCCTTCCTTGGACTTAGGAAAGCCAGTGACGAAATCCATTTCAATGTGGTCGAATTTCCGCTCGGGAATAGGAAGATGTTGGAGAAGACCGGCTGGACGTTGATGCTCTGCCTTCACTCTTCTGCAGACATCACATTCATTCACGAATTGGGCAATCTCCCTTTTCATGCGAGTCCACCAGTAAGATTGCTTGAGGTCTTGGTACATCTTGGAACTTCCAGGATGAATCGAAAGGAGGGAATCATGTGCTTCGTGCATTATGAGCTTCCTGAGATCACCTTTGGGAACCACAAGTTTGTCCTCAAAGAACAAGGTATCTCTCTCATCAACGCAATATCACTTGTATTTGGGAGTACCCTTTGCAATACCATGTTTCACTTTCTGCACCATAACATCACTGAGTTGGGCCTCACGAATCTGATCTTCCAAGGTAGGAGCAACTTGAAGATTTGCAAGAAATCCTTGCGGAACAACTTGGAGGTTGAGCTTCCTGAATGCTTCACAAAGCTCGGGCTGGAACGGCTTGATAAGGAGACTGTTGCAATATGCCTTTCTGCTCAAAGCATCTGCAATCACATTCGCCTTGCCAGGTGTGTATTCAATGCTTGGATCATACTCTTGGATCATCTCAACCCAACGAGTCTGGCGGAAGTTCAGGTTCGGCTGTGTGAAGATGTACTTCAAGCTCTTGTGATCGGTGAAGATGTTGACTTTTCTGCCCAACAGAAGGTGTCTCCACGTAATCAAAGTGTGTACCACAGCTGCTAGTTCGAGATCATGTGTGGGGTAGTTCTTCTCACTTGGCTTCAGTTGACGAGAAGTGTATGCCACAATCTTCTTGTCCTGCATTAGCACACCACCAAGTCCTTGAAGAGAAGCATCACAGAATACTTCGTAGGGCTTGGACTCATCTGGAGGAGTAAGAACTGGAGCAGAGATGAGCTTTTCTTTGAGAGTTTTGAAAGCCACATCACAATCCGGAGACCAGTTGTACTTGACATTCTTCTGCAGCAAGTTGGAGAGAGGCTTGGCAATCTTGGAGAAGTTCTCAACGAACCTTCTGCAATAGCTAGCAAGACCAAGGAAGCTTCGGAGTTGCTTGACGTTCTGAGGAGGTTCCCAGTTGACAATCGCTTCAACTTTCTCGGGGTTCACAGCAATACCGTCAGCGGAGATGATATGGCCCAGATACAAGACCTTATCGAGCCAGAATTCGCACTTGGAGAACTTGGCATATAACTTATGGTCACGGAGTCTGTCGAGAACCAGACGGAGGTGATTTTCGTGATCCTCTTCGTTCTTGGAGAACACCAAGATGTCATCCAGATACACACGCACAAACTCGTTGGTGTAGGTGTTGAAAATGTAGTGCATCATTCTCGAGAAGGTAGGTGGAGCATTAGCGAGGCCAAAGGACATGACTGTATACTCATATGAACCGTAGCTTGTTCTGAAGGCAGTCTTGTGGATATCTTCTTCACGAATGCGAATTTGGTGATAACCCATTTGGAGATCGAGCTTAGAGAACACTTTAGCTCCTTTGAGCTGCTCGAACAATTCATTGATGTTGGGGAGCGGATACTTGTTCTTTATTGTCTTCTTGTTCAATGGTCGGTAATCGACGCAAAGGCGCTCCGTGCCATCCTTCTTCTTGACAAATAAGACACCACAACCCCAAGGAGACGTACTAGGCCTGATCAGACCCATACGCTCCTGTTCATCAAGCTGTTTCTTCAACTGCTTCAACTCTTCTGGGGAGAGCTTGTACGGACGCCGGCATGCTGGCTCAGTACCTAGCTCGAGTTCAATGATGAATTCAACTTGACGATGTGGAGGCATGCCTGGAAGTTCTTCAGGAAAAACGTCTTCATATTCATTAACCACCGGAATTTGAGAGATGGCATTAATCTCTCCCTTGTCATTAAGAGAGAAAAGCCTGATTGTGTTATCCCGAGAGGCGAAGATAATCACATCTTCGTTAGGATGAGTAATCTTGACTTCCTTATTTGCACAATCAATGTGAGCATCATGCTGAGAAAGCCAATCCATCCCGAGAATAAGGTCAATGTCGGAGTTGCCGAGAACCACCGGAGAGGCCAGGAAGCGGTAATCACCCATGCGAATAGATACATTCGGAGCATACAATCTAGAAGTCATGCATTTGCCCGGAGAAATAATTTGCAACATCTTTGGCAAAGCCACTGTGCCCACATTGTGCTTGGATGCAAATGGAAATGACATGAAAGAATGTGATGCACCAGAATCAAACAGCACTTTAGCAGGTTTAAGGTTGACTAGAAGATTACCAAGTATCACATCTGAAGAATTCTTTGCCTGAGCTGCATTCATCAGATTAACTCTTGCTGCCTTTGGATCATGCTTGACAATAGCATTGCTGACAGGTGGAGGAGGCGGAAGGCGCCTTTGAGTACACTTGTTGGCATAGTGACCCTTCTTGCCACACTTTTTGCAAACCACTTCTGAGAGAGGACGGTAATGAGGAGCACTTGACTTGGAATCTTGAAACTGATTCTTTGACTGGTTTCTTGGGTTGGGTGGGTGGGAGAAACCACGGCCACCAGAGTTCTTGTTGTTGTTGTAGGGAGCTCGAATCACTGGAGGAGGTGCAAGCCAAAACTTCTGTTGCTTCGCGATCACTTGAGAAGATGAGGAGGAGTGAACAGCGTCTCTGATCCTCTTTTTGGAAGCTTCCATCTTGAGCTGGGCTGCCTCTTGCTTAAGTGCCATGTTATAGAATATGTCAAACTCATCAGGCTCGAACAAGGTGAGAGCAAGTTGGAGTTCATCCTTCAGACCACCACGGAACTGATAGATCTTGCTCTTGGCATCTGGAATGTCTTGCTTGGCATAGCGGGCAAGGTTCTGGAACTTGACATTATATTGGTAGACAGACATAGAGCCTTGCTTCAGGTTGCGGAATTGCTCACGCATACCCTCGATGACACTTGTTAGAATGTGGTGAGAGCGAAAGTCCTTGCAGAAATCATCCCAGGAGATTTCACGCCCTGCACTGGAGTCTTTGTACTGTTGCCACCAATCAGCTGCTTGGTCCTTGAGTTGGAAGGCTACAAACTTCACATAGTCCTCGGGCCTTACGTTGCTGCACTCAAAATGCTTCTTGATATCCGTTATCCAGTCTTTTGCATCGAGAGGGTCCATGCAGTAACTGAAAGCCTTTGGTTGATTTTCCAAGAACTGGTTGAGCGTAGCAAAGTGCTGTTGGTTGAACAAATTGCCTTGGTTCCCATGAGCACCCTGATTTGCTTGATTTGCTTGCATTTGCTGCATCATCTGCATAAGCATCTGGGTGTTCTGATTCGTAGTTTGCATAATTGCTCTCCAGGCCTCAGACGGAGGAGGAGGTGAAGGAGGACGATCAGGAACCTCTTCACCCTCTGGGTTAGCGTTGGGAACCTTTTTAGGAGCCATCCTGAAAGAGATGACCACCATTAGCCATTTGATTAAAAGAAGATATAAGCTGAAACAACAGATAGAAATTGCAACATAGCCTTCACAAGAATCATTCGAACAAGAGGAACGAATGAAATTCTCAGTTTAATGATAACAACAATCTTGATGAGAAGCCACTTGGAAGACAAAAGGTAAATAAGAAAAACAACAAGGTGCAGATGGAACAAATACAAGATAGGAGCTTCGTTCGACATATTTGTGCCGAAAGCTTATGGAACGTGTTACGAAAGGGTTTTGCAATCCCCGGATCAGCATAGCCAAGGACCCTTTAAGATGCAACTCCCGATCGGAACAACGGCCATAAAACCACTTCACTCAATGTAGAACCCCGAACTCCATAACCTACATTCGTTGGAAGAATGCCTAAGAGCTACTAGATGAACCCACCTATTAATTTCCGAAAGTTTCCAGTTATGCAATCAGGTGTTGGGGATACAGGGGAAGCATCGCGCACTCAACTCTAATCCTACATCCAGCTGTATCCATCCTTCAACACATAACCAGTTATTTTCGGAAACCGTCTACCTCGGACCTTCGAAATGCATCTACTATACAAGCTATGGCAATACTCCCGAACTACCTCCCCAGTACTGGGTGATGTCGGGGTTATCTTGCCACTAACCGTATAGGAGAGTTTTCGATGTCGTCCGTCTTAAGTATTCTAGAACTGTCGCGATATGTTTGTGACGACAACACCTCGGAGCTCAACTCCCCGGGACACTGCCACAACCCCTAATGTCAGGAGGCCTCGAGAACAATATTCTCGTCACAAAGACATCGAAACAATCCAGACAATACTCGCGACATTCCTAAAAAAAGTTTGGTGCAATTTTTGAGAGTAGAAGAGACAAGAGTAATCGTGAGGAGTCCTCACCAGAGTGAAAAGAGATGAGGAGCAAAGAAATCCTACTCTCCGATATAAATATAGGACTCAAAACATTTTAAGTGTGTGCCTAGACTCAACCGTCAATGATTCGATCAATCAGTGGGGGCTTCTAGGTCGGAGAAGGCTCTGAATACCAACTTGTAATGCCCAGGATGGGACAATACCTCCTACGTGTCGAGGCACGACTTAAAGGTATAAGCCCATTCTGGAATGATCGCAAGTTCGGTATCTTTGCACATCTCATGTAAAAATAGGGATGAAAGGGAAAAAGATAGTTGGCTTACACTCGCCACGTCACACAATTCATTACATATCCAAACATCATTCAAATAACATCACAACCCGTCTACGGGTGAAGATCCAAATGAAAGATACCAAACATACATAAAGCCACAGGTCTGGATCGCCCCTAGTAGAAACCTCTACTGATCAACAGGATAGTTCACATAGTAACGGCTACGTTCCTCGTCGTACTCCTAGTCTAGCTCGGTGCCATCGCCTGTGTAGCTCACCATAGTACCTGCATATGGTGTGGTGTAGAATCTGTGAGCCACAAAGGACTCAGCAATCCCGTTCCCGGGTAACACAACTATCCAAGCCTTGGGTGTGGAACAAGGCTGAAGAAAGAATAAGAGGTTGCAGCAGCACTCGCACTAGCTTACGTAAAAGAGAGCGAGAAGAGAAGTGCCTCGGACGATAAGATGATCACGAAGTGATCCTAACTAAGCAAGTCAAACATAACCCCACCGTGTTCACTTCCCGAATCCCTTTCGGAAAATGACCGTCACGGTACTCACGCTGGTAGTGTATTCTGAACATGGTGTCAAGTTTTCTACAACCGGATATTAAAAAATTCCCATCTGCCACATAACCGCGGGCACGGCTTTCGAAAGTTCAAAACCCTGCAGGGGTGTTCCCACTTGGCCCATGACAAGCCCACGATCCGCGGAGTCGCAACTCCAAGGTGGGAAGGCCCGAGTATCCTCGGAATCCCGTGCTCAAGATACTCCGACTAAGGTAAGACTAATCCAGCAAATCCTCCCAGCGTGCCGACATCCTGACAGTAGCCGCGCGTATCTAGTCTCAGGCCATGACCGGATGAGACATCCTATAGGTGAATGCCAGATACCTCGGGTTTCCCCAAGGCGGCCCGCAGTCTGCTCAGTTCGGACCAACACTCATGAGGAGCACTGGCCCGGGGGTTGTTGATTAAATAAAAAGGGATAGCTAGTCCCTATGCAAGTTTTTAGTTATTAGGCAAATAGTACCAATGTTGGGACTTGCTGGAAAAGACTTAGCACTTAGCGGTTTATCGAGGGGGTCCCATAACCCCAACCTTGTGAGGAACGCATAATCAAGGAACATAACACCGGTTTATACGGTTCCTAGGGCGGCATGAGTGGAACAAATCACCAAGCAAAAGGCTTAGTCTTCCACCCATTACCAATATATAGATGATTTCATTTAAGAGTTAATATAGTGTGATATCCCAACAAGCTTCAACATGAAGCAAGAATCTTCAAATCTTCACCTGCAACTAGCAATGCTATAAGCGGGGCTGAGCAAAGCTTACTTAGCCAAACATGGGTTTGCATAGGTAGGGTGGTTAGACAGATTCATGGTTACAATAGGAGGCTGACAGGAAAACATGGGCATCGAGGCAAAAGCTATAGAGCGAGAATTCTAGAAATAGGCAAAGATAGTAATGATATCCGGGTCAGGTCATCTTGCCTGTTGAGTCGTCGATGGGATTGTAAGCGGGCTCCTCGTTCTCAACCTCGGTAGTAACCTCGTTCTCGTACTCATTCTCGGCTTCCGGCTCTACTCAACACAAAACACATGATGCACGGAATCAACAAGATGCAATGCGCAAACCACAGGATGCATGACTGATGCACTAAGGAAGCACTGCAGAAGCACTTAGGATGCACAGAAAGTCAACACAGGAAACACAGAGATACAGCACAAGGAACATGACTATATGCAACTAGCAAGAAACTTCAAAACATGTTAACAAGAGGATATTATGAATCTACATGCAAAATCACACAAGTTTCATATAGGACTTGCTCAAAACGGAGCAACGGGCTAAAAGATACATCGAAACAAGAAACAAGCAAAGCTGAAATTAACAGCCACATAGCAACTTCGGAGCAAGAAAAATATACTCTACAACACTCAAACATCATGACAAGAACCATGGACATAAAGTAGACATATCCTGCAGCAAACAATTCCATTGGATCATCTCCATAGGAGGCATGGATCAATAGCAACAAGCTATAACATTTTGAACATGACAACTAAAACCTGACAGCAGTATTTTATAGCAACTTGGGAGCAAGAGATAAATATGCTACAGCCACCCAAATGAGCATGTGAGAGCATGAATGGATAACCAACAACATATACAACAAGGAAACATCAATAGTCACCCCAAAACTATCATGGATTTGCCTAGAACAACAAGCAAACATGGCATCTGGAAATTACAGATTCCAGACTTAGTGAAATTTCACTCAATGTTAAAACAGCAGTAATATCATGGCATGTTTGTGAGCAAGATTAAGTCACCTCAAAGCATATCATGGCAAGTGGTTTGCACCACAGCAAAGTACACATGATGGGGAGTCCAAAACATATAAGCATGCATCAAGGGGACAACCACATCAATAGCAACGAGCTCCTCAACTAGGCATCTCGTAACAAGTTCAAGAACCTAACAGCCACAAGCACTTTTGCAAAGGAGATAAACATGGCAAGATGAAATCTATCATGCAAGCTAAAGCATCCAACATGTAGAGCATCTCATGATGAACATGTGGACATATCATTTGCTTCATTTGGATAAACATGCAACAACTTATCACATATCAAACATGGCATGAAAACAACTAATAGCAGCAGTTTATAACAAGTAGCACTCTTCCCATGAAGATTAAGACATCTAGATGACCTCGAACATGCATGGCACAATGGAACAAAACATAGTACATGTCACCACGATCATTTTGACATATCATGTGCACAAAACGGACATGCATAGTAAAATTTATCCTCATCACAAAAATGCATCGGACACTGAAAAACACTAGGGACTTAGAAGAAAAACACGAAGTCAACCTGCTGGATCAGGGTCAAACGGGTCGGATGCGGATCTGGCGGATCGGGTCCAGCGGGTCAAACGGGTCCACCCGGCCGCCCGTTAGGTCTTCCCAGGCAGCCCGATCGGTGCTGAGCTCTGGATTGGGGCTGCCTCCTCGATGCAGCGGCGGCTGGTCCCCCGATCGGCCGGCGGGAAGGGCGCGGTGGCCGGCGGGAAGGACGCGGTGAGGGGCCGGCGGCGAGGTGGCCTGAGGCCGGTGCGGCGGCGAGATGGAGGAGCGGCGGCGGCGAGGTGGTCAAAGGGCGGCGGTGACGGGCCAGCGGTGAGGTGGCCTGAAGGGCGGCAGTCTCCCGACGTGAGGGAGGAGGTGGCTGGCGGGATCCTGGCGGCGGCGAGGTCGAGCCGGAGGCGGGGAAGAAGGGCGCGGCAGCGGGAGCTCGGCCCAGATCGCGGCGCGGCGGGCCGGCACTGGGCCCCGTGGGCCCACGCGGCGGGGTGGATGCACAGAGCGGCGGGGTCGGAAGCACCGAGCGGCGGGCGTGGAAGCACTACGCGGCGGCGACGGAAGCACAGCGCGGCGGCGTTGGAAGCACAACACGGCAGAGGTGGAAACACTGCGCGGCAGAGGTGGAAACACTAGGGTTTCGGACGCAAAATTGGAGGGGGTGGACGTTTATATAGGCACAAGGAGCTAGGGTAGTCCAAATGAGGAGAGGTTTTCGGCCACGAGATCACAATTGAACGGCCTAGATGATGGGAAGGGTTTGAGCTGGGTTGCTGGGATGTTGGAGGGGGGTCTTGGGCCTCAAAGAGGGGGGTACTTTTAGCCCACGAGGATAACTGTTGGAGTATCAAACGAACTCCAAACGCGACAAAACTTGACAGGCGGGTTACGCATACCAAAACAACATCGCACGACAAGTCTCACGCCAAACCGGAAACGTTACACGGCCAAACACAAAAGAAGGACTCCGGGAAGCCTCGGACACGTGTGAGAGCGTCGGAACTCGAAACGGACAACGGGAAGGAACGAGTGGGACCGGATGCAAATGACAACACAAATGCAATGCAATGCACATGACAACATGACAAGGATGAATGCACACACGCACACGACAAAATGACGAAAAACCCGAAAAGACGAAGAACCCGGAATGGAACTGATGAAGCCAAAGTTATATATTGCCAAAAGGGGAAAGTATTACATCCGGGGCATTACAGAAACAAAAGTCATTATAGTAAAGAGAAAGATTAAGAAACATCACTCTTGCTACGGATTATGTGTCATGTTCTTTACCTTGGATTATGTGACCTTTCTACTGAATTCTAGTGATAAATTGTATTTTTTTCCCAATCAGCCCCCAGTGGAGCCCTTCCGTTTCAGTAATATAAAAATGCCATCATCTGCTTCTGCTAGAACACACCTGGTACTGGTATACGGATCCACCTAAAATCTTCAGTGAGACTAAAAAGCAATAATGTTCAGATTGTAGACATGCACTTCATGTCTTCCAGATTGGCCACTCCAAACAGGCCGACCGATGCTATACATGTGCTATCAAACTCAGTGAGAACCAGTATTCTTCTGAACATGTCATATGATATTATTAGAGCAGACTTAAACTGAAAAAAGAATATAACAAATCACCATGATCGTCCACGGCCGCTCCTTTCCACTCGACCACAAGCAACTGGTGGTGCCGCAGCCAGGACGGCTGCAGTAGTCATACATCGTCTCGTCGGCTTCGCTCATACACACCACCCGTCCCGCACCTCTACCACAAAGAGACTTGCGTTGGTGTTGTGTACTCAGGAGTCATGGGCGTACCAGGGAGAGCCTTCCACGCTGAGTGGTAGGTTGGCCGACTGAAGCGTGAAAGAGCTGCAAATTGAACTAATAACAGCAAAGCTCCTCCTAAGCGTAGATTCCTCCTACAGCCACAACAATCATGCAATTACGCCACATCCTCACAGGCTGTCGCAACACGCAAGTGGTAGTCTTCATTCTTGATGTCCTCTCCTCGGCCTACAAGATGGCGTGCTCCTCCTCAGCATAGAGATGTCTTCGATGGAGATGTCCTTGATGGAAGCGGAAGTCAACCTAACGCCTGCAACATTACATGAGCGCATGGGAGGCATTCCGCCCCAATCGCACAAAATACGTCGAGACGCATGGATCACTGTTGATGGGTGCAAAATATTTGTAGAGGAGAAGCTACCATGTCGCCCTGGATGGCATCCGGTCTCATCCCTCCATGAGACGTTGCTGCTCGGTCTTCTCGAGCGCCCGGGTGTATTCGTCGTCGACGACGCGGAACGCGGCGAGGAGGTCCGGATCGAAGAGGATCCAATCTGAGGCCCTCTCGTCCTCCATCCTGATCAAAGTCCACCTCTCTAAGGAGAACGTGAGCTGGTAAAGGAAAGATAACATGATAGAGGAAGGGGATTAGCGTATGAGCATGAGTTTCCCTTTCTCGGTTAATTTCCTTCCTTTTATTCGAGTGCGTGCGAAAGAAGGGAGGGCTGTTTTTTTCTCGTTGCGTGGGGGATCGAGGGAAGGGGTAGCGATGTCTTAGCTGGGTGAGGCTAACGAGACAAAACGACAACGTACTCCCCCATTAGGAGTAGAGATTGTTTCCTTCTGATTTGTTAGCAAATTGGCTAGCACCATTATCGCATGCAAAAATATCGGGAGCAAGAAAATCGCCCGAGATATCGCGTTTGGAAAGAATTGCTTGTCATGCATTATTGCGTTTGGAAAGGAGATATGCTTTATTGCGTTTGGAAAGGAGATATCGCGTTTGATATCGCGTTTGAAAATCGCCCGAGGAAAGGAGATTGATGACCATCATGAATGAATTGATTGTGTCTGGTTACCTTAAGTTAATTGATTGCGTTTGGAAAGAATTGATTGTCATGCATTATTGCATTTGGAAAGAATTGATTGTCATGCATGAATCAGGGACGGAAGGGGGGAAACGAAACCTGACTGCGTGCGGTGAGTGGGGTGGGGTGGGGGTGGGGATGGTGTGACAAAAAAACCGGTTGAAAAAACCCAGACGAGGTGGGACGAAAAAAACCTGGAACAAAGACTACCAACTGCTCCATTAGGAGTAGAGATAATTTTTGGCCTCGCGATGGAGAATGTACCACTCAAGCTTGGGGGAGGCTTAAGTCAATGTTATATTCATGCCCCAATCATGATCTCTCGAGAGAAATGATCATTCAAAAAATTTATGCTCGACTTTCTCTCAATAATCGCTCCATGCTCGATACTTCTTGTACTGGTTCCTTTATGATGAAGACTATTGAATTCAAATGGGATTTATTGGAAAGAATTAAATGCAACTCTGAAGATTGGGACCTCGGCGAAGGTAAGGAGTCAGGTATAACCCCTAAGTTTGATTGTGTTAAATCTTTTATGGATACCGGTGTTTTCCGTGAATTTAGCACTAAATATGCACTTGACTCTGAGATAGTAGCTTCTTTCTGTGAATAATTTGCTACTCATGTTGATCTCCCCAAGGAGTAGAGGTTTAAATATCATCATCCCGTTGAAGTGAAAGTAGATGAACCTATTAAAGTTGAAGAAAAGACTATTACTTATAATGATGATCCTATTGTTCCTACTGCTTATATTGAGAAACCACCTTTCCCTGTTAGGATAAAGGATCATGCTAAAGCTTCAACTGTGGTTCATAAGAGTAATACTAGAACACCTACACCCTCTGAGCAAATTAATGTTGAACCTAGTGTTGCTATGGTTAAGGATCTCTTGGTCCAAAATTTACCTCTAAGAGGAAGCTGATAGAATCGCCAAACCCGATACTAGAAATAAACCTAGACCTGTTGTAGGCATGCCTATTATTTCTGTTAAAATAGGAGATCATTGCTACCATGGTTTATGTGACGTAGGTGCTAGTGCTAGTGCCATACCTCATTTCTTGTATGAAGAAATTATGCATGATATTGCACCTACTGAGTTAGAAGGTATTGATGTTACTATTAAACTTGCTAATAGAGACACTATTTCACCAGTTGGGATTGTTAGAGATGTTGAAGTCTTGTGTGGGAAGGTTAAATACCCTACCGATTTTCTTGTTCTTGGTTCCCCACAAGATGATTTCAGCCCTATTATATTTGGTACACCCTTCTTGAACACTTTTAATGCTAAGATAGACTGCGAAAAGGATATTGTTACTGTTGGGTTAGGGGATATGTCTCATGACTTTAACTTTGCTAAATTTTGTAGACAACCCCATGATAAAGAATTTCGTAGTAAGGATGAAATTATTGGTCTTGCTTCTATTTCTGTGCCTCCTAACGATCCTTTAGAACAATATCTGCTAGACCACGAAAATGATATGTATATAAATGAGAGAAGGGGAATAGATGAAATATTCTTTAAGCAGGGACCCTTATTGAAAAACAACTTTCCTGTCGAAATTCTAGGGGATTCTCCTCCACCCAAGGGTGATCCCGTGTTTGAACTTAAACCTTTACGTGATAATCTTAAGTATGTTTATCTCGACGGAAAGAAGATATATCCCTTTATTATTAGTGCTAACCTTTCAGAGCATGAAGAAGAAAAAATATTGAAAACTCTGAAGAAGCATCGCGCTGCTATCGGATATACTCTGGATGATCTTAAGTGCATTAGTCCCACTCTATGCCAACACAAGATAAAGTTGGAAGAGGACGCGAAACCGATTATCGATCATCAACGACGGTTAAATCCTAAGATGAAGGAAGTGGTAAGGAAGGAAATACTAAAGCTTCTAGAGGCAGGTATAATTTATCCAGTTGCTGATAGCCAGTGGGTAAGTCCTATCCATTGTGTCCCTAAGAAGGGAAGTATGACTGTTGTTCCTAATGATAAAGATGAATTGATCCCGCAAACAATTGATACAGGTTATAGGATGGTAATTGATTTCCGTAAATTAAATAAAGCCACTAAGAAAGAGCATTACCCTTTGCCTTTTATTGATCAAATGCTAGATAGGTTATCCAAACATACTCATTTTTGCTTTCCAGATGGCTATTCTGGTTTCTCTCAAATACCTGTGTCAAAAGGGGATCAAGAAAATACCACTTTTACCTGTCCCTTCAGTACCTTTTCTTATAGACATATGCCATTCGGTTTATGTAATGCACCTGCTACCTTTCAAAGATGCATGATGGCTATATTCTCTTATTTTTGTGAAAAGATTGTTGAGGTTTTCATGGATGATTTTTCCGTTTACGGAACTTCTTTTGATGATTGCTTGAGCAACCTTGATCGAGTTTTGCAGAGATGTGAAGAAACTAATCTTGTCTTAAATTGGGAAAGGTGACAGTTTATGGTTAATGAAGGCATTGTCTTGGGGCATAAAATTTCTGAAAGAGGTATTGAAGTTGACAAAGCTAAAGTTGATGCTATTGAAAAGATGGCGTGTCCCAAGGACATCAAAGGTATAAGAAGTTTCCTTGATCATGCCAGGTTTTATAGGAGGTTCATTAAGGACTTCTCCAAAATCTCTAGGCCTCTGACTAGTCTCTTACAAAAATATGTTCCTTTTGTCTTTGGTGATGATTGTGTAGAAGCATTTGAAATACTTAAGAAAGCATTGATCTCTGCACCCATTGTCCAACCTCCTGACTGGAATTTACCCTTTGAGATTATGTGCGATGCTAGTGATTATGCTGTAGGTGTTGTTCTAGGACAAAGAGTTGATAAGAAATTGAATGTTATCCAATATGCTAGTAAAACTCTCGATAGTGCCCAAAGAAATTATGCTACTACTGAGAAGGAGTTTTTAGCGGTCGTATTTGCTTGTGATAAGTTTAGACCTTATATTGTTGATTCTAAAGTAACTATCCACACTGATCATGCTGCTATCAAATACCTTATGGAAAAGAAAGATGCTAAACCTAGACTTATTAGATGGGTTGTCCTGCTACAAGAATTTGATTTTCATATTACTGATAGAAAGGGAGCTGAGAACCCCGTTGCAGACAACTTGTCTAGGTTAGAGAATTTTCTTGATGACCCAGTGCCTATTGATGATAGCTTTCCTGATGAACAATTTTAGATGTCATAAATGCTTCTTGTACTACTCCATGGTATGCTGATTATGCTAATTACATTGTTGCTAAGTTTATACCACCTAGTTTCACATACCAGCAAAAGAAAAAGTTCTTCTATGATTTAATACATTACTTCTGGGATGACCCACACCTTTATAAAGAAGAAGTAGATGGTATTATTAGACGTTGTGTACCTGAGCATGAACAGGAACAGATCCTACGCAAGTGTCACTCCGAAGCTTATGGAGGACACCATGCTGGAGATAGAACTGCACATAAGGTATTGCAATCTGGTTTTTATTGGCCTACTCTCTTCAAGGATGCTCGTAAGTTTGTCTTATCTTGTGCTGAATGTCATAGAATTGGTAATATTAGTAGACGTCAAGAAATGCCTATGAATTATTCACTTGTTATTGAACGATTTGATGTCTGGGGCTTTGATTATATGGGACCGTTTCCTTCCTCTAATGGGTATACACATATTTTAGTTGTTGTTGATTACGTTACTAAGTGGGTAGAAGCTATTCCAACTAGTAGTGCTGATCACAACACCTCTATTAAGATGCTTAAAGAAGTTATTTTTCGGAGGTTTGGAGTCCCTAGATACTTAATGACTGATGGTGGTTCACACTTTATTCATGGTGCTTTCCGTAAAATGCTTGCTAAGTATGATGTTAATCATATAATTGCATCCCCTTACCACCCACAGTCTAGTGGTCAAGTAAAACTAAGTAATAGAAAGCTGAAATTAATTTTGCCAAGGACTGGCAATAGGTCTACAAAAAATTGGTCCAAGAAACTTGATGAAGCATTATGGGCCTATAGAACTGCATGCAAAAATCCTATGGGTATGTCTCCATATATAATGGTTTATGGAAAAGCATGTCACTTACCTCTTGAGCTAGAAAATAAGGCATATTGGGCTATTAAAGAGCTCAATTACGATTTCAAACTTGCTGGTGAGAAGAGGTTATTTGACATTAGCTCGCTTGATGAATGGAGAACCCAAGCTTATGAGAATGCCAAGCTATTTAAAGAAAAGATTAAAAAATGGCATGACAAAAGGATACAAAATCATGAGTTTAACGTAGGTGATTATGTCTTGCTATACAACTCTTGTTTCAGATTTTTTGCAGGAAACTTATCTCTAAATGGGAAGGTCCTTACGTTGTCGAGGAGGTCTATCATTCCGGTGCTATAAAAATCAACAACTTCAAAGGCACAAATCCGAAGGTGGTGAACGGTTAGATAATCAAACATTATATCTTAGGTAATCCTATAAATGTTGAAACCAATGTTATTGAAACCGTAACCCCGGAGGAATACATATGGGACACTTTCCAGAACGATTCATGCCCCGAAAAGGAAGAGGTATGTGGTACGGTAAGTAAACTGACTCCAAAACAGTTCTAATGGCAATTTTTCACCGTTTTGGAATATTTAGAAAAATAGAAAAGTAAGAGGCAGTCCGGAAAGGACACAAGGCGTCCACGAGGGTGGAGGGCACGCCCCCTGCCTCATGGGCATCTCGTGTGCCTCCCGGACTCTGATTTCTTGCACGTTACTTCTTTCTATCAATAAAAATTCACTATATATTTTCTCGAAGGTTTTGACCACCGTATCACGCCAAAATCCTATGTTTTTGTTTCGAGCTGTTTCTGCCGCATATTAGAGCAATATGTCGTCCCAGGATTCGGAGGGAGAAAGCTATGTGGCTGATCTCCTTGCTAGCCCTAAGGTCTACGGGGACTGGGAGCATTATGGTTGGACCATGGAGGAAGAAGAAGACCATGATCCCAAGTGAAAGGATTGGACCAACTCAGATGAAGATGAAGACCCATTACCTCAACCTGGGGACATGCATGTGGAGTTCAAAATGTCAAGCCTCCCTGATAGAGCGAAGAAAGCTAAGATCGAGTTTATCCCTTTTTGCCTCTTGCAGGAAAACAAGCAGGAACTATGCAAGAAGAAATTAAGCCTTGAGTAGGAGATCAATGACCTAAGGGAGCAAAATTCTATTCTCAAGCGCAAGTAAAGGAAGAAGCCTACATCATCAACAACTCCATCACCACCTCCGAAGAGAGAGACATAATCACATGGGTATGGGCACTCCCCTTGGCAACTGTCAAGCTTGGGGGAGGTGCCCCGGTATCGTATCACCATCACACTCCTATCTTTAGCGTTTTTCTTAGATCGATCCTTTTGGTAATATCTTGATGTAGTAGAATAAAGTTTAGCATGATCTAGTTTTGAGCTTTTGCTTTTTTATCTTTACCTCTGTAATTGAGTCTGTGAGCTATATAATAAAGATTAGTGTTGAATCAAGGGCTTGATTCTCTCGCTATGGTCATGAGAGAATAAAATAAAACATACAAAGTATCTAAGAGATCATATTGATCTTATGGGAAGTAATGACTTCGCATATAAAGAGTTTGATGAATAAAAGTTGTTGAGAGTTGACAAACATAGTTTTGGTCATTGTTGCAATTAATAGGAAGTAATAAAGAAAGAGAGGTTTTCACATACAAATATACTATCTTGGACATCTTTTATGATTGTGAGCACTCATTAACATATGACATGCTAAAGAGTTTATGTTGGACAAGGAAGACAACATAATGGTTATGTTTTCTTATATCCCAAATAAAGTATATTGTCATGGATCATCCAACATGTTGAGCTTGCCTTTCTCCCTCATGCTAGCCAAAACTCCTTGCACCAAGTAGAGATACCACTGGTGCTTCCATACATCCTTAAACCCAGTTTTACCATGAGAGTCCACCATACCTACCTATGGATTGAGTAAGATCCTTCAAGTAATTTGTCATTGTTGCAAACTCTCTAAAATATTTATGATTTATTAATGTGGAGAAAATAGGCTTTATACGATCTTGTGATATGGAAGTAATAAAAGCGACGGACTGCATAATAAAGGTCCCTATCACAAGTGGCAATATAAAGTGACGTTCTTTTGCGCTAAGATTTTGTACATCCAACCATAAAAGCACATGACAACCTCTGCTTCCCTCTGTGAAGGGCCTATCAATTATTCTTGCCTTATAAGACTCAAGGTGATTTTCACCTTTCCTTTTTACATTTTATCCTTTGGCAAGCACATTGTGTTGGAAAGATCCTGACATATATACCAACTTGGATATAAGCTATCATGATCTATTACTGTTGACATTACCCTTGAGCACTGTTCAAGATATCTTCCGATATGTCGATAAATCGGGCGTTTTATCGCTTACCCCTGTCTGACCGATAAGATAAATCGATCGATAAATCAGCCGATATGGCGATAAATCGGCCGATATGCCGATAAACGGGCCGATTTACCCCTTATCATGGGTCGACCGATAAGTTCCCGATAAGCGATATCCCCAACATTGCCCTTGAGGTAAAAGGTTGGGAGGCAACACTATAAGCCCCTATCTTTCTATGTGTCCGATTAAAACTCCATACCCATAAGTATTGCGTGAGTGTTAGCAATTGTGAAAGACTAGATGATATTTGAGTATGTGGACTTGCTGAAAAGCTCTTCTATTGACTCTTTCCGATGTTACGATAAATTGCAATTGCTTCAATTTTGGAGATCATAGTTTGTTGGTTTTCAATGAAGTTTCTGATTCATACTTGACATTGTGAATGGATTGTTACTTTAGCATAAGAATCATATGACAATATATATATGTGTTGCTGTTATAAGAATGATCATGATGCCCTCATGTCCGTATTTTATTTTTATCGACGCCTCTATCTCCAAACATGTGGACATATTTTTCGATATCGGCTTTCGCTTGAGGACAAGCAAGGTCTAAGATTGGGGGAGTTGATACGTCCATTTTGCATCATGCTTTTATGTTGATATTTATTGCACTTTGGGCTATTATTACACGTTATGTCACAATACTTAGCATGAAGAGGGAGAATGCCGACAGCTGGAATTCTGGGCTGGAAAAGGAGAAAACATTGGAGACCTATTCTGCACAACTCAAAAAGCCCCGAAACTCCACGAAATACAATTTCGAAAAATATAAAAAATATCTGGTGAAAAAGATACATCAAGGGGGCCACCACCTATCCACGAGGGTGGGGGCGCGCCCCCTGGGCGTTCCCCCCTGCCTCGTGGGCCACCTGGTGACTCCTCGATGCCCATCTTCTCCTATATGGGGTGTTTTGACCTGGAAAAAAATCATAAGGAGGCTTTCGGGACAAAACGCCGCCGTCTCGAGGCGGAACCTTGGCGGAACCAATCTAGGGCTCCGGCAGAGCTGTTCTGCCGAGGATACTTCCGTCCGGGAGGGGGGAATCATCACCACTGTCATCACCAACAACTCTCCCATCTTGGGGAGGGTTATCTTCATCAACATCTTCACCAGCACCATCTCCTCTCAAACCCTAGTTCATCTCTTGTATCCAATCTTTGTACCAAAACCTCAGATTGGTACATGTAGGTTGCTAGTAGTGTTGATTACTCCTTGTAGTTGATGCTAGTTGGTTTACTTGGTGGAAGATCATATGTTCAGATCCATTATGCATATTAATACCTCTCTGATTATGAACATGAATATGCTTTGTGAGTAGTCACGTTTGTTCCTGAGGACATGGGAGAAGTCTTGCTATAAGTAGTCATGTGAATTTGGTATTCGTTCGATATTTTGATGAGATGTATGTTGTCTTTTCCTCTAGTGGTGTCATGTGAACATCGACTACATGACACTTCACCATTGTTTGGGCCTAGAGGAAGGCATTGAGAAGTGATAAGTAGATGATGGGTTGCTAGAGTGACAGAAGCTTAAACCCTAGTTTATGTGTTGCTTCATAAGGGGCTGATTTGGATCCACATGTTTCATGCTATGGTTAGGTTTACCTTAATACTTCTTTTGTAGTTGGGGATGCTTGCAATAGAGGTTAATCATAAGTGGGATGTGTCTCCAAGTAAGGGCAGCACCCAAACACCGGTCCACCCACATATCAAATTATCAAAGTACCGAACGTGAATCATATGAACGTGATGAAAACTAGCTTGACGATAATTCCCATGTGTCCTCGGGAGTGCTTTCCTTCATATAAGAGTTTGTCCAGGCTTGTCCTTTGCTACAAAAAGGATTGGGCCATCTTGCTGTACCTTATTTACTTTTACTATTTGTCACTTCTAACCAATTATCTTATCACAAAACTATATGTTACCGATAATTTCTGTGCTTTCAGAAAATACCTTACTGAAAACTGCCTGTCATTTCCTTCTGCTCCTCGTTGGGTTCGACACTCTTACTTATTGAAAGGACTACGATAGATCCATCTTCTGAAGTTTGTTCATGAGGAATAAACTCTTGGTTCGAAATGATCCATCTTTCTTTTCCGAAGGTCCAAGCTATATTAAATATCTCGTCGCGAAGCTCCATCTAATCTTTGCAAGGTTTCTTCTTGTTCTTTTCAACTTCCACTCCCTACCATTTCTTTTGTTACCGGAGTTCTTCATGGTGGTTCATCATGATTTAATTCATCCTCGAAGTGTTCATCAAGATTCCTGTGCGAGGGCTCAAGCATTCTTCATCACGCATTCCGAAGTGCAATTCTTTCTACCTTATCGTTTGAGATGGTGTTATGTCATTCTTGACAATTTTCCTTTCGTGTTTCATGATTCACAAGTTATCAAGAATGAGATATTTAAACCCATCATATTCTCTCTGTTCAGGAGATCTTTCCAACCCTTCAGTTTATTCGTTGGAGTAATCTTGGGTTGTATTTCACCTAAAAGCTTTTCCTAAGGATTTTTGCTAATTATGGTGCTTACAAATGACCCAAGTTCTTCATTTATCCTCCCGGTGAAATAAGTTTTCGTCTCCTTGTTGGTCTCAATCCAATCAATTGTTTCTGTTAGTGGCAGAATTTCACTTCAAGTTTTGAGATGTTTTCCATAAGCCCACAACAAGCTTATTCTTTTGTTGTTGATTATTTTCAACAACTCCATTCAACCCTTCTTCGTAAGGATGATTTTCAAATTCATCCGTGGGAGAAGTTGTCATTTTCTTCTTCGATCTTTTCACTCCATTATTCATTCTGGAGGCTTTGTGATATTGCTCTCTTCGAACCATTATGTTGGCATATCAAGTTCATGCTCTTGTCCTTTCTAGAGCATTTAACATGAGTGTCGTGAGCTCCATTCAAGTTCTCTCACCTTACTAAGCTTTACCTCCCTTTGTAACCAGAGTGCTATCTCAAATCCTTCTTACCCCTTGTGCCATTTGTTCAATAGTTTCGTAGGCAATGTGTTGCTGATTTCATCAAGTATCATCCCTTCTCCTCAAGTTCATGTTCATTCCTTCAATTTTCAGCCGGAGTGCTGTCCGAATTCTTTCGTTCTTATTCCTTCTCTATCGTGTTTTAACCGGAGTGGTTTAAATTCTTCCATGACCCGTGAGCACTTGTTTCATATCTTTCAACTACAAGGTTCTCATAATGTACATTGTTCCTCTTTTTCGAACGGAGTGTTTTCATCTTCGTTTATCTCCGTTGCATTCTTCTTTCAATTTGGTCAACCTCTCAAGTTCGTGGTTTCACTCGTTTGTCAAAGAAGCAACTTTGTTTTACCTCTTCCTTTATCCTCTTGTACCCGATGCCATCTTCAGGATCTCGGGTCGAGATCCTCTATTAGTGTGGGAGAGTTGTGACGCGCCAAGACCGACGCTCCAGAAGACTTCCAGCTATTCCGGGTTTTGTCGTGTGTTTCTTTTTGGTTGTTCTATTTATTTTTTTGCTTTGCATCATGTCATCATGCCATGTCATTATTTTTTGCAACTCAAATAAATAAATCGTGTGGATCTTTGATCCATTTAAATCGAGGGAATTCACTTATTGATTTGTCTCTACAACATATACAAAGCCTCTCAATATTTAGAGAGCTATATTAAATTATTCCATTATTATGGAATTCATCAAAACAAACTTACATTTAAACCTCTCTCGTTTCCAAATATTATAATCCCCATCTTCCTCCAATTTGTTTCGGTTCAAGGCGTGGTGCTTTTGAATATTTCAAAGTAACTCCATGCCTTTTTTCCAGCTCATTTGGGGATTTTTTTTCGAACCCTCAAATATATATTTTTCCTCTTCCTTTCTTTTTCTTTTCTTCTCTGAAAACTGAACCCCATGTTAAAAATCTGGAATCAGGCCGGCCAGCCTTCCTCGCAGCTAGTTGTAGCGGCCCAAGGCCCAGCCACTAGCGTCCTAGGTCCATCCACAGCCCCCTCCCAGGTCGGCCCAACT
Source organism: Secale cereale (assembly GCA_902687465.1). Classification (NCBI taxonomy): domain Eukaryota; kingdom Viridiplantae; phylum Streptophyta; class Magnoliopsida; order Poales; family Poaceae; genus Secale; species Secale cereale. Next base: position 357,868,396 of record LR738709.1, read on the forward strand.
TCACCTAAACCCTAACCCCGACCGCTCTCTCTCTCGCTCAGCCTCCAGCGCCGCCACCTCGATCTCTCCCTCTCCCTCTTGTTCCCCACGACCCGCACCCCGCTCCTCTCCCTCGACCTCTCTCTCTGCCCGATCCCCCGCCTCTCTCCCTCGTCCTCCTCGCAACGTCCACCTCTCCTCCTCGAGCCAGCCTCCACCTCCACCTCCAACCGCGCCGCCCTTCCTCCCCGAGGCCACCGCCGCGTCGAGTCCCCTGCTCTGCGCGCCTCCGTGCCGGCCCTCCTCCACCTCTCCCCCCATGGCGCAACATCCCGCCTCTTCCTCCACCACGCCGAGTGCGCCCGACCCTGCCGGCCACCGCGACAACGCCGCCGCCGTTGAGCGTCGCCTAGCGCCGCCCAGGAGCTATGCCTCGTCGTCGCCGTGCACTGCCAGTTCCTCTCCGAGCTCTACTGCTCCTCGCTGTCGCATGCCTCGTCGTTGTTACGCCAAGGCCGACGCCCCTCCTGCTCGGCCTGCAGCCACGCTGGCGACCTCCACCGCCTCCCTCGGCTTCGCTCGTTTCCTTGCTGCTACCCACCAGAGGACCCAACTCCGATGGCCTCGACGCCCCGCCTCTGCTTCCTCCCATGTCACCCCTGCCGTGTTGCAAGATGACCCGAAGACCTTGCTGCCCCCTTTGTCGTTTCCAAGTTCATAAAATGAGGGACCCCAAGTCTGCCAAGTTACTCTTCCAGAGATGTCAAGTGCACGAGGACCTCAAGTACGACTACACCACCATCGGCGCCTATGGATTCGCCAAGTCCGACGACGCTCTTGTACAACTACATCGCGGAGACCTATGTTGCCCCAAGTACCTCGACGCCCGATGCCTAGAACGAAAACCGTCGCCGTGGATCCGTCAAGACCAAGTGTACAACTACCGCCGACGAGTTCGACTACAGTGGCGTGAACTACTACTTCCACGACGAGTACAACTACCGCCGATGTGTATGACTATGTAACGTGTACCACTACCATCGCGAGTACCACTACTACCGTCGACGTGTACGACTACGAACGTGAACGCCTACTTCCCTCGACGACTCGAACTGCCCCGAAATGCACGCTTCGAAGGTATACCGCCGAAACGATGCTCGTAAACGAATCTGGTTGTATGAGATGCATCCCTTGTTTGCACCGTGTCCGTTGTGCCCCTCTTTTGTCGCCGACCTGTGGGAACCCAGAAACTGAGAGCACCCCATCATCTTGCATGACACGCTCTCCGTCCTTCTTTTGCACCGGTCTTCCAACAAGTTACCGCAACCGATATGTTGTCGTGGCATCTTTTTTGGCAATCGCCGCCGTGGCCCTTTTCCTTTCCACCACGGTGACAAATACTTCATATCTCTTATGTCAACTTTTAATAAAAAATGCATAAACTTGATTTTGTCATATGCATCATGATAACAACACTAAAATGTTTAAAATTGTTGTTTGCATTAAAATTGATAATTATGCACATGGGGAGTTTCCGAAATTGTTGTTGTTATTTCCGGCCTCATTTAAACTTTCCTAAATAGGTAGTTTACATTTGCTTCACCTCTTGCCATGTTAATCAACATTTAAACTTGTTGGGTTCATAGCGAGATCAAAATAAATAACCTAATGTGGTGTTTCGTCAATATGCAACTCGTTGCATTTTGAGCTCCACTTAACTTGTAGTGTTGTCGAGATCTTTACCATGCCATGCACATTTAAACCGGACATGCATCATACTTGTTTGTGCATCATGCTATGGTTATGATATGTGTGTTTACCATGTTGCTTGGTTCTTTCCGGTTTGCTTCCCTCGTTAGCTTCAGTTTCGCCCCGGAGTTGTAAGGACTCGCTCGACTACCTCTGTTTGTCTTCTTCATGGACTCGTTCTTCTTCCTAGTGAGATCCCAGGCAAGATGACTGTTCCCCGATATCACCTCTATCTTTGCCTATGCTAGTTGTCTCGCTCTTTAGATATGCCTCGATGCCTATTCCTGTTTGTCAGCCTCCTATTGTTGCCATGAAACACTCTAACCGCCTTCCTAGCAAACCGTTGATTGGCTAAGTACGCTTTTGCTCAGCCCCTCTTATAGCATTATTAGTTGCAGGTGAAGTTTGAAGATTGCTCCATGTTCAAACTTGTTTTTATTGGGATAACACAATATGTATCTGTTATAAACTAATGCACCTATATATTGGCAATGGGTGGAAGGCTTGGCCTTCTGCTTGGTGTTTTGTTCCACTTATGCCACCTTAGGACCCGATAAACCGGTGTTATGTTCCTTGATTTTGCGTTTCTAACACGGTTGGGGTTTATGGGCCCCCTCAATAATTCGCACTGCTTAAAGCTTTTTCAGCAAGGCCCAACATTGGTTTTAATTTTCCTCATAATAAAAAAAACTTAATTAATTAATTGCATAGGGGGTCATGTCCCCGGGTTCTTAATTCTACATAATAGGGGGGCCAGTGCTGATGGTGTTGGTCCCAAACAGGCAGCCTACGGGGCCGACTTGAGGCAACTCAAGGTTCTGGTTCTACCGTAGCTTTTCCCATCCGGTCGTGGCCTGAGACGAGATACGCGCGGCTATTATCAGGGTGTCGGCACGCTGGGAGGTCTTGCTGGATTAGTTTTACCTTTGTCGAAATATCTTGAGCACGTGATTCCAAGAATACTCGGGTCTTCCCACTTTGGAGTTGCGACTCCGCAGATCGTGAGCTTGTGATGGGCTAAGTTGGGGCACCCCTGCAGGGTTATGAACTTCCGAAAGCCGTGCCCGCGGTTATGTGTCAGGTGGGAATTTGTTAATATCTGGTTGTAGATAACTTGACACCATATTCATAAGAATACACTACCTGTGTGAGTAACCGTGATGGTCTCTTTCCGAAGGGCTTCGGGAAGTGAACACGGTGGGGTTATGCATGATCGTGAGTAGCTAGGATCCCTTATTGATCAACTTGATGACCATTGACACTTGTTCTCTTCTCACTCTAAACTCGTAAGTTAGTGCTTAGTGCTTGTTGCAACCCTTGTTTATAGTCTTTCCACACCTAAGTCTTTGGTAGTTTTGTTACCCGGGAACGAGATTGTTGAGTCCTCGTGGCTCATAGATTCAACACACACCAGATGCAGGTACCGCTGAGAACACTGCAGGAGATGGACAAGAACTTCATTGGGAGTTCGATGAAGAGCTTGGCCGTATGTATGTGACGTTTTCGAGGATCAGTAGTGGTTCCTACTAGGGCGATCAGGCCTTGTGGTTGTGGTATCTTTTCTCGTTTGGTTTCGTTCGTAGTCGGACCCTGTGTTATTCGGATGAATGTATGCTATTGTAATCATTGTGTGACATGGCGAGTGTAAGCCAAATATTTTACTCTTCATCCCTGAACTTTTACATGAGATGTGCAAAGATACCACGCTTGCGATCATTCCAGAATGTGTTTATGTCTATAAGTCGTTCCTCGACACGTAGGAGATATAGTCGCATCCTGGGCATTACACCTACACTTGTGGGTCATTAGAAGGCAACCTTGTTCTTCTGCGCATTCAGTCGGCCGAGAATTCCAACAAGTTGACGCCAAAGTGGGAAGGCCCTTATCGAGTAATACGAGTCACCAGGCCTGGCACAGCCCGCGTGGAGACCGAAGATGGTATTCTAGTGAGTAACTCCTAGAACACCGAACATCTTCGCAAGTTTTACCCGTAAGGCACGATTGCCGGGCTCCCCGGCAAACCACCCTTTTGTACAAGCCTTGCCCGCAAGGCATGTAACCCTTTGTACAAAGCCAGGTGCAGACCCTCAGCATAAATAAATGAAGCGCTAGCGCCCTAAGTTTTAGCATGCATGCTAGGTTGAGTCTCTTTCTCTGTTAGGGTTGATAGTGCTTGGCGGGGACTAACCCCTAGCATAGAGGTCGAGTGTGCGTCTCTCTGTTCCTTTCCATCATGTTTTGTTCACAGGATGCATGGACATTTCTGCTGAGCTGTTTGGAAGAAAGAGGATGGGCCGACGCTCCGACCCCGGCGAACTAAGGTTGCCAGGGGCTGCAGATCCAAGGATTCGACCACAACAAGACAAGGTTGCCGGGGGCTACAAAATCAGATAAGCCTTTCATCCCCCACTCATTACTTCCATATGAAACTTGAACGTACGCGACTTCGCTCGCTCTTATACCATCATGCTCCTTTTTTTTCCTGCGTCCAACAAACTTTATTTTGAATCTGAACTCGGTAGTAGTGTGATTGGAAAGGAGCAGACAAAGGGCCTAATCCTACTCTGCTCCTACTTCCGCCAAGGGCGTGAATGTGGTCGAGCTATAGAGGAGGAAGACATCAAGGCCTATTGACGGGGTACGATGTTTATCTTAAGATAGCAAGGATTCGTTCCTTTGTGTGGCCCCTGCCCACGCACAAAAGAAACCCGACAGACATCCTTCTCTCCATTAATACGTTGTAAACAAATACAATTCATACGGAATCCATACATGAGCAAGGGGGCTACAAGATTTAAATCTTACAAAGGCCCGTAGGCTTAAAAACTGAAAAAAAGGGATAAGGTGCCCGTAATCCCTTTCTTGTCCATCTCCTTAGGAAATGGAACAAGATGGCAAAAGGGCAAAGGGAGCGTGATACGTCTCCAATGTATCTACTTTTCCAAACACTTTTACCCTTGTTTTGGACTCTAACTTGCATGATTTGAATGGAACTAACCCGGATTGACTCTGTTTTCAGCAGAACTGCCATGGTGTTATTTTTGTGCAGAAATAAAAGTTCTCGAAATGACCTGAAAATCAACGGAGAATATTTCTGGAATATATAAAAAATACTAGCAGAAGAATCAAGACCAGTGGGCCCACACCCTGTCCACGAGGGTGGGGGGCGCGCCCACCCCCTGGGCGTGCCCCCTGTCTCGTGGGCCCCCTAACGCTCCACCGACCTCAACCCCAACTCCATAAATTCACTTTCGGGGAGAAAAAACTCAGAGAGAAGGATTCATTGTGTTTTGCGACACGGAGCCGCCGCCAAGCCCTAATCTCTCTCGGGAGGGCTGATCTGGAGTCTGTTCGGGGCTCCGGAGAGTGGAGATCGTCGTCGCCATCGTCATCATAAACCTTCCTCCATAACCAATTCCATGATGCTCACCGCCGTGGGTGAGTAATTCCATCGTAGGCTTGCTGGACGGTGATGGGTTGGATGAGATTTACCATGTAATCGAGTTAGATTTGTTAGGGTTTGATCCCTAGTATCTATTATGTTCTAAGATTGATGTTGCTATGACTTTGCCATGCTTAATGCTTGTCACTAGGGCCTGCGTGTCATAATTTCAGATCTTAACCTATTATGTTTTCATGAATGTATGTGAGTTCTTGATCCTATCTTACAAGTCAATAGTCACCTACTATGTTTTATGATCCGGCAACCCCGAAGTGACAATAATCGGGACCACTCCCGGTGATGACCGTAGTTTGAGGAGTTCATGTATTCACTCAATTTTAATGCTTTGGTCCGATACTCTATTAAAAGGAGGCCTTTATATCCCTTAGTTTCCAATAGGACCCCGCTGCCACGGGAGGGTAGGACAAAAGATGTCATGCAAGTTCTTTTCCAGAAGCACGTATGACTATATTCGGAATAGATGCCTACATTACATTGATGAACTGGAGCTAGTTCTGTGTCACCCTATGTTATAACTATTACATGAAGAATCGCATCCGACATAATTATCCATCACTGATCCAATGCCTACGAGCTTTTCACATATTGCTCCTTGCTTAGTTACTTTACCACTGCTACTGTTACAATCATTACAAAACTATTAATGTTACTTTTGCCACTGTTACCGTTACTTCCATATTGCTTTGCTACTAAATACTTTGCTGCAGATATTAAGTCTTCCAGGTGTGGTTTAATTGACAACTCAACTGCTAATACTTGAGAGTATTCTTTGGCACCCCTTGTGTCGAATCAATAAATTTGGGTTGAATACTCTACCCTCGAAAACTATTGCGAACCCCTATACTTTTGGGTTATCAAGACTATTTTCTGGCGCCGTTGCCGACGACCATAGCTATATTCTTTGAGACTTGGGATTTATATATGTTGATCACTATGAAAAACTTTAAAGACGAAAAAACCAAGATTTATCCCTTAACTATGAGGGGAGGTAAGGAACTACCATCTAGCTCTGCACTTGATTCACCATCTATTATGAGTAAATTTTTGACACCTACTCCTGCTATTGAACCTGATATGTCGCATGTTCTTGATGACGCCACTTCCGCTATGCATGATACTTATGATGAAACTACTTCTATGTTTGATAATACTGTGCCACTAGGTGAATTTCTTGATGAACAAATTGCTAGGGCTAGAGAGAATGGCATTATTGAAACTGATAATATTGATGAAAGTGATGTTGAAGATTCTCCCCCTAGATATGAATTGCCTGTTGTGCCTGAGGGTTATGTTATGGATGAAGAAACTACTAGAGATCTTTTAGCTTGCAATGATAGGTATGATCTTAAGAAACTGTTAGCTAAGCTAAAAGAAAAATCTTTGAATGCTAGAATGAAATATGACCCTGCTTTTCCTACTTCACCTATCTGTATTTCTGATAAGGATTATGATTTCTCTGTCGATCCTGAGTTAATTACTTTGGTTGAATCTGATCCTTTCCATGGCTATGAATCTGAAACTGTTGTGGCACATCTTACTAAATTGAATGATATAGCCACCCTATTCACCAATGAGGAAAAAATTAATTACTACTATATCCTTAAGTTATTTCCATTCTCCTTAAAGGGTGATGCTGAAACATGGTTTAATTCTCTTGATCCTTGTTGTGTGTGTAGTCCCCAGGATATGATTTATTACTTCTCTGCTAAATATTTTCCCGCTCATAAGAAACAAGCTGCCTGAAGGGAAATATATATTTTTGTGCAAATTGAAGAAGAGAGTCTCCCACAAGCTAGGGGGAGGCTTCTCCAATTACTTAGTGCTTTGCCTGATCATCCTCTTAAGAAAAATGAAATACTTGATATCTTTTATAATGGACTAATCGATGCTTCTAGAGACCACCTAGATAGTTGTGCTGGTTGTGTTTTCAGGGAAAGAATTGTCGATCAAGCTAAATTGCTATTGAAAAATATGTTGAGTAATGAAAATAATTGGACACTTCCTGAACCAACTCCTAAGCCAACTCCGAAGAAAAGGGGTATTCTATTTCTCAGTCCTAAAGATATGCAAGAGGCAAATAAATCTATGAAAGAAAAATGTATTAAAGCTGAAGATGTTAAGAATTTACCACCTATTGAAGAAATACATGGCCTTGATAACCCGACACAGGTAGTAAAGATAAATTCTCTCTATAGATTTGATGAAGGTGATATTCCTCGTTATAAGTGTGCTAGCCAATGCTTGGACGAGTTTGACAATTTTATTGTTAAATAAGAAAATTTCAATGCTTATGTTGGTAGACAATTGAAACATAATGCTTGTATGATTGAACACTTGAGTGATTATATGTCTAGAGTTAAAGGTGAACTTAAACTCATTAGTAAACATGCTTCTATGGTTTCCACTCAAGTAGAACAAGTACTTAAAGCCCAAAATGATTTGCTCAACGAATTAAATAGTAAGAAAAATGATAATGTTGTTAGAGTTGTGACAATATGTGGTATAATGACTCAGGAACCCCTATATCCGGAGGGCCACCCTAAGAGAATCGAGCAAGATTTTTAGAGAACTAATGTAGATGCACCTAGACCTTCTAAGAAGAAGAAGAATAAAAATGATAGGACTTTTCCAGCTTCTAGTGAACCTGTTGTTGACACACCTGAGAATCCCAATGATATATCTATTTCTGATGCTGAAACACAATCTGGTAATGAACATGAACCTAGTGATAATGTTAATGATGATGTTCATGATGATGCTCAACCTAGCAATAATGATGATGTAGAGATTGAACTTGCTGTTGATCTTGATAACCCACACTCAAAGAATCAATGTTATGATAACAGAGACTTTGTTGCTAGGAAGCACTGTAAAGAAAGATAACCATGGGTTCAGAAACCCATGCCTTTTCCTCCTAAACCATCCAAGAAAAAGAATGATGAGGATTTTGAGCGCTTTGCTGAAATGATTAGACCTATCTTTTTGCGTATGCGTTTGACTGATATGCTTAAAACAAATCCTTATGCTAAGTATATGAAAGATATTATTACAAATAAAAGGAAGATACCGGAAGTTGAAATGTCCACCATGCTTGCCAATTATACTTTTAAAGGTGGAATACCAAAGAAACTAGGAGACCCGGGAGTACCAACTACACCATGCTCTATTAAAAGAAACTATGTTGAAACTGCTTTCTGTTATCATGGAGCTGGTGTTAGTGTTATGCCTCTCTCTTTATATCGTAGACTTGATTTGAATAAGTTGACACCTACTGAAATATCTTTGCAAATGGCCGATAAATCAACTGCTATACCTGTTGGTATTTGTGAGGATGTTCCTGTTGTGCTTGCAAACGTTACTATTTTAACGGACTTTGTTATCCTTGTTATTCCCGAGGACGATAGTATGTCTATTATCCTTGGTAGACCCTTTTTGAATATTGTAGGGGCTGTTATTGATTGAAACAAAGGCAATGTCACTTTTCATGTTAATGGTAATGAGCATACGGTACACTTTCCGAGGAAACAACCTCAAGTCCACAGTATCAATTCTATTGGAAAAATTTCAACAATTACTATTGGAGGTTTGGAATTTCCTCTTCCTACTGTCAAGAAGAAATATGATATTCTTATTGTTGGGGACATACATATCCCCATTAAGGTAGCCTAGTGCTATTCGAAAATTCTCCGGTTTCATGTTATTCGGAAAGAGTTTGTTAACAAGACTTTATCAACCTTGTTAATGAATTCCTTTTGATGAGCATGAGATGGATGAATTTAGAAAGCACAACTCCCTGTACCCTCTTTTTACTGTTTGTTATTTAGATTAAATAAAGTAAAAATAGTATTTTCTATCTATTTTCTAAGTTAACCGTGCCATAAAAAATACCCCGAAAATAAAAGTTCTCCAAATGGCCTGAAAATGAAGTATGATTTATTCTAGAATATTAAAGAATATTTGGCATCGAGAACACATCAGGGGGCCACACCACGTGGCCACAAGGGTGCAGGGCGCGCCCCCTGCCTCGTGGGCCCCCCGTGGTCCCCCTCCACTTATTCCAGCACCCACACACTTCATATTTCTCTAGAAAAGTCCTCCCATAACTCAAACTTGTGTTCTAGCTCGTCTTGCTCCCATTTTTGACCTCCTTGCTCAAAGCTCTATTCACAAAACTGTTTTGGGAGATTGTTCTTCGGTATGTGACTCCTCCATTGGTCTAATTAGTTTTTGTTCTAGTGCTTTATTTATTGCAAATTTTAGCTTCTTAGGTGGCCCTGTTCTTTAGCTTGCATGTCAAATTTATGTGATCAAAAGTAGTTCTAATGCATGATATAGTCTCTAGGCACTTGTGGGAGTAGTTGCTATCAATCTTGTTGAGTTTGGTTCACTTTTATTTTGAGTCACTAAAAAATTCAAAAATATTTCAGAAAAAATGCATAGGAAAATTTACCAAGGTGGTTCCTCAAGGAAGCAAGGACCAAGGCTCGCGATACATGAGCCAGACGTTGAACTACCGAGGTAAGCTCAAGTACGGCCTTGTGAATGGCCGTCAGAGGAGTATATGGTCCACGTGGGCATCAAGAAGAATTTGACACGTATATGCGTAATGTTGATCTTGAGGACTTCGTGTCTGATAAGTGCCCACAGTACCACTTCTTAACTGATTCATTTGTGAGAAGGTTTAAATTTACATCTTCACGTAATTCTCGCACTGTCTTATTTGATCTTTATGATAAATCGTATACCATGGACTTAGAAGATTTTAATGATGCCTGTAAACTTCCGCAGTGGGGTAATGTTGGTGAACCTCGCAAATCTGAATATAGGGACTTTTTTGCTAGTATCACTATGGGGGAATCTAGAGAAATCACACAAGCTACCATAGGGAGCATTCATTTTCCTTCCATACATTATTTTGCTCTCTTCATTGGTAGATGTATTAACGGTAAAGATGAGGCTTGCCACATGTGCGTTCCGGATCTTAGTGTCCTCAATAGTGCGGTACTAGGTGATAGACAATATAATTTGGGGGCTATTGTTGCACGAAGGTTACATATTAACGGTTTAAGTGGAGATTTGTTTGGTGGAATTTATGCAACTCGTGTGGCTAATTATCTTCACGTACCCATACACGAGAACGATGCGAAGTTGCCTCCCGCTTATCTAGATTTTAATGCTATGGTTTGCCATCAGTTCGTTGAGAGGAATAAACAATCCCTCCAGTTCTGACTAATCCTTGACAGGCGTTGCACTGTCCATATTGCTCTCACTGCTCCTACTTTCTTTAACTTTCAGGCGAAAAGGAGATATATTATAACCAGGGAGGAGGTGAACGAGTATGAAGGGAGGACAGAAGCAGCTCATCTCCAAGCTGCAGCTCATCAGGCAATAGCCGCTGCATCTCAGTACAACCGCAACTATGACTTTGGATATCCGTCAGGCCAGTACTGGCCATAGGCCAACCTTAGGCCAAAAGCCTAAGCTTGGAGGAGTTTGTATTTCTCACCGACATTACATTCATGTTCACACACTCATTCTAGTTGTCGGTGCTCATGCTTTTTCATTGCTAGTTTATTTTCTTTTCCAAGTCTTTTTCTTGTGTGTTAGAAAAAACCTTAAGAAAAACAAAAAAAAATACTTGTAGCTATTAGCTAGTTTACTTTCCATGCCTGTAATAGTAGTAATTAAAAGAAAACCCAAAAATATTTCTCGTTCTTCTTTTGCTTGTTGGGAGCTTTCCCGTGTAAATAGCTTTATTTATTTTCTTTTCTTTGGGGGTCAAGAGGAGAAGACCATGATGAAAATGTTTAGTGCCTCTCATATGCATTACTGTTGATTTAACCATGAGCCATATTACTTTGTCTTCTCCCTTGTATTAAATTCTTGCAGATTCCAGCTTAGTCCAATGCCCGTGCACTATTATTATTATCCACACTGTTTGGTCGTGCGAATGAAAGGCAATAATGATGATGTATGATGAACTGATTGAGATGAGAGAAGCCGGTATGAACTCGACCTACCTTGTTATGTAAATATGAATAGTTCATCATTCCTGATTCAGCCCATTATGAATGAAACATGCTTGCAATGACAATTAGAGATTATAGTTGCTCATGCCATGCTTAATTAGCTAGGAGTTTATAATGGTCTACCTTGCGTGCCAATATGATATTAAAATGGTTGTGATGTGGTATGATAGGGTGGTATCCTCCTTTGAATGATTAAACTGGTTTGCCTTGGAACATGTTCACGCATGTAGTTGAAACAAAATCAACATAGCCTCCACGATATTTATGTTCATGGTGATTTATATCCTACTCATGCTTGCATTCATTGTTGATTAATTTTAATGCATGTTCATGACTGTTGTCGCTCTCTAGCTGGTCGCTTCCCAATCTCTTTCTAGGCTTCACTCGCACTAATCGGAATACTGCTTGTGCATCCACTTCCATGAACCCCAAAGTTATTCCATATGAGTCCACCATACCTTCATATATGTGGTATCTACCTGCCGTTCCAAGTAAATTTGTATGTGCCAAACTCCAAACCTTCAAATGAAATTTTGTTTTATATGCTCGAACAGCTCATGTATCGACTAGGGTTGTCTATATCTTCCATGCTAGGTGGGTTATTCTCACGATGAGTGGACTCCGCTCATCATTCATGAGAGAATGGCTGGTAACCAGGATGCCCAGTCCCATGCTCAAATCATAATAATTAAACAAAACTCCCCTTGGGTTGTGGTTGGTATGGACGGTACCCGTTGTTTCGGGTCAGCCGTGGAGTGTGCTTGTTGGTGGTGGGGGAGTATAAACTTTACCATTCTATTTGGGAACCGCCTATAATGTGTGTAGCATAGAAGATATCGAGATCTCTTGGTTGTTATGTTGACAATGAAAGTATACTGCTCAAAATATTATTCATCTCTATTTCAAAACTCGAGCTCTGGCACCTCTGCAAATCCCTACTTCCCTCTCGGAAGGGCCTGTCTATTTACTTTTATGTTGAGTCATCATCCTCTTATTAAAAAGCACCAGTTGGAGAGCACTGCTGTCATTTGCAAGCATTGCTATTAATCTACATTGAGTATGACTGTGACTGGATCTCTTTTACCATGAATTACAATGTCTAGTCAATCCTTGACCTTCAGAGGTGCTATGCATTTATGTCTTGCGGTCTCAGAAAGGGCTAGCGAGATACCATCTTGTTATATCATATTATGATTGTTTTGAGAAAGTGTTGTCATCCGAGGTTTATTGTTATTGCTCGCTAGTTGATTATGTCATTGATATGAGTAAACACGAGACCTAAAATTTATTGTGAATGTGGTTAGTTCATAATCTTTGCTGAAAACTTGAATGTTGCCTTTACATATTTGCAACAACAAGAGCGAACACAGTTTTTTTTAAGTTTTTCTTTATCACTTTCAGTTTGTCAACTGAATTGCTTGAGGACAAGCAAAGGGTTAAGCATGGGGGGAGTTGATACATCTCCAACGTATCTACTTTTCCAAACACTTTTGCCCTTGTTTTGGACTCTAACTTGCATGATTTGAATGGAACTAACCCGGACTGACGCAGTTTTTAGCAGAAATGCCATGGTGTTATTTTTGTGCAAAAATAAAAGTTCTCAGAATGACCTGAAAATCAACGGAGAATATTTTTGGAATATATAAAAAAATACTGGCGGAAGAATCAAGACCAGGGGGCCCACACCCTGTCCACGAGGGTGGGGGCGCGCCCACCCTGTCTCTTGGGCCCCCTGACGCTCCACTGATCTCAGCCCCAACTCCATATATTCACTTTCGGGGAGAAAAAAATAGAGAGAAGGATTCATCGCGTTTTACGATACGAAGCCATCGCTAAGCCCTAATCTCTCTCGGGAGGGCTGATCTGGAGTCCGTTCGGGGCTCTGGAGAGTGGAGATCATCGCCGTCATCATCATAACCCTTCCTCCATCACCTATTCCCTGATGCTCACCACCTTGCGTGAGTTATTCCATCGTAGTCTTGCTGGACGGTGATGGGTTGGATGATATTTACCATGTAATCGAGTTAGTTTTGTTAGGGTTTGATCCCCAGTATCCATTATGTTCTAAGATTGATGTTGCTATGACTTTGCCATGCTTAATGCTTGTCACTAGGGCCCGTGTGCCATGATTTCAGATCTGAACCTATTATGTTTTCATGAATATATGTGAGTTCTTGATCCTATCTTGCAAGTCAATAGTCACCTAGTATGTGTTATGATCTGGCAACCCCGAAGTGACAATAAACAGGACCACTCCTGGTGATGATCGTAGTTTGAGGAGTTCATGTATTCACTAAGTGTTAATGCTTTGGTCTGGTACTCTATTAAAAGGAGGCCTTAATATCCCTTAGTTTCCAATAGGACCCCGCTGCCACGGGAGGGTAGGACAAAAGATGCCATGCAAGTTCTTTTCCATAAGCACGTATGACTATATTCGGAATACATGCCTACATTTCATTGATGAACTGGAGCTAGTTTTGTGTCACCCTATGTTATAACTATTACATGAGGAATCGCATCCAACATAATTATCCATCATTGATTCAATGCCTACGAGCTTTTCACATATTGCTCCTTGCTTAGTTACTTTACCGCTGCTACTGTTACAATCATTACAAAACTATTACTGTTACTGTTGACACTGTTACCGTTACTTCCATATTACTTTGCTACTAAATACTTTGCTACAAATATTAAGTCTTCCAGGTGTGGTTGAATTGAAAAATCAACTGCTAATACTTGAGAGTATTCTTTGGCTCCCCTTGTGTCGAATCAATAAATTTGGGTTGAATACTCTACCCTCGAAAGCTGCTGCGATCCCTTATACTTGTGGGTTATCAGAGCGCCTACGCGAAGCACGAGCAGCAGAAAGCACCAAGAGAACATCCCGGTGGCCGCCCCGAAAAGTGTCGGTGATGATGGCGCCGGGAGAAGAGCCGAAGGATGAGGCAGCGGGCCGGCAATACGCGATGAGGGCATTTGATGCCCGCGTACTCTGACTTGACGGCCGCCGCCGACCTCCTTCATCTTCTCCGGCCTCCCAACGCCAACATCCCAAGGAGGCAACCCCAAGAAGTTCAAGGATCTGGCGATGCAGATGATGGTGCTGCCGGCATCGCCCAGGGACGGTGTGTCCGACACCTAGTCGGACCCGTCATCCTCCCGCCTGCTGCCCTCGTCGTCATTGTTGCTGTCCTCCCCATCACTGTTGCTCGAGGAGGAGTTTTCGTCATCGGTCGAGCTCTCCGCACAGCACCCTAGCCTGTGTCCCGAGTGCCCGACGACCTTGACGGAGAGCAGATCGCTCTCCGCTAACTTGAAGCAGAGGACGTGCCCCTTTATCGAGCAGTGGGCACGCCCGAAGGTCTTCCACCCCCGGTGGAGAAGCATTACATGAGGGGCGGGGAACTTGGTGTTCACCCACACAGCGCCATTACAACACCCCTTCATGTGAAGCCTCAACCTCGATGGTTGGTCGACCTCCAACACCCTCGCGAACGCTTCAGGAAGACGAAGGCGACTTCGTGGCAGCTTGCGCAGTTGCAGAACGAACTCCAATGCTGTGTCCCCGACATGGCCGCATGGTGAGGCAAGAGGAGACAATGGAGGAGAGGTAGACGGAGATGATGACGACGCGGGTGTGCCCCGTCATCGCCCGCCTCTGCCTCGACCGCCTCGCCGACCACGACCCCTGCCGGCGCCTCTGCCTCTAGAATGGCCCTAATCTTGGGCGTCCGGCTCTTCTTTGACCGCCGTCGCCCTCTGATGAGGGGAAGACCTAGTCGCCTCCATAGGGGCACGGCCACGGCCACGCCCTCTCGCCATGACTTGGGAAGGAAAGGGATCGGACTGGAAGAGGATGAGTGGGGGGAGCACTGTCCCTTCCCCCTTCCTTATAGGAGGGCAAGACCAAGCAAGCCTGAAGGCGACCGCCCGAATCGACCAATCCAATCGCCGGAGATGCAAGGAAACAAGACCGAGCCGCTGCTCTAGTCAGCAGCACCCCCCCTGGCGTTAAAGCCTGCACCCTCTGTATCCGCCACCTGCCCTCCCCGATGCATGAGGGGAACTTGGCGAGCGGATCAGGATTCAGATGGCGCGTGGTACAACCATTTAGCGCCCCGTGATCATGCGCCGACCCAAGTTCACTTAGTAAATGAGCCGCGCCCCCGCAAATTCCTCTATTTTTTATGAGGAGGACGCGAACCGCCTCTTTACTATTTGGAACCACAGGGTGACGCAATCATGCTGCGGTCACCCCACGCAGAATCCCCATGTCCCGCACTCAACGCGAGTCATGGGGAAGCGCAACCACCGGAGGAGTTACTGCAGTATAAATATTTCGGCCCCAACTGCCTGCGCACCGTTGTGGGCCTAGCCCAACAACGCGTCGCGCTTATCTATGGCCCAGGACCGGGGGCTCCTGTCAGTGTACAAAAGTAGGGGCTCTCCTTTGTACCCCTTAATTGTGCACTGGCAGTCAGAGCCACGCCTGTGGCCACACCTAACAGGGCAGAGGAGGGAAACCGAAGCACAAGACTACCAGAGCAGCGCCAAGACAGTGGCGCAAGAAGGCCAAGCAACAAGATAGGCTTCCCCTGACAAGACCCTTGCCGGGGCGGCCTGCACGACCCCGGCAAGAACCCTTGCCGGGGCAACTCACCCAACACTTTCATTGTAGCCACCCTTGAGCCTAGGAGCTCCGACACCATCACCAACGTTGGAACCAAGGCTCGGGAAGCGCCTGCGTGATGGCATGCAGATCTTTGTGAAGAAAAAGGGTCTACGAATCCTAGATGAGAACCAGAAGACAAGACGACCACAAGGCTCCTTGCTGAGGATGCCCACGAGGCTCCGGCAACGCTCCTTGCCGAAGATACCCCCGAAGCCCCGGCAAGCCTCTTGACGAGGGCACTCACAAAGGCCCCGGCAAGACCCTTGCCAGGAACTGACGCAAGACCGTGGCAAGTCCTTGCCGCCGCATCATCACCCCAGCTCGACGGCCGACCCACTGGCCCAGGCAAGTACCGATGTGGCAGTACATGGTTCCTGATCCAGCTAGTCAAGCACCTGCGTGGTGGCATGCAGATCTTCGTGAAGACCCTACCACAATGCCATCTCAGCTGCCTGCCAACCTACATGTCGCTGCATGCCTCGTTGGCCTGGACGTGCATCGCAGCCAGACGAAGCGGCGATGGACGGGACGGGCCTCGTTACCGTCCCCGATAAAGCAAGTGGACACCTAAGTAGCGCATTTAATGCGTCTTGTCCCGTAATGGCAGGAGATTAGCTTGTACACTGTATACCTTTCCACCTCATGTGTGCCACTGTGGCAACCCCTTTTGACTATAAAAGGAGGCTCGAGGCATACTAGAGAAGGATTCAGATCTTTTGGACTAGGCACGCACCGTAGTTAGTTCAAGAGCTCAAGAACACTCAAATACACATCAAAGCAGGACTAGGGTATTATGCATCTTTGCGGCCCGAACCTGGTAAACGATCCTTGTGCTGACTCATATACCCGCTCTTTGAACAACCCCGCGCCTGTCAACCGTAGAAGGGATTCCAGTGATCCCATTGGTGTCGATCGGTTCGTCCCCGACACCCTGTGTAAGAGACGAGGCACGGAGGGGGAGAACGGTCATAGCCGCGGTGGTGGCATCGGTACTACCGCTTATAAGCGGTACTACTGCTGTTGCTGCTACCGTAGAACCCGACACGAGAAATGAGCTCCTCGAATCGATGCGGAAGTGGTACCTTACTACAACGGTACTACCGCATATACCCCCAAGCGGTACTACCGCACTGCGCAGCGGTACAACTGCTTGGTAGGTATAGGCGGTACTACCGCCCCAGCGGCGGTACTACCATGCCCAACAACAAAGGCATTGATACGTCTCCAACATATCTATAATTTTTTATTGTTCCATGCTATTATATTATCTGTATTGGATGTTTAATGGGCTTTATTATACACTTTTATATTATTTTTGGGACTAACCTACTAACACAAGGCCCAGTGCAAATTGTTGTTTTTTGCCTATTTCAGTGTTTCGCAGAAAAGGAATATCAAACGGAGTCCAAACGGAATGAAACCTTCTAGAGAGTCATTTTTGGAACACATACAACACAGAAGACTTGGAGTACACGCTTGGGAAGAAACGAGGCGACCACGAGGGCAGGGGCGCGCACAGGGGGTAGGCGCGCCCCACCCTTGTGGGCCCCTCGTGGCTCCCCTGACGTGCCTCTTCCTCCTATATATACCTACGTATCCTGAAAACATCGGGGAGCACCACGAAATCCTAATTCCACCGCTGTAACCTTCTGTACCCATGAGATCCCATCTTGGGGCCTGTTCCGGAGCTCCACCGGAGGGGGCATCAATCACGGAGGGCTTCTACATCAACACCATAGCCTCTCCGATGAGTTGTGAGTAGTTTACCACAGTCCCTTGGGTCCATAGTTATTAGCTAGATGGCTTCTTCTTTCTCTTTGGATCTCAATACAAAGTTCTCCTCGATCTTCTTGGAGATCTATTCGATGTAATTCTTTTTGCGGTGTGTTTGTTGAGACCCGATGAATTGTGGGTTTATGATCAAGATTATCTATGAACAATATTTGATTCTTCTCTGAAATCTTTTATGCATGATTCAAATATTTTTGAAAGTCTCTTCGAATTATCAGTTTGGTTTGGCCTACTAGATTGGTAGTTCTCGCAATGGTAGAAGTGCTTAGCTTTGGGTTCAATCTTGCGGTGTCCTTTCCCAGTGACAGCAGGGGCAGCAAGGATAAAAAGATGGGGGTTTACATCAAATTGCATGAGTTTATCCCTCTACGTCATGTCATCTTGCTTAAGGCGTTACTCTGCTCTTATGAACTTAATACTCTAGATGCATGCTCGATGGCGGTCGATGTCTGGAGTAATAGTAGTAGATGCAGAATCATTTCGGTCTACTTGTCACGAACGTCATGCCTATATAGAATGATCATTCCTAGATATTATCATAACTATGCGCTCTTCTATCAATTATTCGACAGTAATTTGTTCACCCACCGCTGAAATCTGCTATCATGAGAGAAGCCACTAGTGAAACCTATGGACCCTGGGTCTATCTTCTATCATATCAATCTTCCATCAACTATTTGTCCTTACTTTACTTTTACTTTGCAATCTTTACTTTCAATCTATAAACTAAATACCAAAAATATTATCTTATTATCTTTCTCACATCTCACTTTTGCAAGTGGCCGAGAAGCGATTGACAGCCCCTTTATCGCATTGGTTGCAAGGTTCTTATTTGTTTGTGTAGGTACGAGGGACTCGCGCGTGGTCTCCTAATGGATTGATACCTTGGTTCTCAAAAACTGAGGGAAATACTTACGCTACTGTGCTGCATCACCCTTTCCTCTTCAAGGGAAGAACAACGCAAGCTCAAGAGGTAGCAGGCCTCCATAGAAAGATGTAGAGAGCTCCAAGACAAGAAAGGAGTTGAGGGTGCTGAAAATAAGTGTACATGATGATTCCACCCTGGCCTTTCCAATGCGGACCCCCTCTTGATAGTACGGTGTCTCCTACGACTCAAGTCCACCAAAACAAAAACCAAGGAAGACGACACGTCTTGTGCTTATAACTTGGAGGGAAGATGATCGTCTCGTTCCAATGGATTAATCTCTAAAATACTTAGCACACACGATTAGTCCGCAAACGCATTGTCATCAATCACCAAAACCACATAGGAAGGGACATGCCATTTCAAATTGTTCTTAGCCGTGTGTTGTACCCCCTCCACAGTTTGCTTCTTAGATCATATTGTCGTAGTGCTTAGGCGAAGCCCTGCGTGATTAACTTCACCATCACCGTCACCACACCGCCGTGCTGCTGGAACTCTTCCCCGACACTCTGCTGGATCAAGAGTTCGAGGGACGTCATCGAACTGAACGTGTGCAGAATTCGGAGGTGCCGTACGTTCAGTGCTTGATAGGTTGAATTGTGAAGATGTTCGACCACATTAACCAAGTTAATCTAACACTTCCGATTTCGGTCTACGAGGGTACGTGGACACAATCTTCCCGTCTCGTTGCTATGCTTCTCCTAGATAGATCTTGCGTGAGTGTGGGATTTTTTATTAAAATTGCATGCTACATTCCCAACAGTGGCATCATGAGCCAGGTCTAAGCGTAGATGATATGCATGAGTAGAACACAAAGGAGTTGTGGGCGGTGATGTTCATACTACTTACCACCAACGTCTTATTTTGATTCGGTGGTATTGTCAGATGAAGCGGCCCGGACCAACATTACATGACCGCGTTCATGAGACCGGTTCCACCGTTACGTGCAACTTGTTTGCATAAAGGTGGCTGGTGGGTGTCTGTCTCTCTTGCTTTAGTTGAATCGAATTTGACTGCGGCCTGTCCTTGTTGAAGGTTAAAACAACAAACTTGATAAATCACTGTCGTGTTTTATGTGCCGTAGGTAAGAACGGTTCTTGCTAGAAGCCTGTAGCAGCCACGTAAAACTTGCAACAACAAAGTAGAGGACGTCTAACTTGTTTTTGTAGGGCATGTTGTGATGTGATATGGTCAAGATGTGATGAGTTATACGTTTTTGTATGAGATGATCATGTTTTGTAAATTATCGGCAACCGACAGGAGCCTTATGGTTTTCTCTTTATTGTATGAAAAACCAACGCCTTGTAATTGCTTTACTTTATCACTATGAGTTTGCGATAGTAGTAGAAGCAATACTTGGCGATACGGCCACGACGCTATGATGGAGATCAAGGTGTCAAGCCGGTGACGATGGAGATCATGATGATGCTTTGGAGATGGAGATCAAAAGCACAAGATGATGATGACCATATCATGTCACATATTTTGATTGCGTGTGATGTTTATCTTTATGCATCTTATTTTGCTTAGTAGAATGGTTGCATTATAAGATTATCCCTCACTAAAATTTCACGGTAAAAGTGTTCTCCCTGAGTATGCACCGTTGCGATAGTTCGTCATGCTGAAACACCACGTGATGATCGGGTGTGATAAGCTCTACATTCAGATACAACGGGTGCAAGACAGTTTTGCACATGTGGAATACTCAGGTTAAACTTGACGAGCCTAGCATGTACAGACATGGCCTCGAAACACTGAAGACCGAAAGGTCGAGCGTGAATCATATAGCAGATATGATCAACATAAGATGTTCACCATTGAAAACTACTCCATCGCACGTGATGATTGGACATGGTTTAGTTGATATGGATCATGTGATCATTTAGATGACTGGAGGGATGTGTATCTAAGTGGGAGTTCTTTAGTAATTTGATTAATTGAACTTAATTTATCATGAACTTAGTCCTGATAGTTTTTATATATCTATGTTGTAGATCAATGGCCCGTGCTACCGTTCCCTTGAATTTTAATGCATTCCTAGAAAAAGCTAAGTTGAAAGATGATGGTAGCAACTACACGGATTCGGTCCGTAACTTGAGGATTATCCTCATTGCTGCACAAAAGAATTATGTCCTTGATGCACCGCTAGGTGACAAGCCCGCTCCCGCTATCATAGACGCTTTGAACGTCTGGCAAGTGTGGTCTGATGACTACTCACTAGTTCAGTCTACCAAGCTTTACGGCTTAGAATCGGGACTTCAAAGACGTTTTGAGCGTCATTCAGCATATGAGATGTTCCAGGAGTTGAAGTTAATATTTCAAGCAAATGCCCAAGGTGAGAGATATGAAGTCTCCAACTTGTTCTATAGCTCCAAGATGGAGGACAACATTTCTTTCAGTGAACACATACTCAAAATGTCTGGGTACCATAACCACTTGACTCAGCTGGGGGTTAATCTTCCGGATGATAGTGTTATTGACAAAGTTATTCAATCACTGCCACCAAGCTATAAAGGCTTCGAGATGAACTATAATATGCAAGGGATGGAGAAGACAATTTTCGAGCTCTTCGCAATGCTCAAAGTTGCGGAGGTAGAAATCAAAAAGGAGCATAAAGTGTTGATGGTTAACAAGACCACCAGTTTCAAGAAAAAGGGCAAGGGAAAGAAGGGGAACTTCAAGAAAAATAGCAAGCAAGTTGCTACTCTCGGGAAGCACTACCGTTAAGGTCATATTGGTGTAAAGCGCATTAAGAAACTAAATGCACATGGGATTTTGGAATCACTTGATTATGAATCATTTGATACTTGCGAACCATGCCTCATGGGAAAGATGACTAAAACTCCATTCTCCGGAACAATGGAGTGAGCAACTGACTTATTGGAAATAATACATACTGATGCATGCGGTCCGATGAGTGTTGAGGCTCACGGCGGGTATCATTATTTTCTAACCTTCACAGATGATTTGAGCAGATATGGGTATATCTACTTGATGAAACACAAGTATAAAACATTTGAAAAGTTCAAAGACTTTCAGAGTGAAGTGGAGAATCATTGTAACAAGAAAATAAAGTTTCTGCGATCTGATCGCGGAGGCGAATATTTGAGTTACGAGTTTGGTCTTCATTTAAAACAATGTGGAATAGTTTCACGACTCACGCCGCCTAGAACACCACAACGTAATGGTGTGTCCGAACGTCATAACCGTACTTTATTAGATATTGTGCGATCTATGATGTCTCTTACCGATTTACCACTATCGTTTTGGGGTTATGCATTAGAGACCGCTGCAGTCACGATAAATAGGGCACCATCTAAATCCATTGATACGACACCGTATGAACTGTGGTTTTCCAAGAAACCTAAGCTTCAGCCTGATAAGCTCGAACCCAAATCAGAGAAGTGCGTCTTCATAGGTTACCCAAAAGAAACTGTTGGGTACACCTTCTATCATAGATCCGAAGGCAAGACTTTTGTAGCTAAGAATGGATCATTTCTAGAAAAGGAGTTTCTCTCGAAAGAAGTGAGTGGGAGGAAAGTAGAACTTGATGAGGTAATTGTACCTTCTCTCGAATTGGAGTATAGCCCATCACAGAAAATCTTTCCCGTGATGCATACACCAATTAGTGTGGAAGCTAATGATGATGGTCATGAAACTTTAGATCAAGTTACTACCGAACCTCGTAGGTCAACCAGAGTACGTTCCGCACCAGAGTGGTACGGTAATCCTGTTCTGGAAGTCATGTTACTAGACCATGACGAACCTACGAACTATGAGGAAGCGATGATGAGCCCAGTTTCCGCGAAATGGCTTGAGGCCATGAAATCTGAGATGGGATCCATGTATGAGAACAAAGTATGGACTTTGGTTGACTTGCCCGATGATCGGCAAGCCATAGAAAATAACTGGATCTTTAAAAAGAAGACTAACGCTGACGGTAATGTTACCATCTACAAAGCTCAACTTGTTGTGAAAGGTTTTCGACAAGTTCAAGGAGTTGATTATGATGAGACCTTCTCTCCCGTAGCGATGCTTAAGTCTGTCCGAATCATGTTAGCAATTGCCGCATTTTATGATTATGAAATCTGGCAAATGGATATCAAAACTGCATTCCTTAATAGTTTTCTCAAAGAATAGTTGTATATGATGCAACCAGAAGGTTTTGTCGATACTAAAGGTGCTAACAAAGCATGCAAGCTATAGCGATCCATCTGTGGACTGGTGCAAGCATCTCGGAGTTGGAATATACGCTTTGATGAGGTGATCAAAGCATAGGGTTTTATACATACTTTTGGAGAAGCTTGTATTTACAAGAAAGTCAGTGGGATCGCTTAGCGTTTATGATATTATATGTAGATGACATATTGTTGATTGGAAATGATGTGGAATTTCTGGATCGCATAAAAGGATACTTGAATAATAATTTTTCAATGAAAGACCTAGGTGAAGCTGCTTATATATTGGGCATCAAGATCTATATATAGAGATAGATCAAGACGCTTAATTCTACTTTCACATAGCACATACCTTGATAAAGGTTTGAAGAAGTCCAAAATGGATCAGTCAAAGAAAAGTTTCTTGCCTGTGTTACAAGGTGTGAAGTTCAGTCAGACACAATGCCCGACCACTTCAGAAGATAAAGAGAAAATAAAAGTCATTCCCTATGCCTCAGCCATAGGTTCTATCATGTATGCAATGCTGTGTACCAGACCTGATATGTGCCTTGCTATAAGTCTAGGAGGGAGGTACCAAAGTAATGAGGGAGTGGATCACTGGACAACGGTCAAGAACATCCTGAAGTAACTGAAAAGGACCAAGGATATATTTCCCATTTATGGAGGTGACAAAGAGCTCATTGTAAATGGTTACGTCGATGCTAGCTTTGGTAATGATCCGGATGACTCTAAGTCACAGACCGGATACATGTTTTTATTGAATGGTGGAGTTGTCAGTTGGTGCAGTTCCAAGCAGAGCGTCGTGGTGGGATCTACATGTGAAGCGGAGTACATAGCTTCTTCCGAAGCAGAAAATGAAGGAGTCTGGATGAAGGAGTTCATATCCAATCTAGGTGTAATAACTAGTGCATCGGGTCCAATGAAAATCTTTTGTGACAAAACTAGAGCAATTGCGTTGGCGAAGGAATCCAGGTTTCCCATGAGAACTAAGCACATCAAGAGGCACTTCAACTCTATTCGTGATCAAGTCAAGGAGGGAGACATAGAGATTTCCAAAATACATACGGATCTGAATGTAGCAGACCCATTGACAAAACCTCTTCCACGAGCAAAACATGATCGGCACCAAGACTCCATGGGTGTTAGAATCATTACTATGTAATTAGATTATTGACTCTAGTGCAAGTGGGAGACTGAAGGAAATATGCCCTAGAGGCAATAATAAAGTTGTTATTTATATTTCCTTATATCATGATAAAATGTCTTTTATTCATGCTAGAATTGTATTAATCGGAAACATGATACATGTGTGGATACATAGACAAAACAGAGTGTCCCTAGTAAGCCTCTACTAGACTAGCGCGTTAATCAAAGATGGCTGAGTTTCCTAACCATAGACATGTCATAATTGAATAAAAATGAGGAGCCAAAGATTCTAGGGGGCTACAACTGGTTGTCATTTAATTAACGGGATCACATCATTAGGAGAATGATGTGATGGACATGACCCATCAGTTAGCACAGTGTATTGATCGTTCAGTTTTATCGCTACTGCTTTCTTCATGTCAAATATATATTCCTCAAACTATGAGACTATGCAACTCCTAGATACCGGAAGAATGCCTTGCGTGATATCAAACGTTTGAACGTAACTACATGATTATAAAGATGCTCTACATGTATGTCCAAAGGTGTTTGTTGGGTTGGCATAGATCGAGATTAGGATTTGTCACTCCGAGTATCAGAGAGGTATCTCTGGGCCCTCTCGGTAATGGACATCATAAGAAGCCTTGCAAGCAATGTGACTAATGAGTTAGTTGCGGGATGATGCATTACGGAACGAGTAAAGAGACTTGTCGGTAACGAGATTGAACTAGGTATGAAGATACCGACGATTCGAATCTTGGGCAAGTAACATACCGATGACAAAGGGAATAATGTATGTTGTCATTATGGTTTGACCGATAAAGATCTTCATAGAATATGTAGGAACCAATATGAGCATCCAGCTCCCGCTATTGGTTATTGACCGGAGAAGTGTCTCGGTCATGTCTACATAGTTCTCGAACCCGTAGGGTCCACACGCTTAACGTTCGATGACGATTTGTATTATGAGTTATGCATTTTTGGTGACCGAAGATTGTTTGGAGTCCCGAATGAGATCACAGACGTGACGAGGAATATATAAATAGTCAAGATGTAAAGATTGATATATTGGACGATGGTATTTGGACACCGGAATGGTTCCGGATCATTTCAGGTATTTTTTGGAGTACCGGGAGTTTACCTGAACCCCCTGGGGAAGTATTGGGCCTACATGGGCCATAGGGGAGAAAGGAGGCAGCCCACAAGGGGTGGCCGCGCCCTCCCATAGGGAGTTCGAATTGTGCTAGGGGAGGGGGCGCACACCCCTTTCCTTCTCCTCTTCCCTCTCCCTTCCTTCTTTCCATCTCCACAAAAAGAAAAAAAGGGGGGGCGAATCCAACTAGGATTGGAGTCCTAGTAGGACTCCCCCCCATGGCGTGCCCCTAGGGCCGGCCTCCTCCCTATCCTCCTTTACATACATGCGTAGGGGGCACCCCAAAGCACAACAATTGTTCTTAGCGTGTGCGATGCCCCCTCCATAGTTTGCTCCTCGGATCATACTGTCGTAGTGCTTAGGCAAAGCCCTGCGTGATCAACCTCACCATCACCGTCACCACGTCGTCGTGCTACCGGAACTCTTCCCCGACACTCTGCTAGATCAAGAGTTCGAGGGACGTCATCGAGCTGAACGTGTGCAGAACTCGGAGGTGATGTACGTTCGGTGCTTGATTTTGGTCTACGAGGGTATATGGACACACTCTTCCCATCTTGTTGCTATGTTTCTCCTAGATAGATCTTGCGTGAGTGTAGGAATTTTTTTGAAATTGCATGCTACGTTCCCAACAAAAATCCCGGCGGGAAGAGAGGTGATGCCATCGCCGAATAAGAACTAGCCGTTTCGATGGTCTGTGACAAAAACCTAGTCACACGTCGGGTGGTGTCCAACGTTGTCCTACATCGGTACACTCGGTGGCCCAGACCTTTTTTCCACAAACACTGGAAGCAAGTCGGGGAGGGACTATGCGGTCATCCGGACCGTTGTTATGCCCTCTTCTAACGGCCTTGGCCCACCTAAAAAACTCCACTTACCTCTCATGCGCTCTAAAAAACGCATCGCTTCCTGCACCACATTCATGCCGGCGCAAAGCACATAGCAGTCAACATTAAAGCCGCGCGACGTGACCGGACAGGGGGAGGGGGGGTGGTGCCGACCGAGGTGATCTCTCGAGCGTCGCCGCTTCAATGCAGATGACGCGTCTCGAGAAACCAACTCCGTCCGCCATGCCACATTGAAGTGGTCTGACCGGCTGTTTGCATGGCCTGGTCATAGCTATTTAAGCTGTGCGCCGGCGATGCACATCCATAATTCATCGTTTTTTAGCACCTTCTCCTCCGCGAGCATCTCCAACTCCGGTGATGTTGAAGTCTTGGTTCTCCGCACTGACAGGCAGTAGTGGATCGTCATCCGGCTCATGGCGACACTCGTCGTCGCTCCCCAGGCCCCTCGGCCGTTGATGGCTTTATATTTTACACATTTTTACAGCTCATATGTTGCAAGTTATCTTTATATATTATGTCCCATCTAATTAAATATATGTCCATTATGCATGATTACCGGTTTTTTGCACTTATCATTGTGAGCATTGCACATTTATGTTTTTATTTGTTTTTATTTGTTTTCGTTGTTTTCTTGTGTCTATAGGTGTATTGGAGAAACTATGACCAAGCACAATTAAAGGACCAATGATGGGTTCAATACGGAGTCAACCAGGGGTCAGACTTAGCCATTTCAACGGTCAGAAAAATTCATTTTCAAAAGTGCTTCAAATCAACATCTAAGAATAGAAATGGATCGGCGTCCTTCATATGAATCAAATGAGCCCAAGAACATTAAAATCCGAGTTCATATGAAGAAACGGCGACCGTTTTACCGGAGGAGGTCACATGAAAAGATGGTGTTCCATACGACGGTCGTTTGACATGCAAACAGCTCCGAAAATTACCTCTCTAGACCGAATTCTTCACCGATTGCATCCCCAATTGTTCCCATAGGATCCAAGGATCATAAGAAATGGTTTGGGAGAGCATAAGGCCCATATTGAGCCCTTGGGTGACCACATCAACGGAGGAGATACTGGGAGGCCTTCATGTAAGCACCATCGACCCTAGGCGCCTCCATTCTCCTCCATCATTCATCCACGCAGGCTTCATCCATCTCCTTCATTGCTCCAAGACCACCTCCATAGAGAAGAGAAGGGCCAAGCCAAGAGGAAGAAGAAGGGGTGCCTCCACCACGCACACCAGCCTTCAGACCGGTGTAGTCTTCACCACCGGCGCCACCATCATCACCACTACCGGTGCCGCCATGCCCCTATCCTCCACTGGCTTCACGCTAGCTTGTAACTTGCCTTATCCATCTCCTATGTTTGAGTAGTTGTATTAGTTCTCGAGGAATGGGATGAACCCTTGCATGATTAGCACTTTGTTGAATAGTTGATCCAATATCCTCTTTATATGTATTGTGTTGATTGTCTCATGGTGTTGTGAAGAGCGCTCGTGCAACATTAGCCCCTTATGGACTTGTGGCAAGTCATATGGGTGAGCAACATGATTGTGGAGGGTGGGTGGTGACATTCATGCTCTCCCTTCGTTCCTGGTCATTGCAATAGGGATTAGTGGGGAATCCTAGAACTTAAGACCGTGACCATGGGGAGTTCACTCCCCTTAATCATCATTGTGATAATCGTAGTGGGGACGCATAGTGGTGGAACAAGTGTATGCGGTAACCGTCATGGGGATGCGTACTTTATTGGCTCCGCCCACGCGAGATCATATACAAATGGCTCAGTGATAAAAATAGAGAGCCATTTTTATCATGTGTTTTTAGCATCATACTTGTGGTGATGACTCTAATTCCCCCGAGAATGTTTACTACTCAAGCACTGTTTCACTTAGTTTAGTTCCTTTAATTTTTTGCCTTTTATTTCTTTTTTATAGTTTTGTAAATGCTACCCTTTTATTTGTCTTCCTAGCAACTTGCTAATGTAGGCTATTTCCAAACTACGGTTTGGGTGCATACGTAACTGCGTAAGTGATAGCGTAGTTGCGTGCTATGTAATCCCTTCCTATTTGCTCCCTGTGTGTTCGACACATCACTTATCTTTTGCAGGAATTTGAAAGGCTACAATGAAACTGTAACTCCCCGAACACACCCGCCAGTGGTCGTTACTCCTGACGGGATCTAGACTGGCCCCACAAATCAATACTAGTCTTTTCTGTGCACTTTGTCCTCAGTTATGCGCACCCGGGAGCAACTTCCCGGTCGGTCACCCATCCTGAAATTACTCCAAGCTAAGCACGCTTAACTTTGGAGTTCTTTCGGAATGGGCTTCTGAAAAAGAAGGAATTCCTTATTGATATGAGTAGTCTATCATCCCTCATAAGCCATGCTATCACATAGACCCCCACTCAGAGGAATCAATGTCCTTGTCGGGCCACATGAACGTTCCCTCTTGGCACATACGTATGTGCTTCCAGTCTGGCACATGTGTCATGTCGTGTGCCACGACGGTCACAAACGTCATGAACAACATGACCGCGCACCTGTCCGCAAACATCCGTGTAACTACGAGTGTTGGCTCTGATACCAACTTGTAACGCCCCAGACACACCCGCCGGTGGTCGTTACTCCTGGTGGGATCTAGACTGGCCCCATAGATCAATACTAGTCCATTTTGCATGCTTTGTCCTCACTCGTGCGCACCCAGGAGCAACTTCCTGGTCAGTCACCCATCCTGAAATTTCTCCAAGCCGAGCACGCTTAACTTTGGAGTTCCTTCCGAATGGGCTTCCGGAGATGAAGGAATTCCTAATTGATATGAGTAGTCTATCATCCCTAATTAGCCAGGCAATCACAAAAACAAAATGAAGAGAGAGGAACAATATATGCTCAATATCGATATTCATTTAAAGGTATTGAAATGGGTGATAAATTGGAGGTATTGGATTATTACGCTAAAGGTATATTTGCATATCCATCATCTTGTGAACATTGTAAGTCCAATTGCCATATAAGATTCATTTGTAAGCTTCACCCTAACCCGGTTGTAGAAGCATATAACCGTTAAAGTAGTCATGGACTAAGGGGTCCTCGGGGCATCGATCCATCATATACAGGCCGGACTGGTGGGCCGTAGCGAAGGTTTGACATAATACAGATCTGTATATCGATAGAAGATCTTTGAGGCTGTGGTGTGCCCTCCAAGTCAAGACCTATGTGATCTTTCCTTCAGTGTAAACCGACCTCATGTGACCCTAACCTTATCGGTACCTATATAAACTGAGGGTTTTTAGCCTTTAGGGCTAGAGCTTCATTCATCACCTCTCCCATCTACGGTTTAGCTCATATGATCTCGAGGTAGGTCGACTCTGGAACCATACACATTGAATATTATCAAGCAGGAGTTGGGTTTTACCTCTTCGAGAGGGCCTAAACCTTGGTAAAATATTGTGTCCCTTGTCTCATGTTCCTCATCGATCCTAGATCCACAGCTCGGGATCCCCTACCCGAGATCCGCCGGTTTTGACACCAACATTGGTGCTTTCATTTAACCGGTCATTGGTGCTTCGAGAGGGCCCAACATCGGTTTTGACGCCGATGTTGGGTCGCTGAAAGGATCGATGGATCAACCGGTCATTGGAGACCCCACCCTTGTCGAGGTCATTTTTGCCCTTGGCTAGCTCTTCATATTCGACGACATACTATTGCACGCTAACCCTACTGGTCATCTGGACCAGATTGAAGACCTCACCCTTGTAAGGGGATTCGCCACCCTAGAGGCGTCGACCCCAGGGCCAGCGAACCCAAAGGAATCAAGTGCCACCTAGAGCTCGGCCTTAAAGCCTGATCCGAACGAACCACCTGTGAGGTCTCTGGCCAAACACCCGGAGGGTTCAGCTTCCACGTGTGCCTATTCGGTAGACCACTTGGCAAGTCAATTCCGTGCCATGGTAATGCCCGTTAGCAGGCCGACAGCCTATGATCGAATCAGGCTTAAACCTGAAAATTGAGAAATCAATACCACGCCGGTCACAATCCTCATCGCCACCGTCGAAGAGGCAGAGGAATGGCCGCAACCCCCTAAGCTAAAAACGGTGTACACCCGGATCTCCAGCTCGGAGTCAGATACTAGACCGGAAGGAAGCCCGGACTTGAGCCATAGAGAAGGATCCAGCCTCGAGCCGACCCGTCCGCACATCGGCCCGAGTCCGAACCCCGCGCGACCAGAGCCAGACACAAACTGGCCTCCCAAAGAGGATAATCTGGATCCACCGCAGATGGGAATCTCCAAACATTTCCCACCCACCTCCCACACAGAGTACTCCCCAAACGGAGTAAATCCAGATGCATGGGACCTTATGTACGTCAAACATCAACCAGACGAGACAATCCATCATTACCGGGCTAGATTTCTCTTTCTAAAAAACAAGATGCTGGCCTGCCATGAAAAATAGATAATCGAAGCTTTCTGATTCACCTGCAAAGACAAGGGTCTCCTGAATGCCCTCGCCCGCCACCGAGTACAAAGCTTCATCGAACAATCAGACATGGTACGCAAGTACTATGCCATGGAAAGCGTGTGGAGGATGCAACAAATAAATACAGAGCCAACGCCTACCATACAACACAGAAAGATTCGCGTCAAACGAGCATACACACGATGGTCGCCCGAACACGAGCCCGCGGAAAAGAAAACCAGACCTAGATCGGTCATGGACGAATTGCTGGATAAGGCATGCCTGATACACTCGGCCCTACTAGATACAAACCCAACCCATAGACTTCGAGCCCGTTGGGTGGTAAGGCAAGTGGCCAAACACGGCGAATCAATCCAGGGCCTTACACCCTCAGTGTGACGCCCGAAGACCGACGTCCCAGAAGATCCCAGAAGATTCCAGAAGATTCCAGATGTTCCGGGTTGCCCGTGTGTTTCTTTTGAGCTTGTGTTATTTATTTTCGCATTGCATCATGTCATCATGCCATCATGTCATTTTAATTTTTGCATCTCAACCTAAATAAATTGTGTGGACCTTCGGTCCATTTAAATCGAGGGAAGAATGTCTTCTCTTTATAACATATAAAAGTCTCTCAATATTTTAGGGAGCTATATTAAAATATTCCATTTGTTTGGAATTACCCGCAACACACTTGCAAATATTCCCCATCCTTATTTCACTTCAAGTTTCACCGTCAAACCTTGCCAATAATTCTTTTCCGTTGTTTCGAGGTTCCTCCGAAAATTCGAACATTTTTGGACACTTCTATATTCAAGTCTTAGTTCAAACCCATTTGAATTAAATTCAAATATGTTTGAATTATTTTCCGATCTGGCCTTTTATATTTTTCTCCGGTCGTGCTCATTTTTACGAGCCCGAGAAAAATTAACCTTTGTCCTAATTCTTGCCCTAACTCTATTTCTAGCACCTTCCTTCTTTCTTTCTTGTTGTTTTTTTTTCTGTTTTAATTTAGAAAACAGCAGCAGTTTTATTAAACAGAAGAGAGCAGCCAGGCCAATAGGCCCATCTCCGTCCTCCCTCCTTGGCCTGAGCCGGCCCAGGCCTCCTCAGGCATCAGGCCCACCGGCCCGGCCACCACCTAACCCTAGCCGCTACATCCCACCGAATCCCTTTGCTCGTCCCTCCCAGCCGCCGCCAGCCTCGTCCGCTCTCTCGCCCGATTCCCTCTCCCCGACCCGCATCGCTCGCTCCCTCGTTTCCCCACTGCCTTCGATCTCGACCTCCCAGCCTCTTCCTTCGATCGACCCCGTGTCCTCCCTCCTCTACAGATCGGCGCCGCCGCGCGCCCGCGCTAGGCCCGAGGCCTCCCTCTCGTTCCCCTCTGCGCCGGCCAGGCCCGAGGCCTCCCTCTCCAGCCCCGCGAGCCGGCCGCACCTCTACCTGGCCTCCCGCGTCGCTCCAGAGGCCGCGCATCTGCCGCGCTGCCCGGGCCTCTTCCTCCCCTCCTCGCCAAGCACCGAGGCCCCAGCTCCCCAGCGCGGCCAGGAGCCAGCGCCTCCAGGAGCCCCGCTCCCTCCTCGTGGCCGCAAGCCGCGGCCTCCTCCCTCCGTCTCCGGCGTCCGCGCGAGGCTCTGCCTCCCTCCGTTCCTTCCTTCGCCGCGTCTCCGTCCAGTGCCGCGCGACACCAGCACCAGGGCGCCCTGCGCTGTGCCCCTGCCGTCCTCCAAGCACCGAGCAGCACCTCCTCGCCAAGGCGCAGCCCCGTCGGTCGCCTCTGTTGCGGCTGCTGCCAGCGAGCAGTTCCCCGCCATGGCCGCCCCAAGACCTGCTGTTGCTGTCGCTGCCATGGCCTCGTCGCTCTCCCGTGTTGTTTTTGTTTTGTGTTTTGTGTGTTGCCTTGTACTGTTGACTTGTCAGATGACCCGTGTACGAGTAAACCCGGCGTTGCGTCAAGTACCTTTACATGACGGCTTGAACCTCTACGGCAAGTACCACGACGATCTTGTGACAAGTACCTCGACGACATGAACAAGTACCTCTACGTATGCACCCGAACATCTACGGAAACGAGTACCACTACCGACCACGTGTACGACTACTTCCCTCTACGGCATGTACCACTACCGTCGCCCGGAAACGAGGAATTTGCCAAGTACCACGACACGATGACGTGAACCACTTCTTCCTCTACGACCCGCGAGAACGCCTACTTCCACTACGTCCCTCTACGATCTCGAACCGCCCCGAAACGATCGCTCCGAAGGTATACCGAGATGACCCGTGTGATGCTTGTGTGTTGTATGAAATGTTTCCCGTGTGTGCTCCGTGCCCGTTTCGTCCGTTTGTCATGTTCCTCGGTTGCCTCGTCACCGACTCGTGGGAACCCGGTAACGGGATCGCCCACCTTTCATCTCGTTTGACTCGCTCATGCCATCTTTCCTTTTGCACCGGACTCTCAACGAGTTACCGGAACCGATATGTTGCGTGGCATCATTCTCGGATCGTTGCCGTGGCACCCTTTTCCTTCCACCACGGTGACAATACTTCATATCCCTTTTAAGTCAACCTTTTAATAAAACTTGCATAAACTTAATCATGTCATCCGCATCATATTAACAACATTATAATGTGTGTTTGTTGTTGCTTTAATAATTATTAAACATGCTCATGGGGATTTTCCGAACATGTTGTTGTTATTTCCGGCCTCATTTAAAATGTCTTAATAGTGTAGTTTCTTTATGCTTCACCTCTTGCCATGCTAAAAACACTTTAATCTTGTCTTGTAAATAAATGAGAGTCAACTAAATAATTAAATGTGGTGTTTCGTCAATATGCACTCGTTGCATATTGATCTCCACTTAACTTGTAGTTTTGTTTGTGCACCTTGCCATGCCTTGCATATTTAAACCGGACATGCATCATACTTGGATGTGCATCGTATGCCATGTTTATGCTTGTGTGTTTACCGTGTTGTTTCTTTCTTTTCGGTTGCTTCTCTTGTTAGCTTCGGTTTCGTTCCGGAGTTGTGAGGATTCGCTCGACTGTGTTGCTCCGTCTACTTCATGGATCCGTTCTTCTCCCTTGTGGAATCCCAGGCAAGATGACCGAACCCCGATAACATTACTATCTTTGCCAATTGCTAGTAGTTCCGCTCTATAGTTTTGCCTCGATGCCCATGATCTTCTTGTCAGCCTCCTACTTGTAACCATTGCCTTGTTTAACCACCCTACCTACGCAAACCGTTGCTTGGCTAAGTACGCTTCGCTCAGCCCATCTTATAGCATTGTTAGTTGCAGGTGAAGATTGAAGGTGCTCGCTTCATGTTGAAGTTTGGTTGGGTTATATCACACTATATATATGCTTAAAAAATGAAATCATCTATATATTGGCAAGGGTGGAAGGCTAAGCCTTTTGCTTGGTGTTTTGTTCCACTCATGCCGTTAGGAACCGTATAAACCGGTGTTATGTTCCTTGATTATGCGTTCCTAACATGGTTGGGGTG
Source organism: Secale cereale (assembly GCA_902687465.1). NCBI lineage: Eukaryota > Viridiplantae > Streptophyta > Magnoliopsida > Poales > Poaceae > Secale > Secale cereale. The sequence goes on from LR738709.1 coordinate 357,902,289, forward strand.
TATGGGACCCCCTTGATAAACCGCTAAGTGCTAAGTCTTTTCCAGCAAGTCCCAACATTGGTACTATTCGCCTAATAACTAATAAAACTTGCATAAGGGTCTTGCAAACCCTCTTTTATTTTAATTCAACCCCCCCGAGCCAGTGCTCCTCATGAGTGTTGGTCCGAAACGAGCGGACTGCGGGGCCACCTCAAGGAAACTTGAGGTCTGGTAAAAACCCGTAGGATGTCTCATCCGGTCGTGTCCTGAGACTAGATACGCGCGGCTACCTATCAGGGTGTCGACACGCCGGGAGGATTTGCTGGATTAGCCTTACCTTAGTTCGGTTTAACTTGAGCACGGGATTCCGAGAATACTCGGGTCTTCCCACCTATGGAGTTGCGACTCCGCGGATCGTGGGCTTGTGATGGGCCAAGTTGGAACACCCCTGCAGGGTTTGAACTTTCGAAAGCCGTGCCCGCGGTTATGTGGCATATGGGAGCTTGTTAATATCCGGTTGTAGATAACTTGACACAATGATTCAATACACTACCAGCGTGTGTACCGTGACTGTCAATTTCCGAATAGGGATTCGGGAGTTGAACACGGTGTGGTTATGTTTGACCGGCTTTATTTAGGATCACTTCGTGATCATCTTTCGACCGAGGCTCTTCTCTTCTCGCTCTCTATTACGTAAGTTAGTGCTAGTTGCTGCTGCAGACTCTTGTTGTTCCTTCACCTCTTGTTCTTTCTTCAGCCTTGTTTCACACCCAAGGCTTAAATAGTCATGTTACCCGGGAACGGGATTGCTGAGTCCTCTGTGGCTCACAGTTACTTCACCACACCAGATGCAGGTTCAGCCGAGCTTGAAGCAGGAGTTGGATCAGTACTTCACCAGGAGCTCGTTGAAGAGTGTGGCCGTATGCTTGTGACGTTTCGACGATCAGTAGTGGTTTCTACTAGGATTCGATCCTGACCTGTGGCTTTATGTTGTTTTGGTATCTTTCTTTTGGATCTTACCCTTAGATGGGCTGTGATGTTTTGAATGATGATTGCTTATGTAATGTATTGTGTGAAGTGGCGAGTGTAAGCCAACTATCTTCTTTTGCAATTTAATCCCTCTTTTACATGAGTCGTGCAAAGATACCAAACTTGAGATCATTCTAGGATGGGCTTATATCTTTAAGTCGTGCCTCGACACGTAGGAGATATAGTCCCATCCTGGGCATTACAAGTTGGTATCAGAGCCTTCTCCGACCTAGAAGCCCCACTGATTGATCGAATCGTTGACGGTTGAGTCTAGGCACACACCGAAAATGTTTTGAGTCCTATATTTATATCGGAGAGTAGGATTCTTTTGCTCCTCTTCTCTTTTCATTCTGGTGAGGACTCCTGATGACTACTCTTGCCTCTTCTACTTTCAAAAATTGCACCAAAATTTTTTAGGATCTCGCGAGTATTGTTTGGATTGTTCCGATGTCTTTGTGACGAGAACATTGTTCTCGATGCCTCCTGTCATTAGGGGTTGTGGCAGTGTCCCGGGGAGTTGAGCTCCGAGGTGTTGTTGTCACAAATCCATCGCGGCAGTACTAGAATACTTAAGACGGCCGACATCGAAAATCTCTCCTATACGGCCAGTGCCAAGATAACCCCGACATCACCCAGTACTGGGGAGGTAGTTCGAGAGTATTGCCATAGCTTGTATAGTGGATGCGTTTTGAAGGTCCGAGGTAAACAGTTTCCGAGAAAGACTTGTTATGTGTTGAAGGATGGATACACCTGGATGTAGGTTTAGAGTTGATTGCGCGGTGCTTCCCGTGTATCCCCAACACCTGATTGCATAACTGGAAACTGTCGGAAATCTATAGGTGGGTTCATCAAGTAGTTCTAGGCATTCTTCCAACGGATGCTCGATATGAAGTTCGGGGTTCTACATTGAGTGAAGTGGTTTTATGGACTTGTTCTGATCGGGAGTTGCATCTTAAAGGGTCCTTGGCTATGCTGATCCGGGGATGACAAAACCCTTTTGTAACACGTTCCATGAGCTTTCAGCACGAAGATGGCGAACGAAACTTCTATCTTGTGTTTGTTCTATCTGTTCCTTGTTCCTTTTTATTTACTTTTTGTTCTCCAAGTGGCTTCTCGACAAGTTGATGTACCTGCGAAATTCATTCGTTCAATTCTCTGTTTGGATGATATTGTGAAGATCATGTTGCATATCTATCCTCTGTTTTGTTTTGATTCTGGTATTCGAGTTGCTTCGATGTCAAATGTTGATTCCATACCTTTCCTATTCGGTATTCTCATATTTCTATGGGAGTGCTAATCCTTCTTGATCATCAAGATGGTTGTGTTAAATTCTTTTCAACCGGTGTCCATTTTGTTCGTCTCAAGTTGTCTTTGTTTTCCCCACCCTCCCACCCTTCTTCTTCTCAGAGCAAGAATTCTCAGATGAAATATCCATTTTATTCTTGTGATTTTCTTCATTCTTTTCCTTCAATGTTCTTATCCAGTGATTCTCGTGAAGATGCTCAACAGCTTCAAGTTCATCATTCTTTTGTTCTCAATTCTGCCGGTGGATGTAATTCAAGATTTCGGTGTTGATCTTATCCTTTTTCCTCATTTCACAATGCTTTCTTATTCCAGTGCACCAATTAATCATTCTCCTCTTCCTATCCATATCCGGAGTGCTGAAGATTCATAATTCTATTCTTAATCTGTTCAAGCAATTTATTTTGAGCATTGTCTTCTTACTCAAGCCATTTAATTGAACCGGTGCTATATCACTTAAGCAATCTTTTTCAACGGTGATTTCTTTTCAGTGGGCCCTAACACACAGGTCTTTTTCCAGGATCTTACCCGACTCTTCTTTTCCGGAGAATTCTTTTCAAAGTGTGACGTAAGAATGATTTCCATCAGTCACATGCCTTCTCCAAGATCGCGTTCAATTCTTTTCTTCATTGGTTCAACCTTTTTAATTCTTCATTCCGGAGTGCTCAACAATTCTTATGGCATTTCTCGTCTTCATTATCAACATTTGGAGACCTGAGAAGAGTTTCTCTTAATCTTGGCCCGTTCTCTTGAAGATTCGTGGTTCTAGCTTCATGCCATCCTCATTATTGTTCCGTTTGTGAGGAATTCTTCTCATACCCATCCGGAGCATTTCATGAATTCTTCCTATTGTGTTCCTCCGAAGGCCATCATTTCAGAATATTTCTTCGTTCTCAGTTTTCAACTTCGTCCTCCAAATATTCTTCATTGATGTCTCTTCGTTCGTCTCCATATTCTTCTCGGAGATTCATTCTCTTGTATTCACTCGATTCATTTTCTTACGGTGGCTTGTCCTCTTGCATCGTTCAATTTCATTCCTTACGGTGGTTCTTTCAAGATTACCCTTCCGTTGTTATCGTTTTAATTCATTTGTTCTTTTCATAATCCTACCGGTGGTTCGTTGAAGATTTACCCAAGCTTGTGCTAGATCTCTCTTTAATTCTTTGCAACGAGAATAAGTAGTATGCCAAATCCTTTGGTTATCACCAATTAAATTGGTGAAGGAGATGCATAGCATAATTCTTATTCTTGTTCCTTCAGGTGATTTAATACTTTTGTCTGGAGCTTGTTCATCATATCATATTCTTGGTTCTAAGTTGTTCATCTTGTTTTTCCGGAGCTCCAAGTTATTTCAGTCATATCATTTCAAGCTCCATCTAATTCATCGCAGGCCTTGAATCTTATTCTTTTCATCTTTCACTTCTCATGCTTTCATTACCGGAGTTCTCATGGTGGTTCATCATCATTTAATTCATCCTCGAAGTCTTCATCAAGATTCTTGTTGGAGCTCAAGCATTCTTCATCATGCTTTCCAATTGCAATTCTTTCTACCTTATCTTTTCAGATGGTGTTATGTCATTCTTGACAATTCCTTCATGTTTCATGATTCACGAGTTATCAAGAATGAGATATTTAAAACCATCATTGCTTTTCTTTAGGAGACCCTTTCAACCCCTCATTTTATCTCTTGGAGTTATCTTGGGTTGTATTTCACCTAAAAGCTTTCCCTAAGGATTGTTGCTATTATGGTGCTTATGAATCACCCAAGTTCTTAATTATCCTCTCCGTGAATTAACTCTTTCGTCTCCTTGTTGATATCAATCCAATCATTTGTTTTCCATTAGTGGTTGGTTGTCACCTCATAATTTTGAGATGTTTTCCATAAGCCCACATCAAGCTTATTCGTTTTCGTTGTTGATTTTTTCCGACAACTCCGTTCAGCCTTTCTTCGTAAGGATGTTTTTCATATTCATTCGTGGGAGAAGTTGTCATTTTTCTTCTCCGTTCAATTCTTCATTGATTTATATGCTATTCTTTCATTCCGGAGGCATTGTAATATTGCTCTCTTTAACCATCATCTCGTTTTTTTATCGGGATCATGTTCTTTCCCTTGTTTATCATGTAACCGGAGTGCTGTATTTTTCATTCAAGTTCTCTCATCTTATCAAGTTTTGCCTATCTTTTAACCGGAGTGCTATCTGAAGCCTTCCTTACACCTTGTGTCATTATTTTAATTGTTTCGGAGGCAATATGTTGTTGTTTTCATCAAGTATCATTCCATCTCCTCAAGTTCCTACGTAATTCCTTTCATTTTCAGACGGCGTGCTGTCCAAATTATTTCGTTCTTATTCCTTTTCAATCTTGGTTAACCGGAGTGGTTTTGAAATTCTTTCGTCATCCGTGAGCTCTTGTTTAATGTCTTTCAACCTACAAGGTTCTTGTAATGTTCCTTGTTCCTCCTTTTACCGGAGTGCTCTCAAATTCGTTCATCTCCATTCTATTCTTTCTTTCAAGTTTGTTCAACCTCTCAGGTTCTTTGGTTTCACTCGTCTGTCAAAGAAGCAACTGTGTTTTACCTCTTCCTCTTCCGTTTTTCCCGGTGATATCTCTAGGATCTCGGGTCGAGATCCTCTGTTAGTGTGGGAGAGTTGTGACGCCCGAAGACCGACGTCCCAGAAGATCCCAGAAGATTCCAGAAGATTCCAGATGTTCCGGGTTGCCCGTGTGTTTCTTTTGAGCTTGTGTTATTTATTTTCGCATTGCATCATGTCATCATGCCATCATGTCATTTTAATTTTTGCATCTCAACCTAAATAAATTGTGTGGACCTTCGGTCCATTTAAATCGAGGGAAGAATGTCTTCTCTTTATAACATATAAAAGTCTCTCAATATTTTAGGGAGCTATATTAAAATATTCCATTTGTTTGGAATTACCCGCAACACACTTGCAAATATTCCCCATGCTTATTTCACTTCAAGTTTCACCGTCAAACCTTGCCAATAATTCTTTTCCGTTGTTTCGAGGTTCCTCCGAAAATTCGAACATTTTTGGACACTTCTATATTCAAGTCTTAGTTCAAACCCATTTGAATTAAATTCAAATATGTTTGAATTATTTTCCGATCTGGCCTTTTATATTTTTCTCTGGTCGTGCTCATTTTTACGAGCCCGAGAAAAATTAACCTTTGTCCTAATTCTTGCCCTAACTCTATTTCTAGCACCTTCCTTCTTTCTTTCTTGTTGTTTTTTTTTTCTGTTTTAATTTAGAAAACAGCAGCATTTTTATTAAACAAAAGAGAGCAGCCAGGCCAATAGGCCCATCTCCTTCCTCCCTCCTTGGCCCGAGCCGGCCCAGGCCTCCTCAGGCATCAGGCCCACCGGCCCGGCCACCACCTAACCCTAGCCGCTACATCCCACCGAATCCCTTTGCTCGTCCTCCCAGCCGCCGCCAGCCTCGTCCGCTCTCTCGCCCGATTCCCTCTCCCCGACCCGCATCGCTCGCTCCCTCGTTTCCCCACTGCCTTCGATCTCGACCTCCCAGCCCGTTCCTTCGATCGACCCCGTGTCCTCCCTCCTCTGCAGATCGGCGCCGCCGCGCGCCCGCGCTAGGCCCGAGGCCTCCCTCTCGTTCCCCTCTGCGCCGGCCATGCCCGAGGCCTCCCTCTCCAGCCCCGCGAGCTGGCCGCACCTCTACCTGGCCTCCCGCGTCGCTCCAGAGGCCGCGCCTCTGCCGCGCTGCCCGGGCCTCTTCCTCCCCTCCTCGCCAAGCACCGAGGCCCCAGCTCCCCAGCACGGCCAGGAGCCAGCTCCTCCAGGAGCCCCGCTCCCTCCTCGTGGCCGCAAGCCGCGGCCTCCTCCCTCCGTCTCCGGTGTCCGCGCGAGGCTCTGCCTCCCTCCGTTCCTTCCTTCGCCGCGTCGCCGTCCAGTGCCGCGCGACACCAGCACCAGGGTGCCCTGCGCTGTGCCCCTGCCGTCCTCCAAGCACCGAGCAGCACCTCCTCACCAAGGCGCAGCCCCGTCGGTCGCCTCTGTTGCGGCTGCTGCCAGCGAGCAGTTCCCCGCCATGGCCGCCCCAAGACCTGCTGTTGCTGTCGCTGCCATGGCCTCGTCGCTCTCTCGTGTTGTTTTTGTTTTGTGTTTTGTGTGTTGCCTTGTACTGTTGACTTGTCAGATGACCCGTGTACGAGTAAGCCCGGCGTTGCGTCAAGTACCTCTACATGACGGCTTGAACCTCTACGGCAAGTACCACGACGATCTTGTGACAAGTACCTCGACGACATGAACAAGTACCTCTACGTATGCACCCGAACATCTACGGAAACGAGTACCACTACCGACCACGTGTACGACTACTTCCCTCTACGGCATGTACCACTACCGTCGCCCGGAAACGAGGAATTTGCCAAGTACCACGACACGATGACGTGAACCACTTCTTCTTCTACGACCCACGAGAACGCCTACTTCCACTACGTCCCTCTACGATCTCGAACCACCCCGAAACGATCGCTCCGAAGGTATACTGAGATGACCCGTGTGATGCTTGTGTGTTGTATGAAATGTTTCCCGTGTGTGCTCCGTGCCCGTTTCGTCCGTTTGTCATGTTCCTCGGTTGCCTCGTCATCGACTCGTGGGAACCCGGTAACGGGATCGCCCACCTTTCATCTCGTTTGACTCGCTCACGCCATCTTTCCTTTTGCACCGGACTCTCAACGAGTTACCGGAACCGATATGTTGTGTGGCATCATTCTCGGATCGTTGCCGTGGCACCCTTTTCCTTCCACCACGGTGACAATACTTCATATCCCTTTTAAGTCAACCTTTTAATAAAACTTGCATAAACTTAATCATGTCATCCGCATCATATTAACAACATTATAATATGTGTTTGTTGTTGCTTTAATAATTATTAAACATGCTCATGGGGATTTTCCGGACATGTTGTTGTTATTTCCGGCCTCATTTAAAATGTCTTAATAGTGTAGTTTCTTTATGCTTCACCTCTTGCCATGCTAAAAACACTTTAATCTTGTCTTGTAAATAAATGAGAGTCAACTAAATAATTAAATGTGGTGTTTCGTCAATATGCACTCGTTGCATATTGATCTCCACTTAACTTGTAGTTTTGTTTGTGCACCTTGCCATGCCTTGCATATTTAAACCGGACATGCATCATACTTGGATGTGCATCGTATGCCATGTTTATGCTTGTGTGTTTACCGTGTTGTTTCTTTCTTTTCGGTTGCTTCTCTTGTTAGCTTCGGTTTCGTTCCGGAGTTGTGAGGGTTCGCTCGACTGTGTTGCTCCGTCTACTTCATGGATCCGTTCTTCTCCCTTGTGGAATCCCAGGCAAGATGACCGAACCCCGATAACATTACTATCTTTGCCAATTGCTAGTTGTTCCGCTCTATAGTTTTGCCTCGATGCCCATGATCTTCTTGTCAGCCTCCTACTTGTAACCATTGCCTTGTTTAACCACCCTACCTATGCAAACCGTTGCTTGGCTAAGTACGCTTCGCTCAGCCCATCTTATAGCATTGTTAGTTGCAGGTGAAGATTGAAGGTGCTCGCTTCATGTTGAAGTTTGGTTGGGTTATATCACACTATATATATGCTTAAAAAATGAAATCATCTATATATTGGCAAGGGTGGAAGGCTAAGCCTTTTGCTTGGTGTTTTGTTCCACTCATGCCGTTAGGAACCGTATAAACCGGTGTTATGTTCCTTGATTATGCGTTCCTAACATGGTTGGGGTGTATGGGACCCCCTTGATAAACCGCTAAGTGCTAAGTCTTTTCCAGCAAGTCCCAACATTGGTACTATTCGCCTAATAACTAATAAAACTTGCATAAGGGTCTTGCAAACCCTCTTTTATTTTAATTCAACCCCCCCGGGCCAATGCTCCTCATGAGTGTTGGTCCGAAACGAGCGGACTGCGGGGCCACCTCAAGGAAACTTGAGGTCTGGTAAAAACCCGTAGGATGTCTCATCCGGTCGTGTCCTGAGACTAGATACGCGCGGCTACCTATCAAGGTGTCGACACGCCGGGAGGATTTGCTGGATTAGCCTTACCTTAGTTCGGTTTAACTTGAGCACGGGATTCCGAGAATACTCGGGTCTTCCCACCTATGGAGTTGCGACTCCGCGGATCGTGGGCTTGTGATGGGCCAAGTTGGAACACCCCTGCAGGGTTTGAACTTTCGAAAGCCGTGCCCGCGGTTATGTGGCAGATGGGAGCTTGTTAATATCCGGTTGTAGATAACTTGACACAATGATTCAATACACTACCAGCGTGTGTACCATGACTGTCAATTTCCGAATAGGGATTCGGGAGTTGAACACGGTGGGGTTATGTTTGACCGGCTTTAGTTAGGATCACTTCGTGATCATCTTTCGACCGAGGCTCTTCTCTTCTCGCTCTCTATTACGTAAGTTAGTGCTAGTTGCTGCTGCAGACTCTTGTTGTTCCTTCACCTCTTGTTCTTTCTTCAGCCTTGTTCCACACCCAAGGCTTAAATAGTCATGTTACCCGGGAACGGGATTGCTGAGTCCTCTGTGGCTCACAGTTACTTCACCACACCAGATGCAGGTTCAGCCGAGCTTGAAGCAGGAGTTGGATCAGTACTTCACCAGGAGCTCGTTGAAGAGCGTGGTCGTATGCTTGTGACGTTTCGACGATCAGTAGTGGTTTCTACTAGGATTCGATCCTGACCTGTGGCTTTATGTTGTTTTGGTATCTTTCTTTTGGATCTTACCCTTAGATGGGCTGTGATGTTTTGAATGATGATTGCTTATGTAATGTATTGTGTGAAGTGGCGAGTGTAAGCCAACTATCTTCTTTTGCAATTTAATCCCTCTTTTACATGAGTCGTGCAAAGATACCAAACTTGAGATCATTCTAGGATGGGCTTATATCTTTAAGTCGTGCCTCGACACGTAGGAGATATAGTCCCATCCTGGGCATTACACTCAGACAGGCAGCCCACAATGCCACCACATGACCATAGTGTCTTGAATGTTTACGATACATTCTCTTCAGAAAGTAAAAGAAAAAAAAAGCTCTTTGAGAGCTCGGTCAGATCTATCAAGTGACGGCCGCACAGTCATGGGCTGCTACGCCTATCACCTTCGACAAGGAGGACGAGCCAAGACCCCGTACATACCAATAACACACTCCCTGCACTAGTCCTCGACCCCATCATCGACGACTTCAGTCTAACTAAAGTATTGATGGACGGAGGCAGCTGTGACGCCAGAAGACCGACGTCCCAGAAGATTCCAGTTGTTCCGGGTTCTCCCGTGTGTTTCATTTGTGCTTGTGTTATTTATTTTGCATTGCATCATGTCATCATGCCATCATGACTTTAATCTTTGCATCTCAACCAAATAATTTGCATAGATCGCTTGATCTATTTAAATCGAGGGAAGGATGACTTCTCTTTATAACATATCCTCCTAATATTTATGGAGCTATTATAAAATATTCCATTGTTGGAAGTAACCATAACACACTTGCATATTTTCCCCATGCCTTCCCTTTCTCAATTCTGGCGTCAACCTTTGCCCATGAATCTTATTGGCTGAGTTAAGCCACATCCTCAAATTCCACCCCTTTTGGATTCCATCAAAAGGGTTTTCGTGAATTCAAATAGTTTGACTTTTGTTCAAACTTGTTTGAATCTTCTTTCCCCAAAAGCCTTCCGTTGATTTTATTTAATTTCCTTACATTTTTGTGAGTCCGGGTAATTTTATCCCCTTGCCCAAATCCTTCCTTTAACCCTTCCTTTCTTCTCTTTTATTTTTTGTAAAAAAAAGGAGAATCCTTTTTTTTCTTCTGTTCTTTCCATCTTCTTCCCCGTCTGGCCCATCTGGCCCAAGCCACCAGGCCGCCGCGGCCTCCTTCTGGCCCAAGGCCCAGCCACCCCTATCCCTAGCTCTCCGTAGCCCGATCTCCCCTCGTAACCCTAGCCACTCATTGATTCCCTCTCCTCATCCCTCAGCGCCGCACCCTCGTCCCTCGCCCGCACGATCTCCCTCGCTCGGTCCCTCTCCTCATTCGTTGTTCCCTCGCCTCCCGATGTTTTCCTCCTACTCGAGCCACCGGCCTCGCCTTCTGCCGTGGGAGACCAGCGCCCGGGCTCTGCTTCGTCGAGCCCCCCTCAAGCCGTCGCGCTCCCCTCGCACGCCCGAGCAGTGGGACGCGCGCCTCGCCTCCAGCCGCGGGCCGGCCTTGCCGCGTCCCCGCCGCAGCCCTGATGCATCACCGTCCTCCCGCGCCGGAGTGGCCATCTCCGACAAGCGCCGTGCCGCGCCGTCCTTCTCCCCTGCACCTCCGTCGCCTCGCCAGGGAGTCGTGCCCGGCCTCCACGGTGGCCATCGGAGCCATCCTGCCTGTTGGGAACCCCGTAGGGTTCGTATGCTGCCATGTATCCTGACGAAGGAACTCCACCGCCGCGCCATCTTCTTCAGGTGGTTGAGCCCGAGCTCGTCCGCGCCCCGCCTCCTCTCTCTATCGCTCGATCGCCACGCCTGCATCGCCTCTTGCTGCTGTCCCCGTGGAGCCCAAGTTTGGGTTTTCTGGTGTTAGCTTCGGTTCTGCAAAGTTCCAAGTACCTCGACGCCCGGTGCCTAGAACGACTACACTTGGTGGATGCGACAAGTACCACGACGACCTCGTGTACGACTACAAGATGATGCGTCAAGTTCCTCGCGGTGTGCATCTACCCTCGCCAAGACCCGAGACCCCAAGTACCACGACGACCTTTGCGTCAAGTTCCTCGCCATGTGCATCTACCTTCGCCAAGACCCGAGACCCCAAGTACCACGACGTCCTTTGCGCCAAGTTCAACTACGTCCGACGACATGTACATCTTCGAAATGAGAACGGCGACATGTCAAGTACCACTACCGTCGCCGAAGAACCGTGAACGAAAACGCCAACGTGTACGACTACCGTCGCCTCGGAAACGACGGATTTGTCAAGTACCTCTCCGAACGGAATGACTACTTCCCTCTACAAACGTGTACCACGACCCGCGAGTACCACTACTTCCTCGACGATCTCGAACCGTCCCGAAACGAACGCTTCGAAGGTATAACCCCGAGACGATGACCCGAGAACGAATGCTTGTGGTTTTATGAGATGTTTCCCTTGTGTGCACCGTGCCCGTTTCGTCTTTTGTCATGCTCCTCGGTTGCCTCGTCGCCAACCCGTGGGAACCCGGTGACGGGATCACCCCACCTTTCATCTTGTTCGACTCGCTCACGCCACCTTTCTTTTGCACCGGACTGTCAACGAGTAACCGGAACCGATATGTTGCGTGGCATCATTTTCGGATTCGCCGCCGTGGCCTCTTTCTTTCCACCACGGCGACAAATACTTCTTATCTCTTCATGTTAACGTTTAACTAAAATTGCATAAACTTGATCATGTCATCCGCATCATGTTAACAACATTAAAATGTGTGAATTGTTGTTTGCTTAAAATTGCTAAACAAGCATATGGGGATTTTCCGGAATTGTTGTTGTAGTTTCCAGCCTCATTTAAACATGTTGCTTGTGTTATTTTTTTGTGTTTCCTACCTTGCCATGTATTGCTTCCTGTATAGACTTGTCATGCATCATACCTTGCCATGTATTGCATCATATAGACTTGTGTTGTTTTGCTGTGCTTCCTACCTTGCCATGTAATGCTTCCTGTATAGACTTATCATGCATCATACCTTGCCATGTATTGCATCATATAGACTTGTGTTGTTTTGCTGTGCTTCCTACCTTGCCATGTAATGCTTCCTGTATAGACTTGTCATGCATCATACCTTGCCATGTATTGCATCATATGGACTTGTGTTGTTTTGCTATGCTTCCTACCTTGCCATGTTTTGCTTCCTGTATAGATTTGTAGTGCATCCTATGTAGACTTGTGTTGCATCATACTTGTTTGAGCATATTGTCATGTCTCGTGTGGTGTGTTTACCGTGTTGCTTGTTTCTTTCCGGTTTGCTTCCCTCGTTAGCTTCGGGTTCGTTCTGGAGTTGTGAGGTTCTGTTCGACTACTTCATGGACCCGTTCTTCTCCCTTGCGAAATCCCAGGCAAGATGACCATACCCTTGGATACCTTTACTACCATTGCCATGCTTAGTTGTCTCGATGCTATCGTTACATGTCACGCTACCCATCTTTTATGTCAGCCTCTCCTTGTTGCCATGAAACCTCTAACCTTTGAAACCTTCCTAGCAAAACCATTGTTTTGCTATGTTACCCGCTTGCTCAGCCCCTCTTATAGCGTTGTTAGTTGCAGGTGAAGATGAAGATCGTTCCAGGAGGGAACTTGTTGTTGGAATATCACAATATCTATTGTTATTATTAACACATCTATATATACTGGGCATGGGTGGAAGGCTTGGCCTTTTGCTCGGTGTTTTGTTCCACTCATGCCACCTTAGGCGTTGATAAACCGGCATTATGTTCCTTGATTTTGCGTTCCTTACACGATGGGTATATGGGGACCCCTTGACACTTCGTCTTTGAATAAAAGTCCTCCAGCAAGGCCCAACATTGGTTTTAATTTGCCTCATAATAACAGCTTAATTAAATAATTAAAATTGCATAGGGGGTCGCGCCCTCGGGATTCTTTTCTACATAGCAGGGGGGCCAGTGCTGATGGTGTTGGTCCCAAATGGGGGGACTGCGGGGCCACCACGGGGAAACTCGAGGTTTGGCTCCCGTAGGCTCACCTATCCGGTTGTGGCCTGAGACGAGATACGCGCGGCTACTATCAGGGTGTCGGCACGCCGGGAGGTCTTGCTTGACTTGTTTTACCATTGTCGAACTGTCTTGTGCACTGGGATGCCGAGCCTGATCGGACTTCCCTAAGATAAGGGGTGATGATATTTTATTTATCACTTCAGCTAATCGTGAGAGCTTGTGATGGGCTAAGTTGGGACACCCCTGCAGGGTTATAATCTTTCGAAAGCCGTGCACGCGGTTATGTGGCAGATTGGAATTTGTTAATGTCCGGTTCTAGAAAACTTGACAGAGGATCCGAAGTAAAACACACAACTGTGTGAGTAACTGTGACTGTCTCTTTTCACTTTGACAAGAGAACACGGTGGGGTTATGTTTGACTCGTAGGTAGTTCAGGATCTTTAGCGATCATTACTAGTTTGCGACCGCTTGCGTAGATGCTCATCTTATTCTTGTACTCGTAAGCTAGCCACCATATTATGCTTAGCCGCTGCTGCAACCTCACCACTACCCTCTTCCTACCCATAAAGCTTTGCTAGTCTTGATACCCATGGTTATGGGATTGCTGAGTCCTTGTGGCTCACAGATACTACAACACCAGATGCAGGTTCAGCCGAGAATGATGCAGGAGTTGGATCAGAACTCAACCGGGAGTTCGATGAAGAGCGTGGCCGTATGCTCGTGACGTTTTCGACGATCAGTAGTGGTTTCTACTAGGGGCGATTCGGACCTGTGGCTTTATGTTTTGGTATTTTTTCTTTTGGATCTTCGCCCGTAGTCGGGTTGTGATGTTTTGAATGATGTTTTGCTTATGTAATATATTGTGTGACGTGGCGAGTGTAAGCCAACTATCCTTTCGCAATTTCATTCCATATTTTTACATGAGTCGTGCAAAGATACCAAACTTGAGATCATTCCAGAATGGGCTTATACCTTTAAGTCGTGCCTCGACACGTAGGAGGTATATTCCCATCCTGGGCATTACAAGTTGGTATCAGAGCCAGGTTCCGACCTAGAAGCCCCATTGATTGATCGAACCGTTCACGGTTGAGTCTAGGCACACACTTAAAATGTTTTGTGTCCTATATATATATCGGAGAGTAGGATTTCTTTTGCTCCTCATCTCTTTTCACTCTGGTGAGGACTCCTAACGATTACTTTTATCTCTTCTACTCTCAAAAATTCACCAATTTTTTTTAGGATCACGCGAGTATTGTTTGGATCGTTCCGATGTCTTTGTGACGAGAACATTGTTCTCGATGCCTCCTGTCATTAGGGGTTGTGGCAATGTCCCGGGGAGTTGTGCTCCGAGGTGTTGTCGTCACAAATATATCGCAGCAGTTCTGGAATACTTAAGACGGCCGACATCGAAAACTCTCCTATGCGGTTAGTGGCAAGATAACTCCGACATCACCCAGTACTGGGGAGGTAGTTCGGGAGTATTGCCATAGCTTGTATAGTAGATGCGTTTGAAGGTCCGAGGTAAACGGTTTCCAGAAATAATTGGTTATGTGTTGAAGGACGGATACAACTGGATGTAGGATTAGAGTTGAGTGCGCGATGCTTCCCCTGTATCCCCAACACCTGATTGCATAACTGGAAACTTTCGGAAATTAATAGGTGGGTTCATCCAGTAGTTCGTAGGCATTCTTCCAACGAGTGCATGATATGGAGTTCGGGGTTCTACATTGAGTGAAGTGGTTTTATGGGCGTTGTTCCGATCGGGAGTTGCATCTTAAAGGGTCCTTGGCTATGCTGATCCGGGGATTGCAAAACCCTTTTGTAACACGTTCCATGAGCTTTCAGCACGAATATGTCGAATGAAGCTTCTATCTTGTATTTGTTCTATCTGCTCCTTGTTGTTTTTAATTACCCTTTGTTCTCCGAAGTGGCTTCTCGACAAATTGATGTACCTGCGGAATTCATTCGTTCAATTCTCTGTTCGAATGATATTGTGAAGATTATGTTGCAACATATCTATCCGTTGTTTTTGTTTTCATTCTGGTATTCGAGTTGCTTCGATGTCAAATGTTGATTCCATACCTTTCCTAATCGGTGTTCTCATATTTCTATGAGAATGCTAGTCCTTCTCGATCATCGAGATTGTCATGTTAAATTCTTTTCCACCGGCGTGCTTCTCTTCAAGTTAATCGACCCTTTCAATTTGTGCAAGTATCATCCCAACTTGGCAAGTTCATCTTCAATTCCTTACATTTTCAGTCAGAGTCCTGTCCAAATTATGTCATTCTTTTTCCTTGGCTATACCATTGCGGTTTCACATTCTTTTGGTTCGTAAGCTCTTGTTTCATGTCTTTCAACCTACAAGGTTCTCTTTGTGTTCCTTGTTCCTCCTTTTATCAGACTATTTTCATCTTCGTCAATCTATGTTGCCTTGTTCTTTCAACTTGTTTAACCTCTCAAGGTTCGTGGTTTCACTCGTCTGTCAAAGAAGCAACTTTGTTTTACCTCTTCCTTTTTCCGTTTCACCAGGTGCCATCTCTAGGATCTCGGGTCGAGATCCTTTGTTAGTGTGGGAGAGTTGTGACGCCCGAAGACCGACGTCCCAGAAGATTCCAGTCGTTCCGGGTTCTCCCGCGTGTTTCATTTGTGCTTGTGTTATTTATTTTGCATTGCATCATGTCATCATGCCATCATGACTTTAATCTTTACATCTCAACCAAATAATTTGCATAGATCGCTTGATCTATTTAAATTGAGGGAAGGACGACTTCTCTTTATAACATATCCTCCTAATATTTATGGAGCTATTATAAAATATTCCATTGTTGGAAGTAACCATAACACACTTGCATATTTTCCCCATGCCTTCCCTTTGTCAATTCTGGCCTCAACCTTTGCCCATGAATCTTATTGGCTGAGTTAAGCCACATCCTCAAATTCCACCCCTTTTGGATTCCATAAAAAGGGTTTTCGTGAATTCAAATAGTTTGACTTTTGTTCAAACTTGTTTGAATCTTCTTTCCCCAAAAGTCTTCCGTTGATTTTATTTAATTTCCTTACATTTTTGTGAGTCCGGGTAATTTTATCCCCTTGCCCAAATCCTTCTTCTAACCCTTCCTTTCTTCTCTTTTCTTTTTTGTAAAAAAAAGGAGAATCCTTTTTTTTCTTCTGTTCTTTCCATCTTCTTCCCCGTCTTGCCCATCTGGCCCAAGCCACCAGGCTGCCGCGGCATCCTTCTGGCCCAAGGCCCAGCCACCCCTATCCCTAGCTCTCCGCAGCCCGATCTCCCCTCGTAACCCTAGCCACTCATCGATTCCCTCTCCTCATCCCTCAGCGCCGCACCCTCGTCCCCTCGCCCGCTCGATCTCCCTCGCTCGGTCCCTCTCCTCCTTCGTTGTTCCCTCGCCTCACGATGTTTTCCTCCTGCTCGAGCCACCGGCCTCGCCTTCTGCCACGGGAGACCAGCGCCCGGGCTCTGCTTTGTCGAGCCCCCCTCAAGCCGTCGCGCTCCCCTCGCGCGCCCGAACAGCGGGACGCGCACCTCGCCTCCAGCCGCGGGCCGGCCTTGCCGCGTCCCCGCCGCAGCCCTGCTGCATCACCGTCCTCCCGCGCCGGAGCGGCCATCCGCGACAAGCGCCAGCCGCGCCGTCCTTCTCCCCTGCACCTCCGTCACCTCGCCAGGGAGTCGCGCCCGGCCTCCGCGGTGGCCATCGGAGCCGTCCTGCCTGTTGGGAACCCCGCAGGGTTTGTATGCTGCCATGTATCCCGGCGAAGGAACTCCGCCGCCGCGCCATCTTCTTCAGGTGGTTGAGCCCGAGCTCATCCGCGCCCCGCCTCCTCTCTCTATCGCTCGGTCACCACGCCTGCATCGCCTCTTGCTGTTGTCCCCGTGGAGCCCAAGTTTGGGTTTTCTGGTGTTAGCTTCGGTTCTGCAAAGTTCCAAGTACCTCGACGCTCGGTGCATAGAATGACTACACTTGGTGGATGCGACAAGTACCACGACGACCTCGTGTACGACTACAAGGTGATGAGTCAAGTTCCTCACCGTGTGCATCTACCGTCAGCAAGACCCGAGACCCCAAGTACCAGGACGACCTTTGCGTCAAGTTCTTCGCCGTGTGCATCTACCGTCACCAAGACCCGAGACCCCAAGTACCACGACGACCTTTGCGCCAAGTTCAACTACGTCCGACGACATGTACATCTTCGAAACGAGAACGGCGACATGTCAAGTACCACTACCGTCGCCGAAGAACCGTGAACGAAAACGCCGACGTGTACGACTACCGTCGCCCCGGAAACGATGGATTCGTCAAGTACCTCTCCGAACGGAACGACTACTTCCCTCTACAAACGTGTACCACGACCCGCGAGTACCACTACTTCCTCGACGATCTCGAACCGCCCCGAAACGAACGCTTCGAAGGTATAACCCCGAGACGATGACCCGAGAACGAATGCTTGTGGTTGTATGCGATGTTTCCCTTGTGTGCACTGTGCCCGTTTAGTCTTTTGTCATGCTCCTCGGTTGCCTCGTCGCCAACCCGTGGGAACCCGGTGACGGGATCATCCCACCTTTCATCTTGTTCGACTCGCTCACGCCACCTTTCTTTTGCACCGGACTCTCAACGAGTTACTGGAACCGATATGTTGCGTGGCATCATTTTCGGATTCGCCGCCGTGGCCTCTTTCTTTCCACCACGGTGACAAATACTTCTTATCTCTTCATGTTAACGTTCAACTAAAATTGCATAAACTTGATCATGTCATCCTCAGCATGTTAACAACATTAAAATGTGTGAATTGTTGTTTGCTTAAAATTGCTAAACATGCATATGGGGATTTTCCGGAATTGTTGTTGTAGTTTCCGGCCTCATTTAAACATGTTGCTTGTGTTATTTTTTTGTGCTTCCTACCTTGCCATGTATTGCTTCTTGTATAGACTTGTCATGCATCATACCTTGCCATGTATTGCATCATATAGACTTGTGTTGTTTTGCTGTGCTTCCTACCTTGCCATGTAATGCTTCCTGTATAGACTTGTCATGCATCATACCTTGCCATGTATTGCATCATATGGACTTGTGTTGTTTTGCTGTGCTTCCTACCTTGCCATGTTTTGCTTCTTGTATAGATTTGTAGTGCATCCTATGTAGACTTGTGTTGCATCATACTTGTTTGAGCATATTGTCATGTCTCGTGTGGTGTGTTTACCGTGTTGCTTGTTTCTTTCCGGTTTGCTTCCCTCGTTAGCTTCGGGTTCGTTCCGGAGTTGTGAGGTTCTGTTCGACTACTTCATGGACCCGTTCTTCTCCCTTGCGGAATCCCAGGCAAGATGACCATACCCTTGGATACCTTTACTACCATTGCCATGCTTAGTTGTCTCGATGCTATCGTTACATGTCGCGCTACCCATCTTTTATGTCAGCCTCTACTTGTTGCCATGAAACCTCTAACCTTTGAAACCTTCCTAGCAAAACCATTGTTTGGCTATGTTACCCGCTTGCTCAGCCCCTCTTATAGCGTTGTTAGTTGCAGGTGAAGATGAAGATCGTTCCAGGAGGGAACTTGTTGTTGGAATATCACAATATCTATTGTTATTATTAACACACCTATATATACTGGGCATGGGTGGAAGGCTTGGCCTTTTGCTCGGTGTTTTGTTCCACTCATGCCACCTTAGGCGTCGATAAACCGGCATTATGTTCCTTGATTTTGCGTTCCTTACACGATGGGTATATGGGGACCCCTTGACACTTCGTCTTTGAATAAAACTCCTCCAGCAAGGCCCAACATTGGTTTTAATTTGCCTCATAATAAAAACATAATTAAATAATTAAAATTGCATAGGGGGTCGCGCCCTCGGGATTCTTTTCTACATAGCAGGGGGGCCAGTGCTGATGGTGTTGGTCCCAAATGGGGGGACTGCGGGGCCACCACGGGGAAACTCGAGGTTTGGCTCCCGTAGGCTCACCTATCCGGTTGTGGCCTGAGATGAGATACGCGCGGCTACTATCAGGGTGTCGGCACGCCGGGAGGTCTTGCTGGACTTGTTTTACCATTGTCGAAATGTCTTGTGCACCGGGATGCCGAGCCTGATCGGACTTCCCTAAGATAAGGGGTGATGATATTATATTTATCACTTCAGCTAATCGTGAGAGCTTGTGATGGGCTAAGTTGGGACACCCCTGCAGGGTTATAATCTTTCGAAAGCCGTGCCCGCGGTTATGTGGCAGATTGGAATTTGTTAATGTCCGGTTGTAGAAAACTTGACAAAGGATCCGAAGTAAAACACACAACTGTGTGAGTAACCGTGACTGTCTCTTTTCACTTTGAGAAGAGAACACGGTGGGGTTATGTTTGACTCGTAGGTAGTTCAGGATCTTTAGCGATCATTACTAGTTTGCGACCGCTTGCGTAGATGCTCATCTTATTCTTGTACTCGTAAGCTAGCCACCATATTATGCTTAGCCGCTGCTGCAACCTCACCACTACCCTCTTCCTACCCATAAAGCTTTGCTAGTCTTGATACCCATGGTTATGGGATTGCTGAGTCCTCGTGGCTCACAGATCCTACAACACCAGAGGCAGGTTCAGCCGAGAATGATGCAGGAGTTGGATCAGAAATCCACCGGGAGTTCGATGACGAGCGTGGCCGTATGCTCGTGACGTTTTCGACGATCAGTAGTGGTTTCTACTAGGGGCGATTCGGACCTGTGGCTTTATGTTTTGGTATTTTTTCTTTTGGATCTTCGCCCGTAGTCGGGTTGTGATGTTTTGAATGATGTTTTGCTTATGTAATATATTGTGTGACGTGGCGAGTGTAAGCCAACTATCCTTTTGCAATTTCATCCCATATTTTTACATGAGTCGTGCAAAGATACCAAACTTGAGATCATTCCAGAATGGGCTTATACCTTTAAGTCGTGCCTCGACACGTAGGAGGTATAGTCCCATCCTGGGCATTACAAGTTGGTATCAGAGCCAGGTTCCGACCTAGAAGCCCCACTAATTGATCGAACCGTTGACGGTTGAGTCTAGGCACTCTGGTGAGGACTCCTGACGATTACTTTTATCTCTCCTACTCTCAAAAATTCACCAAATTTTTTTTAGGATCACGCGAGTATTGTTTGGATCGTTCCAATGTCTTTGTGATGAGAACATTGTTCTCGATGCCTCCTATCATTAGGGGTTGTGGCAGTGTTCCGGGGAGTTGAGCTCCAAGGTGTTGTCGTCACAAATATATCGCAGCAGTTCTGGAATACTTAAGACGGCCGACATCGAAAACTCTCCTATGCGGTTAGTGGCAAGATAACTCCGACATCACCCAGTACTGGGGAGGTAGTTCGGGAGTATTGCCATAGCTTGTATAGTAGATGCGTTTGAAGGTCCGAGGTAAACGGTTTCCAGAAATAATTGGTTATGTGTTGAAGGACGGATACAACTGGATGTAGGATTAGAGTTGAGTGCGCGATGCTTCCCCTGTATCCCCATCACCTGATTGCATAACTGGAAACTTTCGGAAATTAATAGGTGGGTTCATCCAGTAGTTTGTAGGCATTCTTCCAACGAGTGCATGATATGGAGTTCGGGGTTCTACATTGAGTGAAGTGGTTTTATGGGCGTTGTTCCGATCGGGAGTTGCATCTTAAAGGGTCCTTGGCTATGCTGATCCGGGGATTGCAAAACCCTTTTGTAACACGTTCCATGAGCTTTCAGCACGAATATGTCGAATGAAGCTTCTATCTTGTATTTGTTCTATCTGCTCCTTGTTGTTTTTAATTACCCTTTGTTCTCCCAAGTGGCTTCTCGACAAATTGATGTACCTGCGGAATTCATTCGTTCAATTCTCTGTTTGAATGATATTTTGAAGATTATGTTGCAACATATCTATCCGTTGTTTTTATTTTCATTCTGGTATTCGAGTTGCTTCGATGTCAAATGTTGATTCCATACCTTTCCTAATCGGTGTTCTCATATTTCTATGAGAATGCTAGTCCTTCTCGATCATCGAGATTGTCATGTTAAATTCTTTTCAACCGGCGTGCTTCTCTTCAAGTTAATCGATCCTTTCAATTTGTGCAAGACCAATCCTTGGTTTTTCTCAACGGTGTCTGTTTCATTCGTCCCAAGTTGCCTTGTTTTTCCCCACCCTCCCACCCTTCTACTTATCGGAGCCAGAAAATCTCAAATGAAATATCCATTTTATTCACGTGATGTTTCTTCATTCTTTTCTTTCAATGTTCTTATCTGGTGATTTATCGTGAAGATGCTCAAGAGTTTCAACTTCATCATTCTTAATTCTAACATTCTTCTCCGGTGGACTAAATCCAAGCTTTCGTACTGATCATATTTGTGCCTTTTGTTTCACATGATTTCCAATGTGGGAATTCTTATCCAAAGTCTCTCTTGATTATTCAACTCTCCCTAATTCTTATCCGGAGTGTTCAAGATGTCTCAAAAGATTCGCGTTTCCATTCTTAATCCGTTCAAGCTATTTTGAGGATTGCTATCTTATTCAAGCCATTTAATTCAACCGGTGCAATATCTCTTGATAAATCTTTTTTTTCAACGGTGATTTCTTTTGAGTGGGCCCTAACCCACAGGTCTTTTCCCAGGATCTTACCTGACTCTTCTATTTTTCTGGAGTTATACTCAAATTCTTTTCAAAGTGTGACGTAAGAATGATTTCCATCAGTCACATGCCTTCTCCAAGCTTGTTTTCAATTATTTCCATCTTTAGCTCCACCTTCCTCTTGTCATTCGTCCGGAGTATCTCGAAATTCTTCATGGCATTTCTCATCTTCATTCTCAACATTTGAAGACCGGAGAAGTGTTTCTCTTAAATCTTGGCCCGTTCTCTCAAGATTCTTCATCAATTCTTCCCATTGTGATCCTCCGAAGGCCATCATTTCAGAAGATTTCTTCGTTCTCAGTTTTCAACTTTGTCCTCCAAATATTCTTCATTGATGCCTCTTCCTTCGTCTCCATATTCTTACGGTGGTTCTTTCAAGATTACTCTTCCGTTGTTATCGTATTAATTCATTTGTTCTTTTCATAATCCTACCGGTGAGTCGTCCAAGATTATTCTCAAGTTTGGCTATATCTCTCTCCAATCCTTTTCAAGAAGAATAAGTAGTAGGCCAAATCCGTTGCTTGTCATCAATTTAATTTGATGAAGGTTAAGCATACAGTAAATCTTATTCTTATTTCCTCGAAGTGTTTAATCTCTTTTTTCTGGAGCTTGTTCATCATATCATATTCTCGGTTCTAAGTTGTTCATCTTGTTTTCCGGAGCTCCAAGTTATTTCAATTATACCATTCCAAAGCTCCATCTAATTCATCGCGGGCCTTGAATCTTATTCTTTTCATCTTTTGCTTCTCGTGCTTTCATTACCGGAGTTCTCATGATGGTTCATCATGTTTTAATTCATCATTGAAGTGTTCTTTAAGATTCTTGTTGGAGCTCAAGTATTCTCATCATGCATTTCGAAGTGCAATTATTTTCTCCCTTATCTTTTGAGAGGGTGGTATGCTATTTTTGACAATTTTCCTTCATGTTTCATGATTCACAAGTTGTCAGGAATGAGATATTTAAACCCATCATTTTCTTTGTTCAGGAGATCTTTCCAACCATTCAATTTGTTCGTTGGAGTAGTCTTGGGTTGTATTTCACCTAAAAGCTTTCCCTAAAGATTGTTGCTATCGCGGTGCTTATAAATGACCCAAATTCTTCATTTATCCACTCGGTGAAAGAAGTTTTTCATATCTTCGTTGATCTCAATCCTATCTATTGTTTCCGTCAGTGGCCGGTTGTCACCTCATAATTTTGAGATGTTTTCCATAAGCCCACATCAAGCTTATTCTTTTCGTTGTTGAATTCCAACAACTCTGTTCAACCCATCTTGGTAAAGATGCTCTTTCAAATTCATTCGTGGGAGAAGTTGTCATTTTTCTTCTCCATTCATTTCTTTCATTGATTTTTATGCTATTCTTTCATTCCGGAGGCATTGTGATTTTGCTCTCTCCAAACCATCATATCGTTTTATCGAGATCATGTTCTTCCCTTGCTTGTCTATTTAACAAGAGTGTCGTGACCTCCATTCTAATTCTCTCATCTTATCAAGTTTTGCCTATCTTTTTAACTGGAGTGCTGTCTGAAATCCTTCTTACCCCTTGTGCCATTCTTTCTATGTTCCGGAGGCTGTGTGTTGTTGTTTTCATCAATTATCATCCCAACTTGGCAAGTTCATGTTCAATTCCTTAAATTTTCAGTCGGAGTGCTGTCCAAATTATGTCATTCTTATTCCTTGGCTATACCATTGCGGTTTCATATTCTTTTGGTTCGTAAGCTCTTGTTTCATGTCTTTCAACCTACAAGGTTCTCTTTGTGTTCCTTGTTCCTCCTTTTACCGGAGTGTTTTCATCTTTGTCAGTCTATGTTGCCTTGTTCTTTCAACTTGTTTAACCTCTCAAGGTTCGTGGTTTCACTCGTCTGTCAAAGAAGCAACTTTGTTTTACCTCTTCCTTTTTCCGTTTCACCAGGTGCCATCTCTAGGATCTCGGGTCGAGATCCTTTGTTAGTGTGGGAGAGTTGTGACGCCCGAAGACCGACGTCCCAGAAGATTCCAGTTGTTACGGGTTCTCCCGTGTGTTTCATTTGTGCTTGTGTTATTTATTTTGCATTTCATCATGTCATCATGCCATCATGACTTTAATCTTTGCATCTCAACCAAATAATTTGCATATGTCGCTTGATCTATTTAAATCGAGGGAAGGATGACTTCTGTTTATAACATATCCTCCTAATATTTATGGAGCTATTATAAAATATTCCATTGTTGGAAGTAACCATAACACACTTGCATATTTTCCCCATGCCTTCCCTTTCTCAATTCTGGCCTCAACCTTTGCCCATGAATCTTATTGGCTGAGTTAAGACACATCCTCAAATTCCACCCCTTTTGGATTCCATCAAAAGGGTTTTCGTGAATTCAAATAGTTTGACTTTTGTTCAAACTTGTTTGAATCTTCTTTCCCCAAAAGTCTTCCGTTGATTTTGTTTAATTTCCTTTCATTTTTGTGAGTCCGGGTAATTTTATCCCCTTGCCCAAATCCTTCCTTTAACCCTTCCTTTCTTCTCTTTTCTTTTTTGTAAAAAAAAGGAGAATCCTTTTTTTTCTTCTGTTCTTTCCATCTTCTTCCCCGTCTAGCCCATCTGGCCCAAGCCACCAGGCCGCCGCGGCCTCCTTCTGGCCCAAGGCCCAGCCACCCCTATCCCTAGCTCTCCGCAGCCCGATCTCCCCTCATAACCCTAGCCACTCATCGATTCCCTCTCCTCATCCCTCAGCGCCGCACCCTCGTCCCCTCGCCCGCTCGATCTCCCTCGCTCAGTCCCTCTCCTCCTGCGTTGTTCCCTCGCCTCCCGATGTTTTCCTCCTGCTCGAGCTACCGGCCTCGCCTTCTGCCGCGGGAGACCAGCGCCCGGGCTCTGCTTCGTCGAGCCCCCCTCAAGCCCTCGCGCTCCCCTCGTGCGCCCGAACAGCGGGACGCGCGCCTCGCCTCCAGCCGCGGTCCGGCCTTGCCGCGTCCCTGCCACAGCCCTGCTGCATCACCGTCCTCCCGCGCCGGAGCAGCCATCTCCGACAAGCGCCGCGCCGCGTCGTCCTTCTCCCCTGCACCTCCGTCGCCTCACCAGGGAGTCGCGCCCGGCCTCCGCGGTGGCCATCGGAGCCGTCCTGCCTGTTGGGAACCCCGCAGGGTTCGTATGCTGCCATGTATCCCGACAAAGGAACTCCGCCGCCGCGCCATCTTCTTCAGGTGGTTGAGCCCGAGCTTGTCCGCGCCCCGCCTCCTCTCTCTATCGCTCGATCGCCACGCCTGCATCGCCTCTTGCTGCTGTCCCCGTGGAGCCCAAGTTTGGGTTTTCTGGTGTTAGCTTCGGTTCTGCAAAGTTCCAAGTACCTCGACGCCCGGTGCCTAGAACGACTACACTTGGTGGATGCGACAAGTACCACGACGACCTCGTGTACGACTACAAAATGATGCGACAAGTTCCTCACCATGTGCATCTACCGTCACCAAGACCCGAGACCCCAAGTACCAGGACGACCTTTGCGTCAAGTTCCTCGCCGTGTGCATCTACCGTCGCCAAGACCCGAGACCCCAAGTACCACGACGACCTTTGCGCCAAGTTCAACTACGTCCGACGACATGTACATCTTCGAAACGAGAACGGCGACACGTCAAGTACCACTACCGTCGCCGAAGAACCGTGAACGAAAACGCCAACGTGTACGACTACCGTCGCCCCGGAAATGATGGATTCGTCAAGTACCTCTCCGAACGGAACGACTACTTCCCTCTACAAACGTGTACCCCGACCCGCGACTACTACTACTTCCTCGACGATCTCGAACCGCCCCGAAACGAACGCTTCGAAGGTATAACCCCGAGACGATGACCCGAGAACGAATGCTTGTGGTTGTATGCGATGTTTCCCTTGTGTGCACCGTGCCCGTTTCGTCTTTTGTCATGCTCCTCGGTTGCCTCGTCGCCAACCCGTGGGAACCCGGTGACGGGATCACCCCACCTTTCATCCTGTTCGACTCGCTCACGCCACCTTTCTTTTGCACCGGACTCTCAACGAGTTACCGGAACCGATATGTTGCATGGCATGATTTTCGGATTCGCCGCCGTGGCCTCTTTCTTTCCACCACGGCGACAAATACTTCTTATCTCTTCATGTTAACGTTTAACTAAAATTGCATAAACTTGATCATGTCATCCTCATCATGTTAACAACATTAAAATGTGTGAATTGTTGTTTGCTTAGAATTGCTAAACATGCATATGGTGATTTTCCGGAATTGTTGTTGTAGTTTCCGGCCTCATTTAAACATGTTGCTTGTGTTATTTTTCTGTGCTTCCTACCTTGCCATGTATTGCTTCTTGTATAGACTTGTCATGCATCATACCTTGCCATGTATTGCATCATATAAGACTTGTGTTGTTTTGCTGTGCTTCCTACCTTGCCATGTAATGCTTCCTGTATAGACTTGTCATGCATCATACCTTGCCATGTATTGCATCATATGGACTTGTGTTGTTTTGCTGTGCTTCCTACCTTGCCATGTTTTGCTTCCTGTATAGATTTGTAGTGCATCCTATGTAGACTTGTGTTGCATCATACTTGTTTGAGCATATTGTCATGTCTCGTGTGGTGTGTTTACCGTGTTGCTTGTTTCTTTCCGGTTTGCTTCCCTCGTTAGCTTCGGGTTCGTTCCGGAGTTGTGAGGTTCTGTTCGACTACTTCATGGACCCGTTCTTCTCCCTTGCGGAATCCCAGGCAAGATGACCATACCCTTGGATACCTTTACTACCATTGCCATGCTTAGTTGTCTCGATGCTATCGTTACATGTTGCGCTACCCATCTTTTATGTCAGCCTCTCCTTGTTGCCATGAAACCTCTAACCTTTGAAACCTTCCTAGCAAAACCATTGTTTGGCTATGTTACCCGCTTGCTCAGCACCTCTTATAGCATTGTTAGTTGCAGGTGAAGATGAAGATCGTTCCAGGAGGGAACTTGTTGTTGGGATATCACAATATCTATTGTTATTATTAACACACCTATATATACTGGGCATGGGTGGAAGGCTTGGCCTTTTGCTCGGTGTTTTGATCCACTCATGCCACCTTAGACGTCAATAAACCGGCATTATGTTCCTTGATTTTGCGTTCCTTACACGATGGGTACATGGGGACCCCTTGACACTTCGTCTTTGAATAAAACACCTCCAGCAAGGCCCAACATTGGTTTTAATTTTCCTCATAATAACAACTTAATTAAATAATTAAAATTGCATAGGGGGTCGCGCCCTCGGGATTCTTTTCTACATAGCAGGGGGGCCAGTGTTGATGGTGTTGGTCCCAAATGGGGGGACTGCGGGGCCACCACGGGGAAACTCGAGGTTTGGCTCCCGTAGGCTCACCTATCCGGTTGTGGCCTGAGACGAGATACGCGCGGCTACTATCAGGGTGTCGGCACACCGGGAGGTCTTGCTGGACTTGTTTTACCATTGTCGAAATGTCTTGTGCACCGGGATGCCAAGCCTGATCGGACTTCCCTAAGATAAGGGGTGATGATGGGACACCCCTACAGGGTTATAATCTTTCGAAAGCCGTGCCCGTGGTTATGTGGCAGATTGGAATTTGTTAATGTCCGGTTGTAGAAAACTTGACAAAGGATCCGAAGTAAAACACACAACTGTGTGAGTAACCGTGACTGTCTCTTTTCACTTTGAGAAGAGAACACGGTGGGGTTATGTTTGACTCGTAGGTAGTTCAGGATCTTTAGCGAACATTACTAGTTTCGACCGCTTGCATAGATGCTCATCTTATTCTTGTACTCGTAAGCTAGCCACCATATTATGCTTAGCCGCTGCTGCAACCTCACCACTACCCTCTTCCTACCCATAAAGCTTTGCTAGTCTTGATACCCATGGTTATGGGATTGCTGAGTCCTCATGGCTCACAGATACTACAACACCAGATGCAGGTTCAGCCGAGAATGATGCAGGAGTTGGATCAGAACTCCACCGGGATTTCGATGAAGAGCGTGGCCGTATGCTCGTGACATTTTCGACGATCAGTAGTGGTTTCTACTACGGGCGATTCGGACCTGTGGCTTTATGTTTTGGTATTTTTTCTTTTGGATCTTCGCCCGTAGTCGGGTTGTGATGTTTTGAATGATGTTTTGCTTATGTAATATATTGTGTGACGTGGCGAGTGTAAGCCAACTATCCTTTTGCAATTTCATCCCATATTTTTACATGAGTCGTGCAAAGATACCAAACTTGAGATCATTCCAGAATGGGCTTATACCTTTAAGTCGTGCCTCGACACGTAGGAGGTATAGTCCCATCCTGGGATTACAGCATCGGCCTCAACCTCATCTATGAGGATACTCTCGACAAAATGCAGTTCGACAGGTCTCGCATCGAACGCAGTTATAGCACATTTCAAGGAATAATCCCCAGCAGGCACTGCTCGGGACGCATAACCCTGGACGTTGTATTCGACACATCTTTCAACTACAGATCCGAATCCCTGCTATTCCACATCGTGCCCTTGCATAGTGGATACCTGGCCTTATTAGGACATGAGGCATTCTCGAGATTTCAAGCCATACCACATTACGGGTATATGAAACTCAAAATGCCTGGGCCCAACAGGGTGATCTCGCCCGAAATCGACACGAGCAAGTTCGTGCGAGCCAAAAACAGGATGACATCCCTCGCCCTTGATGCACTATTCGAGACCCTCGTGGCCGAAGAGTTGACAACACTCTGCACTACAGTCACCAGGGATGATGTGGTGCTCAGTAAAATACCAAAATCCACGTCATTCAAGCCAGCAGATGAAGTAGTCAAATTTTAAGTGCATCCGACGGATCCCAACAAAACGGCGTTTATAGGTGCACAACTGGACCCCACATTTGACGAGGCACTAAGCATTCTGATAACCCACAAGTATAAGGGATAGCAACAGTTTTCGAGGGTAGAGTATTCAACCCAAATTTATTGATTCGACACAAGGGGAGCCAAAGAATATTCTCAAATATTAGCAGCTGAGTTGTCAATTCAACCACACCTGGAAAACTTAATGTGTGCAACAAAGTATATAGTAGCAAAGTAGTATGGAAGTAACGATAACGGTGGCAAAAGTAACAGTTGCAGTTTTGTAGTGATGGTGACAACAGCAATAACGAAAGTAACGAAGAAAGTATCAATATGAAACAAACTCGTAGGCAATGGATCGGCAATGATATGTGTCAAATAATATTCATCAATAGCAATTATAACCTAGGGTGTCACAGAACTAGCTCAAATTCATCAATATAATGTGGGCATGTATTCCGTATATAGTCATACGTGCTTATGGAAAAGAACTTGCATGCCATCTTTTGTCCTACCCTCCCGTGGCAGCGGGGTCCTAATGAAAACTAAGGGGTATTAAGGCCTCCTTTTAATAGAGTACCGGACCAAAGCATTAGCACTTAGTGAATACATGAACTCCTCAAACTACGACAATCATCGGAACAAATCTCAATTATTGTCACCTTGGGGTATGCGGATCATAACACATAGTAGGTGTATACAACTTGCAAGATAGGATCAAGAACACATATATATATATTCATGAAAACATAATAGGTTCAGATCTGAAATCGTGGCACTCGGGCCCTAGTGACAAGCATTAAGCATAGCAAAGTCATAGCAACATCAATCTCAGAACATAATGGATACTAGGGAACAAACCGTAACAAAACTAACTCGATTACATGATAAATCTCATCCAACCCATCACCGTCCAGCAAGCCTACGATGGAATTACTAACGCACGACGGTGAACATCATGAAATTGGTGATGAAGGAAGGTTGATGATGACGATGACGACGATCTCCACTCTTCGGAGCCCCGAACAAACTCCAGATCAGGTCTCCCGAGGAAGAACAGGAGGTGGCGGCGGCTCTGTATCGTAAAACACGATGAATCGTTATCCTCTATATTTTTCTCCCCGAACAAGATGATATGGAGTTGGATTTGAGGTCGGTGGAGGTCCAGGGGGCCCAAAAGGGTAGAGGGCACGCCCTAGGGGGGCGGGCGCCCCACCCTTGTGGCCAGGGTGTGCGCCCCCTCCGGTGGATCTTTTCGCCAGTATTTTTTATATTTTCTGAAAAATACTCTCCGTGAAACACTACAAAAAAGACACATCCGTGACATTTTGACCCGAACTATTTTTTATGTCATGCTTATGACACTTCTATGATGATAATTGTGACAAAAACCCGTATCATCATAGATATGGTGGGCTCCTAGTTCTATGACAAAAAATCATGACAGAAAATGGGCTTTTGGTCTTGGGCAGGCCGGGGACGCACCTGCATGACATTCTTTAGGCCGTCCATGACGGAAAAAAACATGGTAGAAGCGAGGGCAAGGAAAATTTTGGGGAGTTCCCGGTTATGGTGGGTGGTCGGGGCGGACCGATGGACGGAGGTTTGCGCGTTTCTCTCGTACACATTGCGTGTATGTGCGAGGCGTTGGGCTCCAACTGAACCCGAGTGAGGCGTCCGCTTACTAAACCCGAGCGATTGCACTACTATGTTACTAAACCAGAGCTATCGATCCCTTGGCTGCTAACTAAACCCGAGTGATTCCTTCGCTACCGCTGCTAACTGAACCCGATCGATCACTGCTGCTGCTTACTGAAGCCGATCGAAACAGCTGCTGCCTCTTGATGAACAGTGAACATGGGGTTGGTTGAACGAGTCGAGACGTACGTGGTTGGGGTTGAATGAGCAGTTCCCGGTGGGGGTTGGATGAATAGGACCCCATGGTAGTAGGCCGTTGTGGTTGCCATTGGATGAACTGGACCCGGAGAAGAGGCCTCCAGAGCCGAAGTGTTGGGGTGGATGAACAGGACCCCGATGAGTGCTGGTTGAACAGTAGTCGGTGGAGGGCTGGTAGGATGAACAGGACCCCGTGGAGGGCTGGATGAACGGGACCCCGTGGATGGCTGGATGAACAATAGCCGGTGGAGGCAGAGGAAGACACGGTGGATGAACAGTGCATGTGGAGGCTGGAGGAAGTCGACGGTGGGTGAACAGTAGCCAATGGAGTCCCGTTTTGCGGTACGCCACACCCCTCCCGATGAACAGGTCCCCCATTTCGACTGTAGCTCTCCAACACAAGTCTGTTTCCTTTGTTTTGCGGTACGCCAGACCCCACCCGATGAACATGATTTTGTTTCGACCGTAGCCGGTCGAGCAAAAGGCTGCTCCTCTGTTTTGCGATACGCCAGACCCTTCCCGATGAACATGGCCGCATTTCGACCGTACGCGCTCCAGTAGAAGGCCGTTTCCCTCCGTTTTGCGGCGCCACACCAGGTTTCGGCTGTTACCTCCAAGCGAGTTGCCTCCCGATGAACACGACACTATTTCGCCATTCCGACCCCATCGGTTGGCTGCCGATGAACACGACGCCGTTGCTGCCGTCTCCATATGTACGAGACAACATGGCCGCACGTATGCATGAGTACGCATTTGCGACTCCGCCCATATGTATGTACGTAGCCATGTTTTTGCCATGTGGCTGTACGTACGTGTACATGGTTTTGAAGGGACTATATGTATGACACATGTTGCCCCTTACTCGGCCATGGTTCATCGCTGCAGAGAGACCGATCGACCGCTATGTACGTACACGTTCGTGATTAGATAGATAACAATACGTACGCTTCCACCGGGTTGGTCCCAGCTATGAGGGAGGACAAGGATGCACTTCCTTGCATGCGAAGATATAGCTGGCGGGTCCCAGCTGTCTGGGGCGGAATCATTTTTTGCCCGTAATAAGGAGGCACTTTCGCTTGCGAAGATGTTGCTGGTGGGTCCCAGGTGTCAGCGGCAGGAATAAGGACGCACTTCCTTCCGTGCGAAGAAATAGGTGGTGGGTCCTAGCTTTCAGGGGGAGGAATAATTTTATTTTTTGTGTAATAAGGAGGCGGTTGCATGCGTGCGTCCACGGAACTAGTGCGTCCCCACTGTCAGCCTCTCCACGTGTAGTCTTCTTCCGATAACTCTTGTTTGTTGACTAATGTCTACTACGCAACTTTATTCCTATAGACTCGTGTTGGGCCTCCAAGCATAGAGTATTGTAGGACAGTAGCAATTTTCCCTCAAGTGGATGACCTAAGGTTTATCAATCCGTGGGAGGTGCAGGATGAAGATGGTCTCTCTCGAACAACCCCGCAACCAAGTAACAAAGAGTCTCTTGTGTCCCCAACACACTCAATACAATGGCAAATTGTATAGGTGCACTAGTTCGGTGAAGAGATGGTGATACAAGTGTAATATGGATAGTAGATATTGATTTTTGTGATAGTAACAATAAAAACAGCAAGGTAGCAAGTGATTAAATGGAGCACAAATGATATTGCAATGTTTGAAAATGAGGCCTAGGGTCCGTACTTTTGCTAGTGCAATCTCTCAACAATACTAATATAATCGGATCATATAACAATCCCTCAAAGTGCGATGAAGAATCACTCCAAAGTTCCTATCTAGCGGAGAACATAAGAAGGAATTGTTTGTAGCTATTCTTTCTGATCGATCTATCCAAGAGTTCATACTAAAATAACACAAGTATTCTTTACGATCGATCTATCAAGAGTTCGTACTAGAATAACACAAGTTATTCTTTCCGATCGATCTATCAAGAGAAAGTACTAAAATAACACCAAAACAAAATCAGATTCATAATACTCAATCCAACACAAACAACCTCAAAGAGTACCCAGGATTTCTACCGGAGAAGCAAAGACAAGAACGTGCATCAAGCCCTATGCATAGATTACCCCAATGTCACCACGGGAATCCGCAAGTTGAGTGCCAAAACACATATCAAGTTAATCAATATGATACGCCATTGTCAACACGGGTATTCATAGCAGGACATGCATCAGGTGTTCTCAAATCCATAAAAGTATTCCATCCAAAGAAATCTGAAAGGGAAAACTCAATTCATCACAACAAGATAGAGAGGGGAAAACACCATATGATCCGACTATATTAACAAAGCCCGCGATACATCAAGATTGTGCATCTCAATAACACGAGAGAGAGAGAGAGAGAGAGAGAGAGAGAGAGAGAGAGAGAGAGAGAGAGAGAGAGATTAAACACATAGATACTGGTACAAACCCTCGGCCCCGAGGGTGGACTACTCCCTCCTCATCAGGGTGGCCACCGGGATGATGAAGATGGCCACCGTTGATGATTTCCCCCTCCAACGTAGTGTCGGAAAGGGCTCTAGATTGTATCTCATGGACTACAGAGCCTTGCGGCGAAACTTCTGATCTAGGTTCATCCTGAGGGTTTTCGGAATATTCGGGAATTTATAGGGTAAAGAGGGGGTTTAGGAGGCCACCGAGGAGGCCAGATAAATAATTTATGAAGTGTGAATGCTAGAAAAGTGCACAAGTTTGATCAATGACAATTTCAATCACTTTTCCTATCATCATAACAAAAATTCATTCCTATAAAACTTCTCATGTTAGAGTAGCAACCAATTCACATGTTAAGGTTCAAACAATGAATTCTCTTGAAACTCAACAACCTATGTTCTCACTCACCAAGCAATTGTAATTCAACTTATTCAGCAGAGTTTAAGTAAGAGCTCGACATACTCAACAATCATACAGTCTTCTATGATTGCTAAAAATCACCGCATACTGAAAGTGCAAGTTATCGACTAGATGGGGTGAATAGGCAATTTTTACGGAAGTCTTCAAAACACGATATCTTTTGAAGATAAACAGATGAAATGAACCTATATGATATGCAGCGGAAGATAAACGATTCCAGGCACACAATAGTCAAGTAAGCATCATAGAGATAATACTAAGACTATTGATAGCTAGATAACATGGATCGAGATGGAAGATATAAATGAAGCTAAGCAGGGAATAGTCTTCACACAGTGAAGTGAAACAGATCAGACAAACAAGCAATGACTTCATGAAGACAGACTAAAATTTAAATGAGTTGGAAGATAGAACCGGTAGCTTGGAGACGCAGGGAATTTGGTAGACCAGTTCCAGTTGCTGTGACAACTGTACGTCTGGTTAGGGAGGCTGAGATTGAACTTCGAAGACCGTGTCTTCACCTTATTCCCGTTGAGCTAAGGACACCCAGTCCTCGCCCAATCACTCTCGTAAGTCTTCAAGGTAGACTTTCGAACCTTCACATACTTCGTTCACCGGCGATCCACAATGACTGTTGGATGCTCAGAACGTGACGCAGGACTGGCTGGAGGATGCACAGTCCTCAAGTGTAACAAGTCTTCAGGTCACACAGACAGAAAGACTCCAGTGATGCCTAACACTCTTTGGCTCTGGGTGTTTTGGGCTTTGTCCTCGCAAGGATCTTTTCTCTCAAAGGCTTCGGAGGTGGGTTGCTCTCAAACAACAAAAGTCGTGCACTAACTCTGAGCAGCCACCAATTTATGGTGTAGGGGGTGGGCTATTTATAGCCAGGAGGCAACCCGGCATGATATGTATGAAATTACCCTTGGTCACTAAGGAACTGACACGTGTCCAAAGGTCGGATTATGAACACACACGGCAACTTTGCTTGAGCTCCAAGTAAAGCTGATTTAGCCAACTCTGGATAAGATTTGCTCTCATTGTCTTCATTCAAAGACATAGGCTTTTGGTTGAGCATCACTTCAGTCATCTGACTATGTTCACTTGGACCCCACTTAACAGTACGGTGGTTCCTATGACTCAAGAAAGAATAAAAAGAACTACGAAAGAAACTATGTCTTCGCATTCTATAGTCTTCGATGAATGTCTTCATAGGTCATTATCTTCACGTGAATGTCTTCACGAGCCACCATTGTCTTCAATGTCTTCACACATTTTTAGGGGTCATCTCTGGAAGGTAAACTGAATCAGTGAGGGACTATTGCCAGTGTTATCCTGCAATTCGCACAAACACGTTAGTCCCTCAACCACGTTTGTCATCAATACTACAAAACCAACTAGGGGCACTAGATGCACTTACACATACACATGCGCAAAACGTTTCAACCGGACACATAGAAAGATAGGGGCTTGTAATTTCGCCTCCCAACGTATTCACCTTTGGGTGATGTCAACAATAATAACTCATGCTGCCCATATTCATCTGGACATATGTGCCTAGTTCTTTCCTAACCACATGATGCTTGCCAAAGGAGAAAAATAAAAAAGGAATAGAGAGAAAAACTTTGACTCATTGCATAAAATTTAATACTGAAAAGTAAAAGATAGGCCCTTCGCAGAGGGAAACAGATGTTGCCATGCGCTTATTTGTTTGTATGCCCATTCCCTTAGTGCAAAAGAACGTCACGTTATATTGCCCCTTATGATAGCAACCTTTATTATGCAGTCTGTCGCTTTTATTCTTTGCCATCACAAGTTTGTGCAACACTGAATTTTCTCTTACACTAAATGATCTAACACTTTTAGAAGAAATTTTTAATGCCTTTTTGCACCGATGACAACTTACTTGAAGGATCTTGCTCAATCCTTAGGTAGGTATGGTGGACTCTTGAAGATAAGATTTGGGTTTAAGGGTTTTTGGATGCACAAGTAGTATCTCTACTTGGTGCGGAATTTTTGGCTAGAAAAGATAGGGGACAAGCACCACATGTTGAAGGATCTATGACAATATAACTTCTATGTGAATATGAACAAACATAAACCATTACGTTGTCTTCCTTGTCCAACGTCAACACTTTGGGCATATAATATTTTGATGGGGGCTCACAATCACAAAAGATTTCCAGGATAGTGTATTTGCATGTGAAAGTTCTCTTCCTTATACTAATTATTCGTGAATTGCTTGTATGACCAATATTGTGATTGTCAAGCCTCAAAATATTTCACTTTATAAACCCAATGGGAAGCTACCACTAGGTATGATATGATTTAAACTTCACGACATTCAATTTATTCAAGAATTTACTCATAGGATACAATTGAAGCACAAGAGTAAATGACAAGCTACTCCAAAAAGATATAAATGAAGATCATGGGCATAATATTTCTTTCTCTCAAATTAATTTAAGTGAAGCAAGAGAGAATTTCTTCAAAAATACTAAAGCACACCATGCTCAAATAGATATAGGTGAAGCACTAGAGCAACGGCGCCAGAAAAGAGCTTCGTTGATGGGATGTGAATGTCTCTTACTTAGCCTCCCTATCAACTATTTGGGGTCTCTATTTTATTTAAAAAAATAGATCTAAGTATTTTATTAAAGCAGCAAGCAAACAAAATAAAATAACATTTCAAGAATAGCACATCTCATGTGAAGAAGCAAAAACTTAGGATCAACTGATACTAACCGATAATTGTTGATGAAGAAAGGTGGGATGCCTATCGCAGCATCCCCAAGGTTAGATGCTTGAGACTTACTGAAATATTATCTTGGGGTGCCTTGGGCATCCCCAAGCTTGATATTTAGTGTCTCCTTAATTCTTCTCATATCACGGTTTTCCTAAATCTCAAAAGCTTCGTCCACACAAAACTCAGCAAGAACTCATGAGATAAGTTAGTATAAACCAATGCAAAAACCTTATCATTCTCTACTGGAGGAAATCACTAAAATTATTATTCAACATTGCATACTAAATGCCTCTGCATATTTAATACTCCTATCCTCAAATAGAATCATTAAACACGCAAACTTATGCAAACAATGCAAACATAACAGCAATCTATCAAAACAGTACAGTCTGTAAAGAATGCAAGAGGATCCATACCTCCCTAACTCAATTTTATGAAGACTATCAACCCATATGCTTCTCCCCCTTCCGTCAGTAAGGACCAAAAAGGTTTTCAGACATAGAGTATCTATGCGTTCCCAGGCGGTGAAGATGCTGGTGCAGTCGGGTCGACAGTGGAGTTGGGTGGTGCATAAGGGCCTTACGCAGAGTCGTGATGCAGTGAAGCGATTGCTGAAGAATTGGCATCGTCTTCTTCATCGATGACACGAGCAACAACAGTTGCAGCCGAAGATGAATACTCAGAATCTTCAATGGAGGGAGTTGGATGCCACATCCCAAACTGTGGAGGCCTGGAGTCAAACTTGAAGCGCTCGGTGAAGCCATCTGCTTGAAGATCATCTTCAGAGCAGAGCAATGTGAGGCTCTTCCAGGACCGCCGACAGGCTTCATGAGCAACGAAGGATTTCTTGGTAGCCAAGTTGTGAATGGGATTCACATTAGTGAGAAGACTTTGCATCTGCCACTTCAACCAATCATGGTGCTTATTCTGCTTCTGGTGAAGTGAAACTAGAAGCTCTCGGTCATTGAGGACATGGGGAAGCTTCTTAGGCCTTTGAGCAATGGTGCTACCAGTGGCATCAGTGTTGGCACGATGTGGTAGGCGCAGATTTCCAGCCAGAGGATAAGTAGTGACATTTGCATTAGGCACATAAACACCTTCAACATGATGTGTGAAGCTTTGGTGATCAGCATTGAGCAGTTGAAGTGGTTGCTTGGTAGGCTCAGGATAGATGGCTTCATAAGACATATCAACCTCGGGCAAAAAGACAACATGATTGCGTGCAGAGGCTTGATAGTTGATAGTTGAGTGATGCTTAATGAGCTGCATAATCCAGAGAGCATAGAACTTGAGGCCAAATAGATCAATACCAGACGCAGCTAGTTGACGAATGAAGAAGTCATGTGTATTGAATCTGATGCCATTGAGAATGTAAAATACCAAAGTCTTCATGGCACCTTTCAGTTTGGCTTTAGATGAGTGTCCCTTGATAGGACAGGGAGTACACCTCAGAATATGATATATGGTGCGAGGCAGATACTTGAGGTCCTTGATGAAGAATTCGTTTGGATAATCAGCTTCCAAGGGGAATGGCTTCATCATGATGAGCATTTCACTCATATTGGGCTCAGCCTTTTTGAAGATGCTTTCCAACTCCTTTTGATACAGAGAACAACCAGGTTCGTACAACTCACCAGGAGTGGGCAGGGAAGTTAGCTCAAGAAGAGTCTAAGCTTTGGCTTCATGATGAATATTTCCTGTCATCCACTCAACGACCCATGTCTTCGGATCCCTGTTGTATTCTCTGATATGAAGAGTAGCATAGAATTGCAGGAGAAGCTCTTCGTACTAGTGTTCATTGGCAGTGACGAATGGAAGCAATCCAACATCTCGGAAGCAGTCAAGGGCTTCCTCAAGGGATGGTAGTCCAGCAATGGCATCACAATCAAGACGTTGGTGAGGAAAGATTCGGTCCTGATTGTACAGAATGCAAGAGTAATAGCTTCATTGCTGAAAGCTCCAAAACCTATCAGAAGAGATCCTTGGCTTCTTGTATGGGTTCTTGTCAGAGTCAAAGAAGGTGTTGTTCTCTCTGAAGCTGTGCACAATGAATGAACCTTGTGTCGTTGTAGTGCTTGGAAGCCTAGGCAATCTGGGCTTGGGCTTCTGTATCTAAGGCCTTCGCTCCACATGATATTCATATTGTGGGCCTGGGGCAGCAGGAGGCGTCAATATTGGCCATCTGACAGTTACAAGCTCATCTAATTGATTGAAGGCTTTGGCCATAGTGTGAGGCACTGGGGGAGGAACAATCACTTCAGGGGGAGCGATGACTTCACGCTGCACATTATATTCAGCCATGACAGTGTCATTGGCTTTAGTATTCACTGGAGGGGCAGCCACATTTTCTTCACCTTCAATGGCTTCAAGGAGAGGGGACTCATGCACAACAAAATCTTGGGGAGTAGGTTCTTACATGACGGGAACTTCTTCTTGTTGTTCAACTGGATCTTGGGGAGGGGGAGTGACTTCACGGGTTTCTTCCTTTTCTTCATCGGCTGATGCAGCCGGAATATCTTCAGCTACCTTGGCATCAGATTTAGGTTCAGACGCTGAAGGAATGGCATCAGGAAACACTTGACGTGCCACTAAGATTGAGTTTTGTACTTCATCTTCAGGAATGCTGGACATGGAGGTTGCAGGCTTGAGACCTTTGGGAAGCCTTCAAAACTTGGGCGACGCTATTGGTGAAACATTTTTTTGCTCCATGTCTTCTTCAAGTGTTTCTGTAGAGGTCTCGAGTACCGGAGTGGTAACAAGAGACGACGGAGTGCGAGGTATGACTTCATGTAAGGGGGTGTTTGGGGTTGCTCTTCCCAAACTTCCTCTTGAGAAATTGGCATTATGGGACGACCAATGCTTATGCGCTCACGGCTTGTTTGAGCAGGTGATTGAACAGGTTGAGGTTCAAGATGAGGAAGGACTTCATCATCACCAACATTATCATCAGGACCAATGTCTTCAGCTGCAAGAGAGTTAGCAGCTGAAATCTCTTCAGTCTGATGAGCCTCTGAGGTAGCATGCTCATGGATAACGAGACGACGCTCACGGTTGGAGGAGGCGGGCAGGGCAACAGAAATGGGTTCAACAACCAACAGTTCTGTTGAGGAGCCGCGAGGATATGGGAAGCCTTTGAAGCTTTTATCTTATGCTTCTTCTTGGAAGGAGCATCATCAGGAGCATCAAGGTGCTTGCGTTTCTTAGCTTCAGCTTCAGCCGGCCTAGTCTTCTTTTGATCAGAAGCTGCTGATGGGACCTTTGGCTTTGAGCCAGTCATGCTGATAGGGAAGACAATGTTGGGTCTGTCCTGCATTGGAGATTCAGTGTCTTCAGCAGCAGGCTTATTCTTCTTATTTAGCTTCTTGGCTGCCAGCTTGGGGTCAATGCCTGGACGGCCAAGAGCTTTTCTCTTCACAGCTTCATTATGGGCTTGGACGCATTTCTCAGCATAGTGCTTGAGACATTCCCTGGAGCCCCTTGCAACTTCACGACGCTTGGCGAATTCAGCCTCGACGTCTGTCATCATGGTCCTGAAGTTTTAAACTTTTTGTGCACTGAGGCTTGGCATATGCTTCTTGAACATAGCCTTCTCATGGCCAATTTTGTTTTTTTGCTCGATAACCTTCTGTGCAATAGTCAGTTCTTGAGCAATATATCCTTGAAAGGTCACATTGATATCAATGGAAGCTGAAGATCATCAAGTGAAAGAGATGTATCCTCAATCCATTCATCGATGAAGTTATTGATGATATCAGCGTCAAAAAGAGGAAAATCATTGAAGATTTCAGCATGGTGCTTGCTCTTAATTAGCATTTCAAGGGCATCATCAGCAAGATCTTCATCACTGGACAGATCTATGATGTCATCATCATTGCGCAGTACGCTTCCTGCAGTGAGTCCTTGACCAGATGGCTTCACTAGCTGCTTAGACCGCTGAGAGATGCGAGAGTGATCCTCAGACTGCACACTGGGTTCAGGAGGTACAGTTTTCAAGGGCTTCACACTTGAAGCTTTTAGGGCAGCAGCAGATTTAGAAGCCTTTGTCTTCTTCTTGGGCTTCACAGACTCAGGAACAGATTCATGTTCCATGTCTTCAGCAACATCTTCCACATTCGCCCTTTGAGCAGCGATGTGGGATAGCAGTCCATCAAGGCCATTGAAGGGGCGAACGCGATTTCCATTTGCTTCGCGTGTTCCATCAGACCAGGGCCGAGATGGGCCATGATTGAAGTTAATGCCAAGTTCCTTCCTGTTCTGGGTTGTAGAGTTCTTTGCAAATTTGCAGTTTTCTTCAAATAATTCATCCTAACGACACCATCGAAGACTAGATGGGTCAGCATCTAAAGGCATTTGTCCTATGACCATGCATGGATAAAAGCTCTTGGCAATGGCTTCAGACATAGTCTTGGGTTGAAGCTTCTTGTAGACGATATCACCCCATGGAGGGCGAATGGCGTTCTTGGAAGCATACTCAGGAGTCACAAATCTATACAGAAACCATTGGTCTGCCCAATATCTTCGTATCCATTGGATTTGAGATTTGCGTTCTCCATAGGTCTCTTCTGGGTCAGACCTGTACATGGCGAATAGATCTGGAGGAAGATCTTTGGCAGTGTCAGTACGTCTCTGCCTGCCACCTTTCTTGGACTATTTTTCAGACGTCATCGGATTTAGACAGAAGGGCTTCACAAAGCAGTTTGTCTTCTGAAGACTGGTTAGACAGGAACTGGCTTCAGGAGATTCAATGTGACGTTGTAAGAATTCTGCAAATGAATGCAAACAATGAGAACCAAGGGATTCTCCCACGGACATGTACCTGTGACAGCATTAGAGATGCGAGGGAAGGGGAAGAGGTCATATGCATTCTCAGAAGATTTTGAAGATAAATACGGTTTGAAGACACTGACCTCATAGTGCGAAGACATTCACTTATATGGAGAGAGTTGGTTCCAGATTTGTACTAATCCAATAATAGGTACAAGTGAGGAATCTAACTAGCAATGAAGCATAAGTGAATATTCTTGCATGATATGAGAGAAGGATACAGAAAGAAATAGCTCATAGATGTACAGAAACCACTTGTGGTGAAGTTGCATGATTTCAATGGATCAAAACGACGGTAAAAAGAGAGGTCTATTTACCACATTGAAGAACTGCTAGACAGGAAGATATGGATGCCGATTAGATCGATCTTCCGTGCCCTAACTTGGCGGAAGAAGACACCTACGGCGACGCCGGAGAGACGAGGTCCGGCGTGCGGCGGGAAGACGACATCGAAG
Source organism: Secale cereale (assembly GCA_902687465.1). Classification (NCBI taxonomy): domain Eukaryota; kingdom Viridiplantae; phylum Streptophyta; class Magnoliopsida; order Poales; family Poaceae; genus Secale; species Secale cereale. The sequence goes on from LR738709.1 coordinate 357,943,536, forward strand.
AAGTCGCGACAGCTAAGCGCTTCATCTTCGGTGTCGACTGGAGCTAGCGGAGGCGCTAGGGTTGAGCGAGATGGTGAGAGATGGGAGAGGAAATTATGACCGCGAGGGAGAAGTATTTATAAGGAGAGATGGCGGTGCAGTTCAATTACGCAGGTGCCCCTAGCGGTTCACATCTGAACGACACATGGCTAGCATGCAACTTATCGAGAGTTGAGCCACGATCCCACGCACGCCTGGTTTGTCAGATGGACGTTTCGGTTTCTCCGGTATTCAGGCAAAAAGGATATGGCATTGAAAACATATTTAATTGAGTGTCTCTATATCTTCAGCTGACAAGGACACAATGAAGACATTCAACAAGTGTCAACATAATGCATATGAAGAGATAGAGAGATTTGAAGAGATTACGCATGGAGAGGGTTAGGGTCCGATCACATTCACTTAGATCAAAAAGTTTGAAGACATAGCTATAAGTAAATGTTGTAGAAGATAGAACACATATATGTTGTAGACAAACCAAGTAAGAAGTTAATGCAGTCATGATGCCAAATGAAAACTTCAAGAAAGTTTGGTGGTGGCGTTACCCATCGTATAGGAAGTATTATACCAGGACATGGCGCACAATTATCGTGGCGCTCCAGAGTCGAATTCCACATTAATGTATTCACACTTAGAGTGTAAGTCTTCATGAGTTAAAGACATACGTTACTTCGTGTGTTGCACATCTAAGTCATCAAAATGCATAAGCGTTAGGATGTGTGTCCAATCACATGACATTTGAGGACTCTAGGGTATTTAGCTCACACCGCAGATTGCAAAACCTTTTCTCATCCAAGGGCTTAGTGAAGATTTATGCCAGTTGCTCTTCGGTGTTGACATGTATGATTTCATTGTCTTTCTTGATCACATGATCCCTAAGAAAGTGCTGATGAATCTCAATGTCTTTTGTCTTCGAGTGTTGAACGGGATTGTGAGCAATCTTGATGGCGCACTATCACAGAAGAGAGGCACCTCCACCATGTTGATGCCATAGTTCTTAAGAGTTTGCTTCATCCAGAGAAGCTGAGCGCAACAAGATCTAGCAGTAATGTATTCAGCTTCAGCGGTGGAGAGAGACACTGAGTTCTGCTTCTTTGAAGACCAACAGACAAGAGATCGTCCAAGAAAGTGACATGTGTCTGATGTGGGCTTGCGATCAACTTTGTCACCAGCATAGTCAGCATCTAAGAATCCAACAAGATCAAATATAGAGCCCTTGGGATACCATAATCCTAGTGTTGGGGTGTGAGCCAAGTATCGAAGAATTCGCTTCACAGCGAGGTGATGTGATTCCTTTGGTGCCGCCTGTAATCGGGCACACATGCAAACGCTAAGCATTATATCAGGCCTAGATGCACATAAATAGAGTAAAGAACCAATCATGGAGCAGTATACCTTTTGATCGAACTCTTTACCATTGTCGTCGGAGCCCAATTGACCTTTGGTTGGCATTGGCGTCATGTACCCTTTGCATCTTGCATTCCAAACTTCTTCAGGCAATCTTTGAGGTATTTCTCTTGAGATATGAAGATGCATTCTTCTGTTGACGAATTTGGAGACCAAGGAAGAACTTCAGCTCACCCATCATGGACATCTGATATTGCTCTAGCATCATGTATCCAAACTCATCACTGTATCTTTTATCAGTGTATCCAAAGATAATGTCATCCACATAGATTTGGCATCTGAACAGTTCTCCATCATACGTCTTCGTGAAGAGTGTGGGATCTAGTGAGCCAGGTTTGAAGCCTTTGCTCTTCAAGAAGTCTTTGAGTGTGTCATACCACACACGAGGTGCTGGTTTGAGGCCATATAGTGCCTTGTTGAGCTTGTAGACCATGTCAGGACGCTTTGGGTCTTCAAAGCCAGGAGGTTGTGCAACATACACTTCTTCTTCAATTTTCCCTTTCAGAAAGGCACTCTTTACATCCATTTGATACAGAAATATGTTATGATGGTTGGCATAGGCTACCAGTATGCGAATGGCTTCAAGCCTAGCTACAGGAGCAAAGGTTTCATCGAAGTCAATTCCTTCTACTTGAGTATAACCTTGAGCAACGAGATGAGCCTTGTTTCTGACAACTTGACCATGCTCATCTTGTCTGTTGCGATAGATCCATTTGGTGCCAATGATGTTATGCTTCCATGGATCAGGACGCTTAACAAGCTCCCATACATTATTCAGCTCAAACTGTTGAAGCTCTTCTTGCATTTCTTGAATCCATTCAGGTTCCATAAAGGCTTCATTAACTTTCTTGGGTTCAGATATTGAAACGAATGCAGATTGACCACAAAAGTTGGCTAGCTGAGTTGCCTTTGAGCGAGTAAGTGGACCGGTTGCATTGAGGCTATCAAGAATCTTTTTAACTTGGACTTCATTTGCTACTCGAGGATGAACTGGGCGAAGACTTTGCTCATGCTATTGATCATCTTCTTGTTTAAAATTGGCTTCAGGCTGAGCATTGTCTTCAGGATGATTAGGTGGAGAGAGGATGATTTCCTCTTCAGTTGGTTCCTTGGTGGGTATAATTTCTCCTGTATCCATTTGTTTGATAGATTCACTGGGAGAAGCTTCATCAGTAAGAAGTTCATATGATGTTTTCTTGAAGAACTTGTGAAGATAAACTCTGTTGATGATGTGGCATGAAGTATCAATGGGTTCGGGCCAGGACTTTCTAGGTGTCTTGTATTCATCAAGCATAGTACGAGCCATCTCAATAAGAGTCCGGTTCTTGCGCTCAACGACGCCATTCAGCTGAGGTGTGTATGGAACGGAGAACTCATGTGTGATGCCCAATGTATCAAGATAGGTGTCGAGCCTAGTATTCTTGAACTCAGTTCCATTGTCACTTCTGATGTGCTTTATCTTGATGCCATAATTTTATTCATGGCTCGAGTGGCGAAACGTCTGAAGACATCCTGCACTTCAGTCTTATAGAGGATTATATGCACCCAAGTATATCTAGAGTAGTCATCAACGATCACAAAGCCATATAAACAAGCAGTGGTAGTGAGAGTAGAGTAGTGAGTAGAGCCAAATAAGTCCATGTGAAGCAGCACGAAGGGACGAGATGTAGTCATGATTGTCTTTGAGGGATGCTTGGCCCTACTCATCTTCCCAGCTTCACAAGCACCACACAGATGATCTTTCTTGAACTTGTCGTCCTCGATGCCTATGACGTGCTTCTTCTTGGCGAGAGTATGCAGGTTCCTCATGCCTGCATGACCTATCTTCGATGCCAAAGCCAGCACTCTGAAGATTTTGCGAGAATACAAACAGCGAGCTGTGGCCCTGTAGAGAAATCTACCATATACAAATCACCTTGTCGATGTCCTTCGAAGACTAGAGACTTGTCATATTCCATAAGCACATGGCAACGATATTTTCCAAATATCACAATCATGTTTAGATCACATAGCATAGAGACTAGCATTAAGTTGTATCCAAGGGATTCAACAAGCAATACTTTGTCCATGTGTTGATCCTTTGAGATAGCAACCCTGCCAAGTCCCGGTACCTTGCTTTTACTAGTGTTTGCGAATGTGATGTGGCTTTTAGAAGAAGGACGTAAAGTTGATTCCATGAGAAGACGTCGATCACCAGTCATGTGGTTGGTGCATCCACTATCAATTATCCATTCAGTGGCTTCCGAAGCAGTACCCTACAGATCAGTTAGTGGCATAGTCTTCACAAAGAGAAGTGTGAAGCATAAACAATTGATGAACACGCATGCTATCAAAGTTCAGGTCCTTGTGAGGCAAGATATGAAGCTTGACAAGAAACCATGGGACGAAATACATGGTTAGACCATTTGGACATTTAATCTCGCGTCCCACAAGATGTTTTAGGTTCCCATCATTGGCGTCAGAAGATGATTTTCGGCTGGAGACCTTTCCCTGCAAGAGAAGTTAATTATTCTTAACCACCCACATCTTTAGGGGTGGCTTAGAAGCAATAAGTCTAAGTGTAGCATCTGAGAACTTTGTCTTAGGAGCCCTAGCCAATAGTTTTGTATGAGATGAATGATACTCATATGAATATGTAGAGAAGTTCTTTGTCTTATGAACAAAGTGATTAGATGAAATATGCTCATATTCATGAGTCTGATAACTGTCTCCCTGCAAAACATTTGCATTAGAGTGACCCAATGTGGTCCTTTGTCTGTATGAAGTCTTTGGACCATATGAATCTTTGGTCTGGGGTTAATCTTCTTTCCTGGTGGTGTCATGATGACATTCACTAGAAGCTTTTCGGTAAGAATTCTCGGAACCCAGATGATGCGGAGCATCCTACGGACATCTCCATGTCAAGAGCCCATGTGGCAAGTGACACGTGCGCCATCTACTTCTCATACATAAAGGTGAATCTTCTCCTTTACACGTGTTCACTTGACCCCTTCGAGGATGGTATACTACTTGACACTCCACTTGTGTGCATGCATAGGTGTTGTCGGAGCTTCACGGACGACAAGGAGGAGCGCAAGCGCCAAGGAACGCCTACACCATCCGCGAGGGAAGCGTGGAAGCGAAGACGGAAGAAGAAGAGCCTGTCCAGTCCGGAACGGGCGGTACTACCGCCTACAAGCGGTACTACCGCTCCCAAGCGGTACTACCGCCTACATGCGGTACTACCGCTCCCAAGCGGTACTACCGCCTGAGGTCCGGTACTACCGCCCTGCCTGTGCGCAGCAGTGCTGCAGTTGGCCTTGTATCCCTCGCCACTTACCCCTTCGTGGCTCAGACTATAAATAGACCACCTCCACCTCCTTTCTAGGGTTAGCGAATATGATAGCTCATTTGTATGTGAGCTTTGCTCCTACCTTCTCCTCTTGAGAGAGTGAGACTACCTCCACCTTGGAGAAGATCCCTAGTGGATGCAAGACCTCCCACGGGAGAAGAATCCTTGTGGATTGTCGAGACCTCCCACGGGAGAAGAATCCTCGTGGATTGTCAAGACCTCTCTCCTCATAGGATTGGGATGAACTCTACCATGTATCTTATTTCCCTTTGATTGTTCGTGTACCTTGTGGATCTCATGTGTTTGTGAGTCTAGTGGATGTGTGATTGGACTTGTTCTTGAGTGTTTCTCTTGTGTTCTTCCCTTGTGTCCTTCTTGTTCTTGGGGATTCCCCTCCAATTCGTGAAAGATCTCCACCTAGGGTTCCACCCTACAACATCATGGTATCTAGAGCTATGGTTTCTCACGAAATTGGAGCCCCCCTTCTTGTTTTCTAGCCTTGTTTTGTTGTGTTCTTGCCCAATTTCGAAAATCCCCACCAAAAATAGCCCCAAATTTTCTTGTGATTTGTTGGTTTGATGATGTTTTGTTGGATTTGATCCATGGATTTGCTTGGTTTCGAGTGGATCTAGCATCTCCCCAAGTTTCACCACTTCCCATCCACGAAATCCATCCAATTTCGCCCCCGAAATCATCCATTTCCGCCCCAAATTCGTCCCGATCGCGATCTGCGAAGTTTTTCCCGACACCAGCGGTACTACCGCTCATCCAAGCGGTACTACCGCCCTCCAAGCGGAACTAAATTTTTACTTCCGCCCAACCAAAGCGGTACTACCGCCCCGCACTTTTTCAGCCTTCCGAGTTTCACCATTTTGACCATAACTTTTACTCCCGAACTCCGATTTGAGTGTTCTTTGGCTCGTTGAAAAGCTAGCGACGTGCCCGAGCTGCTCATCTTGGTTTTACCACCATTTCACTCCATCATATTTTGTGAATTTTGACATCTCTTCCTAGGGCTTCCACCACATCATCCGCTATACCACCACCGACTTCCGCAACCTAACCCATTTTGTTTCCCTTAGCATTTGTGGTTGTTTGAGTTGTGACTTGAGTCTCCTAAGGTGTTTCGGCTACTTAGGGACGAGTGCTTCTTCATCAACCACCACCACCACTTCCGCAACCACCACGGCATTGCCGCTACCACCATTTGACTTTGTCCTTGAGATTTTGAGTTGTGGTTTTTCCGTTTCCTAAGGTGTTTCGGCTAATTAGGAACGGGTCTACATCAAGAGCACCGCATCTCATCATCATCATCGGACGGTAACTTCGACGACATCTTTGTATATTCCCCTTGCAATTGCATTGTTAACCCCTAGCCCATTTTGCGTCACTTGCCTATCGAGACTAGCCATTGAGTATTGCCGGCAACGTTACTTGTGCACATTAGCGATCCGCCCTTCCATTACATACATACCATATCTTGGTATCATCATATCATCCCTTGTGTCACAAGATTGTTCCCGCATATACACAATTGCTATCTTGGTTTGTGCATCTCGCGTAGTGGCCACAAAAAAAAAAAAAAAGCTTTTAAGCAAAAGAGAGCAAAGAGCTTGTAAGCAATAGCCATAGCATCGCCACATTGCATATCATACTACCATATTGATCATCTTGGATCATCGTGTGCGAAACAACGGAACATCATACACATAGCATACTTGGGATAGAAAGCTCATACATTTTGCATCTTATAGGTTGTGCACAAGTGTCGTATCCGCCTATTGAGCAATCGTGCTAGCGTCTCTCTTGAGTTGTGCAACACGAGCGTTTTCCGTGGACTCCACATTTTGTGCTCATTCCTTGGTTGCACGACCCCATTTATCTATCCGTGTGTGTGTTTCCGTGTGCCACATTTTGCTATTGGTCTACTTGTTTCACTTGCGAATTTGTGAATCTTTTCCAACATTATTGACTCTTGCTAACTTTTTGCATCAAATTTTTGTGCCACTATCCTCACCGAGCTCCACCATAAGCTTTAATTTGTAGGTGTGAGTGAACAAGTCCGGTACCAATTCCACTATTCTTTCATTTCACATTGAGTGAAACGGGATACACCCTCAACGTTGGGAAAAGGTATATTGGTATTGTTTATCTCATTTCCTACTCACCCTCTACTCGAGTCTTGTGATGGATAGGCAAAGCACTTCATCTCCGGTCTACAACAACAACGACAAGTTCGGTGCCATGACTAGATCACATCGGCATCGACACCATCACCGACAAGAACGTGAAGGTCACGAGCTCAACATCAACAACCGCTCAACGACTTCACCATCTACCTTGGCATCTTCGCCAAGTGGCTTCAAGGCATCTTCGCCTTCGGACTTGCGGCATCTTCGCCGACTCGCACCTCAAGACAAGCTTCCCAAGCTCAAGTCCGCGACTTCCACGAGCTACTACGACCTTGACACCGACCACGAGATTCCTTTCTATGGGACTCAAGACCCCGAGGAGTATCTCGAGTGGGAGCGCTTGATGGACGACTACCTCACGCTACTTCAAGTTCCTCCCAAAGATCAAGTGAAATGCGCCACAAGAAACTTCCACGACCGCGCGTCGACATGGTGGCTTCACACACCTTCGGAGAGCTACGACATGTATTGGCCCAAGACGAAGAGAGCTATGCGGCGAGAGTTCGTGCCTCCTACTTACACGGAACATCTTCTACGCCAATTGGAGAACACCATACAAGGATCCAAGTCCATCGACAAGTACTTCAACGAGATGAAGAATGCCTTGCGACGAGCCGGCGTGGACGACCCCATTTGGATGAAGTTTTACTTCATGATGGGATTGGACAACAACATCTCCAAGACTATCTTCTTCGAGAACTACAAGTCCCTCGACGACAACTACATTGGTGCTCTCAAGGCGGAACAAGAACTCATGAAGGCCAAGACTTCTCCACCGCAAGCATACTTCTCGAAGACCAAACCCCAAGATGGCGAGCATGAGGCTAGTAACACCGCGATGTCCAAGCCCAACGAGCTCCAAGATGACGCTCCCAACTTCGACTCCACCGCCATACCTCTTTTTGGCATTGATGATGCCGAGTCTACTTCGACTCTTTTTCAAGATGGTGCGGCGACGACTACGACTATGGAGCCATTCGAGGACCAAGCTTTGGAGGCGAGCGACAAGGTGGCGAGCGAGGATGATGCTTCCATCTTTGGAGGCGAGATTGATGATGTGCCATCTTCGGCCTTCATCCACGACGACGACTACGAGAGGGTTGAGCGTGGGATTTTCCCTTCGACCACGGCGACGTATGTTGACTTGAGTGACTTTTGCCACCATATTGAGAGTGAGAGTGACTTCACCACTAGCCCCATATATGATGAGATGTCCCATTTCACATGTGAGGAGAGCCACCACAACCACCACTTGAGTGAGATGAGTGACTTCACCATATGTGACCATGAGTGCACCTACCTTGAGGGAGTGAGTGAGCCACCACATAGAGAGAGTGAGATAGTTGATAGGCCATGTGAGGCCACTTTCAACACTAACGACTTGACCTCTACCTCTATTGTGTCTTCTCATTTGGTGCTAGGTCCCATATATGATGACGCGCCGATCCTCGACGACTTCGTCCTTCCTTTGGACAAGATGATGGCCATGGTGGAATATGATGCACCTACCACATGGTTCCATCAAGATGAACATGATGACCACCATTTGGTCTTCGCCACCTCACCTACACCACTTGAGTGGAATGAACAAGGTAATATAGGTGAAGGTGATGCTCTAGTCCCACTAGTGGACATTTGTGACATTGATTGCTTGCATGATGTTGATCCACCTATTGCCATACTTCATGCTAGTTCGACTACCTCATGGGATACACTACCCATTTATGATGTGTATGATGATTGCCATGTGGAGTCTATTAGTTGTGATGCCGTGTTGCATAGGATCTCTTGTGATCATTCTTTAGGTCACATCATGTTTGATAATCCACTTGCCTTGTCATATGCTATGCATGAGATCACTCGTATGTCATATTTGCAATCTCATCGTAGTAACTATGCATATGCCATTAAGATAAACCCAATTTGCACATATGGCATAGATGACAAGCCCATGGTTATTGGCATTTGTTTTTCTTGTGATGATATTGACATGCTTCCTTTGCATCATATCCATCATATGCCATGCCATGATTACCTAGCCTCAGACATGCATTGTTTTGGATGTTGTTCCACTTCTCCACATTATGCTTCCGATATTGCTCATGAGGAGACCCCCATAGTTTCCTCATACATTTTCGGAGATTTTGATCCACCCAATCCATTGCATGATCCCCATACTTGTTTGCACAATATGCTCCCCATGAATTCCAATGATATTGTTGTGCCACATACTTGCTCTAATTTGAGTCTCCATTATGCTATTCATAATAACAAACCTCTCATGATGGATGACATGTTTCTATATCATGCATCTCATTTATTTGAGCATTGGTTACTTTGTGCTAACGAACACATGCACGTGCGCATCATGATGGATGATGTGTACATATACCACGCACACACGATTTTTCCTTTGTCTTTGTTTTGTGTAGGTACTCATGAACATTTGTCAACCTCACAATCCCATGAGTTGACAAAACGAGCTCTTGAGAGCGACGACACTTTGGGATCCCGTGGATTGTGCCTACCACCGTTCTCTTCGCGCAACGACTACGCGCATCTCTTTTACTTGGCTCTCACACGGCTATGGGTTATTTACCACTTGTCACCTTATACCCATACTATCGTGTTCACTTTGCATGTTATGCCTCTTGCTATGACTTTGCCATGCAATTGTGACCCTTGTTTGCCTTTACACATGATTCACTATTATGCCACTTCTATGTGTATTTGCATGCTTGGAGGAGATACTAGTAGCTATTGCCAACATTTCTTGGTGCCCCATGCTATTGTTGATTCTTGTGTTGGGAGAGTCATGATATCCCATTGCTATTTCCATATGGCCTCTCATCAACACATTGATGCTATTTTGCTCATATCTTGCTTTCATGCTTGTGCTATGCCATGTCCATCACGTATGCTCACTATTTGCACACATGACATGCTTGCCATGATTACCTCTAGTACGTTGCATCTTCGCACTACTAGCATGTTTGACTTGATCACCATGATTGCTCGCTATGTTGCATCACCCATGTTCCACTCTTACTTGCTTTCTTGGGTTGATGACATATATGTTCATGCCTTTCACATGATATACATTGATCATTGTCACTTGTCTCAATTTGGTGCATCCCTCATATCCACATACCTTGAGTGCAACCATGCTATGATTATTGATCTTGGAGACTTCGACAACTTACTTGTGATGCATGCTTATTTCTTTGAGCTTCAAGATGATGAGTACTTGGTGATCATCTGCTTCTACACGACGACACCATCTCTTTCCCATGGTGATTTGGTTCTCGATCCGAGGTCGGATCTTTCCCAAGGGGGAGGGGATGATGCGGAGCATCCTACGGACATCTCCATGTCAAGAGCCCATGTGGCAAGTGACACGTGCGCCATCTACTTCTCATACATAAAGGTGAATCTTCTCCTTTACACGTGTTCACTTGACCCCTTCGAGGATGGTATACTACTTGACACTCCACTTGTGTGCATGCATAGGTGTTGTCGGAGCTTCACGGACGACAAGGAGGAGCGCAAGCGCCAAGGAACGCCTACACCATCCGCGAGGGAAGCGTGGAAGCGAAGACGGAAGAAGAAGAGCCTGTCCAGTCCGGAACGGGCGGTACTACCGCCTACAAGCGGTACTACCGCTCCCAAGCGGTACTACCGCCTACATGCGGTACTACCGCTCCCAAGCGGTACTACCGCCTGAGGTCCGGTACTACCGCCCTGCCTGTGCGCAGCAGTGCTGCAGTTGGCCTTGTATCCCTCGCCACTTACCCCTTCGTGGCTCAGACTATAAATAGACCACCTCCACCTCCTTTCTAGGGTTAGCGAATATGATAGCTCATTTGTATGTGAGCTTTGCTCCTACCTTCTCCTCTTGAGAGAGTGAGACTACCTCCACCTTGGAGAAGATCCCTAGTGGATGCAAGACCTCCCACGGGAGAAGAATCCTTGTGGATTGTCGAGACCTCCCACGGGAGAAGAATCCTCGTGGATTGTCAAGACCTCTCTCCTCATAGGATTGGGATGAACTCTACCATGTATCTTATTTCCCTTTGATTGTTCGTGTACCTTGTGGATCTCATGTGTTTGTGAGTCTAGTGGATGTGTGATTGGACTTGTTCTTGAGTGTTTCTCTTGTGTTCTTCCCTTGTGTCCTTCTTGTTCTTGGGGATTCCCCTCCAATTCGTGAAAGATCTCCACCTAGGGTTCCACCCTACAACACCAGATCTTCTTCATAGGTGATCCATTCCTGCAGTTAGTTCCAATGAACCTGGCAAACACTTTACCGTTCTGATCCTTGAACAATTTATGGTTTGAGTCAAATGACTCATCAATGACAATAGGGTTAGCACAAGTGAAGCCAGATAAAGTGGATGGATCTACTGGTGGACCCTTTGCAGCAGCCCATGTGGTTTTGGGATACTGCTCAGGCTTCGAGTAAGAACCATCAAAATTCATCTTCCTTTCGAACCCAACACCCTCTTTCCTTGGGTTTCGGTTCAAAATCTATTTCTTGAGAACATCGCACAGTGTCTCACGCCCTTTGAGGCTTTTGTACACACCTATTTTAAGCAATATCTTCAACCTAGTATTCTCATCAGCAATAGCATTGGTTTCCTCAGCAGAGGGGTTAGTTACGACATCAACAGTTGAAGATATTGCAATTTTAAAAGCAGTAGAGCATTCAACAACAAAGACAACATTGCCACGCTCAAGACATTTTAAATAGGGTGGCACAAAGTTTTCCTGAGCGGAACTAATCTATTGGGCGAGTAGTGAATCGTTTTCCTTTTGAAGATCATCATGAGATGCTCTAAGTTTCTCAAGGTCTTGCTTCCTTTGAAGATAATCATAGGAAAGCTTCTCATGAGTAGATGAGAGAGTTTCATGACAACTTTCAAGTTAAGTGTACCTTACATGAAGATTTTTTTATGTCTTCAATTAAGGACTGGGTTCGATTCATTTCCGCGTCCAACAGATCATCATTTTTGTCTAGCAACTTTTGAATATGTCCCAAAGCATTTTGTTGTTCAGTTGCAATTTTAGCAAGATTTTTATAGATGGGTTTGGATTCACATTCAGAGTCCTCTTTACTGGAGGTCTCAATGTAGGCATCGCGTGAGTTTACATTTGCACCACGTGCCGTGAAGCAGTAGGTAGGTGAAGAGCCATCTTCATCGTTTGCTTTGGTGCCGATGGAGTGACTATTATCATCAGTGTTGAAGATGGACTTGGCGGCGGCAAATGCCGAGGCTAGAGCTAGGCTAGCCATGCCAGAATCAGATTCCTCCTCAGACTGCACCTCTGCCTGCTCAGAAGCAGACTCCTCCTCTAAATCCATTTACTTGCCAATGAACGCACGAGCCTTACCAGATGAGTTCTTCTTGCAAGACAAAGACTTTGATGAAGACTTGGAAGAAGACTTTGAAGATTTCCTCTTATATTTGTCGTCAGAGTCATATTCCTTGCTCTTCTTCTTTTTCTTTGATTGATTGTCCCACTAAGGACATTCAGATATGTAGTGGCCAGGCTTTTTGCACTTGTGGCATGTTCTCTTCTTGTGGTCACGGGAGGAAGCCTCATCATTTCTTGAGCTGGATCTTGAAGACTTTTTGAAGTTTTTCTTCCTTGAGAACCTTTTAAACTTCTTCACAAGCATAGCTAGTTCTCTACCAATGTCTTCAGGATCGTCAAAGCAGCTGTCAGAGTCTTCTTCAGATGAGGACACAACTTTAGCCTTCAAGATTCTGGATCGACCATAGTTGGGGCCATAGATATCTCTCTTCTCAGATAGCTGAAACTCATGTGTGTTGAGCCTCTCAAGTATGTCAGACGGATCAAGACGTTTGAAGTCAGGTCGTTCTTGAATCATCAATGCCAAGGTGTCAAACGAACTGTTAAGAGACCTCAATAGCTTCTTCACAACTTCATGCTTTGTGATTTCAGCGGCGCCAAGAGCATGAAGCTCATTGGTGATATCAGTGAGGCGATCAAATGTAAACTGGACATTCTCATTGTCATTTCTCTTGAAGCGATTGAACAGATTGCAAAGAACGTCCATCCTTGAGTCTCTCTGTGTTGAGACGCCTTCATTGACCTTGGACAGCCAGTCCCATACTTGCCTGGCTAAACCCAGTGCATTCACATGTCCATACTGTCCTTTGGTCAGATGACCACAAATGATGTTCTTGGCGGTTGAGTCTAGTTGAGAAAATTTCTTGACATCAGCAGGGGTGACACCTTCACCTGCCTTGGGAACACTAGTCTTGACGACATACCAGAGGTCGTTGTCGATAGCTTCAAGATGCATGCGCATCTTATTCTTCCAGTAGGGGTAATCAGTCCCATCGAAGACAGGGCACGCGGCGGAGACTTTGATTATCCCTGTTGTCGACATAACTAAAACTCCATGTGGTTAAACCTAATCACACGGATCAAGGGAGCACCTTGCTCTGATACCAATTGAAAGTGCAAGTTATCGACTAGAGGGGGGGGTAAATAGGTGATAATTATGAAAGTCTTCAAAACATGATATGTTTTGAAGACAAACAGATGAAATGAACCTATATGATAAGCAGCGGAAGATAAACTATTTCAGGCACACAATAGTCAAGTAAGCATCATAGAGATAATACTAAGACTATTGATGCTAGATAATATGGATCGAGATGGAAGATATAAATGAAGCTAAGCAGGGGACAGTCTTCACACAGTGAAGTCAAATAGATCAGACAAACAAGCAATGACTTCACGAAAACAGACTGAAATGTAAATGAGTTGGAAGATAGAACTGGTAGCTTGGAGACGCACGGAATTTGGTAAACCAGTTCCAGTTGTTGTGACAACTGTACGTCTGGTAAGGGAGGCTAAGATTGAACTCTGAACACCGTGTCTTCACCTTATTCCCCTTGAGCTAAGGACACCCAGTCCTCGCCCAATCACTCTGGTAAGTCTTCAAGGTAGACTTTCGAACCTTCACATACTTCGTTCACCGGCAATCCACAATGACTGTTGGATGCTCAGAGCGCAACGCAGGACCGGCTGGAGGATGCACATTCCTCAAGTGTAACAAGTCTTCAGGTCACATAGACAGAAAGACTTCAGTGATGCCTAACACTCTTTTGGCTCTGGCTGTTTTGGGCTTTGTCCTCGCAAGGATATTTTCTCTCAAAGGCTTCGGAGGTGGGTTGCTCTCAAACGACAAAAGCCATGCACTAACTCTGAGCAGCCACCAATTTATGGTGTAGGGGGTGGGCTATTTATAGCCAGGAGGCAACCCGACATGATATGTCCGAAATGAACCTTGGTCACTAAGGAACTGACACGTGTCCAACAGTCGGATTATGAACACACGCGGTAACTTTGCTTGAGCTCCAAGTAAAGTTGACTTATCCAACTCTCGATAAGATTTGTTGTCATTGTCTTCATTCGAAGACATAGGCTTTTGGTTGAGCATCACTTCAGTCATCTGACTTTGTTCACTTGGACCCCACTTAACAGTACGATGGTTCCTATGACTCAAGAAAGAATAAAAAGAACTACGAAATAAACTATGTCTTCGCATTCTATAGTCTTCGATGAATATCTTCGTAGATCATTATCTTCACGTGAATGTCTTCACGAGCCACCATTGTCTTCAATGTCTTCGCACATTGATATGGCCAATAATAATATAAATACCAAGGTCGTCGATGTTCTACCTGAAGCCGGTGGTTACGATGATCAACAGAAGTTACTTGCTATTCCTATGAAGCACGCCGCATGGTTCACGGCCGTGTCGGATGAGATTACATCTCGATGTCCATGCATCAAGCTAGAACGGTTGAAAGAAGACAAAGTACATGTATTTGCAGAAGAAAGTGCATGCATTTACAAATATTTTGGATGGCTCGGTTTTCATGCTATTGATGCACGTAGTAGAGATTCCTATTTTTTAGGAGATGCTCAAGTAGACAAGAGTTATTTGCTAGATGTGATTACAACTAGATCATGTTCAGTTGACCACCAACCAAAACGTGAGCTATTCTGGGAAGATGGAAGTAAAATCCAAACGGAATTGTTCTTCCTATTTTTACCAAGAAAAGAGAAGGTACATCCTCGTGGCAGGATCTGGAGGACTCTACGTAAGTTATTTTCACCGAAGGACATGGGCTAGGGTCCACCGTACCAGCAGCTTACGATACGGCAAGGAGACGACGCATCAAATTTACATGTACGATGTTTGAGTCGGTTTGTTAGTTTTAGAGACGTATTCACCTTTGGGAGATGTCAACAATAATAACTCATGCTACCCATATTCATCTGGACATATGTGCCTAGTTCTTTCCTCACCACATGATGCTTGCCAAAGGAGAAAAATAAAAAGGAATAGAGAGAAAAACTTTGACTCATTGCATAAAAGTTAATACTGAAAAGTAAAAGATAGGCCCTTCGCAGAGGGAAGCAGAGGTTGCCATGCGCTTATTTGTTTGTATGCTCAATCCCTTAGTGCAAAAGAATGTCACGTTATATTTCCCCTCATGATAGCAACCTTTATTGTGCAGTCTATCGCTTTTATTCTTTGCCATCACAAATTCGTACAACGCTGAATTTTCTCTTACACTAAATGATCTAACACTTTTATAAGAAATTTGTATTGCCTTTTTGCACCGATGACAACTTACTTGAAGGATCTTGCTCAATCCTTAGGTAGGTATGGTGGAATCTTGAAGATAAGATTTGGGTTTAAGGGTTTTTGGATGCACAAGTAGTATATGTACTTGATGCGGAATTTTTGGCTAGCGAAGATAGGGGGCAAGCACCACATGTTGAAGGATCTATGAAAATATAAATTCTATGTGAATATGAACAAACATAAACCATTACGTTGTCTTCCCTGTCCAACGTCAAAAATTTGGGCATATAATATTTTGATGGGGGCTCACAATCACGAAATATTTCCAGGAAAGTGTATTTGCATGTGAAAGTTCTCTTCCTTATACTAATTATTGGTGAATTGCTTGTATGACCAATATTGTGATTGTCAAGCCTCAAAAGATTTCACTAAAGCACACCATGCTCAAAAAGATATAAGTGAAGCACTAGAGCAATGGCACCTGAAAAGAGCTTCGTTGACGGGATGTGAATGCCACTTACTTAGCCTCCCTGGCAACTATTTGGGGGCTCTATTTTATTTAAAAACTTTTGAATCTAAGTATTTTATTAAAACAGCAAGAAAACAAAATGAAATGACATTTCAAGAATAGCACATCTCATGTGAAGAAGCAAAAACTTAGGATCAACTGATACTAACCGATAATTGTTGATGAAGAAAGGTAGGAAGCCTATGGGGCAATCCCCAAGGTTAGATGCTTGAGACTTCTTGAAATATTATCTTGGGGTGCCTTGGGCATCCCCAAGCTTGAGATTTTGTGTCTCCTTAATTCTTCTCATATCACGGGTTTCCTAAATATCAAAAGCTTCATCCACACAAAACTCAACAAGAATTCATGAGATAAGTTAGTATAAACCAATGCAAAAACCTTATCATTATATACTGTAGAAAATCACTAAAATTATTATTCAAATTTGCATACTAAATGCCTTTGCATATTTAATACTCCTATCCTCAAATAGAATCATTAAACACGCAAAAATATGCAAACAATGCAAACATAACAGCAATCTGTCAAAACAGTACAGTCTGTAAAGAATGCAAGAGGATCCATACCTCCCTAACTCAATTCGTTTTCAAAATTTAATATGTTGTAGGAAATTTATCATAGCTTGATGTGCAAAAAGTTTCAACCTTTTATCACATTCTTACTTTTCTCTGGAATTTTTACAATAGCGACAAACTTTCTGTTTTGAAACAGCAACATATAGACTTGTAAAATAAGCATGGTAAAGGCTATCCTTGACACTTTTATTGAAATAAAAGATACAAAAAATTATTCTAAATACCAGAAAGAAAATCCTAACAAAATAAAATGATGCTCCAAGGAAAACTCATATCATGTGACGAACGAAAACATGGCTCCTAGTGAGGTTACCGAAAGAGGGGATGCCTTCCGAGGGCATCCCCAAGCTTACTTGCTTGGGTATTCCTTGAATACTTCCTTGGGGTGCCTTGGGAATCCCCGAGCTTAGGGTCTTGCCGCTCCTTATTCTCCGCATATCGATATCTCACACAAAACTTGAAAACTTCCATCAGACAAAACTTAACAAAACTTCGTGAGATGGGTTAGTATGATAAGACTAATCATTCACTTTGAGTACTGTCAAAGACAAGATTCATAATTGTTTCCACACAATGACTACTGTAGCATATCAGTTCTACAATTTATATTTATCAATATAAGCCATAGAAACTATAAAACAAGCAAACTATGCATTGAAAACAGAATCTGTCGAAAACAGAACATTCTGTAATGATCTGGACAACCACCATACTTATTCAACTCTAAAAATTCTGAAAAATTAGGACAACGTAGGCAATTTGTATACCAACCATGTGTAAAAATTTCAGCTAATTATCACTTTCGAGTGATTTATTGAATTTACTGCACTGGAAGCAAAACTTTCTGTTTTTGCACAAAATCAAATCAACTATCATCCACACAATCCCAAAGGCTTTACTTGGCACTTTATTGAAACAAAACATGTAAAACATGATTACTACAGTATCTTAACCATGTGAACACACAAAAACAATAGGTATAAGTGTCGGGTTGTCTCCCAACAAGCGCTTTTCTTTAATGCCTTTTAGTTAGGCATGATGAGTTCAATGTTGCTCGCATAAAAGATAAGGATTGAAACATAAAGAGAGCATCATGAATCGTAAGTTCCCCTCTCATAATAATTTTCAGTAGCATTGTGAATAGATTCATCAATATAACCATCACATAAAGCATTCCTTTCATGATCCACAAGCATAGAAATTTTACTACTCTCCACATAAGCAAATTTATTCTCATGAATAGTAGTGGGAGCATCATATGAAACTCGAATACTATAAATTGTTTCCACATTAAAAGAGTGATGTTCAGTAAATGGATATTCAAAATTATGAAAATAATTATCACTATTTTTTATAACATAAGTGTCATCACAATAATCATCTGAAGTAGCAAGTTTGTTCTCATCTTAGATAGGAGGCATGCAATCATCATAGCAAATTTGATCATCAGAAGTAGGGAGACTAAAAAGATCATCCTCATTAAGCATAACATCCCCAAGATTGGGACAAACATTAATTGCTGCAAATAAATTCTCAAACATGTCATTCTCATCAAACATAGCATCCCCAAGCTTGTGGCTTGGCATATCATAAGCATAATCACTCTCATCATTAATAGTGTGAATAGCACCAAGGACATAACAATTGGTATCATCATAATTTCCCAAGTTGGTGCCAAAAAGATTTCCAAGATTATAAGAAGTATAATTATCTTCCCAATCATAATCATCACCACAAGTAATAGGCATAACAAAATCATCATCCAAAGTGCTCTCAGACATTGTGCCATAAGACAAAGAAGCAATATCATCATCAAGTGCATCATCTTCAACAATTATTTTTGATTCATTTTCATGAGGCACAACGATAATTGGAGCAAAATTATTTGGGAAAGATACATTTTTACCTCTCTTTTTCATTATTTTCTTCTTCTTCACCACATCATGTGTGGGTTTAATAAAAAAATGAGCTTCTTATTAATGAGATTGGTTGAATAGGGAGCTCCTCCTCGTTACCTATTACATCATGGGAGACAATAGGAGGGCAAGTGGAAATCTTTACCCTTTCATTAGTATTACTTTTATATTCTATTGGTTTTACCATCTTTCTATAGTTGGCAATATAAGCATTTTCATTGCAATTTACCACACAAAACACACACACACACACACACACACACACACACACACACACACACATATATATATATATATACATATATATATATATATATATATATATATATATATATATATATATTCTATTATGATAACACCTCTTAAGACCTTATTCTGCACATGAAACACGCTTATTCTGCTAACACTATCGAACTGCCCCGTAGCTACAAACTACACCGCAACGCAATCAAGCCAAACTGCGCCTGCATAAAAAACACTACCCCACCTTATCTTCTTATCCACCAAATCCTCCTTCTCTCCCACAACCTCCATGTCCCCCATAAACCCTGCTTCAGCTCTTCCATGCCCCATCGTCGCCGCGTCGCCTCCTACCCCTCGCACCACTGCCCCGCCTCCTACCCCCGCGCTGCCG
>LR738709.1:357976647-357995777 GCA_902687465.1 Secale cereale
CCCCCCGACGCCGGCATCCTCCCCGACCCCTCCCCGCCTTCTAGCGCGGGAGCGCCCCCGACGCCAGCGTCCTCCCCGGCCGGCGCCATCCTGCCTCCTCCCGGCCGGCGCCGCCCTCCCTCCTCCCAGCCCGCGCCGCCCCGCCTCCTTATCCTCCCGGCCCATGCCGCCCAGCCTCCTACCCCTCGAGGACACTGGCTTCCCCTGCCATGCTCCCCTGGATCTCCCCCGCGCGTCTCCGACCTGCAGCGCCGCCGAGGCAACTGCCCGGCCCTACCCCACTCCTAGCATGGCCACAGCCCCGCCAAGCGCTCGCCGGCGTCAACGGGATCTGCCCTGCTGCGCCACGCCACCTGACCCCGTCCACGGCCTAGACTCCGCCCCAGACTACATCATCTACACTGCATCACCATGAAGCCATACTGCATCGCCACGTGAGCCGTACTGCATCACCGCTCACTTCTCAAACATGAAAATGCATCGGAAAAGCAGCACAAAAAAGTAATGCGGTTCACTTGGTGATCAAAAAATAAAAACACATCAGAAAAGCAGCTCACTTCTCAAACATGAAAATGCAAAAAAAAAATAGCGGAATCTCAAAAAAATTGTTACCAAAACAGCACACAAAAAGTAATGCGGTTCACCTGGTGATAAAAAAATAAAAACACATCGGAAAAGCAGCTCACTTCTCAAACATGAAAATGGAAAAAAAAGCGGAATCTCAAAAAAAAATTGTTACCAAAACAGCACAAAAAAGTAATGCGGTTCACTTGGTGATAAAAAAAAATAAAAACACATCGGAAAAGCAGCTCACTTCTCAAACACTTCTCAACGCGCGCAAAAAACAACACAAAAAGAGTAATGCGGTTCACTTCGTGATCAAAAAACAAAACACACATCGGAAAGCAGCTCACTTCTCAAACACTTCTCAACGCGCTGCAGTTCGTAGTCAGCCGCACGATTTTCAAATTTAACTAAAAACCGCAACGAATCTCAAAAACATTTCAACATATGAAAGTTGCGCCTCGTTCGTAGCTTTCCAACGGTATATTACACGCCTTGTTCCGACAAACGGTTAAAAAACTAGAGTGAAAACAGTACCGAAAATTTGAAAAAAATCGAAAAAACAATTCCGCGATTTAGTAAATTCAAAAATGCTCTTAAACCGTAGCGAATTAGAAAAAATAATAGATACGAAAAAGATGCGTGGCGACGATACCTTTCCAACGGTGTATCATATGTTTCGTTCCGACGAGCGGTTTAGAAAAAAAGCCAAAAAACGCTCGCTGCTATTCGTTGTGAGCCGCACGATTTTCGAAACTGCTCTTAAACTATGATGAATTTGGAAAAGTGTTCAACATGGCGAATATGTGTCTACTCCATAGCTTTTCAACGGTATATTACACGCATAATTCCGATAAACGGTTAAAAAACTAGAGCAAAAAAGGTACCGAAAAAACAACACGTACAGTTTTTTCAACATGAAGTTCGCTGGTCTCTGTGGTGCGGTGCGTTTAGCTCTCCAATGCAATTTTGCAATGCAGTTCGGAAGTGTTATGAGAATATTATTCTCATAATGTTATGAGAATAGACCGGCTGTATATATATATATATATATATATATATATATATATATATATATATATATATATAATGATACTATTCATCACCCAGGATGCAGAATAAGGTTATTCTTCATCCAAGGTAATCTTACGATCACTTCATATTTAAATTACATCTGAAATTCAAATAGTTACATTCTTTTTGATTCGGTATATAAAATTTGGAACAACAAAACAAAAATATAGGTCATAAGACAAGAAAAGTTGCAATTTATGTATATTTTACACTACAGTTTTAAGTTTGTAATTTTAAGTAACATAAAGTATTTTTTACGGCGATTATATATTTTCTTACGGTCTTTTTTTACGTCGGAAATAAGACAAAACTTACGGAACATAAAATTACGGTGCATTGATGGTAAAAGAGAAGGGGGGTGAAGATTAACTATTTCTCACCCAGGATGACGAATAGTCAATCCCTATATATTTCATGCAAGTTTTAACATGGTCCGTGAGTATGAATGCTTCAAACCAACTATTCTTATGTGTAAATTCTTCACACCCCAAATATAAACAAAGTTCATTGTAAAGTTCAACAGTGATCAAGTTATTGCAATATTTGGACATGATTCGATCATGAAAAAGCATGCATTGAAAATTAAGGTGACCAACATTATTGCAAAGCTCACAGGTAATAGGATAAAGAGAACATAATTTTGTAGCAAACTCATCTATCACTTTGAGCCATCGATTGGTTTCATCATGTTTATGCTTCTTGCAAAATCTATCATCCCTATGAGGCATGTCTTCACAAAGTCTCTCGACACCACAAAAATTGACATGCTTATAAGAAACATTTTTCTCATGACTAGTGCAATAATCATTATCATTTTCGATATTCAAAGAATTCATACTAACGACATTGCAATCATGCTCATCATTTAAATATTTCATGCCAAACATTTTATTGACTTCTTCTTCTAACAATTGAGCACAATTTTCCGATCCATCATTTTCAAGAAAGATATTATAAAGATGATCAATAATATGATGCAACCTCAATTCCATTTTTATATAGTTTTCTTTTACAAAACCAAACTAGTGATAAAACAAGAAACTAAAAGATTCGATTGCAAGATCTAAAGATATACCTTCAAGCACTCACCTCCCCGGCAACGGCGCCAGAAAAGAGCTTGATGTCTACTACGCAACTATATTCTTGTAGACTCGTGTTGGGCCTCCAAGCGCAGTGTTTTGTAGGACAGTAGCAATTTTCCCTCAAGTGGATGACCTAAGGTTTATCAATCCATGGGAGGTGTAGGATGAAGATGGTCTCTCTCGAACAACACTGTAACCAAATAACAAAGAGTCTCTTGTGTCCCCAACACACCCAATACAATGGCAAATTGTATAGGTGCACTAGTTTGGCGAAGAGATGGTGATACAAGTGTAATATGGATAATAGATATTGATTTTTGTGATAGTAACAATAAAAAACAGCAAGGTAGCAAGTGATAAAATGGAGCACAAATGATATTGCAATGCTTGAAAATGAGGCCTAGGGTGCGTACTTCTACTAGTGCAATCTCTCAACAATACTAATATAATTGGATCATATAATCATCCCTCAAAGTGCGATGAAGAATCACTCCAAACTTCCTATCTAGGGGAGAACATAAGAAGGAATTGTTTGTAGCTATTCTTTCCGATCGATCTATCCAAGAGTTCGTACTAAAATAACACAAGTTATTCTTTCCGATCGATCTATCAAGAGTTCGTACTAGAATAACACAAGTTATTCTTTCCGATCAATCTATCGAGAGTAAGTACTAAAATAACCCCGAAACAAATTCAGATTCATAATACTCAATCCAACACAAAGAACCTCAAAGAGCGCCCCAAGATTTCTATCGGAGAAATAAAGACAAGAACGTGCATCAACCCCTATGCATACATTACCCCAATGTCACCGCGGGAATCCGCAAGTTGAGTGCCAAAACACATATCAAGTGAATCAATATGATACCCCATTGTCACCACGGGTATTCATAGCAAGACATGCATCAAGTGTTCACAAATCCATAAAAGTATTCAATCCAAATAAATCTCAAAGGGAAAACTGAATTCATCGCAATAAGATAGAGAGGCAAAAACACCATATGATCCGACTATATTAACAAAGCGCGCGATCATCATTTTAAATAGCGTCCGCTACCGCCGCTATTGCGGCCGCTATTGCGGTAGCGCACCCTTAGCGCTTCCTCTTTTGCGTTGCGTTCTAATATAGCGCTTTTGTCACAGTTTGTCCGCTATTGCGCATGTCAGAGCGATATTACGGACTATATAGCGTGTTTGGGTTGCGGTCATAGCGCTCTGACTCCATAAAATATTGTTGTCAGACCATCAGGCGCCAGCGCCAGCATGTGTCTCGTCCAAACTTTAATCCACAGCACATGCATGCGTCAGTGCTGTCCAAGAGTTGTGGTCTCTTTGATTTGTTCTGCTGCATGTCAATCAACCAAACTGCTGCTAACTCTCTACACACTAGAAAGTTGACACACACCATCGAATCAAAGAAACAAATTGCTGCTACACGTGCTCACTTCTCTCCAAGTTTATTAATTTTACAAGGTGCTACCGGTCGGGTGGGTTATTTAATTGAAAATATTAGTGTGTAGCTACGTATTGCTGGATGCATACTTCAGTGTTCAGATTTACTGTAGAAACTAACTTTTCACCATTAAGAGATCTTGTGTGCATGTCACTTACTGACACAGAGCCTATACGAATAATATTGCACAATTTAAATGCCTTTTTGCTCACCAATTGTATAAAAATATACATAAAAATCTTAAAATATTGAGCTTTTTTATAAATCTGATATGAGGACATAGCACCCGCGATCCGTAATCCGCTACGCCGACCAAAATCCGCAGCGAGTCCGCTATCTGATATTTAAAACCTTCCCCGCGATACATCAAGATTGTGCATCTCAAGAACACGAGAGAGAGAGAGAGAGAGAGAGAGAGAGAGATTAAACACATAGCTTCTGGTACAAACCCTCAGCCCCGAGGGTGGACTACTCCCTACTCATCACGGTGGGCGCCGGGATGATGGAGATGGCCACCGGTGATGAGTTCCCCCTCCGGCGGAATGCCGGTAAGGGCTCTAGATTGGATCTCGTGGACTACAGAGCCTTGCAGCGGCGAAACTTCTGATCTACATTCACCCTGAGGGTTTTCGGAATATTTGGAAATTTATAGGGTAAAGAGGGGTGTGGGTGGCCACCGAGGTGGCACAACCCACCTGGACACGCCTAGGGGGCCAGGCGGGCCCTGGTGGGTTGTGCCCCCCTCGGGGCACCCCCCAAGTGCTGCTCTGGCCCATCCTGGGTGTTCTGGTCCATAAAAAATCCTCCAAAAAGTTTCACGATGTTTGGACTCCGTTTGATATTGATTTCCTACCATGTAAAAAATAAGTAAAAAACAACTGGCACTGGGCACTGGGTCAATAGGTTAGTCCAAAAATGATATAAAGTTTCTATAAAATGATTGTAAAACATCCAAGAATGATAATAAAACAACATGAATACTTCATAAATTATAGATATGTTGGAGACGTATCATTGACCACGTTGACCACGCGCGCCGAGCGCACCATGGCGGCGGACGACGGCGAGGCCCCGGACGACAACGAACCGGAGATGGGAAGACACGACAGTGGAGTCGTAGACGGAGAGGTGTACGAGCGTTAACTAGTTCTGGTGCGGCATGGTTCAGCAATTGGCGGAGAATAAGAGGAGGTGTGCAGGGTGAAAGGATCAATATGGTTGACTAGAGGGGGGGGGGGTGAATAGGCAACTAACAATTTTTAGCTTTTCTTAACCAATTTAAGTTAAGCAACAAAGTAAGTTGTCTAGATATGCAACTAGGGTGAGAACTTATCGGAAGCAAAGATAACAACCTCACAAGCAAGCTAGCTAAGGTCAACAAGGAAAGCTTGCACAAGTAGAGGAAAGAAATAACCACAAGTGGAGCCGGTGAAGACGAGGATGTGTTACCGAAGTTCCTTCCCTTTGAGAGGAAGTACGTCTCCGTTGGAGCGGTGTGGAGGCACAATGCTCCCCAAGAAGCCACTAGGGCCACTGTATTCACCTCACGCCCTCACACAATGCAAGGTGTCGTGATTCCACTAGTGGCGCCCTTGAAGACGGTAACCGAACCTTTACAAACAAGGTTGGAGCTCTCTCCACAACCGAATTGGAGGCTCACAACGACACCACGAAGCTTCACCACAATGGAATATGGCTCCGAGGTGACCTCAACCGTCTAGGGTGCTCAAACATCCAAGAGTAATAAGATCCGCAAGGGATTAGTGGGGGGAATCAAATATCTCTTGGTGGAAGTGTAGATCGATGCCTTCTCAAGCAATCCTGAGGAAATCAACAAGTTTGATTGGCTACGGAGAGAGATCGGGCGGAAATGGAGCTTTGAGCAACAATGGAGCTTTGGGGAGGAAGAGGTAAGTCTTCGTGGAGAAGAAGACTCCCTTATATAGTGGAGAAGGGGATCCGGTCGTTGAGCAATAAGTGCTCTGCGACCTGCGGTACTACCGCAGTGCCTTGCTGATACGTCCAAAACGTATCTATAATTTCTGTTTGCTTCATGCCTTTTTTGTGTGATATTGCTATGATATTAATGCACTTCCATACACTTTTTGATCATATTTGGACTAACATACTAATGGTTGCAAAAGTGCACAATTTTCTTGTTTTACACTTTATTGTGTAGGAATTACTTGTAAATCGACAAAAACGCAAAAGGAGTCGTATTGGAGTAGGACTCTGACTTTCCTGAAATCTGTCTGAGAACGTTTTTTAAAGATGGTCACGTTACGGCCCGAAGACGACGTCAAACGGAAAAAGTCTAGTTGCGAAAGTTGTGGGGAATTTTGAGGCGATGCTTCTGGATATAAAATTCGTCCAAATCAAAGTCCGGACGGCCGAGTAAATCCCGTTTTACTGAGGCCCAAAATCTGATGACGGGAATCCGAGAGTCTATATAAAGAGAGGAAACCTAGGTCACCAAGGGCCACGAATTTTCCTCCTCCCGAGCCGCCGTCTTGGAGGGGAGGACCAGCACCATTGCAGCACCATCCACAAGGAAGAAGGGGGGCCAAGGAGCCGCTGCCCCCTAGGGCCACCGCCGCCCAGAGGGCCGCCGCTGCCCCCTAGGGCCGCCGCCGCCGCCGCGCCCCCAAGGGCCGCCGCCGCCGCCTCCGTGGCTGCCGCCGGCCGTCTCCTCCTCGCAGGGCTGCACCTCTCCATCAACACCATCATCAACATCCTCCTCACCATGTCCATGTGTGAGTAGTCTTCTCCGGGGCCGAGGGCTCGTACGTGTAGCTATGTGGTTATCTCTCTCTCCCATGATGTGATCTTCGTTGTGATCATAGGCTATGTTAATCTAGGGTGATCCCATGATATTTCCCCTTCCTCTATGTATTGGATTGATGTACTCACTTGTCTTTATCTAGTATAATCCCCGAGACCAAGGTGACAGCGGTCTATTGGACATGGATTAGAAAAATATTTTCATGAGTGATTTCCTCTCTTGTGTGTTGATTGAAGATTGAGAGTCTCTTGGTGCTTGTCTTTTACTATCCTTTAGATATGTTGTGGTGATTGTGGGACTCTCTTTGGATGGCCGCGGTGACATTGGGAAATCCTTAGATTGAGAACTACGAACTTTGAGGTGTGCTTTTGTAGCCCTACATAATTCTCGTCCTCTCTTGACCACGAAGGAATGACCTCCGGGTGCGTCTCCATTGCATGTTTTATGGGAAATATCATGTGATTCGATTATGTTAATGTTGTTGGGAGTTGCCTCTAGTGAAAGTATGATCCCTGGGCCTTGTTTCCACCATTGCAATACCATTTGTGCTCACGTTTACCACTTGTTTGCTTGCTGCACTTTTTATTACAGATTTATATTACTTTGCTTTGCCACTCCTATCATCCATATTTTACCATCTCTTCGCCGAACTAGTGCACCTATACAACTCCTAGTTGTATTAGGTGTGTTGGGGACACAAGAGACTTCTTGTATCTTAGTTGCAGGGTTGCTTGAGAGAGACTATCTTCAACCTCTACTTCCCTGAGTTCGATAAACCTTAGGTCATCCACTTGAGGGAAATTGCTGCTGTCCTACAAATCTCTGCGCTTGGAGGCCCAACATAGTCTACAAGAGTAGAAGCGTGTGTAGATATCACTTGCGGTACTACCGCAGGGACCTGCGGTACTACCGCAGCGCAGATACGTAGAGGTACGGGCCGGACCATGGTAGTATAAAAATAACTTCCGTGGGTACTTCCGCTTCGATAAATATTGCGCAAAAGTCCGACACGGTACTACCGCGCAGGAGGCGCGGTACTACCGCGTAGGAGCGGATGTAAAAAATTACATCCGCACCTATTGCCACATGTGTTAAAACTGTGACCGACACTTACGGTACTATCGCAGAGGAGAGCGGTACTACCGCAGTGCCTCGAGGTACTACCGCACATCAGGGGCGGTACTACCGCGCTAGGGCGGATGTAAAAAATTACATCCGCTCCTACTACTGCAAGCCTGCGGTACTACCGCTCCAGGGAGCGGTAGTACCGTGGGCCTGTGTGGTACTACCACTCCCTTGAGCGGTATTACCGCGGGTCATAGAACTTCTACATTTTGGCACCCTTTCTGATGGCAAGAAAAAGGTAGACGGAAAGAGGCTCCATTGAAACAAGGGAAAGGTGGTGCAAAGGAAAAGATGTGTACGTGTTGATTCCTCCGTAACCTTTCCGAGGTGGACCCCCTCTTAATAGTACGGTTGCCTGCGACTCAAATCCACCGAAAAGAACCAAAAAGAAACACCGTCTTCGACAAGCTTCGAGGGGCACCAAATCATCTCGTGCGAAACCGGGAGATCTCTGAAATGCTCAGTGCACACGATTAGTCTGCAAAAGTATTGTCATCAATCACCAAAACTACTTAGGAGAAATATGCCCTTATGTTGGCCTAGCCAGCGGTGGGGTATCGCTTCGCAGCGAAGCTTGCTAAACAGAGCTGCTAGTAGCTGGAGGCGGTAGGAGCTGGTCCCGGTGGCGCTGTAGGAAGAAGACGAGAGACTGAAGATGGATGCCGGCCGTTGGATGTAAACCCAACGGCTAAGGATGTCAGAATCATTTGTTGACTAACTTGACAACGCCTTGCGTTGGCTTCGACCTAGTGGCCTACATTTGAGCCTCCAAAAATGTGGCACATATTCAATCCATTTTTTAGAATTTACAGTCCATTTGTTGGGCTGGGTGAACAAATAATGTAGCGTCCATATGGCCCATTTATGTTATTTATAAAAAACTACAACCCATTTGCACATTCTCGAAATACACGTGCTGGACTGGGTGAACAAATAATGTAAAGTCCATGCCGCCCATTTAATATTTCCTAAAAAATTATAGCCCATTTGCACTTTCTCGAAATACACAATTTTTCTGGGTTGGTTCTCATTATATTGTTGGGTTGGGCACATCAATGTTATCAAAAAATAAAAAGTGGCTAATCATTTTCTTATCAATATATTTAATAATAAGCGCTTTATTATTACATTGGTCCTCAAATCTTACCAAGATTTGGTACAAAATGATCGGCATTTTCGTTGTCTTAAAGTAAAAAAAAAACAAAAAGATTTTATTGTTAAAAAATGATTTTATAAGATAATAAGACGTGGGATATTTTTTTGTTATGTATGTAAGCATCTGTTTAATATATGATGATAATAACAATAATATATAAAATAGTATAAATATATATAATATAGTAAAAAGGAGAACATAAGTTGGACCTGGCGTTCCAATTCTTAAAGAGAAAAATAGAACAAACCTCTACGTTTTCTTCTTTAAAAAAAATACATAAGTTGGGTTGCGGATCTTTAAGAAAAAATAAAATCTAGGATGGGAGGCCCATAGGCCGGTCGATACATGACATCCGTTGAAAAATACAAACCGGCCTGTCGTGGGCTGCACATGTTAGAAAAAAAGCCTAGACTAGTCAACCCACAACCTAGGTGATACATTTCTAAAAAAACAGCTGATACTTGGTGGCCTACTGATAATGAATGATACTCCGTGCTAGCTCCCTAATAACTGGCGTCGTTGTAAATTTATCTCTTTAGTAGGAGTAACTACGTTGACAAACCCGTGGGCCCCAACGTTAGTATAACATTAGGAGGAAGTATTTTCTTCAATGAGGCACTTGCTAGCATACAGCCATGGGCCAGCTGGGTCTCGATTGTCCACCTCTCCACATACAGTCCTCTCCAGATTCCTCTCATTTGTTGTGCATGTTCACAACGGCAGACAGCGGCGCCGCGGCGAGCGCACAAAGGCGGAGGATGACGTCCAGGCCCTAGACGAGAACGTACCGGAGCTGGAGAAGACATGCTACAATATTGGTAGAAGTTGTGCCAAACTTCTACGTAAAGTTCTGAAGTAGCCCAGTGGCCTGGTTCAACTCCCAAACCGTTGCTCCGCCCGGGTTTGATTCCACGTGATGCAGGGAAAATGTAGCAATTTTTTTGCCTTTGCCATTACTGACATGTGGGTCCCCATTGTCATCTACGCAGACCACCTCCAACACTTGGCAAAACTTCGTCCCTCATTTTCTCTGTTTTTTGTACTCAACATTGTGTGGGCATTTTAAAAATAGCATATGTTTTTGACTGTGCGTCATATGAAGATATGCTATGCATGAATGTTGATCAGCATGATGTTAACTGGCTGGTAGTCCCATTTTCGACCATGAATAAAACTTCCAACATAATGTTATTCCTGTTCGAAAAGGGCGTGTTAATATAAATGCACTGCCCTCTGAAACTGAAACTTGCAGTTTCTTCTTTGAGAATCACATTGTCTGCACTTATATATGAAACTACATTTTTGAAGTGCTAAAAATGGATCTCTAGATTTTAGAAAATACTTCATATGCTCAATACTGCAAATCTGACATCCATATCTGAAAGTAATCTCAAAATACACAACACAAAACACAATTCACAACCTGCAAATACTGACAACCCTAAGCTCCTACTAAGATGATGGGGGGCAGTCCCCTGCTATTCCTTGGCGGCAGATAGTCGTCCCGTGAGACGAGGTGAACGGCGAGGGAGAGGATTGTGCGGAAGCATTGTCGCACCAACTTCTTTTCTCCTCTTGAAGTTGGGTAAGGTCAAGGAAGACTCTACCGGCTCGCTCTGCCACGGCACCCTCACAAACGGCACCTTGTAGATGCTCAATACTTCAATCTCTGGTGGATGCTCCATCTTGGATCGATACTCCCACCACCGCTGCCTCATGTTCGGATTCGGTGAATCTGTCTGCTCCATTGCCAAAAGGAGCAACTCTATGTACTCCCGCGCGACTCCCTCCTGATGAATCGCCTCTTTTTCACTCTTTTCCAGATATTTTGCCATCGCTTTCGCCGTCTCCGCTAATTTCTCTGGGTCGTCAAACCAAGATTGTATCTCCAACATCCTGGCTAGCTTCACAGGGTCGCCGTCTATGATCCTTATGTATCGGTTGTACTCCTCCATCGATCTACTTCTCCACATCGCCTTCACTCGCCGGTGGTGGTTTTTGAATGGAAGAGGAGAGGAGAGGCGCTGGTTTTGTATTAGAGCGAGAGAGGAGCGGCGGTGGTTTTGAAATGGAAGAGGAGAGGAGCGGCGGTGGTTTTGGATTGGAACAGGATAGGAGCGGAGGTGGTTTAAGACGAGAGGAGCAGCGCTGGTCTTGGAAATATTTTATTTATTTTTGCATATTTTGAGGTCAAAGTTTGACCATGTATTGTATTTGACAAGCAAAATATGAATGCATGTCATCAAAAATTATACCATTTGGTTCATATCTGAATGTAATTCCAAATTATATTATTTTGCAACGTACAACATATATTTTATTTGTGAAAATCATGGTCAAATATGACCAGAATACAAGGGAGACTAGTTAATGTGGGGTCACTTTCTTAATTGAAGGATAAATTGATTTTGATTTTGATCCAGTCACAGCGCGTCGGCCCTCTCGTCCAATCCAAAATGACTGTCGCACGCTCCTCTCACTCTTCTCCATTCCAAAACCGGGTGGACATCATCTGCAGTACTATATGGTGATGTACTGCGGATGATATGTGGGGCCGGGTCCACACGGCAGTGACCGTACTGCATGGTGCGCTACTGCAGAGGATCCTAACCCTGCAAAACCACCCCCTCTCCTCTCCATCATCTCCATTCCAAAACCACCATCTCGCCTCTCCCTCTTCTCCATTGCAAAACCACCCCCTCTCCTCTCCATCTTCTCCATTGCAAAACTATCGTCTCGCCTCTCCCTCTTCTCCATTGCAAGACCACCATCTCTCCTCCCATCTTCAAAAGCTAGCATCAGACCTCTCAGAAGGACATCTATGGAGAGGATGCAGTAGAGAATCGGCAGATAGCCGGCGACAATTGAAGGAGATCCTTACTTGGTTTCACAACGAGTGGGAGATTTCGAGGATGGTGAGGGCCATGTGGCAATGTATGTGAAAGAGCGAGACGGCCACGATGAAGGCGGCGATGTACTGCCCGGCGACACTCACACCGCAGTCCTTCGAGTTCATCGAGTATCTCCTCTGGGCGATAGAGCAGACAGATTCGCCAGATGAGAAAGTCAGGCGGAGGTGGTGGGCGTAGAGGTCGAAGGTCGAGCATCCAGAGGATAACGAATCGATCGAGTACGTGTGCCGTTCATGAGGGTGCGGTGCCAGCCGGAGCCACATGAGTATTTTTCTTCCATCACAAGAGGAGGCCGAATGGCGCGACGCCGCTTCCCCACCATTCTCCACGGTTCCCTCGCCGCTCGCCTCGTTTCAACGGTGGCGGTAGGTTTTAATGTAAGCTTCGCACAAACCTAATCTTCCATCTACTCATGCTTACAATCAGTGGGACAACTAATAAAAATCATGCTTACAATGAGTGTCCGAGTACTACGCCAATCACCCTAAAATAGCTCAGGACCAAGAACAAACACCATGTACAAATAAAGATAAATCAATTGGTGCTTCTTTCAGAAAAGAGTACTCTCTAGAAAAGTGCCAATA
Organism: Secale cereale; assembly: GCA_902687465.1. Taxonomy (NCBI): domain Eukaryota; kingdom Viridiplantae; phylum Streptophyta; class Magnoliopsida; order Poales; family Poaceae; genus Secale; species Secale cereale. The sequence goes on from LR738709.1 coordinate 357,989,380, forward strand.
TAATCTACTACTATTGGATTAGAGGATGTGCTGCCGAGAAAGATCCGTCCAAAGATACGCCAATGCTTAGATGGAGCATGGTTGGTGTCGGTAAATTTTACGTTGCACCTCGCACTCTGCATATATGTCAGTTCCATCCGTACATTTGTGCAGTTCCACCAAAATGCAGCTGAATAACCCTGTCTGCACAGATAATGAAAAAGCGTGATTACGTTATAGTGGCACTGGTTGATGAAACATACACTAATAAATAGAAGAAACTTCATTTTCTTAATGGGAAACTATTGTGATAGTATCACAGTATGCCATGGTGCGAGGGCGAGATGGGCCCTGCGACGCCTCATACGGTAGGCCTCATACTGGAAATCGACCCCATTTTCCCCGATACACCTTCTGCTAGCGATGAACATCAGTGTACAATGGTAGTGCGAGGAGGGGCCTTGAGACATTCCAATCTCTATTTTTGTGCAGATCAACTAAAATTAAGTAGTCCAGTTTGCAGAAACACTTAAACATTAACAATGGGACTAGTTGATGAAACATATACTAACAAAGATAAGCACTTTCTTTATCTACATTGGAAATGAAATGATAGATAGGACACTCGCTCTATTTTAAATGGATTATTACTTCATTTTATTAGTGGCACTAGGGTCGAGCGGGTGGCAAGCGAGGTGTACCGTGCGTCGCAAGGATGGAGGTCGGGGGTGCTTAGACTGGGATGCTGAAGCTGGCTCTTTCAGTCCCTATCCCCCCCCCCCCGTGATGTTTCTCTGGTAGCATTTGGGTTGTAATCCAAACTTGGTCGAGTTGGTGCTGTGTCCCCCTACCTGCCTAGGTTGGGTGACGAACTTGTCTCCTGCTAGTACTCAGTCCGTTCTAGTAGTAGTTGCATAACTGCCCGTTTTACACTGAGATGTTGACGGATAATGGTTCTCTATGGTTGGGTATCTTTAATGGAATAGGAGGAAACCCCTCTTTTGATATAAAAAAATCAATGGCACTAGCAGTGCCAAAAAATTGCCTCAAATTAATAGTGCCTCTAGATTAAGATGCAAAATAATAACATTAATGCCTTATCATGGCAGTGCCAAAACAGTAGCACAAGAGCAGAGTCAACATGCAGGATCTTTGGCAAGCGGTCAGACAAAAAAGGAACATACCTCGTGATGGGAACCATATATGCAGTAGTAGAAGGGTTGACAGCAGTCACCAACAAGGATGATTCAATTCATGGGACCTTTTTGTGCAGTTCACCTAAAATGAAGCAATCTTTGCATCATGCAGTTAGCAAGTACTTGGTCCCATGAGCTAGCAGTTTCTTCTTCATTAGTTGCAATAAAATTGAGCAACATCAAGGTTAGTCGTGAAGCTGCTGGAATGTACAACTATAATTTGGATCAGTTCAATTAAGATCAAGTGTGAAATGTATATCTCTGTTTACACAAAAAGCTGGAAAGGAGGGTGACTAATAAGCGAAGAAACATACATCAAATGAAAAGAAGCATGTTCCTTATCTGAATGGCGATCCTACAAGGATAGTAGCAATTTCTAAAGCAGCAGCATTGCTAGATATTAATGTGGGCATTAGGATTAACTATGACAACTGTTAAATATGGCATTACTTTAATGGTGCCATTGCTTCATTTTTCCAGAAACATTACATTAACAACTGCTAAAGAGTTGCTATTTGGGCACGGGAGAGCTGGCGGACCATGACAATTGCATTTCTAACGAAATGAAGCAACTTATCTTAATGGGAAATTTAGCAGGACATGAAAAAATTGCATTGATTCATATTACTGGAGGCATTACATTGAAAACAACATTGGTTTAACGTGTCCTTACTTTAAAAGTGGGACTGCTACATTTTACCAGTGGCATTACATAAGAGGTGCTTGGGGCAACAAACTTCGAAAGAGGATATCTAGGTTGGTCGTGTTTTTGTAGCCACCTTATACTGTGTGAGGCTAGCAAATCTAGTGATGGACATACTCTGTTGACTTGTCCCCCAGTCCCCACTTTCTTTCCTTTTTCAACCAATAGATCAGTTTATATTGAGTTTGTACTGCGTTTCCCTTTATTTCCCTATTAGACGAAGAGACCAGTTGGATAGCCAGTCTCTGCAACTTTTCGCCCCCATTATTTCCTCTTTCGACCAAGTCCTAGATTCAGGTGACAAATCTTCCCCCACCCCCACCCCCTTTCTTCCCTGTTTGAACCAAGTAGTACTTGATTTGACTGCATGAAGTAGTTTTACCTCTTAACAGTAAAAATTTAGGTGGCTTTCGAACAGCCGATCGATCCTATCTACGAGGGGCCTGAGAAATAGTAAAAGATAAAAATGTCGTGACGTGAGGAGCTGGGGCAGGAGAGCAAGGCCGGTTTCAAAGGAAGTTATACTTGAGGGTCGCCGGGATGTCACTAGGTGGGCGGCGGGAGGCCAGATCTGCCCACACTACGACAGCAAGGACGAAGGGGCCGGAGGCCCTCCCAGGCCGGCGCTGCGTGGAAGAGAACAACAAGGCACGCTGATCGGGACGCGTCGGGAGTGGGTAAGAGCCGTCACCGAGGACGACCGTGTGAACATTGCATCTTTTCACCTTCCCCGACGGAGGGGATCCGGTCGGATCTGTGACCAGCGGCAAGCGAAGAGAGAGAGTGTGTGTGGCCACCGATGTCGTGTTTAGATCTGGAGAGGATGAGAGAGCGTGAAGAGAGCAACACTAGCAAGTACGCGCGGAGGCTCCTGCCTATATACTGGAATAGTTTTCTTTTATCTACCAGAGCCGGCTTGACCTCGTCAATGACTGTCGAGAAGTCTTTATGCACGTGCCCCGGAAGCGAGGTTATCGTCATTTTGATCTGAAGCACACATGATTAACATCTAACACAAATAATGCCACATGACAAGAAACCATAACCTCACTGCCCCAAGGAGACAACATGAATGCCGACAGACAAACTAGACGAGGATCAAAGCTCAAATTAAAGACAATCTCATAGAAAAGGGGTCAATCGATAGATGTCCTAATTAACATAGCCGGCTTGACCTAGATGGCAACCGAGTAGTCTTCATGCATGTGCCCCCAATGACCAGCGCCTTGGAGGAACGCATTTGTTGCTGTTTAACCCTCGCAGTGATCCGAAGCACACAACACACCTAATATTGCGAGATGAAAAGAAACCTTTTTTTAGATTTCTCAACAAAACTACAACCCTGTACAACACAACCTACATGATATGTAGACGATAGACAATCCAACTGTCTATTGGAGTCTACTCACATGCATGGACGAACTGATCTCCCATGTCGTACAGGGATCGTCCAGGCACCGACGTGTTTACAGCACTGCTCCAGTACTATCGCTCGTCTCTGTCTTTTATTAACTCAACCGACTTGCAGCGACCGGGTGTGTGCCTATGGTCGGTTCTCAATCGCGATCCCACATGTGTGTGCAAATGCAATATGACGCGCATTCCATTCAAAGAGCGGCATGCCAGACCGACCCACTGATCGACTGGGGTACGACGCGAACGCGACGAGCGTGTTGCATACATGTGTACCGTCGTTTATTTGAGGCTTTGATCCTTGGCGCAGTTCATGGATACAAAATTATATTTGAAAGTCGAGGGCAGTGCTTTTCACGCGTGGTAGGTGGGGCAGTTCCGCCTAGTCGGTTCGATAGAGAGGCGAGAAGATGAGGGAGTAGGATGCTGCAAACGTAGGGTTGTGTGATTTGACAGCTCGTTACTGTTCGACAGGTGGGGCCCCATGATTTGATTTGCCATCCTCATTGTTACTGCGGTGCTACAACCGACGTGACTCGCCCGTTTCCTGACCACCTCCATGGTACTCCCTCTCTCTCAGTTTACAAGGCTTGCGGGTACCCCTAAGTCGTCAATTTGACCAACCTAATAGAAGTCATATATTACAAAAAAACATACCATTGTAAACTTTAGATATTCTATTTTCAAATGATATAATTTTTGTGTTATATAATTTTTATTACGGTGATAAAATTGGCAACCAAGGTATACGCGCAGGACTTGTATACTGAAACGGAGGGAGTATACATGTGCCAAGTACTATACTCCTTACTCCTTGGCAAATGCAATAAATACTGCGAAGAAAGAGATGGAGAGAAGTAAAAGAAAATACTCTTATATCTAACCATATAGCTAACCTTGTTGTATGAGTGACTAAGTGATGACTATGTATGACATGCCAACATCAGATAGCCTAACGCACCTAGACAGAGGAAGTAGTTTCATGCATGCGAAGTACGAAAAAAGGCTCATTTATAGTTGTCTGAAATCTCCAAGGGCGCGACCGCGCGAGCGAGGCGACGGGTCAGGTAGGCGCGACCATGATACGGGCTGCTGACAGCCCTTGGATCTGAGATCGAACGGTCGCATGCTAAGTTGCTGAAAATTTGGAGAATAACCCTCCAGGATAGGATATTCGCCCATAGGTCTAGAATCATGCCATGCAACCGTTTGATTTTAGATCCAAGAGCTCTCGGATGCCCGTTTCATGGGAGCATGGAAAGCTCCGTATCACCTATAATATTCCCGATGCTTGATGGTTGAACACGCAGATGCATGAAGCCAGTTAATTGGGCTTCTAATAGACATGACATCTAATTGGCCCCCCATGGTACAGTGCATGAATCCATTTATCCACCGGGCAAGCCAGTACTCTGCCGTTTGCACTCCCGAGTCAGCATTTTTACAATCGGAAAACTGCTAGCAGTTCTCTCCTACTCGTCCCGTCCTTTCACATTACAGCAGTTCCACTAATCCTAACCCTCCCCTAAAATCTACATGATCTTTGGTGAGTACAAGGTTAGAACCATCACTAGCGATGAGTTCGACGTCATCTACACCCATTCTTCTGCGGCAGTGAAAAGATGCCTTGCTCACTTCAGAAGCATGTTCGAAAAGTCAAATGATGATGAGTGGGTCGCTAGGCTAGATGTTGAGTACACCACAGTCCTGGGAAGAGAGAAGGATCTAAAAGGAGGAAGCGAAGAAGAAGCCCGCCGTGATCCAGGTTTGCGTGCATAACGTGTGCTTGGTCTACCACATATGCCATGCCGACGTTGAGTGCGAGGAATTTAAGACCTTCCTCGCGGACTGCAAAGTCAAATTCATTATTGTAGACTTTATGAATGACAAAAGATTCATGGGTCGGATAGGCCTCATTGTAGGCTAGCCCTTCGACCTCCATAGGAATCGGCTGGTCTCCTCCGATCAGCCTTCAATGCTGACCCTGGTAGGAGCCATGGTTCATCCTTTGTACCATACACTGAAGAAACCTTTGGCCAAGTTTCATCTTGGATGGGAGTGGAATGTACTAGATATAGACAACATCCACTATGCTGCAATGGATGCCTACCTTTGTTTCAATATCTACAAGGGTTGGATGAAGAGCGGAAGCCAAGTGTGCTATCCAAGCAAAGTATCGGCCAAGAGGAAGAGAGACAAGGACGAAGTCGAGCACAAGGACAAGGAGTCCGAGTAAGGTGGCAGTGTCATTGCTGATGGTGGTTCTTATATAGTGTCTACCAGATTTGTTGCTTAGTTTAATTTCAGGGTGCTTAGTTTTATTTGAGGGGTGTGTTGTGCTGAGCCCCCAGCAGATCTATTTTATGCTCCTTCTTGTTACTTTAACTCTTCAGTATGCACCCCATCTAAGCACGTACTAGCCTTTTTAATAGTACTATATGCATAATTTGGCGACGAGCGCTCTCTATATGTACCACCTTTTTCTTTAATTTCGTCTTGTTAGTTTTGCTCCATGGCGCAATCCATCAATACTGTTACTATACAAAAGTATTTTTAAAAGGCCAGAGGTTGGGGCAGTCTCGCTTGGTCGGTTTCACGAGAGGCGAGGGCCTTTGTGATTTGACGGCTCATTACTGCTGGAAGGTGGGGCCTTGTGATTTGACTGCTCGTATAAATGTTGTCGATGACCCGAGAAGGAGCAAAGAACCGTGCGGTATACTACTACTTTCCACTGGAGTAGGACTAGTACGATGGAGGAGCGCGGCACATGGCAGCTCAGTGCGACAATGCTATCCCACGGCACCGCTCATCGTTACTCCCTCTCTCTCAGTTTACAAGGCATGCGCGTTCCCCTAAGTCGCCAATTTGACCAACCTAATAGAAGTCATATATTAAAAAACATACCATTGTAAACTTTAGATATTCTATTTTCAAACGGTATGATTTTTGTGTGATATAGTTTATATTACGGAGATAAAATTGGCAACCTAGGTATACGCGCATGACTTGTAAACTAAAATGGACGGAATAACATTGTTCTCGTCGTGATTCATAGAGAACGTGACACATGCGGCGAAACCCCCGACGCAAAAGAAGAAGGAAGATTG
>LR738709.1:357995903-358056285 GCA_902687465.1 Secale cereale
CCCCCGGTAAAAAAAGGAAGACGTAGACACAAGTCTGGGGCGCTGCTCTGTAATGCCCAGGATGGGACTATACCTCCTATGTGTCGAGGCACGACTTAAAGGTATAAGCCGATCCTAGAATGATCTCAAGTTTGGTATCTTTGCACGACTCATGTAAAAGAGGGATTAAATTGCAAAAGAAGATAGTTGGCTTACACTCGCCACTTCACACAATACATTACATAAGCAGAACATCATTCAAAACATCACAACCCGACTACGGGTAAGATCCAAAAGACAAGATACCAAACAACATAACGCCACAGGTCAAAATCGAATCCTAGTAGAAACCACTACTGATCGTCGAAACGTCACAAGCATACGGCCACTCTCTTCATCGAGCTCCCAGTGAAGAACTTGAACCAGCTCCTGCATCATTCTCGGCTGAACCTGCATCTGGTTTTGTAGTATCTGTGAGCCACGAGGACTCAACAATCCCATAACCATGGGTATCAAGACTAGCAAAGCTTTATGGGTAGGAAGAGGTAAAGTGGTGAGGTTGCAGCAGCGGCTAAGCATAATATGGTGGCTAACTTACGAGTATCAGAATAAGAAGAGCATCTACGAAAACGGTCACAAAAGTAGTGATCGCTAAAGATCCTGAACTACATATGAGTGAAACATAACCCCACCGTGTTCTCTTCTCAAAATGAAAAGAGACAGTCACAGTTACTCACACAGTTGTGTGTTTTACTTCGGATCCTCTGTCAAGTTTTCTACAACCGGACATTAACAAATTCCAATCTGCCACATAACCGCGGGCACGGATTTCGAAAGATCATAACCCTGCTGGGGTGTCCCAACTTAGCCCATCACAAGCTCTCACGATTAGCTGAAGTGATAAATATAATATCATCACTCCTTATCTTAGGGAAATCCGATCAGGCTCGGCATCCCGGTAGCACAAGACATTTCGACAATGGTAAAACAAGTCCAGCAAGACCTCCCGGTGTGTCGACACCCTGATAGTAGCCGCACGTATCTCGTCTCAGGCCACGACCGGATGGGTGATGCTACAGGAGCCAATCCTCGAGTTTCCCCGTGGTGGCCCTGCAGGACCCCCGTTTGGGACCAACACCATCAGCACTGGCCCCCCTGCTATGTAGAAAGAATCCTCGGGTAGCGCTAACTCCCTATGCAATTTAATTAATTAATTAATTTGTTATTATGAGCAAATTAAAACCAAAGTTGGGCCTTGCTAGAGGAGTTTTATTCAAAGTCGAACTGTCAAGGGGTCCCCATCCACCCATCGTGTAAGGAACGCAAAATCAAGGAACATAATGCCGGTTTATCGGCGCCTAAGGTGGCATGAGTGGAACAAAACACCGAGCAAAAGGCCAAGCCTTCCACCCATGCCCAGTATATAGGTGTGTTATTATAATAATTATAGATATTGTGATATAACAACAACAAGTTCCCACCTGGAACGAACTTCATCTTCACCTGCAACTAACAACGCTATAAGAGGGACTGAGCAAGCGGGGCTGAGCAAGCGGGTAACATAGCCAAGCAGTGGTTTTGCTAGGAAGGTTTCAAGGTTAGAGGTTTCATGGCAACAAGGAGAGGCTGACATAAAAGATGGGTAGCGCGACATGTAACGATAGCATCGAGACAACTAAGCATGACAATGGTAGTAAAGGTATCCAAGGGTATGATCATCTTGCCTGGAATTCCGCAAGGAAGAAGAACGGATCCATGAAGTAGATGGAGCAACACAGACGAGAGAATCCTCACAACTCCGGAACGAAACCGAAGCTAACAAGAGAAGCAACCGGAAAGAAGCAAACAACATGGTAAACACACATATCATAAGCATGGCATACGATGCACAAACAAGTATGATGCATGTCCAGTTTATTAGCATGGCATGGCAAAGTGCACAAACAAGTACTATAAGTTAAGTGGAGCTCAATATGCAACGAGTTGCATATTGACGAAACACCACATGATAATTATTTAGTTGACTCTCGTTTATTTACAAGACAAGATTAAATGTTTTTAGCATGGAAAGAGGTGAAGCACAATAAAACTACACTATTAAGACATTTTAAATGGGGCCGGAAATAACAACAACAAATTCCGAAAAATCCCCATGAGCATGTTTAGCAAATATTAAAGCAACAACAATTCACACATATTAATGTTGTTAAATGATGCGGATGACATGATCAAGTTTATGCAATTATATTAAAAATTGACAAGAAGATGATATGAAGATGATACGGAGCATTTGTCACCGTGGTGGAAGGAAAGGGTGCCACGGCAACGATCCGAAAATGATGCAACGCAACAATTCGGTACCGGTAACTCGTTGAGAGTCCCGTGCAAAAGCAAAGGTGGAGTGAACGAGCGGAACAAGATGAAAAGTGGGGTGATCCCGTCACCAGGTTCCCACGAGTTGGCGACGAGGCAACCGAGGAACATGACAAAAGGATGAAACAGGCACGGTGCACACAAGGCAAACATTTCATACAACACATGCAAGCATCCACGGGTCACGTCTCGGGGTTATACCTTCGGAACAATCGTTCTCGGAGGGGTTCGAGGTCATAGAGGAAGAAGGCGTTCACGTTCACCGAGGAAGTAGTGGTACACGAATCGTAGCCGTTCACGTTCGTCGAGGTACTTGGCGAATTCCTCGTTTCCGGGGCGACGGTTGTGGTACACGCCGTAGAGGGAAGTAGTTGTTCTCGTTCATTGGTAGGGGTACTTGTCGGGTCATGTAGAGGTACTTGGTGTCCGTCGTGGTACTTGTCGCATCCACCAAGCGTAGTCGTTCGGGCGTCGAGTTCGTAGATGTACTTGGCGCATCCATCGTTTCCGGGCGACGGTAGTGGTACATGTCCGTATGTAGTGGTACTTGGTGCGTCTCCGAGACGGTAGTTGTACATGTTCGCGTCTTCCCATAGATGTTCGGGTCATCGTCTCGCGTCGATCTTGCCGGTCTTGGACTCACCGGAAGGAGCACTTGGCAAAAAAAAAAACAGCAACATAACAAGGCGGTCCAACATGGAGCAGCAAAGGTCCTGGCAGCGGCAAAAACTCGGAGCTCGGCTCCATGGCGGGGATGCAGCAGGGAGCTCCTCGGGGCGAGGTGGCTGCGGTGCTCGGCGCACCGGAGGCAGAGTGTCGGGATGCGCGGAGACGGGGCGATGGAGGAGCTGCAGCGTCCGGCGCGGGTCCTGGCCGGCCCGCGGGCGAGGTGGCGAGGCCTGGCCGCGGCGTTGCTGGACGGCCGGCTGCTGGCCGCTGGCTGGGGTCGCTCGCGATGCGCCAAGGCGAGGCAGCAGGGCGCACGGGAGGGTGCGGCACTGCGGTGGCCGAGGCGGGGCAAAGGCGGCCTCGGCGACTGAGGAGGCCGGAGGGAAGCGCGTCCAGGCGGCGGGGAGATGGAGGAGGAGGCACGGACGCTCTCCTGGCATGCGGGAGGGAGGCCACGCGCGCGGCGCTCGCGGGGCTGCGCTGCTGCTGGTGATGGAGGGAGCAGGACTCTGGGCTCGGGCTCCAGGCGAAGCGGGGCGAGGCGCAGGGCGGCCTGGAGGAGGGAATCGGGGCAGAGGCGATGGGGTTCGATGCGGGAGCGGGCGAGAGGTGAAGCGCTGGCGGCGCATGAGGGGAAAGAGAGGGAGGAGCTGCGGGTCGGGGGAGAGATGGCTGCGGGGCTAGGGTTTAGGCGCGGTTGGGCCAGGAGATGGGCCTGAGCCGGTTGGCTGATGGGCCAGGAGGAGAGAAGGGCGGCTGGGAGGTGGCTGGTGGGGGAGAAGGCCTTGGCTATTGGGCCAAAAGGAGGCCTGGGCTGGTTCTCTCTTAATAAAAAGAGAGAAGAGAAGAAGGAAAAGAAAAAGAACATAGAGGAAAGAATAAATGAAAAGAAAGAGGGGGGTTAAGGAAAAAGTTGCACAAGGGATTATTATTTTTCTCGGGCTCATAAAAATGAGCACGGTCCAAGAAAAATATAAAAGACAAGATCGAGATGTAATTCAAACATATTTGAATTTAATTCAAAAGGGTTTGAACTAAGACTTGATTATTGAAGTGTCCAAAAATGTTCGAATTTTCGGAGGAACCTCGAAACAACGGAAAAGAATTATTGGCAAGGTTTTTGAAGGAGAACTCGAAGTAGGAAAAGCATGGGGAAAATTATGCACGTGTGTTGGTTCATTCCAAACAAATGGAATATTATTATATAGCTCCCTAATAATATTGAGAGGCTTTTATATGTTTTAAAGAGAAGACATTCTTCCCTCGATTTAAATGGACCAAAGGTCCACACGATTTATTTAGGTTGAGATGCAAAAGATTAATGACATGATGGCATGATGACATGATGCAATGCAAAAATAAATAACACAAGCACAAAGAACACACGGGAGAACCCGGAACATCTGGAATCTTCTGGAATCTTCTGGGACGTCGGTCTTCGGGCGTCACAACTCTCCCACACTAACAGAGGATCTCGACCCGAGATCCTAGAGATATCACCGGGTAAAAACGGAAGAGGAAGAGGTAAAACAAAGTTGCTTCTTCGAGAAACGAGTGAAACCAGGAACCTTGAGAGGTTGAACAAAATGAAAGAAGAATGCAACGGAGATGAACGAAGTTAAGAGCACTCCGGTAAAATGAGTAACAAGGAGTATTATGAGAACCTTGGAGGTTGAAAGACATGAAACAAGAGCTCACGGACGAAAATAATATGAAACCGCAATGGTATAGCCAAGGAATAAGAATGACAGAATTTGGACAGCACTCCGTCTGAAAATGGAAGGAATTAACAAGAACTTGCCAAGTTGGGAAGATACTTGATGAAAACAACAACTCACAGCCTCTGAAACAATTGAAAGAATGGCACAAGGGGTAGGAAGGATTCAGACAGCACACCGGTTGAAAAGAGAGGCAAAACTAGATGTATGACGGAACTGAATGAAGAATATAACACTCCGGTTAAATGATAAGCAAGGGAAAGAACATGATCTTGATAAAACGAGATGATGGTTGAAGAGAACAATATCGCAAAGCCTCCGGAATGAAAGAATAGCATATAAATCAATGAAAGAAAAGAATGGAGAAGAAAATAACAACTTCTCTCAAAATGAATTTGAAAGAGCGTCCTTACGAAGAAGGGTTGAATGGGGTTGATGAAAAAATCAACACGAAATGAATAAGCTTGATGTGGGCTTATGGAAAACATCTTAAAATTAAGAGGTGACAACCAGCCACTGACGGAAATATTTGAATGGATTGAGATCAACAAGGAGATGAAAAACTTATCCCACCGGAATGATAAATGAAGAACTTGGGTCATTATAAGCACCATGATAGCAACAATTCTCAAGGAAAGCTTTTAGGTGACATACAACCCAAGATTACTCCAACAAATAAATTGAATGGTTGGAAAGATCTCCTGAACAAAGAAAATGATGGGTTTTAAATATCTCATTCCTGACAACTTGTGAATCATGAAACATGAAGGGAAAATTGCCAAGAATGACATAACACCATCTGAAAAGATAAGGTAGAAAGGATTGCAATTGGAAAGCATGATGAAGAATGCTTGAGCTCCAACAAGAAACTTGATGAAGACTTCGAGGATGAATTAAATCTTGATGAACCACCATGAGAACTCCGGTAATGAAAGCATGAGAAATGAAAGATGAAAAGAATAAGATTAAAGGCTTGCGATGAATTAGATGGAACTTGAAATGATAATTGAAATAACATGGAGCTCCGGAAAACAAGATGAACAACTTGGAACCGAGGATATGGTATGATGAACAAGCTCTGAAGGAAGGGATTAAAACACCTTGAAGGAATAAGAATAAGAATTATGTCATGCATATCCTTCACCAATTTAAATTGATGACAACCAAAGGATTTGGCATACTACTTATTCTCGTTGGAAAGAATTAAGAGAGATCTCGCACAAACTTGGGTAATCTTCAACGAACCACCGGTAGGATTATGAAAAGAACGAGTGAATTAACACGATAACAAGGAAGAGTAAACTAGAAAGAACCACCATAAGAATATGGAGACGAACGAAGAGACATCAATGAAGAATATTTGGAGGACAAAGTTGAAATCTGAGAACGAAGAAATCTTCTGAAATGATGGCCTTTGGAGAATCACAATGGGAAGAATTCATGAAATGCTTCGGATGGGTATAAAAAGAATTCCTCACAATCGGAACAATAATGAGGATGGCATGAAGCTAGAACCACGAATCTTCAAGAAGACAGGCCAAGATTTAAGAGAAACACTTCTCTGGTCTCCAAATGTTGAGAGTGAATACGAGAAATGCCATGAAGAATTTCGAGATACTCTGGACGAATGACAAGAGGAAGGTGGAGCAAAAGATGGAAATAATTGAAAACAAGCTTGGAGAAGGCATGTGACTGATGGGAATCATTCTTACGTCACGCTACGAAAAGAATTCTCCGGAAAAAGAAGAGTCAGGTAAGATCCTGGAAAAAAACTTATGGGTTAGGGCCCACTCAAAGAAATCACCGTTGGAAAAGATGCTGAAGACATATTGCACCGGTTGAATTAAATGGCTTGAATAAGATGACAATCCTCAAAAATAATTTGAACGGATTAAGAATGGAATTATGAATCTTCAGCACTCCGGATATGAATAGCAAGAGGAGAATGATTAATTTGGTGCACCGAAATAACAAAGCATTGTGAAATGAGGAAAAAGGATAAGATCAACACCGAAATCTTGAATTACATCCACCGGCAGAATTTGAGAACAAAAGAATGATGAACTTGAAGCTCTTGAGCATATACACGATAAATCACCGGATAAGAACATTGATGGAAAAGAATGAAGAAATATCACATGAATAAAATGGATACTTGATTTGAGAATTTCTGACTCCATAAAGAGAAGGGTGGGAGGGCGGGGGAAAAACAAAGACGACTTGGGATGAATGAAACAGACAAATCATCAGATTTCTCAACGGCGTCCTTACAGAATAACTTGAAGAGAAGGCACACCGGTTAAAAAGGATTAACATGAAGATCTTGATGGTCGAGAAGAATTAACACTCCCATAGAAATATGAGAATACCGATTAAGAAAGGTATGGAATCAACATTTGACATCGAAGCAACTCGAATACCTGAATCAAAACAAAAACAAAGGATAGATATGTTTATGAAGAAGATTATGTTGCAACATATCTATCCGAACAGAGAATTGAACGAATGAATTACGCAGGTACATCAACTCGACGAGAAGCCACTTGGAAGAACAAAAGGTAAATAAAAAGGAACAAGGAGCGGATAGAACAAATACAAGATAGAAGCTTCGTTCGACATCTTTGTGCTGAAAGCTCATGGAATGTGTTACAAAAGGGTTTTGCAATCCCCGGATCAGCATAGCCAAGGACCCTTTAAGATGCAACTCCCGATCAGAACAAGCCCATAAAACCACTTCACTCAATGTAGAACCCCGAACTTCATATCGTGCATCCGTTGGAAGAATGCCTAGGAACTACTGGATGAACCCACCTATTAATTTCCGAAAGTTTCCAGTTATCCAATCAGGTGTTGGGGATACCGCGCACTCAACTCTAATCCTACATCCAGCTGTATCCATCCTTCAACACATAACCAGTTCTTTCCGGAAACCGTTTACCTCGGACCTTCGAAACGCATCCACTATACAAGCTATGGCAATACTCCCGAACTACCTCCCCAGTACTGGGTGATGTCGGGGTTATCTTGCCACTAACCTCATAGGAGAGTTTTCGATGTCGGCCGTCTTAAGTATTCTAGTACTGCCGTGATGGATTTGTGACGACAACACCTCGGAGCTCAACTCCCCGGGATACTGCCACAACCCCTAATGACAGGAGGCATCGAGAACAATGTTCTCGTCACAAAGACATCGAAACAATCCAAACAATGCTCGCGAGATCCTAAAAAAAAATTTGGTGCAATTTTTGAAAGTAGAAGAGCCAAGAGTAATCATCAGGAGTCCTCACCAGAGTGAAAAGAGATGAGGAGTAAAAGAAATCCTACTCTCCGATATAAATATAGGACTCAAAACATTTTCAAGTGTGTGCCTAGACTCAACCGTCAACGATTCGATCAATCAGTGGGGGCCTCTAGGTCGGAGAAGGCTCTGAATACCAACTTGTAATGCCCAGGATGGGACTATACCTCCTACGTGTCGAGGCACGACTTAAAGGTATAAGCCCATCCTAGAATGATGTCAAGTTTGGTATCTTTGCACGACTCATGTAAAAGAGGGATTAAATTGCAAAAGAAGATAGTTGGCTTGCACTCGCCACTTCACACAATACATTACATAAGCAGAACATCATTCAAAACATCACAACCCGACTATGGGTAAGATCCAAAAGACAAGATACCAAACAACATAACGCCACAGGTCAGGATCGAATCCTAGTAGAAACCACTACTGATCGTCGAAACGTCACAAGCATACGGCCACTCTCTTCATCGAGCTCCCAGTGAAGAACTTGAACCAGCTCCTGCATCATTCTCGGCTGAACCTGCATCTGGTGTTGTAGTATCTGTGAGCCACGAGGACTCAGCAATCCCATAACCATGGGTATCAAGACTAGCAAAGCTTTATGGGTAGGAAGAGGTAAAGTGGTGAGGTTGCAGCAGCGGCTAAGCATAATATGGTGGCTAACTTACGAGTACCAGAATAAGAAGAGCATCTACGCAAACGTTCGGAAAAGTAGTGATCGCTAAAGATCCTGAACTACATACGAGTCAAACATAACCCCACTGTGTTCTCTTCTCAAAATGAAAAGAGACAGTCACGGTTACTCACACAGTTGTGTGTTTTACTTCGGATCCTCTGTCAAGTTTTCTACAACCGGACATTAACAAATTCCAATCTGCCACATAACCGCGGGCACGGCTTTCGAAAGATCATAACCCTGCAGGGGTGTCCCAACTTAGTCCATCACAAGCTCTCACGATTAGCTGAAGTGATAAATATAATATCATCACTCCTTATCTTAGGGAAATCCGATCAGGCTCCGCATCCCGGTAGCACAAGACATTTCGACAATGGTAAAACAAGTCCAGCAAGACCTCCCGGTGTGTCGACACCCTGATAGTAGCCGCGCATATCACGTCTCAGGCCATGACCGGATGGGTGATGCTACAGGAGCCAATCCTCGAGTTTCCCCGTGGTGGCCCTACAGGACCCCCGTTTGGGACCAACACCATCAGCACTGGCCCCCCCTGCTATGTAGAAAGAATCCTCGGGTAGCGCTAACTCCCTATGCAATTTAATTAATTAATTAAGTTGTTATTATGAGCAAATTAAAACCAAAGTTGGGCCTTGCTGGAGGAGTTTTATTCAAAGTCGAACTGTCAAGGGGTCCCCATCCACCCATCGTGTAAGGAACGCAAAATCAAGGAACATAATGCCGGTTTATCGGCGCCTAAGGTGGCATGAGTGGAACAAAACACCGAGCAAAAGGCCAAACCTTCCACCCATGCCCATTATATAGGTGTGTTATTATAATAATTATAGATATTGTGATATAACAACGACAAGTACCCACCAGGAACGAACTTCATCTTCACCTGCAACTAACAACGCTATAAGAGGGACTGAGCAAGCGGGGCTGAGCAAGCGGGTAACATAGCCAAGCAGTGGTTTTGCTAGGAAGGTTTCAAGGTTAGAGGTTTCATGGCAACAAGGAGAGGCTGACATAAAAGATGGGTAGAGCGAGATGTAACGATAGCATCGAGACAACTAAGCATGGCAATGGTAGTAAAGGTATCCAAGGGTATGATCATCTTGCCTGGAATTCCGCAAGGAAGAAGAACGGATCCATGAAGTAGACGGAGCAACACAGACGAGAGAATCCTCACAACTCCGGAACGAAACCGAAGCTAACAAGAGAAGCAACCGGAAAGAAGCAAACAACATGGTAAACACACATATCATAAGCATGGCATACGATGCACAAACACGTATGATGCATGTCCGGTTTAATAGCATGGCATGGCAAAGTGCACAAACAAGTACTACAAGTTAAGTCGAGCTCAATATGCAACGAGTTGCATATTGACGAAACACCACATGATAATTATTTAGTTGACTCTCGTTTATTTACAAGACAAGATTAAATGTTTTTAGCATGGCAAGAGGTGAAGCATAATAAAACTACACTATTAAGACATTTTAAATGGGGCCGGAAATAACAACAACAAATTCTGAAAAATCCCCATGAGCATGTTTAGCAATTATTAAAGCAACAACAATTCACACATATTAATGTTGTTAAATGATGCGGATGACATGATCAAGTTTATGCAATTATATTAAAAATTGACAAGAAGATGATATGAAGATGATACAGAGCATTTGTCACCGTGGTGGAAGGAAAGGGTGCCACGGCGACGATCCGAAAATGATGCAACGCTACAATTCGGTACCGGTAACTCGTTGAGAGCCCCGTGCAAAAGCAAAGGTGGAGTGAACGAGCGGAACAAGATGAAAAGTGGGGTGATCCCGTCACCGGGTTCCCATGAGTTGGCGACGAGGCAACCAAGGAACATGACAAAAGGACGAAACGGGCACGGTGCACACAAGGGCAAACATTTCATACAACACATGCAAGCACCACGGGTCACGTCTCGGGGTTATACCTTCGGAACAATCGTTCTCGGAGGGGTTCGAGATCGTAGAGGAAGAAGGCGTTCACGTTCATCGAGGAAGTAGTGGTACACGAATGGTAGCCATTCACGTTCGTCGAGGTACTTGGCGAATTGCTCGTTTCTGGGGCGACGGTAGTGGTACACGCCGTAGAGGGAAGTAGTTGTTCTCGTTCATCGGTAGGGGTACTTGTCGGCTCATGTAGAGGTACTTGGTGTCCGTCGTGGTACTTGTCGCATCCACCAAGCGTAGTCGTTAGGGCGTCGAGTTCGTAGATGTACTTGGCGCATCCATCGTTTCCGGGCGACGGTAGTGGTACATGTCCGTATGTAGTGGTACTTGGTGCGTCTCCGAGACGGTAGTTGTACATGTTCGCGTCTTCCCGTAGATGTTCGGGTCATCGTCTCGCGTCGATATTGCCGGTCTTGGACACACCGGAAGGAGCACTTGGCAAAAAAAACAGCAACATAACAAGGCGGTCCAACATGGAGCAGCAAAGGTCCTGGCAGCGACAAAAACTCGGAGCTCGGCTCCATGGCGGGGATGCAGCAGGGAGCTCCTCGGGGCGAGGTGGCTGCGGTGCTCGGTGCACCGGAGGCAGAGTGGCGGGATGCGCGGAGACGGGGCGATTGAGGAGCTGCGGCGTCCGGCGCGGGTCCTGGCCGGCCCACGGGCGAGGAGGCGGGGCCTGGCCGCGGCGTCGCTGGACGGCCGGCTGCTGGCCGCTGGCTGGGGTCGCTGGCGATGCGCCAAGGCGAGGCAGCAGGGCGCACGAGAGGGTGCGGCACTGCGGTGGCCGAGGCGGGGCAAAGGCGGCCTCGGCAACTGAGGAGGCCGGAGGGAAGCGCATCCAGGCGGGGGGGGGGAGATGGAGGAGGAGGCACGGACGCTCTCCTGGCGCGCGGGAGGGAGGCCACGCGCGCGGCGCTGCTGCTGGCGATGGAGGGAGCGGGACTCTGGGCTCGGGCTCCAGGCGAAGCGGGGC
The DNA here is from genome assembly GCA_902687465.1 of Secale cereale. NCBI lineage: Eukaryota > Viridiplantae > Streptophyta > Magnoliopsida > Poales > Poaceae > Secale > Secale cereale. The sequence continues at coordinate 358,007,581 of LR738709.1, forward strand.
GAGGCGCAGGGCGGCCTGGAGGAGGGAATCGGGGCAGAGGCGATGGTGTTTGATGCGGGAGCGGGCGAGAGGTGAAGCGCTGGCGGCGCACGAGGGGAAAGAGAGGGAGGAGCTGCGGGTCGGGGGAGAGATGGCTGCGGGGCTAGGGTTTAGGCGTGGTTGGGCCAGGAGATGGGCCTGAGCCGGTTGGCTGATGGGCCAGGAGGAGAGAAGGGCGGATGGGAGGTGGCTGGTGGGGGAGAAGGCCTTGGCTATTGGGCCAAAAGGAGGCCTGGGCTGGTTCTCTCTTAATAAAAAGAGAGAAGAGAAGAAGGAAAAGAAAAAGAACATAGAGGAAAGAATAAATGAAAAGAAAGAGGGGGGGGGGGTTAAGGAAATAGTTGCACAAGGGATTATTATTTTTCTCGGGCTCATAAAAATGAGCACGGTCCAAGAAAAATATAAAAGACAAGATCGAGATATAATTCAAACATATTTGAATTTAATTCAAAAGGGTTTGAACTAAGACTTGATTATTGAAGTGTCCAAAAATGTTCGAATTTTCGGAGGAACCTCGAAACAACGGAAAAGAATTATTGGCAAGGTTTTTGAAGGAGAACTCGAAGTAGGAAAAGCATGGGGAAAATTATGCACGTGTGTTGGTTAATTCCAAACAAATGGAATATTATTATATAGCTCCCTAATAATATTGAGAGGCTTTTATATGTTTTAAAGAGAAGACACTCTTCCCTCGATTTAAATGGACCGAAGGTCCACACGATTTATTTAGGTTGAGATGCGAAAGATTAATGACATGATGGCATGATGACATGATGCAATGCAAAAATAAATAACACAAGCACAAAGAACACACAGGAGAACCCGGAACATCTGGAATCTTCTGGAATCTTCTGGGACGTCGGTCTTCGAGCGTCACATGCTCTCTACTTCATGAAGAGTTGACCGCGGAGTCCTAACTGCTTCTTCATCGCCTCCACGACCTTCATCTCCTTGCTCGTCTCCTCTGCCATCTTCTTCATTCTGTCCATCACACGGGATTTATCGACGCGAGCATTCATCATCTCTTCCACGGCCGCATTACGGTGTAGATGATGTGGGCCGAGCTTGCGACGAGTCGAGGTCCCAGCCCCCACGCCTGTCCCGAGGTGCCCTGCTACTTCTTCAGCTTGCATTGATTTTTTCCTTGAAGAGAAAGGGTGATGCATTAAAGTAGAGATAAGTATTTCCCTCAGTTGAGAACCAAGGTATCAATCCAGTAGGAGGCACAAGCAAGTCTCCAATCTCTGCACATGCACAAACTAATAAACACTTGCACACAACGCGAAAGGGGTTGTCAATCCCTTCACGTCATGAACAATAGTGAGATCTGATAGAGATAGATTTAAAACTAAAGTAAGATGGCTAAATAAAGTAAACACAAAATAATTGCAGCAAGATATTTTTGGATTTTTGGTTTTATAGATCTGAAAATATATGAAGGAAAATAGACCTGGGGGCCACAGGTTTCACTAGAGGCTTCTCTTCCGAAGAAAGCATATGGTGGGTAAACAAATTACCGTCGAACAATTGATAGAAAAGCGCAAAGTTATGAAGATATCTAAGGTAGTGATCATAAATATAGGCATCACATCCGTGACAAGTAGACCGACTCATGCATGCATCTACTACTATTGCTCCACTTGTCATCGACCGCTATCCAGCATGCATCTAGAGTAATGCTTTAAGCAAGATGACATGATGTAGAGGGATAAACTCATGCAATATGATATAAACACCATCCTTTTATCCTTAATGGCAACAATACAATACGTGTCTGGCTATCCCTACTATGTCACTGGGTGAGGACACTGCAAGATTCAACCCATCACAATGCACCTCTCCCATTGCAAGAAAAAACAATCTAGTTGGCCAAACCAAATCGATAGATCGAAGAGAAATACAAAGCTATCTTAATCATGCATAAAAGAGTTCAGAGAAGACTCAAATAATATTCATAGATAATCTGATCATAAATCCACAATTCATCGGATCTCGACAAACACAGTGTGAAAGAAGATTACATCGAATAGATATCCAAGAACACCGAGGAGAACATTGTATTGAAGATCAAAGAGAGAGAATAAGCCATCTAGCTACTAGCTATGGACCCGTAGGTCTATGGTAAACTACTCACACATCATCGGAGGGGCAACAAGGTCGATGTAGATGCCCTCCGTGGTCGAATTCCCCTCTGGTGGAGTACTGGAAAAGGCCCCAAGATGGGATCTCACGGGAACAGATACCTGCGGCAGTGTAAAAGTATTTTCGTGGATGCCTCAAGGGTTTTGGAATTTTTTGATAATATGTAGGGCAAAGAGGTGTTGCAGGGGAGTCACGGGGGGTCCCACAAGACTAGGAGCGTGCCCACTACAACTTGTCGCCACCTCGTGCCTTCCCTGGCCCGTACTCGAAGTCACGTAGGTGTGTTTTTGTCAAGAAAAAATCATCGCAAAAGTTCTATTCCGTTTGGACACCATTTGATATACCATTTCTACGAAACTCAAAAACAAGGAAAAACAAAAACTGGCACTAGGTTAATAGGTTAGTTCCAAAATTAATTTAAAATAGCATACTCATGCATATAAAACATCCAAAGTTGATAATATAATAGCATGGAACAATTAAATATTATTGATACATTGGAGACGTATCATGCCCGAGCAAAGAACTCGGCTTGATGAAGTGGAGATGTAGCTCGATCGACGTGGTAGGCGAAGCCCCTGGTCCAGCCAAGGTGATGAAGCTGGCCAGCTGGTGACGCCGAAGTCTCCAAAGTAGGTTGATGAAGAGATGGCGAAGCCCCCGGTCTAGCCGAGGTGACAGAGCATGTCGGTAAGTTGACATTGCAGCCCAATGCCAGCCGGGGTGTCGAAGCATGTCGGCATGGTGGACACCGGCTTAAAGAAGCAATGGTGTGGCAATGCCGACGCGGGTCAGAACTTGTGGCACGGCCGATGTCGGCTTGAGAAGTGATCGCACGGCGATGCTGACGCGCCCGACCCATGCATTTCATAGGGCGACGATTTGGTCTTGATGATTATTTATCCTTCACAATGTCGAACTCTTGGTCGGCTCGCCGAGGTGATAATTCAAGATGGTTGTTGTCGGCTCGATGAGCGACCGCAGTTGATGCTGGCGCAGGTTGGTAGCCGTGGAGCAACATGGTTGGGCTAGTTTTACATCAGGGCGATGGTGGAGATCGCCGCCAAAAAGACTCAAAATTTGTGGGCACATGTTTTAGAAGAAAACACAATACCCTAGAAAAAATACCTTCAAAAAGGATGTCCAATATCTTGTTCATGAAAATATATGAATTTGGCCGGACTCGTATTCACGCATGAGACAGATCCGAAAATTGATGCACTCCTCGGACTCATCCTAGAATTTGAACGGTCGGATCGAGCTGAAATTTGGAGGAGTGGTAGATGTAGGAATTCCTCCGCCGATGAATGGTTGGATCTTCCAAAGGATGTCCGAGCTGGACGCTAAACTCCTCACCCCAAACTCATCAAGATTCCCGTCTAGATTCGACTGGGCTCCGGTAGATCCGAGATCGCTCGAGATTCCTCCATCAGAACACGCCAAAATTTTACATGGTTGTTGTAGGTGCAATTCCACATAGTGGCACCAAAGGGTTCGTCAAAAAGACACCCAAGGAGGTGGCGGCAGCAAACACAAGTCTGTTGTCCAGAAAATCTTCACGATTTCTCGAGGGCAATGTTGACGTCGAGCGCCTGAGCTTCATGTATGATTCCTCCATGATCTTGATAGAGCTTGAAGTTCATGTTGATGGAATCCCCTATCGATCACGATGATCTGACGCAGAGCACAGTCCTCGGCCCAGCCGAGGTGGGTGGTCAAGCCGGCAACGAAGATACCGACATCGACAATAAAGCTCGGTTTCGACGCATAGATCGCGTCGGAGACAATCTAAATTCCCATCACACCGCAGTGACTATCTGCAGGCCCTCAATGAAAGCCCAAATGTTGGTCCTAAATCCCTCATAACTCATAGTAGGGGTCCTAGGCTAGGTGTCTTGGAGTGATGGTAACACGGACACGGGGTTTTACCCAGGTTCGAGCTCTCTCGAAGAGATAATACCCTATGCCCTGCTTTTGATTGCATTAATATAGGGGATAGTACAAAGTACATGTATCTACCACGAGATTGTTCTAATCATTTAATGAATATCAGATCGTCTATTGACTAGCCTAGCCTCAGTTTATATAATGCACCAGAGGCATAGGATTTAGAAGAATCCTCGTCTTGTGTGCCAAGTCTTGTGGAGTCTTCTTTGTATGCGTCATGGGCCACCCTAAGTCGCCATGGGGGTCCTCGTCTTGATCTACCTAGTCAGGAGGCGATGTGGTGAGTACCCCCTAATTATGGACACTGTCACCAGCCGTATAAAAGATCCACACAAGCCACTTGGTTGCTTCATCATGATGAACTTCACCGACAAGTGTGCGGTAAAGTTTTCCAATACGAACCTTGCTCAAATAAAAGTTGTTTAGTACGGAGTTTCTCACCTTAAGTAAGTATCTCCCTTTTTAATTAAGGCACTTAGGAGCTACACACTTGTGTCATATACTTTGTCTCACACACATTTCATTTGAATCTAGGAGTGGTGCACACTTCTAACATAGTTTATCATCTTAAGCGAGGTGCTTATGTAGATGGATCGATCATTATGAGGCTCATGTTTTGTCACCAGTGTTTATAATCCTTTTTGCTACAAAAAATTGGAAAAACCTAAAAGCACAAAAATATTTTGTTTTCTTTTAGTTTTGTTCTAGCAGGTTCTATCAGAGAGCAGCCACCAGACCGCAACAAGGAGATCAATTGAAGCAAGGTCCATGTTTTATTAGAAAAGAGGGAATATGCACCTCAACGGTAAAAGTGTATAACCCTTTGCTTAATTAAGCTTAGGGGAGGTAACCACTTCTCATGCTCTCTTTTAATAACTGCATTTTCTTTCCACTTTCATAATTTTAATTTTTCCTAGTTTAGTACTAAGCATGGGGAGGTTACTTTTGCGTGTGTAGTGTCTTGTGCAATGCTCTTTATCATAAGGTTTTCATGAATTAGTGTGTCCCGCTCTTTTGACATGCTTGCCTTGCATTGGCTTGACTTAGCATGCGGAAATCTAGTTATCTTCTGAAAAACATTGCCATGTTCTTTTATCAAAAACCCAATAAAGGAGTCCTTTGAATTGTTGTGTTTCTTTCACCTAATTACAGAAGTTGCGAACTCTAGTGGTGGCTTGATTAGCGATTGAATGATTGTAGAGGCTTTTTGCTGATGAACCAACATCTTTGGTTGCTCCGGGACGCGCAACGAGGTTTATCCCCGCCAAACTATCCCCTCAGGGTACTTAGTTTTTGAGTCTTGTGCAACATGACATCGTGATTATTTTGTTTAGTATTTGAGTTCCTTTTGACTAAAGCCAGTTTGAAACATTTGCACTTTTGTTCATCTTTTTTTGCTAGCCTCTACGATACTGTGCATTTCTCATTGTCACACTAAGACTTGGCGCATACTTCGCAGGTACTTCCAAACACGTGGGAGGACTTTATCTTGTTCTCCTACACATAAAATACCTCATCTCCTCAAAGCATACACCAAACCTACCTATATGGCATTTCCATAGCCATTCCGGGCATATCGCCATGCACTAACATCATTTTACATTACATGATTAGAGACATGTTTTCATTTCCCTTGCATGTTCATAGTATGGCTAGCTCGACATTTTCATGGCTTGTCCATTCTTGTCTATGCTACGCCGGACCATTGCACATAATGGTACACTGCTAGAGGCATTCATCATATAGAGTTTCTCTCATGTATTTAGTTTTGAGTTATGATTACATTCAGTTGAATGAATTATTATAAAATGTATTTATCATCTTGTAAGGTGTTGCTTCTGCCAACAAAATGGGAGAGACAAAATAAAATATGCACCACAGAGATGCCACAAAAAAGTAAAAAATAGAGAAAAAAGGAAAGAGAGAAAGAAAATAAAAAAGTGAAGAAGAGAGAAGCCGCAACATCATTATCCTATTTAGTATACACTTGTGCTTCAAAGTATCACCACTTCATGCATTGTCAAGTAGAAAGTTTCAAGAGCCTTATGTTTCATACTAGTGGTGAACCTATATTATAGAACTTGGCTTGTATATTCCAATGACGAGCTTCCTAAAATGCTTGTGGTCTTCATGAGCAAGCAAGTTGGATGCACCCCCAGTTAGTCCATAGGAGAGCTTTTCATATATTCTTAGCTCCGTGTGCATCCTAGTTGCATGGAGATCACTACTCCTTGCGTTGACTTCGATCATAAGGCATTCTCCATTGCATATGGTCAGTTGTGTTGATGCAAGACTTCTTTGTTTTTGACTTCTCAAAACCCCAACCATTTTCAATCTACCCCTTAAGTGTGAGGCGCAGGCTTGCACTCAGTACTGCATAGGTAGTTGAGCGGTCGAATAACGCAGACACACGATCTTGCTATTGTACCTTGTATGCCTCGGGTTGGTAGTAATTTCTAATGCTTCATTTCTTTTGCCTATGAAAGTTGTTGTTGTGTTCCTAACAAAATATTGACCTTCTCTCTAAACGTTTGGCAGTGGGAATTTGAGCTCCACAAAAACAATTTCCTCTTTCTCAAGCTCCATGGCAATGGAACTATGAGGATGTCTTGTATTACTCCTTTGCTTGTTAACTTTTGCATGCTTGGACGATGAACAAGGATATCATTTTTGGGGTTTGGTTCAATGTATGCTTTAGAGTTGGTATCAGTTATCTTTTGGTAGTCAACCTTCTTACTCGAGGACGAGAAACGTTTAAGCGTGGGGTGGTTGATGGCCCTATATTTATGCATTTTTATAGCTCATATGTTGCATGTTCTCTTCATATATTATGTCCCATTGAACCAAACATATGTCTATTATGCATGATTACCGGCTTTGTACCATTGTGAGCATTGCACATTTGTGTATTTATTTGGATTTACTAGTTTTCTTAGTTTTCTGGTGTCTATAGGTGTATTGGAGCAAACTAGGACCAAGCACGATGAAAGAACCAAGGATGGGTTCAATATGGAGTCAGCCATGGGTCAGACTTAGCCATTTCAATGGTAAAAAAATTCACTTTTCCAAAGTGCTCCGAATCAAGATTTAAGACCAGAGATGGATCGGCGTCATTCATACAAATCCAGTGAGACCAAGAATGTCCAACTGCGAGTTCGTATGAAGAAATGGGTACGGCTTTACCAGAGGTCATATCAAAAGACGGCGTTCCATACGACCGCACACGGTTGTTTGACATGTAGACAACTCCGAAGGTTGCCTCTCCAAACGGAATTCTTCATCGATTCGTCACCAATTGTTCCCACGACAATTGACTTAAGTTAGTAGAGCGATAACAAGGTTTTATGTGAGAGATGCCAAGGCTAGCATGTCATATCTTGCTTGAAATTCTATGCACTTTTGATTGGAACTATTAGCAAGCATCCGCAACAACTAAAGCTCATTAAGGTAAAACCCAACCCAACCATAGAATTAAGATATATTGGTCCCCCTTCAATCCCGTATGAATCAATTTCTATGGTAGGAAGAAATTTCTGTCACTCTTGCCCTCCAATGCATAGTATTATTAACATACAACTAACCCTATGGTGTGACCCACGCACACGGTCATATGATGGGCACAAAGGACAACAACATAACCATGAGCACTTTTAAACCTATCATAGCAATTTCACCAATTACCCATAGGACAAATAGAATCTACCAAAAATCATTGGATAATAAGATATATAGTTAAGCACCATGTTCAAGTAGAGACTTACAGCGGAAATAGAGAGGTTACACCGCTTCATAGAGGGGGGGGAGTTGGTGATGACAACGGCAAAGTTGTTGGTGTAGATCGTTGTCACGATGATTACCCCGGCGGTGTTCCAGTGCCACTGAGAGAGATGGGGGGAGAGAGAGGCCACTCCTTCTTCTTCCTTGGTGTCCCCCTATATGGGAGGAGAGTTTCCCCTCTGGTCCATGGCTGCCATGGCTCCTAGAGGGTAAGAGCCCCTCCGAGATTGGATCTCTATCTGTTTCTCTTCTGTTTCGCGTATGTTTTTGGACCCCCTCGCCGTTTTTATATTCCCGGAGATCCATAACTCTGATTGGGATAAAATTTTGAGGGGATTTTTCTACGGAAATTATCTTTCTTGTGGTGAAATAAGGGCATCAACCAACTTACGAGGGAGTGACAAGGCAACACGGCGGCGCCACCCCCTGGTCGCGCCCTATTAGCTTGTCGCCACCTCGGGCACTGTCTTGCGTTGATTATTCTTCCCAAAAATCACATATATATTCCAAAATGAATCTCCGTAAAAAATCGCGTTTGAACTTCGTTTGATATGGATTTTCTATGAAACAATAAACACACAAAAAAGAAACTGGCACTGGGCAGTGGATCAATATGTTAGTAGCAAAAATAATATAAAATATTGCCAAAACTATATGAAAGTTGTAGAGTATTTGCATGAAACAATAAAAAATTATAGATACGACAGACACGTATCAGGGATCTACCCAAGGTGGTGTACTTTTGTCAATTGAATCAAAGACCCCAAGGTAAGAAAAACTCATCTTTCACAATGCACAAGCGGTGGCTAGGAAAGATGTTGAGAGGTCTTTTGAAATTTTGCAATCACAATTTGATATTGTGCAAGGACCATCTACATTCTGGGATTAAAAACCCTTTGGTATATCATGACTGCTTGCGTGATAATGCATAACATGATAATTGAGAATGAACGTGGACATGATTTAGATTACACCTTCTATCATTTGACGGGTGTATGCGTTATGCCAATGAGGAGAGAGGAGTGAATCAAACATTTCATGAAGGTGTACAATGAAATTAAAGACTCCGATCCGCGTGATCAATTTCAGAAGGATTTTATGTAGGAGTATTGGAAATCACATGACGAAAGAGCTGCTTAGTTTCATTATTTGTTTGTTGTATTGTGCAAAACTTTGTTCTATTTGTGTTGCATTTCATCTTGTGGATTTGATGAATTATGTAATAACTTGATATTGTGGACATGTCATATATTTATGTTGTTTTTGGGATGTATTATTATAATTTGTTCGGTTATACAGTGGTCACGCGAGCAGTTTTTTACATCTTCATTTTGCATCATTTATTGAGGTTGCACTTTTACATCTCCAATATACATCATCTATTGCAGTTGCCTCTTTTTTAAAGATTTAAAAATCACTTTTTGAAAATGTAAAATTTCACATCTCCTGTTTTACATCTTTTAGTGTCGTTTCTCTATGTGCAGTTCCTTTCTGTGCCAAACACGCTGACTAGTGCTCGTTATGTTGGCATGCTTTCTTAGGGCATCTTCAAGGGAACCAGTAAACCTCTCGAAACCGACTAGACTAGGATGTCTGGACCACGAAAGCCATCCAACACCGACTTGTATCGCTCCGCGGTGTGGTCCGAACGCGATCTCTCCCGCAAGCCCGCTTCTGGCCACGCTGGCCCACCAAAAAAACATCCGCTCGTCCCGCGCTTTCCATCCCACGTGCTGCGCTGCTTGCCACGCTGCATTCATGCAACACATAGCATGCAGCGGCCGACATTGATGCCGCGATTTGACTGGACGGGAAGCCGACGCACACATAATCGACCTCTTGGGCGTCGCCGCAGCTTCAATGCGAACGCCGCATTCTGAGAACCCAACTTCGGCCGCTGTGCCACATTGAAGCGGGCTGACCGCCCCTCCGCCTGCCCTAGTCGTGGCTATTTAAGCCACACTCCGACGTTTTCCGGATCCTCACCCTCCAGTGCACCACATCATCCTCCTCCCCCTCTCTGAGCCCTTCCTCTTGTCTGAGCCTAGCGGCGATGCCGAAGTCCTGGTTCTCCGCGCCGGCAGGTGGCACCGGTGGAAGTTCGTCGTCAAGCGGATCATGGCGTCGCTACCCTTGCTCACCTGGAACATCCGCATCCACGGGCGTGGGATCCTCCGGCAAGGAGGAGATAGTCCTCTCCCCCGGTGACAAGGAAGACCATCCGCAATAGTGGCCACGTCCACTTTCGAAGGCAGCTCTGATGGACGAAGAATTCGTCCGTCAGATGGAGATCATGACGAAGCACTTCCTCCGTCACATGGGTCTGGCACCAGCATCGGCGATATGTGTGACGGAGGAGCCACCCTCCTCATTGCGGGTCCATGTTAAGCGGGACCTAGCATCCCCATGCTGGCAGGTGAAGGACGAGCTGTCATCCCCACGCCGGCAGGTGAAGGGCGAGCCGACGTCCCTGCCATGCAACCATGGCCTCCACACCGGAGGCCGCGTGAAGCAAGAGGCAACGTCCCCCCAGCGCCTCCGCCGCGCGAAGGAGGAGCCGCACATCTGCTATACGCAGATCGAGGGGCCCTTCAAAGGATTGAGAAGAGGGGTCTAGAGGGGGTTAGACCCTTCACACGTAAAAGTGGCAGTTTTTAAGCTCTTCAAGTTAAGGTGGAGTTTTAGCACAAATTTAAGCATTCACAACACATTTCAAGCAAGCATGACAAGAGTATATGCAGCATAAAGAGTGAAGCATGCTAATTGCAAGAAAGTAAACGGATGGGTTTGGAGTGTGCAAACGCAATGAAGACACTAACATTTTTGGCATGGTTCCGATAGGTGGTGCTATCGTACATCCACGTTGATGAAGACTTCAACTCACGAAGGGTAATAGTTGCGCGAGTCCACGGATGGCTCCACCCACGAAGGGTCCATGAAGAAGCAACCTTATCTATCCCACCATGGCCATCGCCCACGAAGTACTTTCCTCACTCGGGTAGATCTTCACGAAGTAGGCGATCTCTTTGTCCTTACAAACTTCTTGGTTCAACTCCACCATCTTGTGGGAGGCTCCCAAGTGACACCTAACCAATCTAGGAGATACCACTCTCCAAAAGGTAATAGATGGTGTGATGATGATGAACTCCTTGCTCTTGTGCTTCAAATGATAGTCTCACTTACACTCAACTCTCTCACACAGATTTGGATATGGTGGAAAGATGATTTGAGTGAAAAGCAACTTGGGGAAGGCTAGAGATCAATATTCTTGTGGTAGGATTGGTATATCTTGGTTTCAACACATGAGTAGGTGGTTCTCTCTCAGAAAATGTATGTTGGAAGTGTAGGCACGTTCTGATGGCTCTCTCACTAATGGAAAAGGGGTGGAGGGGTATATATAGCCTCCACACAAAATCCAACCGTTACACACATTTGACCAACTCGGTCAGACCGAATAGAAGAACTCGGTGAGACCGATTCAGTTCAAAATGTGAACATTAGGAATATCGGTAGGACCGACTGGAAAAACTCTATGGGACCGATATGATAGGACTAGGGCAAAACCTCATCTCGGTGGCGCCGATTGCACGAACTGGTGAGACCGATTTTAGCAAAGAGCAAACAGAGAGTTGGTCAAGCAAACTCGGTGTGACTGATCGCTCATTTCGGTGAGACCGAAATGTTACAAAAGGGAAACACAGAGTTTGAAGGGCCATCTCGGTGAGACCGAGATCCGTATCGGTGAGAGCGAACTGTTAGGGTTTCTGGCAGTGTCTATGTCACGAGAACCCGGTGGCGCCGGATAGAAAGAATCGGTGGGGACAAGTTGGACTTCAGGGTTTTGACATATTTGGAATGAGAAAGTGGTTGATGGCTTTGGAGCAATATCACTATGCACTTGAGCAAGCAAGCCATTAAGCAACACCTCATCCCCTTTTAACAGTATTTGCTTTCTTATGGACTCAATGTGATCTTGGATCACTAAAATTGAAATGAAGAGTCTTGAACTTTTATCAACATGTATCCTTACCATTTTGGAGGGGTTCCACATCCTCTTGTCCTTTCCATGTCATTGTTGAACTTATCTTAAATACACTATATAAAAGCATTAGTCCAACAAGAGATATGTTGACATTAATTACCAAAATCACCCAGGGAGAACTTGTACTTTCAATCTCCCCGTTTTTGGTAGTTGATGACAACATACATCAAATATTTAGATAAAAGATATGAAGAGTAACAAGTAAAGCTTTGGAAAGACATGTAACACGCATGAGTGATGTCGCTTAAAGCTACATCGGTTTTTTCCCCAAAGAGGAAGGGGTGATGCAGCACAGCGGCGGTAGGTACTTCCCTAAGATGTGAAACCAAGGATATCGAACCAGTAGGAGAACCAAGCAACACAACGTAAATAGCACTTGCACACAAATAACAACACCTCGCAACCTGATGTGTTAAAGGGGTTGTCAATCCCTTTTGGGTACAGAACGTGGGAGAGATATAAATATTGGTAGATTGGTTGATAAATAAGATAACTTGCAGCAAGGTATTTTGGGGTTTTTGGTTTAGTAGATCTGAAGCAAAGGCAAATAGATCACTAATGCAAATATATGAGAAAGAAGACCCGGGGGCCGTAGGTTTCACTAGTGGCTTCTCTCGAGAAGATCATGCATATAAGAGATCAAAGAAACTCAAACAACTTTCATGGATATAAAAAAAATAGATCTGATCATAAACTCAAAGTTCATCGGATCCCAACAAACACACCGCAAAAAGAGTTACATCATATGGATCTCCAAGAGACCATTGTTTTGATAATCAAAAGAGAGAGAGGAAGCCATCTAGCTACAAACTGCGGACCCGTAGGTCTACAAGGAACTACTCACGCATCATCGGAGAGGCACCAATGGAAGTGGTTGTCAGCGTCCTGGGAACGGGGGTAACCAGACTTGCCTGCCTGCGGCATGTGACGTGGCTCCATCAGCGGCCTGGTACGGCCCAACTTTAGCATCCATAACTCAAGACCCTCGCGAGGGGCCAAGCCTCGCGAGGCGGGGGACAGCAAGACCTCCCTGGGGGGCAGTCTAGGCTGGCTCCCGAGGAGCGGAGATATCTATGAACGTGCACCTCGTGTGGTTCACATGATGTGAGCCATGAAGACCAAGGCCAGGCGGGCGCCAGTGGGCACAGTGTACCAGTTTCCCCATTGGTGCTAAGGGGGTAAGTGCAGGCGCGGAGTCCCGAGGGATCAGGCAAAGGTTTCCATATCTGTGCAACAAGACCAAGGACCATCAGGGCGGCAGAATGGAGGTCATCCTGGAGCCCGGTGCAGTGTCACCACCAGAGCCTTTGGCAGGCGAAGACTACTTTTGGCAGGATAACTTGTACTAGTTGTTCCCCTTCAAATTCGGCCGTTGTGGGATCCCTTCTCGCCGATATTTGGGAAGAGGACCAAGGCCACTATAAATAGGACCTAGCCACCACCATAGAGGGCATCAGATTCATTCCACCCTGACCATACCACAAGCTCACCCGATCCCAAGAACAGCTCTCCTCCGGAGGCTATTCATCCCTTGTACTAGTTCATCCTCAGCCATACAAGGCAATCCACCATACACACTGGAGTAGGGTATTACACCAAAGGGTGGCCCGAACCAGTATAATTCTATGTGTCCCTTGTTCTTTGAACACGGTGAGCTTGGCCGTGGAATCGCAGGGTGAGCGAGCTGGGGAGAGAGTGTACTTCATGTGCACCCCAATGTTCGAACCTCTCAAGGGTTTGCGGAACCCGAAATCCAACATTTGGCGCCTCAGGTAGGGGGAGCGCCGAAGTTCTGCCTCGCCGTCCACCTTTCTCTCCATCCGCCAGGATCCTATTGCAGGCGCCTCTCCTCCGACCGACTCGGTGGGTGTGCGGCGCGGTGTTACAGGCCACCGAGCCTTCACCCCCGCCTTGCGACAGGTGCAGTGGCCACTCAGGTTTAGGCCGGAGATGCCACCCCGTTATGACAGAGCGGCAGATCCGGTTGTTTTCCTCCAGGCCTACGAGGAGGCCGTTTCGGCGGCTTGCAGCGACATCAAGGTCATGGCTAGCTGGTTCCCCATGGAACTCACCGGCGTACCGCGCGCCTGGTTTCTCAGCTTCCTAGAGTCATCTGTGGCATCCTAGGAGGAGCTTCACGGTCTCTTCACTGCACGCTTCGCGACGCCGGCACCCCACGCCGTCGCGACCCTTCTCGGCGGCTCTCAAGCGCCACCCTCAGATCGCCACGTCAAGCAGTTCTTCTGTCAAATGGGCTCCACCTGAGCCTCGCAGGGAGCCCCTCTAGGATGGGCTGTGCCTGAGGCCGACCTCACCTTCGACTCCAGAGACCACCTGGTGGTCACCGTAGGTGCCGGCGCGCTCCCGATGCTTTGCACCCGCACTATCTGCCACGTGGCGGTAAACAAGACCCTCATCGACGGCGGGGCCGGACTCAACATGCTATCCCCAAAAGCATTCAGCATGCTCCATGTGTCGGCCGAACAGCTCCGTCCCTCCATGCCGTTCTCTGGGGTCGTCGACGGCTCCACCAGCCCCATGGGGAAGATCTGTCTCCTCATCACCTTCGGCACCCGCAACAACTACCGCACTGAGCTTATCGACTTTGACATTGCCCACATCAGCCTCTCATACAACGCCATTCTCGGGTACCCAGCCCTAGCCAAGTTCATGGTGGCAACTCACCCAGCTTACAACCTCGTGAAGATGCCAGGGAGCAATAGCGTCCTCACTATGGCCGGAGATACCAAGAAGGCCCTGGGGGCCCTCAAGCTTGCCTTCAGGGCCGTAGCGGTGGCACGCCCGGCCAACGAAGTAGCTTCGAAGGCCGTGGGGGCTGCGCCAGCGAAAAAGAAGAAGTTTTTCTCTCAAGACTGGGCCGAGACGAAGCAGGTGCTGGTGGATGAAGACGGGACGTCGGGAGCCACCTTCACCATAGGCGTTGGCCTTCCCCCAGCTCAAGAACAGGCGCTGGTCGGTTTCTTGCATGCCAGCAAGGAGGTGTTCACTTGGGAACCCAAGGACCTGGGAGGAGTCCCAGGGGGGGTGATTGAGCATCACCTAAACGTATGCCCCAACGTGCGCCCAGTAAAGCAGAAGGCCAGGTGGCAGTCCACTAAGAAGCATTCTTTCATCCTATAAGAGACTCGCAAGTTGCAAGAAGCTGGCGTGATCCGCGAGGTGCGATATCTAGAGTGGTTGGCGAATCCGGTAGTCGTGCCCAAGAAAGGTGGGAAGGAGCGCATGTGTGTCAACTTCACCAACCTCAACAAGGCCTATCCACAAGATCCGTTCCCACTGCCGCGCATTGACCAGATTATGACTCCACCACCAAGTGCGACCTGCTGTGCTTCCTGGATGCCTTTTCGAGCTGCCATCAAATTAAGATGGCGGTAGAAGACATCGAGAATACCGCCTTCCTTGCCCCGTGTGGGGTTGACTGCTACACTTGTATGCCATTTGGGTTGCGGAATTCTGGAGCGGCTTTCCAGCGGCTGATGCATATCACCCTGGGAGAGCAGCTCGGGAGGAACGCTGAGGCCTAAGTTGATGACATCGTGGTAAAATCTCGGCAGGCCAAGACCCTCAATGAAGAATTGGAAGAGACCTTCGCCAGCCTACGCAAGGTAGACCCGCGGCTCAACCCGGAGAAGTGTGTGTTCGACGTCCTATCAGGCAAGCTGCTGGGTTTCCTGGTGTCGCACAGAGGAATCGAGGCTAACCCCGAGAAGGTCAAGGCCATAGAAAAGATGAGTCCACCGAAGACCCTCAAGGAAATGCAGAAGTTGGCCGGCTGCGTGACGTCGCTCGGGTGTTTCATCTCCAAGCTGGGGGAGCGTGCCCTTCCCTTCTTCAAACTGATGAAAAGAAAAGGCCAGTTTGAGTGGACCCCAGAGGCCGATGCAGCATTTGAAGACCTCAAGAAATACCTCACTAGCCCGCCGGTAATGGTGGTGCCGAAACCCCAAGAGCCCTTGGTGCTTTACCTGGCTGTGACACCACACTCCAGCAGCGCAGCGCTGGTGGCATTCCGGGAGGAGCACCAGGACAAGGCTGCACAACCCCAAGGCGACACTCACGATGCTCCGCCAGGGCCAGCCGACGACCAAGCTCCACGAGATGACGTTCCTGAAGCCACAATTGCTACGTCCGGCGACCAAGCTCTCGAGGCCCTCTCGCCTCAGGAGGCACCACAGCCTCAGAAGAGCCTGGCCCCCTCCCTCATCGAGCACCTAGTGTACTTCATCAGCATGGTGCTCTGCGACGCTCGAATATGCTACCCCATGCCGCAGAAGCTTCTGCTCGCGCTCCACATTGCTTC
Source organism: Secale cereale (assembly GCA_902687465.1). Taxonomy (NCBI): domain Eukaryota; kingdom Viridiplantae; phylum Streptophyta; class Magnoliopsida; order Poales; family Poaceae; genus Secale; species Secale cereale. Next base: position 358,023,849 of record LR738709.1, read on the forward strand.
ATGCAAGCTACGCCACTACTTCCAAGGTCATCCCATCAAGGTTGTATCTGCTTACCTGTTGGAGAGGGTGTTGAGGAGCCCCAATGCTGCAGGAAGGGTCGCCAAATGGAAGATCGAGCTGCAAGTGTTTCAACTAGAGTTTAGCACCACCAGGGTCGTCAAGGGCGCCGCGCTTGCCAGCTTTGTGGCAGAATGGACCGACACCCCAGAGCCTGGAGCGGGTGAGGACCGGTCCCTCTTGCTGGGGAGTGAAGCACCGGATGGCTGGGTCATGTACTTTGACGGCACCTTTGCACGCCAGGGCGCAGGGGATGGCACCGTTCTCAGCTCGCCCACCAAGGACAAGCTCTACTACGTTGTGCCGCTCTGCTTCCAGCACGGTGAGAAGGTCTCCAACAACATCGCGGAGTACAAAGGCCTTATCACCGGCCTGAAGGCTGCGGCCGCCCTTGGTGTGAAGCACCTCACCATCAAGGGCGACTCTCAGCTTCTCGTCAACTTCCCCAACAAGGTCTACGAGCCCAGGGATGAGCACATGGAGGCGTACCTAGCGGAGTTACGCAAAATGGAGAAATAATTCCTAGGCCAGTAGCTACAGCACGTACCATGCGACACGAACAAGGAGGCAGATGACATCGCCAAGAGGGCATCCACGCGCCAGCCGTAGGAGCCCGGCATCTTCGAGGAACATCTCTTCAAGCCCTCAGCCGCCCCACCGGCTACGGAGCCGACACTGCCTCATGAGGAGCTGCCCCCTCCGCCAACCTCGGGAGCTCCTGCCTATGGCCCGAACGTGGGAGCGCGCTTGCTCATTGCTCTCGAGCCCCAGGAGGGGTGCTAGACTCGGGAGTTCAAAACCTACCTGCTGCATGGAACCCTGCTAGAGAAGGAGGAGGACGCATAGTGTGTGGCCCGGCAGGCCACAGCTTACTGCCTCCAGGATGGTGAGTTGTACCAAAAACGACCCAATGACGTTTATTTGAGATGCATCTCTAGGGAGCAGGGGCGCGAGCTGCTAACTGACATACATAGCGGGGACTACGGGCATCACTCGTCCTCACGCACCCTGGAGGGCAAGGCGTTCCATAGTGGATTTTATTGGCCAACAACGCTCAGCGACGCTGCTGAGTTGGTGAAATCCTGCGAAGCCTGCCAGTTCCACGCCAAGCAAATCCACCAGCTAGCTCAGGGCCTTCAGACTATCCCACTCTCGTGGCCGTTTGCGGTCTGGGGGCTGGACATCTTGGGGCCCTTCCCTCGAGTGCCCGGGGGCAACCGCTACCACTACGCCACCATCGACAAGTTCGCCAAGTGGGCTGAGGTGGAGCCAATGCGCACCATCCCTGCCGGCTCGGCGGTCTAGTTCCTCAGGGGCCTCGTGAGTCGGTTTGGGGTCCCTAATCACATCATCACCGACAAGGGCTCGCAATTCACTAGCAACCTCTTCAAAACATATTGTGCTAACCTTGGAACGCAAGTATGCTACGCCTAAATGGCACATCCCAGGAGCAACGGGCAAGCTTAGCGCGCCAACGCAAAGGTCCTGAGAGGCCTCAAGGAGAGGACATTCAAGAAAAAGCTCGACGCCTGCGGCTGGGGCTGGCACGACTAGCTCTAGTCCATGTTGTGGTCCATTCGCATCACCGCCACCTAGCCAACAGGCGAGATCCTGTTCTTCCTCCTCTACGGAGCCGAAGCGGTTCTCCCTCACGAGGTCAAACATCGCTCCGCGCGGGTCTAGGCGTTTGGCGAGGCACGCCAGGATGCTGCACGGGGGATGGATCTCATGCTGGGAGACGAGCGCCACCGTCAGGCCTCGCTCTCAGCAGCAAGGTACCAGCAAGCGCTGCGGCGGTACCACTGCCACAACATCCGTTCCAGGACGCTCGAGGTGGGCGATCTGGTCCTGAGGCGGATGCTCTCCACGAAGGGTTGCACAAGCTCACACCCATGTGGGAGGGCCCGTTCATGATTGCCCACGTCTCCAGGCCTGGCGTCGTACGCCTGGAGACGGGGGACGACGTCCCCATCCAGAATGCCTGGAACATCCAGTACCTCCGGAAGTTCTACCCATGAAACAAGGCCCACTGCCTGTGAAGCCAAGGCCATGTGCCTATGAAGCAAGGCCCAGTGCGTGTGAAGGTCTCTGCCCGTGGCACTCTCACGTAATAATAAGTGGGGCCGTACACGCCTAGAGTCTTCGGGGTGCCGCCCTCGAGCCTCGGGGGCTCGCTCCCACGTCCTAGTGGCATCACTTAGCTCCGCACTGGTGAGAAGACTAGACTACGTACCGGACGCGGCTGTTCATTTTCTTTATGTATCTGGTTGCAATCTTTTAATGGATTTGGAGTTCTCTGTCCCTTGATTGTTTGCTTGAGTTTTCCCCTTTTCTCGCTTTGTTCGCCTTTTTTCTTGCCTCAGGGAGGACGGCAGTTGTTTGATGTTCTTCCTCAAGCACCTACTCGGGGGCTAGGCAGGAGTGTCTGTGTCCGCGCGCTGGCCACCTCACGTCACGGGCACGCCTCGCCAGAACCCTCTCGCCCCAGGGCTTCGGCCTCCTTGATCTTCACAAGGCACTCTCGTTCGAGGTCGTGAGTGGCGCACTCCCCCTCAAGTCCGTGCCCCCCGGGTACCATGACGCGTTGCGTCAAGCCATGATCAGCCCACGCCTGAGGACTCGCGCAAGAAGGAACGAGGTATCAGGCGGATCCCCTAACAAATTTTGCAGATACCCCTCCAAGGCCAGCAGCGCCCATGCCGGCAGCAAGGAAGCTCCTCCTGATACCGGGAGATGCACCCTCGCGTTACCCTCAAGCGTATCAAGCTAAGTTGCCCCTCTACCCTCGCGAGGCACATAAATATCCTAACATAGCATGAGAGCATAAAACATAACATAACAGCATAGGCGTCACAGTTCATTACACGCCCCAGTCGGGCTACCTACCCTTTTTCGTAATGCAAGGAGGAAGGAAAGCTAAGAAAAAGCAAGATGCATAGCCGTGGCAGCTCGCGAGATCCGGTCCCAAGTGCCTCCCGGGCTCCGCTCAGTCCGAGCCCTCTTCGCGCTTCACCGCCGCGCGGTGGCGGGATAACCCGTCGCTGATCTCGAAGCGAGCTCAGCAGCGTGGTGGTTGGTCATAACCACCGTTGCTAGTGCTCTTGCTGGCAGAGGAGCCGCCGCCACTAGAGGAGTCACGGCCATCGCCCAGAGCAAGCCCACCGGCGGCCTCGCCGCGACCGTCGCCAAGGCCGAGCCCATCATTGTCGCTGCCGTCTTTAGGACAGCACCCTGTACGACGACCATCCGCCCCAAACACCCTCACGAAGAGGGTCGCGGCGCCATCATACTTGAAGTGGAGGGTGCATCGCCTGCCCAAGCCGCGTGCGCGGGCGAGCGTGTGCCAACCATGGGCCAGGGCCACGTTGCCCGCAGTAGAGATCTCCACCGCAACCCAAGATGCCTTGCTGTAGCAGCCATCGGCCTGCAGCGAGAGGCTGTAGAGACCCTCAGCCGGCAGCTCATGGGCGAAGAAGCGCGATAGTTGGAGCCAGGTGCCGGCCGGATTCTCTGACCACACGACGAACTCCAGGAGTGCCTCCGATGAATGGAAGCCTGACCGAGGAGGCCAGGCGACCACGGCACGCCTTCCCGCGGTGAAGGGGCTCCGCGATGAGGGTGGCCCCTGCCACGGGAACAGGTGCCGTCGTGACCGCCCGGCGTAGCATCAACCCCGGAAGGAGTACGCGTGTGACCCTGGGGCACCGCTGCAGGGGTAGCGACGTGCTTATGGGGGCGGACTCGCCCCCTCTTGAGCGGCGGCAAGTCGTATTCTTCCTGGCGAGCTTTCCCCTTCTCCGTGGCGGAGGACCTCTTGGGTTGCGCCATGGAAGCTGCAACAAGGGGGCCAAGAAAGGAGGAAGAAGAGGAGGAGGGCGACAAGAGGAAGAAAATGGGCAACGGGGGCTTCACCCCTTACCCATTTATAGCCTGGAGGAGGCCAATTGTCGGCATCCACGATCTCACGTAATGATGTCTCTTCTGTGCATGCAGCAGGGTCTCGTCAAGTCGGGCAGTTGTCGAGGCAGCGTTGGGAAGCGGAGACGCCCACGTACAATCAAGTCACCACACGTCGACCAAGGCCGCAGGCGTTTGGGGGTGCTTCGCCCTTGCCTCTTTGGCTTCACCTCGAAGCCAAGTCCAAGCGCGCCTTGGGCCCGGGGCTACTGTCGGTGTCCTGGGAACGGGGTTACCCAGACTTGCCTGCATGTGGCCCGTGACGTGGCTTCATCAGCGGCCTGGTATGGCCCAACTTCAGCAACTAAAACTCAAGACCCTCGTGAGGGGCCAAGCCTCGCAAGGTGGGCAACAGCAAGACCTCCCTAGGGGCAGTCTATCTAGGCTGGCTCATGAGGAGCGGAGATATCTATGCAAGGTGCACCTCGCGAGGTTCACGTGATGTGAGCCATGACGACCAAGGCCAGGCGGGCGCCAGCGGGCGCAGTGTACCAGTTTCCCCTTTGGTGCTAAGGGGGCAAGTGCAGGCGCGGAGTCCCGAGGGATCAGGCAAAGGTTTCCATATCGGTGCAACGATACCAAGGACCATCAGGGCGGCAGAATGGAGGTCATCGTGGAGCCCAGCACAGCGTCACCACTAGAGCCTTTGGCAGGCAAAGACTACTTTTGTCAGGATAATTTCTACTAGTTGTTCCCCTTCAAATTTGGTTGTTGTGGGATCCCTTCCCGCCGATATTTTGGAAGAGGACCAAGGCCACTATAAATAGGACCTAGCCACCACCATAGAGGGCATCGGATTCATTCCACCTTGACCATACCACAAGCTCACCCAAACCCAAGAACACCTCTCCTCTGGAGGTTGTTCATCCCTTGTACTAGTTCATCCTCAGCCATAAAAGGCAATCCACCATACACACGGGGGTAGGGTATTAGACCACAGGGTGGCCCAAACCAGTATAATTCTCTGTGTCATTTGTTCTTTGAGCACGATGAGCTTGGCCATGGAATCGCAGGGTGAGCGCACTGGGGTGAGAGTGTTCTTCATGCGCACCCTAGTGTTTGAACCTCTCAAGGGTTTGCGGAACCCGAAATCTGACATCGATGAACCCCTCCGTGATGGTGCCTAGATTGGATCTGGTGTTTCTGGACTCTGCGGTGGCTGGATGAATATTTCGTCGACTCCCCTAGGGTTTCTGGAATATTGGGGTATTTATAGAGCAAAGAGGCGGTCCGCGGGGCAACCAAGGTGGGCACAACTCACCAGGGCACGCCCTGGTGGGTTGTCCCCTCCTCGGGACTCCCCCCAGGTGCCACCAGGGCCCATAGTGTTCCTTCTGGCCCAAAAAAATCTCCAAAAAGTTTCGCGGTGTTTGGGCTCCATTTGATATTGATTTCTTGCGATGTAAAAAAACATGCAAAAAATAGCAACTGGCACTTGGCACTATGTCAATAGGTTAGTACCAAAAACGATATAAAATGACTATAAAACATCCTAGAATGATAATATAACAGCATGGAACAATCAAAATTTTATAGATGCGTTGGAGACGTATCAATGAGCTCCCCCTATATGTATGCAATCATGTGAAGATATAATATACTAGCATGTGAATGCATAATCATGGCAGAGCAAGTAGAGAGTTACATGTATCTTGGCTATATGCATCAGAGCGAATGATATGATTTAGAAATGTACCTCCATGTTTATGAATCCTTCTTGCAAACAATATGTACATCAGCAAGAGATGATCATGCACATGAATGTGATGCATATACTTATCTTGTGGTCTTGAGCTTGCTTGTAAAAGAGTGGACTTGAGAAAACAGGGTTAGATAACACAAGAACACTCCTAATAAAGCATGTTAAGGAACCACAAGAATACCAAGACAAGGATGAAATGTAATGGGTGAGTACTGAGTACTTCATTAAGACATCGACATGTCCCCAAAGATTTAAAGATATGCAATGAGTTCCAAAGATCTTTCTCCCCTTAGACAAAGACTCTTTCTCCCCTAAATCTGATATGGAGTAATGGGAGAAGGTAGGGTGAGATAAAATCAGAGCACAAATAGGGTAATATCAACTAAAATCAGATCAACAAGAAAAATCATTGCAGTAGCTAGGATCAGATATATTGACATGTATTTCTCCTCTTAAAGACATGTGACTTCTCCCCTCTTTGTTTACAAGCATCTAGAAGAGCATAGATGTGCTCATGTGATAAACTTTGATGTGCCTCTCTCTCTCCCTTTGACATCAATTTCCAAGAAGGGCACTTCTAGAGCATGAGTCAAATAGGTGTGGTCCTCGAGAGTCACTACAAGGCAGTAGGTGTTTTGTGATCCTTAGATAGAAGAGTCATTGAGTGGAGCTGAAACTAATAGGCAGCTAATAAATGGCAAAACATTTTCTCATAGTTGAAATGGGTGACGCCAATTCATTTTCCATCGGTGACGCTGAGATGACAGAGTCACATGGGCTCCCGATCAGTGAGACCGAGCTAGTCCTTATCTGTGGAACCAATAAACTATATACAAGGGGTCCTTGTATTTCGGTCGAGCCGATAGGTTTGGTTCGTGGGGGGGGGGGCGAGTTCAACACATAGTAGAAGTTTTGGGCACCTCAACTCACTTGGAAAATGAAATCTCACAGGGATTTGTAAGGAATTAATAGAAGGATTTGCAAAGAATTAAACACAGAATTCACAGAGAGAACGAAAATAAGAAAAGAGATCTAGATGAAGTTTTTTCAGTAGACAGGAATAACAAATGAAGTGAAAAATAAGTCAATTGAGCAAAAGAACAGTAGAGAACTTCATCTCGAGAGGGTTGGCGACAAAGTCACCTATATTAGATTATTTTGACTTAGGAGTCAAGTGAGATCACTTGATCATAGGTCATACTCATCATTTAATCTCAAAATGGGGTTTTCATTTTTCATTTGAGCATTTTGATGTATTCGCACCTTGTTGAGTTGCTTTAGCTCATGACTTGGAGCAAAGCTTCTCTAAGGTGGAATGACATACCTTGGGTTGTGGTGTTGATCTTGATCATGTAGTCGAACTTGTGTTGGATGCTCAAGGTTGATGTTGTCCATCAAGACTTGGGAGCACCACTTGGATATCGAGGTCATCTTCCTACATGGGTTAGTCTTAGCAAGGAATAGCACTTGTGTATCCAAATTGACAAACATGAATTATTTTTCCTCATGTAAAGATAGTCAAAGGATATGCTTAGTTTGTTCATCCTTCCTTGTATTCAACAACCAAAACATAGGAACTTGGTGATGTAGATATCGTTCAAAATGTGAGTGACTTGCAATCTCATAGATTTAGGTTCATCCAAGTACCTACAAGGGTTAGATAACATGCAAGGGTATGCTACTTCTCGAGCTTGCGTTGTATTCCCTCGAAGAGGAAAGGGTGATGCAGCATAGTAGCGTAAGTATTTCCCTCAGTTTTTGAGAACCAAGGTATCAATCCAGTAGGAGACAACGCGCGAGTCCCTCGCACCTGCACAAATAAATAAGAACCTCGCAGCCAACGCGATAAGGGGTTGTTAATCCCTTCACGGTCACTTACGAGAGTGAGATCTGATAGATAGGATAGGATAATATTTTTGGTATAAGAACAGAAAGTAAAGAAAGCAAATAAGCAACGGCAACAAAATTTGGCAAGTTGACGGGAAAGTAATATGATAAAGATAGATCCGGGGCCATAGGTTTCACTAGTGGCTTCTCTCATGATAGCAGAATTCTACGATGGGTGAACTAATTACTGTCGAGCAATTGATAGACAAGCGCATAGTTAGGTGAATATCTAGGCATGATGAATATATATAGGCATCACGTCCGTAACAAGTAGACCGAAACGATTCTGCATCTACTACTATTACTCCACACATCGACCGCTATCCAGCATGCATCTAGAGTATTAAGTTCATAAGAACAGAGTAACGCCTTAAGCAAGATGACATGATGTACAGGGATAAACTCAAGCAATATGATATAAACCCCATCTTTTTATCCTTGATGGCAAAAATACAATATGTGCCTTGATGCCCCTACTGTCATTGGGAAAGGACAACGCAAGATTGAACCCAAAGCCAAGCACTTCTCCAATTGCAAGAACTACAGATCTAGTAGGACAAACCAAACCAATAATTTGAAGAGACTTGCAAGGATATTATAATCATACATAAAAGATTTCAGAAAAGAATCAAATATTTTTCATAGATAATCTTGATCATAAACCCACAATTCATCGGATCTCAACAAACACACCGCAAAAAGATTACATCGAATAGATCTCCTCGAAGATCGAGGAGAACTTTGTATTGAGATCCAAAAAAGAGAGAAGAAGCCATCTAGCTAATAACTATGGACCCGAAGGTCTGTCGTAAACTACTCACAACTCATAAGTGAGGTTATGGTGTTGATGTAGAAGCACTCCGTGATCGATCCCCCCCACCGGCGGAGCTCCGGAACAGGCCCCAAGATGGGATCTCACGGGAACAGAAGGTTGCGGTGGTGGAACTAGTATTTCTTATGTTGCCTCGATGTTTTTAGGGTACGAGGATATATATAGGAGGAAGAGGGGCACCGGGGGAGCCAGAGGGGGCCCACGAGGGTGGGGGCGCGCCTGCCCCCCCAGGGGACACCCCCTACCCTCGAGGCCACCTCTTTCATTCCCGCGTGTGTACTCCAAGTCTTCTGTGTAAGTACGGTTCCAAAAATAACTCTCCCGAAGGTTTCATTCCATTTGGACTCTGTTTGATATTCCTTTTTTGCGAAACACTGAAATAGGGGGAAAAAATAGCAATTTGCACTGGGCCTTGGGTTAGTATGTTAGTTCCAAAAATATATAAAAGTGTATAATAAAGCCCACTAAACATCCAAAATAGAATATATAATAGCATGGAACAATCAAAAATTATAGATATGTTGGAGACGTATCAACCATCCCCAACCTTAATTCATGCTCGTCCTCGAGTAGGTAAATGATAAAAACAGAATTTTTGATGTGGAATGCTAACCAACGTAATTCTCAATGTAATTTTCTTTATTGTGGCATGAATTTTCAGATCCGAAAGATTGAAGACAAAAGTCTATATTGACATAAGAAATAATAATACTTCAAGCATACTAACAAAGCAATCATGTCTTCTCAAAATAACATGGCCAAAGAAAGTTATCCCTACAAAATCATATAGTCTGGCTATGCTCCCTCTTATTCACACAAAATATTCATATCATGCACAACCCCGGTTCCAGCCAAGCAATTGTTTCATACTTAATTTTTTTTCAAACCTTTTCAACTTTCATGCAATATATGAGCATGAGCCATGGACATAGCACTATGTGGAATAGAGTGGTGGTTGTGGAGAAGACAAAAGAGGAAGATGGCCTCACATCAACTAGGTGTATCAATGGGTTATGGAGATGCCCATCAATAGATATCAATGTGAGTGAGTAGGGATTGCCATGCAACAGATGCACTAGAGCTACAAATGTATGAAAGCTCAACAAAAGAAACTAAGTAGGTGTGCATCCAACTTCCTTGCTCACGAAGACCTAGGGCATTTCAGGAAGCCCATCATTGGAATATACAAGCCAAGTTCTATAATGAAAATTCCCACTAGTATATGAAACTGACTAAAGAAGAGACTCTCTATCATGAAGATCTTGGTGCTACTTTGAAGCACAAGTGTGAAAAAAGATAGTAGCATTGTCCCTTTCTTTTCCCTTCTTTTTCTTTCCTTTTTTTCTTTTTTTTCTTTTTTTGGGCCTTCCTTTTTTTCTTTGGCCTTCCCTTTTTTTTCTTTTTTTTTTCTTTGGGACAATGCACTAATAATGATGATCATCACACTTTTATTGATTTACAACTCGATATTAGACCAAAGTATGACTCTATATGAATGCCTCCAGCGGTGTACCAGGATGTGTAATGAATCAAGAGTGACATGTATGAAAAATTATGCATGGTGGCCTAGCCACGAATACGATGTCAACTACATGATCATGCATGGCAATATGACAATGATGAAGCGTGTCATATGAACGGAACGGTGGAAATTTGCATGGCAATATATCTCGGAATGGCTATGGAAATGCCATGATAGGTAGGTATGGTGGCTGTTTTGAGGAAGGTATAAGGTGGGTGTATGGTACCGGCGAGAGTTGCGCGGTACAAGAGAGGCTAGCAATGGTGGAAGGGTGAGAGTGCGTATAATACATGGACTCAACATTAGTCATAAAGAACTCAAAAATATACAAGTCATCAAAACAATGTACTACACGCATGCTCCTAGGGGAAGGTTTGGTAGGAGTTAACCATCGCGCGATCCCGACCTCCACACAAAGGATGACACTCAATGAAATACCTCATGCTTCAAATTTGTCACACAACGGTTACCATATGTGCATGCTACGGGACTTGCAAACCTCAACACAAGTATTTCTCAAATTCACAACTACTCTACTAGCATGACTCTAATATCACTATCCTCATATCTCAAAAGAATCATCAAGTATCAAACTTCTCATAATATTCAATGCACTTTATATGAAAGTTTTTAGTATACCCATCTTGGATGTCTATCATATTAGGACTAGTTTTATAACCAAAGCACATTACAAGGATCTTCTAAAAGACTCTCAAAAGGATATAAGTGAAGCATGAAAGATCAATAATTTCTACAAAATATAACCACCACCGTGCTCTAAAAGATATAAGTGAAGCACTAGAGCAAAACTATCTAGCTCAAAAGATATAAGTGAAGCACATAGAGTATTCTAATAATTTCCGATTCATTTGTATCTCTCTCAAAAGGTGTGTCCAGCAAGGATGATTGTGGCAAACTATAAAGCAAAGACTCAAATCATACATGACGCTCCAAGCAAAACACATATCATGTGGTGAATAAAAATATAGTCCCAAGTAAAGTTACCGATAGATTAAGACGAAAGAGGGGATGCCTTCCCAGGGAATCCCCAAGCTTAGGCTTTTGGTTATCCTTGACTTTTACCGACCTAGGAGTTATTCCAAGAGTGTCGGGCCCGATGACTCTCTTCTGTGACAACACTGGAGCTATTGCCATTGCCAAGGAGCCCAGGTTTCACAAGAAGACCAAGCACATCAAGTACCGTTTCAACTCAATCCGGAATTATATTAAAGATGGAGGCATAAATATTTTTAAAGTGCATACGGATCTGAATGTCGTAGATTTGTTGACTAAACCTCTTTCACGAGCAAAACATGATCAACACCAGAACTCTATGGGTGTTCGATTCATCACAATGTAACTAGATTATTGACTCTAGTGCAAGTGGGAGACTGTTGGAAATATGCCCTAGAGGAAATAATAAAATGGTTATTATTATATTTCCTTGCTCATGATAATTGTCTAGTGTTCATGCTATAATTGTATTATCCGGAAATCGTAATGCATGTTTGAATACATAGACCACAACGTGTCCCTAGTAAGCCTCTAGTTGACTAGCTCGTTAATCAACAGATTGTTACGGTTTCCTGACCATGGACATTGGATGTCATTGATAACGGGATCACATCATTAGGAGAATGATGTGATGGACAAGACCCAATCCTAAGCCTAGCACAAGATCGTGTAGTTCGTATGCTAAAGCTTTTTCAATGTTAAGTATTTGTTCCTTTGACCATGAGGTTGTGCAACTCCCGGATACCGTAGGAATAATTTGGGTGTGCCAAATGTCACAACGTAAGTGGGTGGCTATAAAGGTACACTACGGGTATCCCCGAAAGCATCTGTTGGGTTGGCACGAACCGAGACTGGGATTTGTCACTCCGTATGACGGAGAGGTATCTCTGGGCCCACTCGGTAAGACATCATCATAATGATCTCAATGTGACTAAGTGGTTGGTCATGGGATGATGTGTTATGGAACGAGTAAAGAGACTTGCCGTAATGAGATTGAACAAGGTATCGATAAACCGACGATCGAATCTCGGGCAAGTACTATACCGGTAGACAAAGGGAATCATATACGGGATTGATTGAATCCTTCACATCGTGGTTCATCCGATGAAATCATCATGGAACATATGGGAGCCAACATGGGTATCCAGATCCCGCTGTTGGTTATTGGCCGGAGAGATGTCTCGGTCATGTTTGCATGATTCCCGAACCCGTAGGGTCTACACACTTAAGGTTCGATGACGCTAGGGTTATAGGGAATAGATGTACGTGGTTACCGAATGTTGTTCGGAGTCCCGGATGAGATCCCGTACGTCACGAGGAGTACCGGAATGGTTCGGAGGTAAAAATTTATATATGGACAGCCATCATACGGTCGTCGGAAAGTTTCGGGGGTTACCAGTATTGTACCGGGACCACCGAAGGGGTTCCGGGTGTCCACCAGGAGGGTCCACCTGCCACGGTGGGCCCTATGGGCTGTATGTGGAGAGGGAACAGCCCCTAAGTGGGCTAGGCGCCTCCCCCCTAGGGCCCATGCGCCTAGGGTTCGAGGGAAACCCTAACGGGGGGCGCCCCCTTGCCTTGGGGGTCAAGGCACCCTCCTCTGGCGGCCGCCCCCTCCTCAGATCTCATCTGAGGTGGCCGGCCCCCCTCTCCCTTGCCCGTATATATATGTGGGGGGTGGGAGGGCAGCCGCACCCAAGTCCTGGCACAGCCCTCCCCCTCTCCCAAGTCCTCCTCCTCTCCCGCGGTGCTTGGCGAAGCCCTGTAGGATTGCCACGCTCCTCCATCACCACCACGCCGTCGTGCTGCTGCTGGACGAAGTCTTCCCCAACCTCTCCCTCTCTCCTTGCTGGATCAAGGCGCAGGAGACGTCACCGGGCTGCACGTGTGTTGAACACGGAGGCACCGTTGTTCGGTGCTTAGATCGGATTCGGCCTCGATCTGAATCACTTCGTGTACTACTCCACCGATCGCGTTCTTGCAACGCTTCTGCATCGCGATCTTCAAAGTTATGAAGATGCACTCCCCTCTCGTTGCTAGTAATCTCCATAGATAGATCATGGCGATGCGTAGGAAAAAAAATTGATTTTCTGCAACGATGCCCAACAGTGGCATCATGAGCTAGGTCTATGTGTAGTTACTATGCACGAGTAGAACACAAGATTGTTGTGGGCGTAGATGATGTCAATTTACTTGCCGCTACTAGTCTTATCTTGATTCGGCGGCATCGTGGGATGAAGCAGCCCGGACCGACCTTGCACGTACGCTTACGTGAGACAGGTTCCACCAACTGACATGCACTAGTTGCATAAGGTGGCTAGCGGGTGTCTGTCTCTCCCACTTTAGTCGGATCGGATTTGATGAAAAGGGTCCTTATGAAGGGTAAATAGTAATTGGCATATCACGTTTTGGTTTTGGCGTAGGTAAGAAACGTTCTTGCTGGAAACCTATAGCAGCCACGTAAAAACTTGCAACAACAATTAGAGGACATCTAACTTGTTCTTGCATCATGTGTCGTGTGATGTGATATGGCCAAAAGGATGTGATGAATGATATATATGTGTGATGTATGAGATTGATCATGTTCTTGTAATAGGAATCACGACTTGCATGTCGATGAGTATGACAACCGGCAGGAGCCATAGGAGTTGTCTTATTTTATTGTATGACCTGCGTGTCATTGGAAATGCCGTGTAATTACTTTACTTTATTGCTAACTATTAGCCATAGTAGCAGAAGTAATGTTTGGCGAGACAACTTCATGAAGACACGATGATGGAGATCATGATGATGGAGATCATGGTGTCATGCCGGTGACGATGATGATCATGGAGCCCCGAAGATGAAGATCAAAAGGAGAAAAATGATATTGGCCATATCATGTCACTATTTGATTGCATGTGATGTTTATCATGTTTTACATCTTATTTGCTTAGAACGACGGTAGTGAATAAGATGATCTATCACTAAAATTTTCAAGAATTGTGTTCCCCCTAACTATTTACCGTTGCTAAGGTTCGTTGTTCCGAAGCACAACGTGATGATCGGGTGTGATAGGTCCTAACGCTCGCATACAATGGGTGTAAGCCAGATTTACACACGCAATACACTTAGGGTTGACTTGACAAGCCTAGCATGTACAGACATGGCCTCAGAACACGGAAGACCGAAAGGTCGAACATGAGTCGTATAGAAGATACGATCAACATGAAGATGTTCACCGTTGATGACTAGTCTGTCTCATGTGATGATCGGACACGGCCTAGTCGATTCGGATCATGTATCACTTAGATGACTAGAGAGATGTCTATCTGAGTGGGAGTTCATTAAATTTCTTTAGATGAACTTAATTGTCATGAACATAGTCTAAAATCTTTACAATATGCCTTGTAGATCAAATGGCCCACGCTAATGTTGCCCTCAACTTCAACGCGTTCCTAGAGAAAACCAAGCTGGAAGACGATGGTAGCAACTATACGGATTGGGTCTGTAACTTGAGGATCATCCTCATAGCTACAAGAAAGCATATGTCCTTGAAGCACCGCTAGGTGATGCACCCGTTTTCCCAGCAACTCAAGACATCATGAACGCCTGGCAGTCGCGTAGTGATGATTACTCCCTGGTTCAGTGCGGCATGCTTTACATCTTAGAATCGGGGCTCCAAAAGCGTTTTGAGCAGCACGGAGCATATGAGATGTTCCAAGAGCTGAAAATGGTTTTCCAAGCTCATGCCCGAGTCGAGAGATATGAAGTCTCCGACAAGTTCTACAGTTGTAAGATGGAGGAGAATAGTTCTTTCAGCGAGCATATACTCAAAATGTGTGGGTTGCATAATCGCTTGTCTCAGTTGGGAGTTAATCTCCCAGATGACGCGGTCATTGACAGAATCCTTCAGTCGCTCCCACCTAGCTACAAGAGCTTTGTGATGAACTTCAATATGCAAGGGATGGACAAGTCCATTCCCGAAGTATATTCAATGCTAAAATCAGCGAAGGTGGAGATCAAAAAGGAACATCAAGTGTTGATGGTGAATAAAACCACTAAGTTCAAGAAAAGCAAGGGTAAGAAGAACTTCAAGAAGGACGGCAAAGGAGTTGCCGCGCCCGGTAAGCCAATTTGCCGGGAAGAAGCCAAAGAATGGACGCAAGCCTAAGACTGAGTGCTTTTATTGCAAGGGAATGGGTCACTGGAAGTGGAATTGCCCCAAATACTTAGCGGATAAGAAGGCCGGCAACGTCAAAGGTATATGTGTCAGCGCTCGTAGTAGCTCCTGTGTATTTGATACTGGTGCAATTGCTCACATTTGTAACTCAAAGCAGGAGCTGCGGAATAAGCGGAGACTGGCGAAGGACGAGGTGACGATGTGCATCGGGAATGTTTCCAAGGTCGATGTGATCGCTGTCGGCATGCTACCTCTACATCTACCTTCGGGACTAGTTTTAAACCTCAATAATTGTTATTTAGTACCAGCTTTGAGCATGAACATTGTATCTGGATCTCGTTTAATGCGAGATGGCTACTCATTTAAATCTGAGAATAATGGTTGTTCTATTTATATGAGAGAAATGTTTTATGGTCATGCCCCGTTGGTCAACGGTTTATTCTTAATGAATCTCGAACGTGATGTTACACATATTCATAATGTGGATGCCAAAAGATGTAAGGTTGATAATGATAGTCCCACATACTTGTGGCACTGCCGCCTTGGTCATATTGGTGTCAAACGTATGAAGAAGCTCCATGCAGATGGACTTTTGGAGTCTCTTGATTATGAATCATTTGACACGTGCGAACCATGCCTGTTGGGCAAGATGACCAATACTCCGTTCTCCGGAACAATGGAGCGAGCAATCAACTTGTTGGAAATCATACATACTGATGTGTGTGGTACAATGAGTGTTGAAGCTCGCCGTGGGTATCGTTATGTTCTCACCCTCACAGATGACTTAAGTAGATATGGGTATGTCTACTTGATGAAACACAAGTCTGAGACCTTTGAAAAGTTCAAGGAATTTCAGAATGAGGTTGAGAATCAACGTGGCAGAAAAATAAAGTTCTTACGATCAGATCGTGGAGGAGAATATTTAAGTCACGAATTTGGCACGCACCTAAGGAAATGTGGAATTGTTTCACAATTGACGCCACCTGGAACACCTCAGCGTAACGGTGTATCCGAACAGCGTAATCGTACTCTATTGGACATGGTGCGATCTATGATGCCCCTTAGCGACTTACCGCTATCATTTTGGGGTTATGCTTTAGAGACTGTCGCATTCACTTTAAATATGGCACCGTCTAAATCCGTTGAGATGACACCGTATGAACTATGGTTTGGGAAGAAACCTAAGTTGTTGTTTCTAAAAGTTTGGGGATGCGATGCTTATGTCAAGAAACTTCAACCTGAAAAGCTTGAACCCCAATCGGAAAAATGCATCTACATAGGATACCCTAAGGAAACTATTGGGTATACCTTCTACCTCAGATCCGAAGGCAAGGTCTTTGTTGCCAAGAAAGGGTCCTTTCTGGAGAAAGAGTTTCTCTCGAAAGAAGTAAGTGGGAGGAAAGTGGAACTTGATGAGGTAATTGTCACCCCTCTCGAACCGAAAAGTAGCACAGCGCAGGAAGATGTTTCTGTGGTGCCTGCACCGACTAGAGAGGAAGTTAATGATAATGGTCATGAAGCTTTGGATCAAGTTACTGTTGAACTTCGTAGGTCCACAAGGACACGTTCCGCACTAGAGTGGTACGGCAACCCTGTCCTGGAAATCATGTTGTTAGACAACGGTGAACCTTCGAACTATGAAGAAGCGATGGCGGGCCCGAATTCCAACAAATGGCTTGAAGCCATGAAATCCGAGATAGGATCCATGTATGGTAACAAAGTATGGACTTTGGTTGACTTGCCCGATGATCGGCGAGCCATAGAAAATAAATGGATATTTAAGAAGAAGACTGATGCGAATGGAAATATAACCATCTATAAGGCTCGGCTTATCACGAAGGGTTATCGACAAGTTCAAGGGATTGACTACGATGAGACTTTCTCTCCCGTAGCGATGCTGAAGTCCGTCCGAATCATGTTAGCAATTGCCGCATTCTATGATTATGAGATATGGAAAATGGACGTCAAAACGGCATTCCTTAATGGCTTCCTTAAGGAAGAACTGTATATGATGCAGCCGGAAGGTTTTGTTGATCCTAAGAATGCTAACAAGGTATTCAATCTCTAGCGCTCCATCTATGGGCTGGTGCAAGCATCTCGGAGTTGGAACATTCGCTTTGATGAGGTGATCAAAGCGTTTGGGTTCATACAGACTTATGGAGAAGCCTGTATTTATAAGAAAGTGAGTGGGAGCTCTGTAGCATTTCTCATATTATATGTGGATGACATATTGCTGATGGGAAATGATGTAGAACTCTTGGAAAGCATAAAGGCCTACTTGAATAAGTGTTTTTCAATGAAGGACCTTGGAGAAGCTGCTTACATATTAGGCATCAAGATCTATAGAGATAGATTGAGACGCCTCATTGGTATTTCACAAAGCGCATACCTTGACAAGATATTGAAGAAGTTCAATATGGATCAGTCCAAGAAAGGGTTCTTGCCTGTATTGCAAGGTATGAAATTGAGCACAGCTCAATGCCCGACCTCGGCAGAAGATAGAGAAAAGATGTGTGTCATCCCCTATGTCTCAGCCATAGGTTCTATTATGCATGCCATGTTGTGTACCAGACCTGATGTGAACCTTGCCATAAGTTTGGTGGGGAGGTACCAAAGTGATCCCAGTATGGAACGCCGGACAGCCGTCAAGAACATACTGAAGTACCTGAAAAGGACTAAGGATATGTTTCTCATTTATGGAGGTGACGAAGAGCTCATCATAAAGGGTTACGTCGATGCTAGCTTCGACACAGACCTGGATGACTCTAAGTCACAAACCAGATACATGTATATTTTGAATGGTGGGGCAGTCAGCTGGTGCGGTTGCAAGCAAAGCATCGTGGCGGGATCTACATGTGAAGCGGAGTACATAGCTGCTTCCGAAGTAGCACAGGAAGGAGTCTGGATGAAGGAGTTCATCACCGACCTAGGAGTTATTCCAAGCGCGTCGGGCCCGATGACTCTAATCTGTGACAACACTTGAGCTATTCCCATTGCCAAGGAGCCCAGGTTTCACAAGAAGACCAAGCACATCAAGTGCCGTTTCAACTCCATCCGGAATTATATTCAAGATGGAGACATAAATATTTGTAAAGTGCATACGGATCTGAATGTCACAGATCTGTTGACTAAACCTCTTTCATGAGCAAAACATGATCAACACTAGAACTCTATGGGTGTTCGATTCATCACAATGTAACTAGATTATTGACTCTAGTGCAAGTGGGAGACTGTTGGAAATATGCCCTAGAGGCAATAATAAAATGGTTATTATTATATTTCCTTGTTCATGATAATTGTCTAGTGTTCATGCTATAATTGTATTATCCGGAAATCGTAATGCATGTGTGAATACATAGACAACAACATGTCCCTAGTAAGCCTCTAGTTGACTAGCTCGTTGATCAACAGATGGTTACGGTTTCCTCACCATGGACACTGGATGTCATTGATAACGGGATCACATCATTAGGAGAATGATGTGACGGACAAGACCCAATCCTAAGCCTAGCACGAGATCGTGTAGTTCGTATGCTAAAGCTTTTTCAATGTCAAGTATCTGTTCCTTAGACCATGAGGTTGTGCAACTCCCGGATACCGTAGGAATAATTTGGGTGTGACAAACATCACAACGTAACTGGGTCACTATAAAGGTACACTACGGGTATCCCCGAAAGCATCTGTTGGGTTGGCACGAACCGAGACTGGGATTTGTCACTCCGTATGACGGAGAGGTATCTCTGGGCCCACTCGGTAAGACATCATCATAATGAGCTCAATGTGACTAAGGGGTTGGTGTAATGCCCAGGATGGGACTATACCTCCTACGTGTCGAGGCACGACTTAAAGGTATAAGCCCATCCTAGAATGATCTCAAGTTTGGTATCTTTGCACGACTCATGTAAAAGAGGGATTAAATTGCAAAAGAAGATAGTTGGCTTACACTCGCCACTTCACACAATACATTACATAAGCAATACATCATTCAAAACATCACAACCCGATTACGGGCGAAGAACCAAAAGAAAGATACCAAAACAACATAAAGCCTCAGGTCAGGATCGAATCCTAGTAGAAACCACTACCGATCGTCGAAACGTCACAAGCATACGGCCAAACTCTTCATCGAGCTCCCAGTGAAGAACTTGAACCAGCTCCTGCTTCAAACTCGACTGAACCTGCATCTGGTGTTGTAGTATCTGTGAGCCACGAGGACTCAGCAATCCCATAACCATGGGTAACAAGACTAGCAAAGCTTTGTGGGTAGGAAGAGGTAAAGTGGTGAGGTTGCAGCAGCGGCTAAGCAATATATGGTGGCTACCTTACGAGTACGAGA
Organism: Secale cereale; assembly: GCA_902687465.1. NCBI lineage: Eukaryota > Viridiplantae > Streptophyta > Magnoliopsida > Poales > Poaceae > Secale > Secale cereale. The sequence goes on from LR738709.1 coordinate 358,043,319, forward strand.
ATAAGATGAGCATCTACGCAAACGGTCGCAAAAGTAGTGATCGCTAAAGATCCTAACTACATACGGTCAAACATAACCCCACCGTGTTCTCTTCTCAAAGTGAAAAGAGACAGTCACAGTTACTCACACAGTTGTGTGTTTTACTTCGGATCCTCTGTCAAGTTTTCTACAACCGAACATTAATAAATTCCAATCTGCCACATAACCGCGGGCACAGCTTTCGAAAGATCATAACCCTGCAGGGGTGTCCCAACTTAGCCCATCACAAGCTCTCACGATTAGCTGAAGTGATAAATATAATATCATCACCCCTTATCTTAGGGAAAATCCGATCAGGCTCGGCTTCCCGGTAGCACAAGTCATTTCGACAATGGTAAAACAAGTCCAGCAAGATCTCCCGGCGTGCCGACACCCTGATAGCAGCCGCGCGTATCTCGTCTCAGGCCACGTCCGGATGAGCAGTACGTACAGATACCGAAGATCCCAGCGAACTGGGTGGTATCCGCAAGTGGCTCTAGTTTGGGACCAACACCATCAGCACTGCCCCCCCCCCCCTGTTATGTAGAATTAAGAATCCTCGGGTAGCGCTAACTCCCTATGCAATTTAATTAATTAATTAAGTTGTTATTATGAGCAAAATAAAACCAATGTTGGGCCTTGCTGGAGGAGTTTTATTCAAAGTCGAACTGTCAAGGGGTCCCCATCCACCCATCGTGTAAGGAACGCAAAATCAAGGAACATAATGCCGGTTTATCGACGCCTAAGGTGGCATGAGTGGAACAAAACACCGAGCAAAAGGCCAAGCCTTCCACCCATGCCCAGTATATAGGTGTGTTAATAATAATCATAGATATTGTGATATATCCAACAACAAGTTTCCTCCTGGAACGAACTTCATCTTCACCTACAACTAACAACGCTATAAGAAGGACTGAGCAAGCGAGGCTGAGCAAGCGGGTAACATAGCCAAACAGTGGTTTTGCTAGGAAGGTGTCAAGGTTAGAGGTTTCATGGCAACAAGGAGAGGCTGACATAAAAGATGGGTAGCGCGACATGTAACGATAGCATCGAGACAACTAAGCATGGCAATGGTAGTAAAGGTATCCAAGGGTATGATCATCTTGCCTGGGATTCCACAAGGGAGAAGAACGGATCCATGAAGTAGACGGAGCAACAGTCGAGCGAATCCTCACAACTCCGGAACGAAACCGAAGCTAACAAGAGAAGCAACCGGAAAGAAGCAAACAACTCGGTAAACACACATATCATAAACATGGCATACGATACACAAGCAAGCATGATGCATGTCCGGTTTAAATATGCATGGCATGGCAATGGCACAAACAATACTACAAGTTAAGTGGAGCACAATAAGCAACGAGTTGCATATTGACAAAACACCACAATTAATTATTTAATTGACTCTCGGTTATTTACAAGACAAGGTTAAATGTTTTTTAACATGGCAAGAGGTGAAGCATAATAAAACTACACTATTTAGACATTTTAAATGGGGCCAGAAATAACAACAACAAATTCCGGAAAATCCCCATGAGCATGTTTTGTAATTATAAGCAAACAACAATTAAACATTATAATGTTGTTAATATGATGCAGATGACATGATCAAGTTATGCAATTTTATTTTAAGGTTAACAAGAAGATGATATGAAGCATCGTCACCGTGGTGGAAGGAAAGGGTGCCACGGCAACAATCCGAAAGTGATGCAACGGCATCATATCGGTTCCGGTAACTCGTTGAGAGTCCGGTGCAAAAGGAAAGACGGAGTGATCGAGTCAAACGAGATGAAAGGTGGGGCGATCCCGTTGCCGGGTTCCCACGGGTCGGCGACGAGGCAACCGAGGAGCATGACAAGAGGACGAAACGGGCATGGAGCACACAAGGGAAGCATTTCATACAACACAAGCAAGCATCACACGGGTCATCGTCTCGGGGTTATACCTTCGAATCGTGCGTTTCGGGGCGGTTCGAGTCGTAGTGGAAGAAGTCGTTCCGCGAGTCGGGGAACACGTTAACGGAGAGGAAGTAGTTGTTCCGTAGAGGAAGTAGTCGTACACGGGGCGACGGTAGTTGTACACGTTGGAGTTTTTCCGTTTCCGAAGAGGTACTTGAGGTTCTCGGCGACGGTAGTCGTTCAAGCACGTAGATGTTCATGTCATCGTAGTCGTTCGGTCGTCGTGGTACTTGTCGCGTCCCGGATGTGTAGTCGTTCTCGTACGTAGTTGTTCAAGTCATCGGAGGGGTACTTGGTGTTTCCGGGCGTCGGTAGTGGTACTTGTACATGTAGTAGTCGGACTTGATGGAACCGAGGCTCCGAGCATGCGTCGTGGTACTTTTCAAAATCGCATCGGATGTAGTCGTACAGGCGTCGGGCGGTCTTGCCGGTCTCGGTCTCATGTCGATCTTGCCAAAAGCCTGCTGGACCAAAACAACAACACGAGCCGACGGAAAAAAAAACACAGCAGCAGTACATGGCATTACAAAACGAAGCACGACCAAGGGCCTCGAAGGACAGCTGAACGGCAGCAAGGCGAGGGAGATGGTGAGGCGGCGTCCTGGCGCCTGAGGGCCGGTGGCGCGGCGCTCGCGGGGCGCAGAAGGCGAGGTGGTTCCTGGCCAGCCCGCGGGAGCAGCGAGAGGCTCGTGGCGCTGGGCTCTGGGGCCTCGATCGGGCGGGGCGACCTGGAGAACGAAGAGGCGGCGGGGTTCACCGGAGGGGCGGTGGCGCGACGCTGGGGAGGCGTCCATGGCGAGGAAGGAGGCCAGGGAGGCGGCTTCCTGGCGGGCGCGCACGAGATGGCGCGGCCATGGCGACGGGAGGCGCGGGATCCAGCGGGGAAGGAGGACGGGCTCCTGGTCGACCGGGCCAGAGGCGAGGTGATGGCGACGGGAAGCGCTGAGCGCTCGAGGGAGAGGCAGAGGGGCTCGAGGGAGATCGAGGGAAAGGTGGAGGCAGCACGCGAGGGAGAGGGAATCGGGGAGATCGGGGCACGAGGGGTTTGATGCGGGAGGTGAGTGCGGCGGCGTGCGGGAGAGAGGGAGAAGCGAGCGAGGAGAGGCGAGCTGGGGTCGCGGCTAGGGTTAGAAGCAGGGAGGCTAGGCCTGATGCTGGGCCGTGGGCCTTAGGGGATCGGCCGCGGCTGGTTCTTTTAGCTAGTTTTTTAGCAGAAACAAAAGAGAGAAGAAAAGAATGCGGAGGGGGGTTAGGGAAAAAAATAACACAAAGGACTATTTTTCTCGGGCATCATAAAATGAGCAAGGTCCGAGAAAAATAGAAAAGGCATGAACGGAAAAATAATTCAAACATATTTGAATTTAATTCAAATGGGTTTGAACTAAAACTTGATTAAAGAAGTGTCCAAAATGTTCGAATTTTTGGAGGAACCTCGAAACAACGGAAAAGAATTATTGGCAAGGTTTTAAGGAGTAACTCGAAGTAGGAAAAGCATGGGGAAAATATGCAAGTGTGTTATGCTTAATTCCAAAGAATGGAATATTATTATATAGCTCCCAAATAATATTGAGAGGCTTTTATATGTTTTAAAGAGAAGACATTCTTCCCTCGATTTAAATGGACCGAAGGCCCACACGATTTATTTAGGTTGAGATGCAAAAGAAAAAATGACATGATGGCATGATGACATGATGCAATGCAAAAATAAATAACACAAGCACAAAGAACACACGGGCAACCCGGAACATCTGGAATCTTCTGGAATCTTCTGGGACGTCGGTCTCGGGCGTCACAACTCTCCCACACTAACAGAGGATCTCGACCCGAGATCCTAGAGATATCACCGGGTAAAAACGGAAGAGGAAGAGGTAAAACAAAGTTGCTTCTTTGACAGACGAGTGAAACCAAAGAACCTTGAGAGGTTGAACAAACTTGAAAGAAAGAATACAACGAAGATGAACGAAGATGAAAAACACTCCGTTAGAAAAGAGGAACCAGGAGCATTATGAGAAGCTTATAGGTTGAAAGACATGAAACAAGAGCTTACGAACCAAAGAATGTGAAACCACAATGGTATAGCCAAGTAATAAGAATGACATAATTTGGACAGCACTCCGTCTGAAAATGGAAGGAATTGAACAAGAACTTGAGGAGATGAAATGATACTTGATGAAATCAACAGGATATTGCCTCCGAAACAATTAAAAGAATGGCACAAGGTTAAGAAAGATTCAGACAGCACTCCGGTTAAAAGACAGGCAAAAACATGATAAGATGAGAGAACTAGAATGTAGGTGACAACATTCCAGTTAAATAGATAAACAAGGAAAAGAACAAGATCTCGATAAAACGAGATGATGGTTTGGAGAGAGCAACATTACAAAGCCTCCGGAACGAAAGAATAGATGCTAGATCGTTGGAAAGAAAAGATCGAAGAAGAAGATGACAACTTCTCCCACGAATGAATTAGAAAATCCTCCTTACGGAGAAGGGTTGAACAGAGTTGTTGGAATTCAACAACGGAAAGAATAAGTTCGTTGTGGGCTTATGGAAAACATCTCAAAATTATGAGGTGACAACCGGCCACTAACGAAAACAATTGATTGGATTGAGATCAACAAGGAGATGATAAACTTATTTCACCGGAATGAAAATTGAAGAACTTGGGTCATTTATAAGCGCCATAATTAGCAACAATCCTTAGAGAAAGCTTTTAGGTGTAAAAGAACCCAAGATAACTCCAAGAGATAAAAATGAGGGGTTGAAAGTATCTCCTAGAGAGAAGGAAATGATGGTTTTAATTATCTCATTCTTGACAACTTGTGAATCATGAAACATGAAGGAATTGACAAGAATGACATAACACCATCTGAAAAGATAAGGTAGAAAGAATTGCACTTGGAAAGCATGATGAAGAAAGCTTGAGCTACAACAAGAATCTTGATGAAGACTTCGAGGATGAATTAAATGATGATGAACCACCATGAAGAACTCCGGTAACCAAAAGGATGAGAAGTGAAAGATGAAAAGAATAAGATTCAAGGCCTGCGATGAATTAGATGGAGTTTTGGAATGATATAATTGAGATAACTTGAAGCTCCGGAAAACAAGATGAACAACTTAGAATCGAGAATATATATGATGAACAAGCTCCAGACAAAAGAATTAAATCACCTGAAGGAACAAGAATAAGAATTATATTATTCATCTCCTTCACCAATTTAAATTGATGACAACCAAAGGATTTGGCATACTACTTATTCTCGTTGGAAAGGATTAAAGAGAGATCTAGCACAAGCTCGGATAATTATTCAACGAACCACCGGTAAGATTATGAAAAGAACAAATGAATTAAAACGATAACAACGGAAGGGTAATCTTGAAAGAACCACCGTAAGAATATGGAGACGAACGAGGAGACATCAATGAAGAATATTTGGAGGATGAAGTTGAAAAGTGAGAACGAAGAAATATTCTGAATTGATGGCCTTCGGAGGATCACAAAGAAAAGAATTCATGAAGAATCTTGAGAGAACGGGCCAAGATTTAAGAGAAACACTTCTCCGGTCTCCAAATGCTGAGAATGACAACGAGAAATGCCATAAGAATTGTTGAGCACTCCGGAATGAAGAATTAAAAGGTTGAACCAACGAAGAAAAAGAATTTGAAAGCTATCTTGGAGAAGGTATATGACTGATGGAAAACATTCTTACGTCACACTTGAAAGGAATTCGCCGGAAAAGAAGAGTCAGGTAAGATCCTGGGAAAAGACCTGTGGGTTAGGGCCCACTAAAGAAATCACCGTTGAAAAAGATTGCTTAAGAGATATTGCACCGGTTGAATTAAATGGCTTGAGTAAGATAACAATCCTCAAAATAATTTGAACGGAATAAGAGTGGAATTATGAATCTTCAGCACTCCGGATATGAATAGCAAGAGGAGAATGATTAATTGGTGCATCGGAATAAGAAAACATTGTGAAATGAGGAAAAGGATAAGATCAACACTGAAATCTTGAATTACATCCACCGACAGAATTGAGAACAAAAGAATGATGAGCTTGAAGCTCTTGAGCCTCTTCACGATAAATCACCGGATAAGAACATTGAAGGAAATAAATGAAGAAACATCACATGAATAAAATGGATACTTCATTTGAGAATTTCTGGCTCCAAGAAAAAGAAGGGAGGGAGGGTGGGGAAAACAAAGACAACTTGGGATGAATGAAACAGAAAAAACGTCAGGTTCCTCAACGCCGTCCGTATGGAATAACTTGAAGAGAAGGCACACCGGTTGAAAAGGATTAACATGAAGATCTTGATGGTCAAGAAGAATTAGCACTCCCATAGAAATATGAGAACACCGATTAGGAAAGGTATGGAATCAACATTTGACATCGAAGCACTCGAATACCAGAATCAAAACAAGAACAAAGGATAGATGTTGCAGAAGAATCTTCACAATATCATCCGAACAGAGAATTGAACGAATGAATTCCGCAGGTACATCAGCTTGACGAGAAGCACTTGGAGAACAAAAGGTAAAATAAAAAAATAAAAATAAAGGAACAAGGAACAGATAGAACAAATACAAGATAGAAGCTTCGTTCGACATCTTCGTGCTGAAAGCTCATGGAACGTGTTACAAAAGGGTTTTGCAATCCCCGGATCAGCATAGCCAAGGACCCTTTAAGATGCAACTCCCGATCAGAACAAATCCATAAACCACTTCACTCAATGTAGAACCCCGAACTTCATATCGAGCATCTGTTGGAAGAATGCCTAGAACTACTAGATGAACCCACCTATTAATTTCCGAAAGTTTCCAGTTATGCAATCAGGTGTTGGGGATACACGGGAAGCACTGCGCAATCAACTCTAAACCTACATCCAGGTGTATCCATCCTTCAACACATAACCAGTTGTTCTCGGAAACTGTTTACCTCGGACCTTCGAAACGCATCCACTATACAAGCTATGGCAATACTCCCGAACTACCTCCCCAGTACTGGGTGATGTCGGGGTTATCTTGCCACTAACCGCATAGGAGAGTTTTCGATGTCGGCCGTCTTAAGTATTCTAGTACTGCCGCGATGGATTTGTGACGACAACACCTCGGAGCTCAACTCCCCGGGACACTGCCACAACCCCTAATGATAGGAGGCATCGAGAACAATGTTCTCGTCACAAAGACATCGAAACAATCCAAACAATACTCGCGAGATCCTGAAAAAAAAATTGTGCATTTATTGAAAGTAGAAGAGGCAAGAGTAATCGTCAGGAGTCCTCACCAGAGTGAAAAGGGATGAGAAGCAAAGAAATCCTACTCTCCGATATAAATATAGGACTCAAAACATTTTCAGTGTGTGCCTAGACTCAACCGTCAATGATTCGATCAATCAGTGGGGGCTTCTAGGTCGGAGAAGGCTCTGAATACCAACTTGTAATGCCCAGGATGGGACTATACCTCCTACGTGTCGAGGCACGACTTAAAGGTATAAGCCCATCCTAGAATGATCTCAAGTTTGGTATCTTTGCATGACTCATGTAAAAGAGGGATTAAATTGCAAAAGAAGATAGTTGGCTTACACTCGCCACTTCACACAATACATTACATAAGCAATACATCATTCAAAACATCACAACCCGACTACGGGCGAAGAACCAAAAGAAAGATACCAAAACAACATAAAGCCTCAGGTCAGGATCGAATCCTAGTAGAAACCACTACTGATCGTCGAAACGTCACAAGCATACGGCCAAACTCTTCATCGAGCTCCCAGTGAAGAACTTGAACCAGCTCCTGCTTCAAACTCGACTGAACCTGCATCTGGTGTTTTAGTATCTGTGAGCCACGAGGACTCAGCAATCCCATAACCATGGGTAACAAGACTAGCAAAGCTTTGTGGGTAGGAAGAGGTAAAGTGGTGAGGTTGCAGCAGCGGCTAAGCAATATACGGTCGCTACCTTACGAGTACCAGAATAAGATGAGCATCTACGCAAACGGTCGCAAAAGTAGTGATCGCTAAAGATCCTAACTACATACGGTCAAACATAACCCCACCGTGTTCTCTTCTCAAAGTGAAAAGAGACAGTCACGGTTACTCACACAGTTGTGTGTTTTACTTCGGATCCTCTGTCAAGTTTTCTACAACCGGACATTAACAAATTCCAATCTGCCACATAACCGCAGGCACGGCTTTCGAAAGATCATAACCCTGCAGGGGTGTCCCAACTTAGCCCATCACAAGCTCTCACGATTAGCTGAAGTGATAAATATAATATCATCACCCCTTATCTTAGGGAAAATCCGATCAGGCTCGGCTTCCCGGTAGCACAAGTCATTTCGACAATGGTAAAACAAGTCCAGCAAGACCTCCCGGCGTGCCGACACCCTGATAGTAGCCGCGCGTATCTCGTCTCAGGCCACGTCCGGATGAGCAGTACGTACAGATACCGAAGATCCCAGCGAACTGGGTGGTATCCGCAAGTGGCTCTAGTTTGGGACCAACACCATCAGCACTGGCCCCCCCTGTTATGTAGAATTAAGAATCCTCGGGTAGCGCTAACTCCCTATGCAATTTAATTAATTAATTAAGTTGTTATTATGAGCAAAATAAAACCAATGTTGGGCCTTGCTGGAGGAGTTTTATTCAAAGTCGAACTGTCAAGGGGTCCCCATCCACCCATCGTGTAAGGAACGCAAAATCAAGGAACATAATGCCGGTTTATCGGCGCCTAAGGTGGCATGAGTGGAACAAAACACCGAGCAAAAGGCCAAGCATTTCACCCATGCCCAGTATATAGGTGTGTTAATAATAATCATAGATATTGTGATATATCCAACAACAAGTTTCCTCCTGGAACGAACTTCATCTTCACCTACAACTAACAACGCTATAAGAAGGACTGAGCAAGCGAGGCTGAGCAAGCGGGTAACATAGCCAAACAGTGGTTTTGCTAGGAAGGTGTCAAGGTTAGAGGTTTCATGGCAACAAGGAGAGGCTGACATAAAAGATGGGTAGCGCGACATGTAACGATAGCATCGAGACAACTAAGCATGGCAATGGTAGTAAAGGTATCCAAGGGTATGATCATCTTGCCTGGGATTCCACAAGGGAGAAGAACGGATCCATGAAGTAGACAGAGCAACAGTCGAGCGAATCCTCACAACTCCGGAACGAAACCGAAGCTAACAAGAGAAGCAACCGGAAAGAAGCAAACAACTCGGTAAACACACATATCATAAACATGGCATACGATACACAAGCAAGCATGATGCATGTCCGGTTTAAATATGCATGGCATGGCAATGGCACAAACAATACTACAAGTTAAGTGGAGCTCAATAAGCAACGAGTTGCATATTGACAAAACACCACAATTCATTATTTAATTGACTCTCGGTTATTTACAAGACAATGTTAAATGTTTTTTAACATGGCAAGAGGTGAAGCATAATAAAACTACACTATTTAGACATTTTAAATGGGGCCGGAAATAACAACAACAAATTCCGGAAAATCCCGATGAGCATGTTTTGTAATTATAAGCAAACAACAATTAAACATTATAATGTTGTTAATATGATGCAGATGACATGATCAAGTTATGCAATTTTATTAGAAGGTTAACAAGAAGATGATATGAAGCATCGTCACCGTGGTGGAAGGAAAGGGTGCCACGGCAACAATCCGAAAGTGATGCAACGGCATCATATCGGTTCCGGTAACTCGTTGAGAGTCCGGTGCAAAAGGAAAGACGAAGTGATCGAGTCAAACGAGATGAAAGGTGGGGCAATCCCGTTGCCGGGTTCCCACGGGTCGGCGACGAGGCAACCGAGGAGCATGACAAGAGGACGAAACGGGCACGGAGCACACAAGGGAAGCATTTCATACAACACAAGCAAGCATCACACGGGTCATCGTCTCGGGGTTATACCTTCGAAGCATGTGTTTCGGGGCGGTTCGAGTCGTAGTGGAAGAAGTCGTTCCGCGAGTCGGGGAACACGTTAACGGAGAGGAAGTAGTTGTTCCGTAGAGGAAGTAGTCGTACACGGGGCGACGGTAGTTGTACACGTTGGAGTTTTTCCGTTTCCGAAGAGGTACTTGAGGTTCTCGGCGACGGTAGTCGTTCAAGCACGTAGATGTTCATGTCATCGTAGTCGTTCGGTCGTCGTGGTACTTGTCGCGTCCCGGATGTGTAGTCATTCTCGTACGTAGTTGTTCAAGTCATCGGAGGGGTACTTGGTGTTTCCGGGCGTCGGTAGTGGTACTTGTACATGTAGTAGTCGGACTTGATGGAACCGAGGCTCCGAGCATGCGTCGTGGTACTTTTCAAAATCGCATCGGATGTAGTCGTACAGGCGTCGGGCGGTCTTGCCGGTCTCGGTCTCACGTCGATCTTGCCAAAAGCCTGCTGGACCAAAACAACAACACGAGCCGACGGAAAAAAAAAGACAGCATCAGTACATGGCATTCCAAAACGAAGCTCGGCCAAGGGCCTCGAAGGACAGTTGAACGGCAGCAAGGCGAGGGAGATGGTGAGGCGGCGTCCTGGCGCCTGAGGGCCGGTGGCGCGGCGCTCGCGGGGCGCAGAAGGCGAGGTGGTTCCTGGACGGCCCGCGGGAGCAGCGAGAGGCTCGTGGCGCTGGGCTTTGGGGCCTCGATCGGGCGGGGCGACCTAGAGAACGAAGAGGCGGCGGGGTTCACCGGAGGGGCGGCGGCGCGGCGCTGGGGAGGCATCCATGGCGAGGAAGGAGGCCAGGGAGGCGGCTTCCTGGCGGGCGCGCACGAGATGGCGCGGCCATGGCGACGGGAGGCGCGGGATCCAGCGGGGAAGGAGGACGGGCTCCTGGTCAACCGGGCCAGAGGCGAGGTGATGGCGACGGGAAGCGCTGAGCGCTCGAGGGAGAGGCAGAGGGGCTCGAGGGAGATCGAGGGAAAGGTGGAGGCAGCACGCGAGGGAGAGGGAATCGGGGAGATCGGGGCACGAGGGGTTCGATGCGGGAGGTGAGTGCGGCGGCGTGCGGGAGAGAGGGAGAAGCAAGCGAGGAGAGGCGAGCTGGGGTCGCGGCTAGGGTTAGAAGCAGGGAGGCTGGGCCTGATGCTGGGCCGTGGGCCTTAGGGGATGGGCCGCGGCTGGTTCTTTTAGCTAGTTTTTTAGCAGAAACAAAAGAGAGAAGAAAAGAATGCGGAGGGGGGTTAGGGAAAAAAATAACACAAAGGACTATTTTTCTCGGGCATCATAAAATGAGCAAGGTCCGAGAAAAATAGAAAAGGCATGAACGGAAAAATAATTCAAACATATTTGAATTTAATTCAAATGGGTTTGAACTAAAACTTGATTAAAGAAGTGTCCAAAATGTTCGAATTTTTGGAGGAACCTCGAAACAACGGAAAAGAATTATTGGCAAGGTTTTAAGGAGTAACTCGAAGTAGGAAAAGCATGGGGAAAATATGCAAGTGTGTTATGCTTAATTCCAAAGAATGGAATATTATTATATAGCTCCCTAATAATATTGAGAGGCTTTTATATGTTTTAAAGAGAAGACATTCTTCCCTCGATTTAAATGGACCGAAGGCCCACACGATTTATTTAGGTTGAGATGCAAAAGAAAAAATGACATGATGGCATGATGACATGATGCAATGCAAAAATAAATAACACAAGCACAAAGAACACACGGGCAACCCGGAACATCTGGAATCTTCTGGAATCTTCTGGAATCTTCTGGGACGTCGGTCTCGGGCGTCACAGTTGGTCACGGGATGATGTGTTATGGAACGAGTAAAGAGACTTGCCGTAACGAGATTGAACAAGGTATCGGTATACCGACGATCGAATCTCGGGCAAGTACTATACCGGTAGACAAAGGGAATCATATACGGGATTTATTGAATTCTTCACATCGTGGTTCATCCGATGAGATCATCGTGGAACATGTGGGAGCCAACATGGGTATCCAGATCCCGCTGTTGGTTATTGGCCGGAGAGATGTCTCGGTCATGTCTACATGATTCCCGAACGCATAGGGTCTACACACTTAAGGTTCGATGACGCTAGGGTTATAGGGAATAGATGTACGTGGTTACCGAATGTTGTTCGGAGTCCCGGATGAGATCCCGGACGTCACGAGGAGTTTCGGAATGGTCCGCTGGTAAAGATTTATATATGGGAAGTCATCATACGGTCGCCGGAAAGTTTCGGGGGTTACCGGTATTGTACGAGGACCACCGAAGGGGTTCCGGGGGTCCACCGGGAGGGTCCACCTACCCCGGAGGGCCCTATAGGTTGTATGTGGAGAGGAACCAGCCACTAAGTGGGCTGGGCGCCTCCCCCCTAGGGCCCATGCGCCTAGGGTTTGGGGTAAACCCTAAGTGGGCTGGGCGCCTCCCCCCTAGGGCCCATGCGCCTAGGGTTTGGGGTAAACCCTAAGGGGGGCGCCCCCTTGCCTTGGGGGGCAAGGCACCCCCTTCTGGCCGCCGCCCCCTCATCAGATCTCATATGAGGGGGACGGCCCCCCTCTATCTTGCCCCTATATATATGTGGGAGGTGCGAGGACAGCCACACCCAAGTTCTGGCGCAGCCCTCCCCCTCTCCCAAGTCCTCCTCCTCTCCCGCGGTGTTGGGCGAAGCCCTGCAGGATTGCCACGCTCCTCCATCACCACCATGCCGTTGTGCTGCTGCTGGACGGAGTGTTCCCCAACCTCTCCCTCTCTCCTTGCTGGATCAAGGCGCGGGAGACGTCACTGGGCTGCACGTGTGTTGAACTCGGAGGCATCGTTGTTCGGTGCTTAGATCGGATTCGGCCGCGATCAGAATCGCTTCGTGTACGACTCCACCGACCGCGTTCTTGCAACGCTTCCGCATCGCGATCTTCAAAGGTATGAAGATGCACTCCCCTCTCGTTGCTAGTAATCTCCATAGATATATCTTGGTGATGCGTAGGAATTTTTTGATTTTCTGCAATGATCCCCAACACATACCCCC
>LR738709.1:358065148-358103567 GCA_902687465.1 Secale cereale
GGGGGGGGGGGGGGGGGGGGGGGGGGGGTTCCGGCGAGGCGGCGCGGCCGGAACGCCGGGAACGAAGCGGCAGCGGCCGGATCCGGGCAGCTCCGCCCGAGATCTGGTGGGAGACGGGCGCCGGCGGCGGGATCCGGCGCAGAACGACGATGGGGCGAGGAGCTTCAAGCTCGGCGGCTGAAAGGTCGAACACGGTGAGGGCGCGGCGCTCGCCGGCGATCAGGGAGCGCGGCGGCGGCGGTGGGGAGTCAGCGATGCGAGCGAGCGGGAGGCTCGGGCGGCGCGGGTTCTCGGGCCTCGCGGGCCTGGCTCGGGCCTCGCGGGCCCGCGCGGCGGTGGGAGGCAACGTGGTGACGAGTCAGCGCGGGAGTGGCTCGGGGCAGCGGCGGATCTGACGTGGCGGTGGCGGATTGGCTGGAACACGCGGCGGCTGGACATGTCCGGCGGCGGGGTGGACATGTCCGGCGCGCGGAGGAGGAGGCTAGGGTTTCATCCGCAATTTTTGGGGGGAGACACATATTTATAGGTAGAGGGAGCTAGGAGAGTCCAAATGAGGAGCGGTTTTCGCCCATGCGATCACGATCCAAGGACCGAGACCATGGAGGGGGTTAGGATGGGCTAGTGGGCTGTGTGGAGGGGGTGCTAGGCCCAAAGTGAATAGGCTTCCAGCGGTTAACGCGGTTAACCGTTAGGCTATCAAACGAACTCCGAATGCAACGAAACTTGACAGGCGATCTACCTATGCTATAATAAGACCACACACCAAGTTTCAACCCATTCCGAGAACATTTTCCGGCCACTCATAAAAGAAGGATTTAGAGGTGCCGCGGGCACGTGCAAGTGTGTCTGGGCTCAGAACGGACAACGGAGAGAACGAGGAGGCTCGGACGGATGCAAGTTTTGAAAACATGATGATGCAACACACACGATGTGTAATGCCCAGGATGGGACTATACCTCCTACGTGTCGAGGCACGACTTAAAGGTATAAGCCCATCCTAGAATGATCTCAAGTTTGGTATCTTTGCACGACTCATGTAAAAGAGGGATTAAATTGCAAAAGGAGATAGTTGGCTTACACTCGCCACTTCACACAATACATTACATAAACAATCATCATTCAAAACATCACAACCCGACTACGGGTGAAGATCCAAAAGAAAGATACCAAAACAACATAAAGCCACAGGTCAGGATCGAATCCTCGTAGAAACCACTACTGAACATCGAAACGTCACAAGCAAACGGCCAAACTCTTCAACGAACTCCAAGTGAAGTACTTGAACCAGCTCCTGCATCAAACTTGGCTGAACCTGCATCTGGTGTGGTGAAGTAACTGTGAGCCACAGAGGACTCAGCAATCCCGTTCCCGGGTAACAAGACCATTTAAGCCTTGGGTGAGGACAAGGCTGAAGAAAGAACAAGAGGTGAAGGAACAACAAGAGTCTGCAGCAGCAACTAGCACTAACTTACGTAAAAGAGAGCGAGAAGAGAAGTGCCTCGGTCGAGAGATGATCACGAAGTGATCCTAACTAAAGCCGGTCAAACATAACCCCACCGTGTTCAACTCCCGAATCCCTATTCGGAAATTGACAGTCACGGTACACACGCTGGTAGTGTATTAGAACATTGTGTCAAGTTATCTACAACCGGATATTAACAAGCTCCCATCTGCCACATAACCGCGGGCACGGCTTTCGAAAGTTCAAACCCTGCAAGGGTGTTCCAACTTGACCCATTACAAGCCCACGATCCGCGGAGTCGCAACTCCATAGGTGGGAAGACCCGAGTATTCTCGGAATCCCGTGCTCAAGTTAAACCGAACTAAGGTAAGGCTAATCCAGCAAATCCTCCCGGCGTGCCGACACCCTGATAGTAGCCGCGCGTATCTAGTCTCAGGCCACGACCGGATGAGCACAGCGTACAGTGGCCGAAATACCCAAGTTGCCAAGGGGGGCCCTGCACACGACTCTAGTTTGGACCAACACTCAAATCGAGCACTGGCCCAGGGGGGTTGAATTAAAATAAAAGGGATAGCTAGTCCCATATGCAAGTTTTATTAGTTATTAGGCAAATAGTACCAATGTTGGGACTTGCTGGAAAAGACTTAGCACTTAGCGGTTTATCAAGGGGGTCCCATACACCCCAACCGTGTTAGGAACGCATAATCAAGGAACATAACACGGGTTTATATGGTTCCTAACGGCATGAGTGGAACAAATCACCAAGCAAAAGGCTTAGCCTTCCACCCTTGCCAATATATAGATGATTTCATTTAAGCATTTATATAGTGTGATATAACCCAACCAAACTTCAACATGAAGCAATCATCTTCGATCTTCACCTACAACTAACAATGCTATAAGAGGGGCTGAGCGAAGCGTACTTAGCCAAGCAACGGTTTGCATAGGTAGGGTGGTTAAACATGGTCATGGTTACAAGTAGGAGGCTGACAGGAAAGACATGGGCATCGAGGCAAAACTATAGAACGATACTCTAGCAATAGGCAAAGATAGTAATGGTATCCGGGTTCGGTCATCTTGCATGGGATTCCACAAGGGAGAAGAACGGATCCATGAAGAAGACGGAGCAACACAGACGAGCGAATCCTCACAACTCCGGAACGAAACCGAAGCTAACAAGAGAAGCAACCGGAAAGAAGGAAACAACACGGTAAACACACAAGCATAAACATGGCATACGATGCACAAACAAGTATGATGCATGTCCGATTTAATTATGCATGGCATGGCAAAGTGCACAAACAAATACTACAAGTTAAGTGGAGATCAATATGCAACGAGTTGCATATTGACGAAACACCACATGTTATTTATTTAGTTGACTCTTGTTATTTACAAGACAAGGTTAAATGTTTTTAACATGGCAAGAGGTGAAGCATAATAAAACTACACTATTAAGACATTTTAAATGAGGCCGGAAAATAACAACAACAATTCCGGGAAAATCCCCATGAGCATGTTTAACAATTATAAAGCAACAACAATTAACATTTTAGTGTTGTTAACATGATGCAGATGACATGATCAAGTTTATGCAATTATAAAAGGTTGACTTAAAGGAGATATAGATGATAAGGAGAATTAGTCATCGTGGTGGAAAGAAAGGGTGCCACGGCAACGATCCGAAATGATGCCACGCAACATATCGGTTCCGGTAACTCGTTGAGAGTCCGGTGCAAAAACAAAAGGTGGAGTGAACGAGTCAAACGAGATGATGGGGTGATCCCGTTACCGGGTTCCCACGAGTCGGTGGCGAGGCAACCGAGGAACATGAAAAAAAGGTCGGAACGGGCACGATGCACACAAGGGAAGCATTTCATACAACACAAGCAACACACGGGTCATCTCGGTATACCTTCGGAACAATCATCCCGGGCGGTTTGGGATCGTCGAGGAAGTAGTGGAAGTAGTGGTACACGGGTCGGGGTACTCGTCCGTAGAGGGAAGTAGGTGTTCCGATATCGTGTCGTGGTACTCGACGTATCGCCGTGTAGTTGTTCCCGTTCATAGTCGCTCAAGTCGTCGGTAGAGGTACTTGCGGTCCCGGCGACGGTAGTGGTACTTGTTCATGAAGTCGTTCTCGTTCGTAGACGTACTTGCATCGGAGGGGTACTTGTCGTATCGCCGTGTAGGGGTACTTGACAGACGTCGACGTCGTGGTACATGAGGGTCGTCGAGCGTAGGGGTACTCGTTTCGGTAGATGTACACATATCCGTAGATGTTCGTGTCGCGAGGAGAGGTACTTGGCGCATTCGGAGATCGGGTCTTGCCTGCGGTGCACCTGACAAAAAAAAAACAACAGTACACAAACATAACACAGCAGCAGAACAAAAAGGGCAGCACGGGGCTAGGCGGCGCCGGAAACAGAGGCAGGGCCTCGGCGCGAACTGGTCGGAGGGAGGCACTGGCGGCCTTGGATGAGGAGGACGGGGCCCGGGGCGCGCAGGAACGAGGCCGGACGCGGCCTCGAGTGCTTGAGCGGGGCGGCACCTGTGCCCTGGAGAGGAGGCGAGGGAGCCGCAGGGGCGCGGGCGCGCTGAACCGGAGGCAGAGTGCGGCGGCCTTGGCGAGGCACGAACGGGCGCTGGAGGGACGAGGAGAACGGAGGGAGCAGCTCCGGCCACGGTTTCTGGCCGGCCGGAGGGAGAGGCAACGTCGGGGCGCTCGGGGCCGTGGCGGCCTCGATGGCTGGAGGGAGAAGGGCCGCTCGGGGCTGCGGGAGACGGCGCTGGGGCGTCGCTGGGGCGCGGCGCCGCCTTGCCGAGGAGGCGCGGCCTTCGCGCATGGAGAGAGGAGAAGGCGCTGGAGTCGGAGGGAGGAGCGCGGGCTGGAGATCGAGAGGCGCGCGAGGGGAAGAACGAGGAGGAGAGAGCGAGGGCTCAATGGGGAGAGGGAGCGGGCTGAGCGAGGGATTGGGTGCTGGCGGCGCACGGGAAGGAGAGGGAGGAGCGAGGGGATCCTGGGGTCGGGGTGCGGGGATGAGGAGCGATGCGGGGCTGCGGTCGGCTCCGCTAGGGTTGGAGGGCGCGGTTGGGCCAGGAGATGAGATGGGCCTTGAGGCCTGGAGGCTGGGAAGGAGGAGAAGTAGGCCGGCTGGGAAGGAGGCCCAAGAGGCAGGTGCGGCTGGGCCGGAATGGCCTGGCTGCTAGGCTCTCTCTGTTTTTAAAAAATGATGTTGTTTTAAGAAAAGAAAAAGAAAACAGTAAGGAGAAAGAAAAGGAAGGAGGTGATCTGAATAGGATTAAGGCATAGGGTAAAAATCTCTAGACTCACAAAAATGTCAGGAATTTAAATAAAATAGAAGGAGGGTTTTTGGAAGAACCCCGATACGACGGAAAATAAATATTGACAAGGTTTGAGGCAAGGAATGCGAAAGAGAAGGCATGGGGAAAATTGTGCAAATGTGTTACGGTGAATTCCAACAAATGGAATATTTATTAATATAGCTCCCTAAATATTGAGAGGCTTTTATATGTTATAAAGAGAAGACATCTTCCCTCAATTTAAATGGACCGAAGGTCCACACGATTTATTTAGGTTGAGATGCAAAGAAGAAAAAAATGACATGATGGCATGATGACATGATGCAATGCAAAAATAAATAAAGCAAGCACAAAGAACACACGGGCAACCCGGAACATCTGGAATCTTCTGGAATCTTCTGGGACGTCGGTCTTCGGGCGTCACACGATGACAACGCAAATATGCAACACGCAAGCAGATGACATGGCAACGGCAACGAATAACTGGCTGACACCTGGCGCATCGGTATCGGGGTGTCACAACACTCCCCTACTAACAAGAGATCTCGTCCCGAGATCTCGTCCCGAGATCTTAGGAACGAGACGGAAGAGGTAAAGGAAGAAGAAAAGTTCTTTGAGGACAAAAGAGTGAAACCAAAGAACCTTGAGAGGTTGAGCCACTTCGAAAGAAAGAATATAATGGAGATGAACGAGAAAGAGAAGCTCTGTTACAAAAGAGGAACAAGGAACACACGAGAACCTTGTGAGCTGCAAGGAATGAAACAAGAGCTGAAGGAGCAAGAATAAATTCGAAACCACTCCGGCTAAAAGAGATAAAAAAGGAATCTCCACAAAGGAATCCGGGCAGCACTCTGGCTGAAAATGGAAAGAATATAACATGAACTTGAGAAGATGGAATAATACTTGACGAGATGAACAACACAACGCCTCCGGAAGGATTACAAGAGTGAAATGAAAATAACGGATAAGAGAACAACAGGTTCTATCGCGAATGAATTCGAAAGAGGATCTTGAAGAGAAAGATTTGAACATAGTTGTTGAGAAAATCAACAACAAAAGAATAAGCTTGTCGTGGACTTATGAAAACATCTCAAAACTTGAGGTGAATTATGCCGCAACCAAAGTATTGATGAGCTTAGAAGAGCGAAGAATGCAAAACTCCACTTCAAAAGAAATAGGGAGAATTATTTGCACTCGAGAGGCAAGAATAAGAATGCTTGAGCTGCTCCAGGAGAATCTTGATGAACATTTGAAGAATAAATTGAATCACGATGAACCACCATGAAGATCTCCGGTAACAAAAGGATGGTGATATAGAAATGACGGATGAAAAGAATAAGATTAAGGCCTTGTGGTGAATTAGACGAGGGTCCGACGAGAAGGCTGGGGAAATTTGAACTCTGGAAAAGATTAAGGCACTTGGAACTAAAATTTATTCATCATGAATAAACTCGAAGGAAAGGATAAATCAACTTGATAAAGGAATAAGAATTATGTTATGCTTATCCTCCACCAATTAAATTGATGAGAAACAATGGATTGCATACCACTTATTCGCGTTGAAATGATTAAAGAGGGATATATCGCGAACTTGAGAAATTCTTCATGAAATGCGGGTAGGATTGAAAGAACGATCGAATTGATATGATAGCACCGGAAAAGAACTCTTGAGCTAACCACCGTAAGAATTGAAGCCGAGTGAGGAAAAGGAACGAACCACCACGGAGAATTAAAATCGATGAAAGAGAACAAACCACCATAAAGAATTGAAAATGAGTGAATACGATGAATCGCCAGGAGAATAAATCACTTGAGGAAACTTGAATGATGAGAACGAAGAGATTGTGAACTGATTAAAGAATACTTGAACGAAGCACCGGACGAATGTGAGACGAACGAAGAGGCATCAATGAAGAATATTTGAAGGACGAAGTTGAAAACTTAGAACGAATAAATCTTCTGAAATGATGGCCTTCGGAGGAACTCACAGAAAAGAATTTATGAAATACTCCAAAAGAATGAAAAGAAGAAAGGTTAAACCAATGATGAAAAGAATTAAAAGCGATCTTCGAGAAGGCATATGACTAATGGAATCCATACTTACGTCACACTTGAAAAGAACATGGGAAAACTCCGGGAAATTAGATGAGTCAGGTAAGATCCTGGGAAAAGACCTGTGGGTTAGGGCCCACCCAAGAGAAACACCGTTGAAAAAGATCGAAAAGGAGATGATGCACCGAAACGATTAAGAGACTCGAAGGAGGTGACAACCTCGAATAAATTAGAACACAGATGAATCTCCTGGAATGTCTTTGGAACACCAGAACAATTTATGGCGAGAGGCGAACGAGATAATGGGAAAACATTTGAGCCGATGAAAGAATAAGAAGAACACTGAAAACTTGAATTGAATTCAACGGAGAAGAGAAGAGATGAAGAATGACGACGAGACAAGAAATCACCAGTGGAAACAATTATTGAAAGAAATCAAAGACTTCACACGAGTAGGATGGATACTCGATTAAGGACTCCGGTCCGAGAAGAAAAAGGGTGGGTGGGTGGGAAAAGAAAGACAACTTCGGAAGGGGAAACAACACCGGTTGAAAAGAACTACGGATTGAACTTGCAAAGAAGAAGAGGGTCGAATCCACTTCACGAGAGATGCGCCAGATGAAAAGAACTGACAACGCAACAAACAAAAACTAACCGCGTGATCCTAAAAAAATTGAAGGGGAAGAGGAGTAATTCAAAACACCTACGTCAAGATTCCAAAATATTTTTTTCTTCTAGACTCGACAACGGCCAAACTACGATCAATCAAGGGGGCTCCTATGGCCGGTCGAGGCTCTGATACCAACTTGTCAGGCCCAAGATGCGATTCTATCCCGATCACGTGACACTTACGTGATTGGGGCACAACCGCATATGCTTCTTGCTCTTGTGCTTCAAATGATAGTCTCCCCGACACTCAACTCTCTCTCATAGATTTGGATATGGTGGAAACATTATTTGTGTGGAAAGCAACTTGGGGAAGGCTAGAGATCAAGATTTTTGTGGTAGGATTGGTATATCTTGGTCTAAACACATGAGTAGGTGGTTCTCTCTCAAAAAATGTATATTGTAAGTGTAGAAATGGTCTGATGGCTCTCTCACTAATGGGGAAGGGGGTGAAGGGGTATATATAGCCTCCACACAAAATCCAACCGTTACAAACATTTGACCCAACTCGGTCAGACCGAATAGAAGAACTCAGTGAGGTTGATTCAGTTCAAAATGTGAATGTTAGGAATCTCAGTGGGACTGAATGGAACAACTCAGCGGGACCGATGTGCTAGGGCTAGGGCAAAACCTCATATCTATGGCACCGATCACATGAACTCGGTAGGACCGATTTCAGCAAAGAGCAAATAGAGAGTTGGTCAAGCAAACCCGGTGTGACCGGTCGCTCATGTCGGTGAGACCGAAATGTTACAAAAGGTAAACAGAGAGTTTGCATGGCCATCTCGGTAAGACCGAGATCCGTATCGGTGAGACCGAACTGTTAGGGTTTTTGGAAGTGGCTATGTGATGAGATGTTGGAAATATGCCCTAGAGGCAATAATAATTTGGTTATTATCCTATTTCCTTATTCATGATAATCGTTCATTATCCACGCTAGAATTGTATTGCTCTGAAACTCAAATACATGTGTGGATACATAGACAACAAGATGTCCCTAGTCAGCCTCTACAAGACTAGCTCGTTGATCAAAGATGGCTATGGTTTCCTAGCTATAGACATGAGTTGTCATTTGATAATGGGATCACATCATTAGGAGAATGACGTGATGGACAAGACCCAAACTATAAACGTAGCATATGATCGTGTCAAGTTTATTGCTATCGTTTTCTGCATGTCAAGTATATGTTCCTATGACCATAAGATCATGCAACTCACTGACACCGGAGGAGTACCTTGTGTGTACCAAACATCGCAACGTGCTCTACAGGTATCTCCGAGGGTGTCTGTTGAGTTAGCATGGATCAAGACTGGGATTTGTCACTTAGTGTGACGGAAAGGTATCTCACGGCCCACTCAGTAATACAACATCACAAGAAGCTTGCAAGCAATGTGACTAATGAGTTAGCCACGGGATCTTGTATTACGTAACGAGTAAATAGACTTGCCGGTAATGAGATTGAACTAGGTATGGAGATACCAGCGATCGAATCTCGGCCAAGTAACATACCGATAGACAAAGGGAACTAGATACGGGATTGACTGAATCACTGACATCGAGGTTCGACCCATAAGATCTTCATAGAATATGTGGGAACCAATATGGGCATCTAGATCCTACTATTGGTTATTGACTGTAGAGGTGTCTCGGTCATATCTGCATAGTTCTCGAACCTGCGGGGTCTACACACTTAACTTTTGGTGATGATATAAGTACAGTTGAGTCATTATGGTGGTTACCGAAGGTTGCTCGCGGTCCTGGATGAGATCCTGGACGTGACAAGGAACTAAGGAACGGCCCGGAGGTCAAGATTGATATATCGGACGAAGGGTATTGGAGTCCGGAAGTGCTCCGGGGGTACCGGGTGATGGCCAGCATGACGGAAAGGGGTTTCGGGGGCCCTGGTAAGTGTTTGGGGGGCCTTATGGGTCAAGGGGAGGGGCAAACCAGCCCACTAAGGGGATCTGCGTCCCCCTCACCCCTTCCCACGTTACCAGAGGAGGTGGGGCGCCACCCTAGGGTTCCCACCCCTTTGCCTTGAGGGCCAAGTCACCTAGGAAGGAAAACCTATCTAGGGTTTCCCTCTTGTGGCCGCCGCCCCTAGATTGGATCTAGGGCTACCCTCCTCTCCTCCCTCCCCCCTATATATAGAGAGGTAGAGAGAGGGAAGCCGCACCCATACGCACCCTTACACGCCTTGGCGCTGCCCCTCCTCTCCCGTAGCTCTTCTCCTCATACGCGTAGTGCTTAGCGCAGCTCTGTCGCAATTCCTCCACCACCACCGCCACCACGCCGTCGTGCTGCTGGAGGACTCGAGTTACTACTTCACCTTCGCTCGCTGGATCAAGGAGGTGAAGGCGTCATCAAGCCGTATGTGTGTTGAATCCGGAGGTGCCATCCGTTCGGCGCTAGATCGGAGTTCGCAGGACGGTTTGTGATTGGGTCGCGAAAACATACCACTACATCAACCGCGTTCTTGAACGCTTCCACTTGGCGATCTACAAGGGTTTATGGATCCAACTCTCCTCTTGTAGATGTGCATCTCCTAGATTGATCTTGGGTGTTCGTAGGAAATTTTTTGTTTCCAATGCAACATTCCCCAACAGTGTCATCAAGAGCTAGGTCTATGCGTAGATGACATCACGAGTAGAACACAAAGGAGTTTGTGGGCGTTTATATTCTGATTGCTTCCTTCCCTAGTCTTATTTTGATTCAGCGGTATTGTGGGATGAAGCGGCTCAAACCAACATTACATGTCCACGTACATGAGACCGGTTCCATCGACAGACATGCAACTTGTTGCATAAAGATGGCTGGCGGATGTCTGTCTCTCCCACCTTAGTTGGATCGGATTTGAAGAAGGCGGTCCTTGTAGAAGGTTGAATAGCAATTTGCATATCACCGTTGTGGCTTTGCGTAGGTAAGAATCGTTCTTGCTAGATACCCATAGCAGCCACGTAAAACATGCAACAACAAATTAGAGGATGTCTAACTTGTTTTTGCAAGGTATGTTGTGATGTGATATGGCCAAAGAAATGATGAGATATATTTGATGTATGAGATGACCATGTTTTGTAATAATTTATCACGACTTGCATGTCGATGAATACGGAAACCAGCAGGAGCCATAGGGTTGTCTTTAATTATTGTATGACATGCGTGTCAATCATTAATTGCTTTGTAATGCTTTACTTTATCGCTAAGCGGTAACAATAGTAGTAGTAGCATGGTTGGCGTGACAACCCCGATGGCAGCGCGATGATGGAGATTATGACGATGGAGATCATGGTGTCATGCCGGTGACGATGGAGGTCATGTCGGTGCTTTGGAGATGGAGATCAAAAGCACAAGATGATGGCCATATCATGTCACTTATGATTTGCATGTGATGTTAATCCTTTTATGCATCTTATTTTTCTTAGGATGGCGGTAGCATTATAAGGTGATCCCTCACTAAAATTTCAAGATTAGATTGTGTTCTCCCCAAGTGTGCACCGTTGTGAAAGTTCGTTGTTTCGAAGCACCACGTGATGATCGGCTGTGATAGACTCTACGTTAACATACAACGGGTGCAAGCTAGTTTTGCACATGCAGAACACTTGGGTTAAACTTGACGAACCTAGCATGAACGGACATGGCCTCAGAACACAAGAGACCAAAAGGTCGAGCATGAGTCATATAGTAGATATGATCAACATGGAGATGTTTACCATTGAAACCACCTCATCTCACGTGATGATCGTACTTGGGTTGGTGAATTTGGATCATGATACACTTGAAAAACCGGAGGGATGTTGATTTGAGTGGGAGTTCTTAGGTAGTATGATTAATTGAACTCTTTATCATGAATAATAGTCTAGAATTACCTTTGCAAATCATGTCGTAGACTAATAGCTCGCGTTGTAGCTCCCTGTTTTAATAAGTTCCTGGAGAAAGACTAAGTTGAAATATATTGTAAGCAATTGTGCGGACTAGATCCGTAGTCTGAGGATTGTCCTTACTGCTACACAGAAGGCTTATGTCCCTGATGCATCGCTCGGTGTGCCAACCCCTCTAGCGTCATCTGTGGATGTTGTGAACATCTGTCAGACACGTTCTGATGACTACTTGATAGTTTAGTGCTCCATGCTTTACGGCTTAGAATCGGGGCTTCAAAGGCATTTTGAATGTCATGGAGCATACGAGATGTTCCAGGAGTTGAAGTTTATTGTTGTGAAAAATGCCCGGATCGAGAGGTATGAGACCTCTGACAAGTTCTTTGCCTACAAGATGGAGGAGAGTAGCTCAGCCAGTGAGCAAGTACTCCGAATGTCTGGGTGCTACAATCACTTGAATCAAGTGGGAGTTAATCTTCCAGATAAGATAGTCATTGATAGAGTTCTCTAGTCACTATCACCAAATTGCTAGAACTTTGTGATGAACTATAACATGAAAGGGATGGAGATGATCCCGGAGTTGTTTGCGGTAGGCCGCGAAGGTTGAAATCAAGAAGGAGCATCAAGTGTTGATGTTTAACAAGACCACTGGTTTCAAGAAGGGCAAAGGCAAGAAGGGAAACTTCTTGAATGGCAAGCCAGTTGCCACTCCAGTGAAAAAACCCAAGGTTAAACCCAAACCTGAGACTAAGTGCTTCTATTGTAAGGGTGACAGTCACTGGTAGCGGAACTACCCCAAATACTTGGTTTATAAGAAGGCCGGAGACTTCAACAAAAGTATATTTGATATACATGTTATTTTTGTGTACCTTACTAGTACTCCTAGTAGCACCTGGGTATGAGATACCGGTTCAGTTGCTAGTATTGGTAACTCGAAACAAAAGCTGCGGAATAAACGGAGACTAGCTAAGGGCGCGGTGATGATGTGTGTTGGAAGTGTTTCCAAGGTTGATGTGATCACCATCGCATGCTCCCTCTACCTTCGAGATTAGTGTTGAACCTAGATAAATGTTATCTGGTGTCTGCATTCACGCATGAACATGATTAGATTGTGTTTATTGCACTACGGTTATTCATTTAAGTCAGAGAATAATGGTTATTCTGTTTACATGAGTAATAACTTCTATGGTCATGGACCCAATGTGAATGGTTGAATCTCGATTGTAGTGATACACATGTTCATACTATTGATGCCAAACGAAGTAGAGTTGATGATGATATTACCACTTTCTTGTGGCACTGCCGCTTAGGTCATGTTGGTGTAAAGCGCGTGAAGAAACTCCATGCTGATGGAATTTTGGAGTCACTTGATTTTGAATCACTTGACACATGTGAACCATGCCTCATGGGTAAGATGACTGAAACCCCGTTTTCCGAAACAATGAACAGGCAAGTGTGAAAGTGCAACTAATCCCCGGGTGGTTTTGGCAATTAATAACAACATATATATCATTGAACTAATAGTTACTTGAGAATCATTTCAGAGAAGTTCAGTGATATGGGTATGGCAAGGACTGAAGAAGTGGACCCCTCAAAATGCTAAGGCAAGCATTGGCAAAAGCTCAAGACTTCATTTTTGGTTTAGTGATCCAAGATCACATTGAGTCCATAGGAAAAGCCAATACTATTAAAAGGGGATGAGGTTATGTTGATGATCTGGTTGCTCAAGTGCTTAGTGATATATCTCCTTAAACTATCAGCAACTTTCACTGCCATATACACTCATAAGTAATCTCGGTCCCACCGATTATCCAAACTCAGTCACACCGAGATGAACCACCTCAGCCATAAGCCAAACCCTAGCAAAATCGGATATTCCGATTCTGAAATCGGTTTCACCGAAACATGGGCTGCCAAGCTTCTGTAACCTTCTGTCATCAAATCGGTGTCACCGAGATGATGAAGTCGGTCCCACCGAAACTGGCATGCTCTTGTCTTTGCTCAAATCGGACTAACCGAGATGGTATTTTCGGTCCCACCGAAAACCCCAACGTTCACATTATTTGAACTTTCGGTCTCACCGAGTTGTCCACTTCGGTCCCACCGAGATTGCTCAAATATGTGTGTAACGGTTGGATATTGTGTGGAGGCTATATATACCCCTCCGCCCCCTCTTCATTCGTGGAGAGAGCCATCAGAAAGAACTACCACTCCTACCTTACATTTCTGAGAAGAGAACTACCTACCCTTGTGTTGAGATCAAGTTGCTCCACTCCCACCATATGAAACTTGATCTCTAACCTTCCCAAGTTGCTTTCCACTCAATCCTTTCTTCCACCACAGCCAAATCAGTGAGGAGAGTTGAGTGTTGGGGAGATTATCATTTGAAGCACAAGAGCAAGGAGTTCATCATCATCTACAACATCTATTACCTTTTGGAGGGTGGTGCCTCCTAGATTGGTTAGGTGTCGCTTGGGAGCCTCCGTCATCGAGATGTTGAGTTGAACCAAGAAGTTTGTAAGGGCAAGGAGATCGCCTACTTCGTGAAGATCTACCCCGAGTAAGGCTAGCCCTCCATGGGCGTAGGCCATGATGGAATAGACAAGGTTGCTTCTTCGTGGACCCTTCGTGGGTGGAGCCCTCCGTGGACTCGCGCAGCCGTTACCCTCCGTGGGTTGAAGTCTCCATCAACGTGGATGTACGATAGCACCACCTATCGAAACCACGGGAAAAATCATTGCGTCTCCAAATTGCGTTTGATCTTCTCCACCTCTCTTTACTACATGTGCAATTTACTTTCCGCTGCATATACTCTAGAATTGCATGTGTAGGGTGATACTTGACTTGATCATAATTGTGAATCTGCCAAAAACTATTCTTTGTCAAAAGGCAGAATTTTTATATTTACAAGTAGTCTAATCACCCCCCCCCCCTCTAGACATACTTTCGATCCTACAAGTGGTATCAGAGCTTTGGTCTCCATTGTATTGGTTTCCATTGCATTGGACTCCATAAGCTTGGTTTCACAACCTAGGAGAGTATGGCGTCTAGTGAGGGTAATTTTCGTAGAGGTCCTTACTTTGATGGTACAAATTTTGCTAGTTGGAAGCATAAAATGAAAATGCATATTCTTGGTCATAACCCAGCCGCATGGGGCATTATTTGTGTTGGTATGCAAGGTGAATTCTTCGAAGAAGGAAAAGTTCCGGATCGCGAAGCTACACCGGAAGAATTGCGGATGTTGCAAAACAATGCTCAAGCTTGTGAAATTCTCTTCAATGCTTTGTGTCCCGAGGAGTTCAACAAAATCAGCCGTCTTGAAAATGCAAAAGAGATTTGGGATACTTTGGTTGAAATGCACGAAGGTACCGAGTCTGTGAAGGAATCAAAGCTAGATATTCTTCAAGGTCAACTTGACAAGTTCAAGATGAAGGATGGTGAAGGAGTCGCTGAAATGTACTCTAGGCTTGCTCTCATCACAAATGAGATTGCCGGCTTAGGAAGCGAAGAAATGACCGACCGATCCATCATCAAGAAGATTCTCAGAGCTTTGGATGGAAAGTATGACACCGTGTGCACTTTGATCCAAATGATGCCAAACTACAAGACTCTCAAGCCAACCGAAGTCATTGGAAGAATTGTTGCTCATGAGATGACACTTAAGGATAAGGAAGAGCTTCACAACAAGTCAAGTGATGCTCCCACAACCTCAAGTGACAAGTTAGTTTCCAATGAAGAGATAAGCCTAATGGTTAAGAACTTCAACAAATTCTACAAGTATAGAGGCAAAGAGAGAAGCTCAAAGTCTAGATCATATGATGAAAAGAGATCTTCTAGTCGTGATCGAAACTGCTACAATTGTGGAAGACCCGGACACTACTCAAATGAGTGCACGGCTCCCCACAAGAGAAGAGAAGAATCTCCAAGAAGAAGATCAAGAGATGAGTCACCTCGGAAAGAGAGAAGGAGTAGAGATGATCGTTATGAACGAAGACCCTCTCGGAGAAGCAAGGATTCGGAGAGGAAAGACAAGTCATCAAGGAGCTACACAAGAAGAAGACATCAAGCTCATGTAGGTGAATGGGTCTCCGGCTCCGACTCCGACAATCAATCCGATGGAAGCTATCACTCCGACTCCGACTACAGTCAAGATGAAGGTGTTGCCGGTCTTGCTCTCGTATCCTCCAACTCCAACTCCTACAACTTATTTGATTCACCAAATGAGGGAATTGGAAGATGCTTCATGGCTAAAGGCCCCAAGGTATCACACCCTGAATTCATTGACTTCAATAGTGATGAGGATGACTTGCTTGGTGAAGATGAGCTCTTGCATGATAAATCTAGTGAGCCTAGTAAAGATGAAAATGCTAGTAGTCTTTATAGTCGAGAAGAGTCAAATGACAATGCTATGAAGGAGATTGAGCGTCTAACTAAAGAACTAAACATTCTTAAGTTAGCTCATGAAACAACTCAAGAAGATCATAGAGAGCTCCTAAGATCTCATGAGAAGCTACGCTTCGAGAAGCTCACTCTAGAGCAAGAACATGAGTTTCTAAAAGCGATCAATGACGATCTTCGAAAGAAGAGTTCTTCATATCTTGCCAAACGACTTCTCTTGTCTAATTTCTTGCCACACATTAAGACTAAGCATGACAAGCATAAGAAAAATTCTTCCTCTAGCAGTAACAATAACCATGTTAAATCCAATGTTGTTGCTTCTAGTAGTTCTCTTGATTCCACTAACGATGTTTCAAGCCAAGTTACACTTGAGCAAGAGAATAGTTTATTGAAAGGGATCATAGAGAAAGGTGTCTACAAGAGCCTTGCCGGAAGCAAGAACTTTGAGGAAATTGTTCGCAAGCAAGGAAGGCACCGGAAGAATCAAGGAATTGGTTTTGAGCGAAAGTTCAACGCCGAAGGTGTTGAGTGGGAAGAAGGTCAATATGCTACTCCACAGTTTGTTCCTCAAAAGGAGAAGTATGATCCTACTTCTTCCAATGTGGAACAAGCTCAAGATGACCTTCCACCACAAGACCACAAGCTAAAAGCCAAGGACAAGCTTCAAGAGGAGATTGATGCATTCGTTGAAGCACCTCAAGCCATGGTCAAGTGGGTTCCCAAGGAAACGTCAAGTTCTACTTCGTCAAGCTCAACTACAACCCCAAGGATTCCCATCAAGATGATGTGGATCCCGAAGAAGAAGAACTAGAAGGTTCTTGAGGGTGACTCCGCCAACATACTTCACTCACATTCATTTTGGCAAGAACTTGTGCAATCAACTTCCACATCATGCACTAGTTCATGGAGTCACAAACCCTCTTGTTGGTAAGTCAAGGGACAAGGTAATCATTGCTTTCATGGACATCATCTATTGTGAACTTCAATCTATGTCCATGGATATCCTTGTTTGTTCCTTGTGGGACTAACCCATGTAGGTATTGAAAGTGCCCTAATCCAAAGGATAGCTCCCAACTCTTGATGATCTCCATCAACATTGAGCATCCACATCTTCAACATCAACATGAAGTCTTCTACGACAACCCAAGGTTAGTTTGACCCTTTAAAAGGGGTTCTCACATCTAGGGGGAGCTTTGCTCTAAAAATTGAGCTAAAGCATCTTCAAATGATGTGAACACATCAATGCTTTATGTAAAAGTGGTAACCCCACTTGTGCTTAAACGATGAGTATGACCTATGATCAAATGTTCTCATTTGGCTCCTAAGTCAGAATACTCATATAAAGATGACCTAGTCATCGACAAATTGTGTGTTAGTAGCTAGAGTTTTGGTTGTGCATGTTTGACACATATTTCATTTGCTATCTTATTGTGTGAGCATGTTGGATGCATGATTTTATCCATTCGACGACATCCATTTGTTGTTTTGGTTGTTTTGATTTTGCTGACCAAATGGATGGACAAGAATGCCTAAGTACCTCCCCTAGCTATCTATGCTTTCTTGTCTCAAATTCTATTCATGCTTAAATCACAAACTTTGAACAAGTCATTTTCGGACCCTCCGGGTGAGGAGCACTCGGAGCCACCGATCCGTCAAGGGCTAACCTCCAAAACCTTCTAAGTGATTTCGGTCAGACCAACTCACTCAAACTCGGTCAAACCAAAAGCATTTAGACTGATCTAAGTTTCATCTCGGTGAAACCGAGTTGTGATTTTCGGCGTGACCGAAGTGCATAACTGCCTAGCAGTTATCCATCTCGGTGCCACCGAGTTTTACAACTCGGTCCCACCGACAGCAAAGGGATATATATACCAAGGGTCGCGCGCGTTGATTCCTCCTTCAAACGTTTTCGCCCCCTCATCCCTTGCTGCCGTCGCCTTGATCTCCGGATCATCGCCGTCGTCGCCTGTGCGCCCTCGCCGCAGGTCTCCATCGCCGTTAACGGACATCTCCTCCGCGCCGTTGCCACCGTAGAGAAACTCCACCAAGTTAGGGTGAGTTTTGATCCCACTCGTGCTCCCATCTCCGATTCAATGCACGTTTGGATTGCCCAATATCTTGCCACGATTGAAATCTTCCTTTACACCAGATTGGTTCGTTTGAACTAGATTCGAGTAAAAATTTTAGGGTTAGGTTTCCACGGAACACATCTCGGTGAAACCGGTTTTATAATTTCGGTGTGACCGATTTGGCCTCTGGCCATTGCACTGCACCCTTCGGTCCAACCGAGTTTTGCAAATCAGTGTGACCGAAATATAGTTTTTGTGAAACCCTAGTGTTATCGGCAGGACCGAAACCCACTTCGGTCAAACCGAAAGTGGTGTGTAAAGCTTCTGTTTAACACTTCGGATTCACCG
The DNA here is from genome assembly GCA_902687465.1 of Secale cereale. Classification (NCBI taxonomy): domain Eukaryota; kingdom Viridiplantae; phylum Streptophyta; class Magnoliopsida; order Poales; family Poaceae; genus Secale; species Secale cereale. Next base: position 358,083,344 of record LR738709.1, read on the forward strand.
ATACTCAAACTCGGTCTGACCGAAATGTCTTCTGTGAAAACTTAAAACTAGAATTTGAACTCATTTTTTTTGCAAAAACTTCTGCAGTTTGTGATAACTCTTCTTCTCTGCCTATACCTTATCTATTCACAGGTTGTCAGCCATGTCAGATGCCAGTGACAGTCAGAACAGGTCAGAGTCACCCATTGCAGACATTCCTGAGGCAGACACTAGTCCTGAGACTAGTAGCCCATTTGATGATGGTGAGAGGAGTACACCTAGTGGCATGCCTCCTCCAGCCACCAGAGCTAGAAAGGAGAAGAATTCCGATGATGAGGATTCTGATTTCGTTGTTGAGGAAGAGGTGACCTCAAAGCCTAAGAGGAAGGTTGTTGCCAAAGAGCAACAAGGTCAGCAGTCTAAGAAGGGCACCAGCAAAGTCAAGCAATCAACTGTTGCCAAGAAGCTAAATTTGGGAGAGCCAGCTCCAAGCAAAGTGAAGAAAACCTCCAAGAGAAAGAGGGTAGTGTATAGTGATTCTCATGCAGATGCAGCAGTCGAGGATGAAGATGAGGAAGCACCCCAGCCTGCTCCTCAGAAGCAGAAGCTCATGGGTGATGCCATTAAGGCTGGAGCCACTTCAAAGCCCAAGAAATCTGCTCAAGCTAAGGCAGCTCCAGCAAAGCCTGCTGCCAAGCCCAAGAGGACTACCAGAAATATTCCAGCGTCTGAGAAGAACAAGGATGATGTGCCACCAGCTGAGTCTGATGAGGAAGGACAAGTGTTGCTGAAACTCCGTCCAAAACTGCCACTTCACAATGATGCTCATCCTCAAGCCGAGGATATGAAGGCAAGGAAAGATAGAGGTCTCAGGCTATGGAGACAAGCTGACCCATATGCCGTGAGGAGAAGAACTGCTGTAGACCCCAGATTTCACACCAGAGAGCAGCAGGACTTCTATGAGACCGTGCTGATGGACAAGAAGCCAATAGTCGCAGACACCAGATATGTTGACTGGGAATACATTGACAGCGAAGAGCACAGAGATTTCTTTCCACATGTGCATGAAAGCTTCACTGCATGTGGCGTTGCAGAGTTTGTGGGTCAGAAATTGACCAGTTGGAACGATGAGATGATTATGCAATTCTATGCCACAGCTCACTTCTATCCTGATGGAAAGATCACGTGGATGACTGAAGGTCAAAGGTATTCTTCTTCTGTTGAAGAATGGGCTGAAATTCTGAATGCTCCAGTGCAACGAGAAGATGATATTGATGTCTATGGGATTCCAAAGAAGAATCATGATTCCATGAAGAACATGTACAAGGAGATCCCAGCAGCGGATTTGGAAGTATGGAAGCTCGGCTCAGTCTACCATCTCCAGGCAGGCTTACCTACCACTAATACTATTTTGAGGCATACCTTGATGCCCAAGTCTGGAGATCATCGCATGATCAGAGGATATTCTATCAACATGCTGCATATACTTGATGAGAAGGCACCTTTCAAGGTGATGGACTTAATGGTAGAGACCATTAAGAGGACTGCAGCTGACCAGAAAAGGTCATGTGGATTTGCCCCACAGATTCAGATGTTTATCAATGCCAAGTTTGGCACGGGCAAATTCTTGTTGGATAGGAAACATTTACCCCTGCAGCCAGAGCATGAAGACAATGTTGTTGTGATGGATGAGGAGGATCCGACATCTGTTGAGGGTCAAGCCAAGATCGAAGCTGCTAAGAAAGCCAAAGCTGACAAAGAAGCAGCAGCAGCAGCAGCTAAACCAAAGAGTTTCGGAGAGCAGATTCTTGAAGCTACTCAAAGGATTGAACAACGTCTGGCCAGCATTGAACAGTCTCAGGAGAGCTTAGAGAGGATTGTTGACGAGAAGATCCACGCTCTGGACGTGAAGCTGACTAAAATACAAGTGACCGTCAACAAGCTTGAGGCAGACATTGAGGAAGCAAAGCAGGACAAGGCAGAGCTTATGCAGGATGACTTAGTCCAGGATTCTCATCGACAGACTGCTCCGGTTCCCAAAGGATCCCGATCAGCTGCTATTCCAGTGACTGACACCAGGACTACAACTTCAGCACCTCCCACAGCTCCAGCAGTTACTCCAGCTACAGCTCCAGTGTCCACTCCTCCAGCACAGACATCAGCTGAAGTCTTCGCCGATGCCGTCATATCTACTCCGACATCTACCCAGACGGGAGCCGCCAGCAGAGCCCACAGTGACGTTTAGCTCTATGCTTTTTCGAACTTTTTGGTAACTTGTTGCCAAAGGGGGAGAAATTGTATAGATCATAGGGCTTCGAGAGAGAGAGTGCTCTTTCGTTCTTTTGCGGTTTCTTTGAGATACTTTTGGTTTTCGAGACATTCCGTGTGCTTGATACTCCGTTTGATGCTACCTTTATGAGTACTTAGTCATACTATGCTTTAATGTGTGTTTAATGCTTATCATATGCTATTCCTATCTTGTATGGCTATTTACTCATGTCTTGGTGATTGGGTGCATGCTATTCATTCTTATCATTTTGTGCGCTCCACCAAGATGTATGTGACATGGAAGAGTGACCCATGATCCTAATCGATTGTGCATTTGCATTCAAACGCAAATCTTAAATAATGCACAAATTTAGGGGGAGCTCTTGCTTATCACATACTTCTCAAAGCGACGATATTATTCATTGATTATATCTCTTGTCGAAGCTTTGATCTATATGTTGTCATCAATTACCAAAAAGGGGGAGACTGAAAGTGCAACTAATCCCCGGGTGGTTTTGGCAATTAATAACAACATATATATCATTGAACTAATAGTTACTTGAGAATCATTTCAGAGAAGTTCAGTGATATGGGTATGGCAAGGACTGAAGAAGTGGACCCCTCAAAATGCTAAGGCAAGCATTGGCAAAAGCTCAAGACTTCATTTTTGGTTTAGTGATCCAAGATCACATTGAGTCCATGGGAAAAGCCAATACTATTAAAAGGGGATGAGGTTATGTTGATGATCTGGTTGCTCAAGTGCTTAGTGATATATCTCCTTAAACTATCAGCAACTTTCACTGCCATATACACTCATAAGTAATCTCGGTCCCACCGATTATCCAAACTCAGTCACACCGAGATGAACCACCTCAGCCATAAGCCAAACCCTAGCAAAATCGGATATTCCGATTCTGAAATCGGTTTCACCGAAACATGGGCTGCCAAGCTTCTGTAACCTTCTGTCATCAAATCGGTGTCACCGAGATGATAAAGTCGGTCCCACCGAAACTAGCATGCTCTTGTCTTTGCTCAAATCGGACTAACCGAGATGGTATTTTCGGTCCCACCGAAAACCCCAACGTTCACATTATTTGAACTTTCGGTCTCACCGAGTTGTCCACTTCGGTCCCACCGAGATTGCTCAAATATGTGTGTAACGGTTGGATTTTGTGTGGAGGCTATATATACCCCTCCACCCCCTCTTCATTCGTGGAGAGAGCCATCAGAAAGAACTACCACTCCTACCTTACATTTTTGAGAAGAGAACTACCTACCCTTGTGTTGAGATCAAGTTGCTCCACTCCCACCATATGAAACTTGATCTCTAACCTTCCCAAGTTGCTTTCCACTCAATCCTTTCTTCCACCACAGCCAAATCAGTGAGGAGAGTTGAGTGTTGGGGAGATTATCATTTGAAGCACAAGAGCAAGGAGTTCATCATCATCTACAACATCTATTACCTTTTGGAGGGTGGTGCCTCCTAGATTGGTTAGGTGTCGCTTGGGAGCCTCCGTCATCGAGATGTGGAGTTGAACCAAGAAGTTTGTAAGGGCAAGGAGATCGCCTACTTCGTGAAGATCTACCCCGAGTAAGGCTAGCCCTCCGTGGGCGTAGGCCATGATGGAATAGACAAGGTTGCTTCTTTGTGGACCCTTCGTGGGTGGAGCCCTCCGTGGACTCGCGCAGCCGTTACCCTCCGTGGGTTGAAGTCTCCATCAACGTGGATGTACGATAGCACCACCTATCGGAACCACGGGAAAAATCATTGCGTCTCCAAATTGCGTTTGATCTTCTCCACCTCTCTTTACTACATGTGCAATTTACTTTCCGCTGCCTATACTCTAGAATTGCATGTGTAGGGTGATACTTGACTTGATCATAATTGTGAATCTGCCAAAAACTGTTCTTTGTCAAAAGGCAGAATTTTTATATTTACAAGTTGTCTAATCACCCCCCCCCCCCTCTAGACATACTTTCGATCCTACAAAGTGACTTATTGGAAATCATGCATATTGATGTGTGCGGTCCGATGAGTGTTGACGTGCGCGGTGGATATCGTTGTTTCCTCACCTTCACCGGTGACTTGAGTAGATATGAGTTGTTGGAAATATGCCCTAGAGGCAATAATAAATTGGTTATTATTATATTTCCTTGTTCATGATAATTGTTTATTATCCATGCTAGAATTGTATTGATAGGAAACTCAGATACATGTGTGGATACATAGACAAACACCATGTCCCTGGTGAGCCTCTAGTTGACTAGCTCGTTGATCAATAGATGGTTGCGGTTTCCTGACCATGGACATTCGATGTCGTTGATAACGGGATCACATCATTAGGAGAATGATGTGATGGACAAGACCTAATCCTAAGCCTAGCACAAGATCATGTAGTTCGTATGCTAAAACTTTTCTAAATGTCAAGTATCTTTTCCTTAGACCATGAGATTGTGCAACTCCCGGATACCGTAGGAATGCTTTGGGTGTACCAAATGTCAGAACGTAATTGGGTGGCTATAAAGGTGCACTACGGGTATCTCCGAAAGTGTCTGTTGGGTTGGCACGAATCGAGACTGGGATTTTTCACTCCGTGTGACGGAGAGGTATCTCTAGTCCCACTCGGTAGGCCATCATCATAATGTGCACAATGTGATCAAGGAGTTGATCACGGGATGATGTGTTACTGTTAGGGATATTATTATCAGGTATAAACTGGCTAGGAGGGTCCGGATTACGTTGGTAAGGTTATGTTATCAGAAGCCCAGTGGAGTATGTAATAGGAGGTTATAGCCCACGGAGGTTCAGGGCCCATGTATAAGGCCCATGGTTTGTAAACCGTCATACTATGTAACTTGGAATGTAAGATAGAAAGAGTAGAGACCGAGGCGGACACATTTATGAGCCGGCCTCGGGACTCTGTAAACCGGACCGGGCGTTGCCTCCTATATAAAGGGACGACCCGGCGACGGTTCAGGACAAGAAACAACAGCTCGAGACTCAGGCAAAGCGGATTCGCTCCCTGGTCATCGAAGCAAAAGCAATACCACACCAAACTAGACATAGGCTTTTACCTTCATCGAAGGGGCCGAACTAGTATAAACTCCCTATGTCCTTCATCCACTTTAACCCCTTTAAGCTAACCCGGGCGAGGGCCTCACGACTAAGTCCTTTTACTAGGACATCTGTCGTGCTAAATCCACGACAGTTGGCGCCCACCGTGGGGCTATTGCACGATGGTTTCGAGTTCTTGAAGGGCAGCTTTGAAGGGCTCAAGGGTTACGCAGTGGGCCGGATGACCAAGAGTCGTCGCGGCCGGATCTACATCGACGATGCAAGCTGGGGTCCCGAGGCCGATTCAATCGAATACGGGTACCAGGTCCCCTTTGGTGGCATCCACGTCTTCATCGGCAAGATCGGCGAACCGGGCCCTGAGCCGGACATCTTCCCCAACAACGTCGAGTCGGCTCAGTGTGCGAGACCAGCCCGGATTCAGCCCGCCGTGAAGCATGTCTTTGTTGGGGTAGTGCATGGAGTACCAGCCGAGGACGGATCGGATTCTCGTGGCGAGACAGTTGTTTATTCCGGCGATGAATCTTCATCCGGAGAGACCGAATCTTTGTATCTGTTGCAGGACGGTCGATCTGAGGGTGGTTCCGATGGCGATAGTATTCCGGACCCCTTCGATCCGCCAAACAGGGTTGCTGTTTTCATGGCCGGATCACAACCCATGCAGCAGCCCTCTACGACCGGGGCGTTAACCTCTGAGGCAATGGGAGCTAGAGCTGGAGACCTTCCCCCGTCGCCCTCTGACGTCCTATCCACCTTAGTCAACACTTTGACAGCACTCACAACAGCAGAAGTAGCCCAGGCCGACAAGGAGTAGCATGATGCAGAGATCGCTCAGGTGAAGAGCCGGATTGAGAAGGCTAAGTTAGATCTAGCTGCAGAGAAAGCTAGGATGGCTACAAGACAGGCAGAGCTGGATTCTAAAGCTTTCCGGCTCAGGTTAGATCAGAACGCCTCGGAGGAGGTAATGTGGAGGAGACAACGATCTCGTTTGCCGCCAGTTTATGAGGCGAGGAATCTCTTTAGCACACCAGGAGGAGGAACTAGTAACCATCCAGAGGTAAACCGGGGAGGAGCCCCGGGGACGGGCGCGTCGGTTCAGCCACCAGCCGTGGAGCCGAATCACCAAGTTGTGCCGGCCCAGCACGTGATCGCCCCTCCCGGTCATCATTCTAATCCGTTGGATAACATCATCGCTGTCGCTTCACGGCTAGCCGCCCTTCCCATTGAGGGAACATCCCCCATAGCGGTGGAGGCATGACGGGCCAAGGAGTTGCTGGACACGGTGTTAACTCAGCAGGAAGCTTATTCCTATAGTCGGGAGAGGATTCATTCAACCCCCCGCTCGAGCCGGAGTTATATGAGGCACCTGGATGAACCGGCCGTATCTAGCAGCGCACGGAGACGGCACGAGCAGAGGCAGGATAATCCGGCAGGAGCAGGAGCACATGCACAGGAGGTGGCGGACCAGGCCAGGCATACTGCCCACAACGACACCAGTCAGGCGACACCGGTTCACCTCACCACCATAGTCGAAACAGGAATCATGTCTAGTTCCTTGGGAGTGCAGTGTCTCATCCCCGCTTTACGGAACGTGAAATTACCCAAAGACTTCAAAGGTCCACGCAAGGTACCCAACTACACGGTAGATCTGGCTCCTGAGGCGTGGGTTGAAAGTTATGAGATGGCTATGGAGATGCTTGATGTGGACGAAGCTGCATGCGCCAAATACTTCACAATGATGCTTGAGGGCACGGCCCGGACATGGTTAAAGGGTTTGCCACCTAATTCCATCGGATCATGGGGGGAGCTGCGTCGCCGGTTTATCAATAATTTCAAAGGCACATGCAAGCAGCCGATGTTTGTTATTGACTTAGCGTCATGTGTTCAAGGAGAGCAAGAGACCACCAGCAGTTGGGTGCGGCGAGTATCTGAAATCCTGCACTCTTCCAATAGCATCAATCCAAGTACGGCGATAGTAACCTTGGAAGGCAATTGCCGGTTTGAGCCTTTGAGGTTGAAGCTGGGACGGCTCAGACGTGATTGCAACGACATGGGAACGCTCATGGGCGCTTTGGTAAAATATGGAGACTCTGATAACACCAAGTATCCAGATACATACGGAGACAAGTCCGGGAAGGCAAGCAAAAACGGTAAACCGGCGCAGTCCAATCCAGTGAGCGCAGGGTACAATGGCAAGCGTAAAGCGGAGGGCAGCTCAGACTTTGTGGCCAATACCAACGCTCAGGACAACGGGCAGCGCCGCAAGGGTAAACTGCCCCCACGCAGCGGGAGGCCATCTATTAATCTAGATCGCCAATTGAACATGCCTTGCCCAAGGCACGGTACAGAAGAAAACCCGGCTACACATCTCTAGAAAGACTGTTTCATTATGCAAGAGCTTGTGAAACAGGTCAAATATAACCACAAGCCCCCTGGCGGGTCAGGTCCCGGTTTTCAAGGCCCGGGTTATCAAGGTGGTGGAGCCGATTCAGGATACCACGGCGGTAACAATAACCACAGTGGCAACAATCAGCATCAACATAACCAGCAACATGGTCAGGGTGGATACAACAACCAAGGGAATAACCAGCGTCAGCAGGAGCAGCAATCCGGATATCGGAATAATCCGAAGGAGCTGAGCAGTGGGCAGTATCACGTCTTCACCACAAGTTTATGCAAACGGGATCAAAAGGTTTTGAAGAGGGCAGTACACTCCGTTCAACCGGCGGCACCACGTTTTTTACATTGGTCTGAGCAACCCATTGTGTGGAGCAGAGAAGATCACCCACCACGGGTTGATAATCCGGGTCAGTTGGATCTGGTGGTGGCACCACAGGTGGGTGGTTATAAGTTCACCAAAGTACTTATGGATGGAGGCAGCAGCATCAACATCTTATACTATGAGACTTTTCGACGCATGGGGCTGACATATAAGAAGCTCTGACGGTCCAACACAGTGTTCCATGGGGTGGTGCCCGGTAAATCAGCTTATCCAGTTGGAAAAATCGATCTGGAAGTTACCTTTGGGGATGAGCATGACTCTAGATCGGAAACTGTGACCTTTGAGGTTGTAAAGATCAGGAGCCCATACCATGCTCTGTTTGGGAGACCGGTTTACGCCAAGTTCATGGCTAGGCCGTGTTACGTTTATCTGCAGCTCAAGATGCTAGGCCACAAAGGAACTATCACGGTTCATGGGAGCCATAAGATTGCATTGGAGTGCGAGGAAGGAGATGCGGCGTATGCTGAGACGGTTTGCGCTACGGGAGAGTTAAAATTTTATAAGGACAATGTTGATCCGGCAGACATGTCCCCGCCGAAAAAGCCAACTACAGGGCATGATCCGGCATTGAAGTTCAAATCGGCGGAGGAAACCAAGCAGGTTGACTTTGTTCCGGACGATTCATCCAAGCAGTTCACCATCAGCGCTAACCTAGACCCCAAATAGGAAAGGCGCTCATCGAGTTCATCCGTGAGAACCGGGATATCTTTGCATGGAAACCTTTTGACATGCCAGGTATACCGAGGGAACTCGCTGAGCACAGTCTTATTATTGATCCGAAGTTTAAACCGGTCAAGGAGTATCTGCGCCGCTTCAATGAGGAGAGGCGCAAGGCTATAGCTGAAGAAGTGGCTAGGCTCTTGGCCGCAGGCTTCATAGTTGAGGTGTTTCATCCAGAGTGGTTGGCTAATCCGGTATTGGTGCTCAAGAAAAATGGAACATGGAGGATGTGTCTTGATTACACAGACTTGAACAAAGCTTGCCCAACTGATCCTTTTGCTCTCCTGCTCTCCCCCATATTGATCAAATTATCGATGCTACGGCGGGATGTGAGCGGCTAAGTTTTTTGGATGCATATTCAGGTTATCATCAGATCAGGATGGCAGTTAAGGACCAGGATAAGACAACTTTTATAACTCCCTTTGGAGCCTTCTGCTATGTATCCATGCCTTTTGGGCTCAAGAGTGCCCAAGCAACCTACCAGCGCTGTGTGCAGAATTGCCTACAAAGGCAGATTGGAAGAAATTTCCATGCATATGTTGATGACATTGTGGTGAAATCCAGGAAGGAGGAGACGCTGATAGAGGATTTAAAAGAAACCTTTGACAACCTCCGAGTTTATAAAATGATGCTCAATCCGGAGAAGTGCGTCTTTGGTGTTCCGGCAGACAAGCTCCTTGGATTCTTAGTGTCAAACAGAGGGATTGAAGCTAATCCGTAGAAGATCAAGGCGATCACGTCCTTGGCTAAACAGGCATGCATCAATGATGTCCAGCGTGTGGCGGGCCGCATTACAGCACTGAGTCGGTTCATCAGCCGTTTAGGAGAGAAGGCAATCCTGCTCTATCAGATGATGAAAAGACGGGCCGGTTTGTTTGGAGTGATGCTGCAAACGCTGCGTTCGAGGACCTGAAGAGGCAATTGGCAGAACCACATGTCCTTGCTGCCCCGGTTGACAATGAGCCGCTGCTGTTATACGTGGCCACCAATGCCCGTGCAGTCAGCGCGGCCATTGTGGTGGAGCGCAAAGAGGCAGGCAAAGAATATCTGGTTCAACGGCCGGTTTACTACATCAGTGAGGTGCTCATTGAGTCGAAACAGAGATATCCACACTGGCAGAAGCTGGTATATGGAGTGTTCATGGCAAACCGGAAATTGAAGCACTATTTCCAGGGCCACCCAATCACTGTTGTCAGTTCAGCTCCGTTAGGGGATATAATCCAGAACAGAGAAGCCACTGGCAGGGTGGCGAAGTGGGCCATTGAGCTTAGCCCGCACGGATTAAAGTATATGCCCCGTACTGCTATAAAGTCCCAAGCACTGGTGGATTTCATTAATGATTGGACAGAGTTGCAAGCACCTGAGGAGAGGCCGGATCATACATACTGGACTATTCACTTTGATGGTTCAAGACAATTGGAGGGCTCGGGGGCTGGAGTCATGTTAACTTCCCCATGAGGTGATAAGTTCTGTACGTCCTCCGTTTAATGTTACCTTGTACTAACAATGCTGCTGAGTATGAAGCTCTCCTCCATGGTCTACGGATGGCCAAGGAGATGAACTTGAGCCGGGTTAAGTGCTTTGGTGATTCAGATCTAGTGGCACAACAAGTATCGGGCAAATGGGACTCCAAGGATCCGCTCATGGCAGCATATCGACGAGAGGTAGACGCCATCGCAGGATACTTCAAGGGATACCAGGTGGATCACATAGACCCGCGGAAAAATGAAGCAGCCGATGCGTTAAGCCGGCTGGGCTCTCAGCGTAAACCGGTTCCACCTAATACTTTCTTGGATGAATTGCATAATCCATCAGTACATATACCTTCAGAGGAGGACTTGGTTGTTCCTGATCCGGAAGCACAGTTGGTCGCAACACTTCACGTCATTCCGGATTGGACACTCCCTTACTTGGCGTACATGAGCCGAGGTGAGTTGCCAGAAGACGAAGTCGAGGCCCGGCAGATAATCCAGCGGTCTAAGTCTATGACTATCATCAATGGAGAACTTCATCACAGCAGCGTTTATGGGGCGTTTCAATGGTGTGTATCATCAGAGGAAGGTTGTGATATTCTTCGAGAGATTCATGAAGGGGATTGTGGTCATCACGCCGGTTCAAGATCCTTGGTAGCTAAAGCTTTTCGTCATGGGTTCTACTGGTTGACGGCTCACGCCGACGCAGAGGACTTGGTCAGAAAATGTGACGCTTGCCAGAAATTTTCACGGCGTGCTCATGTATCGGCGCAGGAGCTGAGGATGATTCCAATTACCTGGACGTTTGCAACTTGGGGGCTTGATATTGTTGGACCCTTTAAAAGATCCTAAGATAAGAAAACCCACCTGTTGGTAGCAGTGGACAAATTCACAAAGTGGGTTGAAGCAGAGCCTGTCAGTAAGTGTGATGCGGCAACAGCGGTTCAGTTCATCAAAAAGGTGATTTTCCGGTTTGGCTTTCCACACAGCATTATAACTGATAATGGCACCAACCTATCTAAAGGGGATATGGAGGAGTTCTGTCAAAGAGAACATATTCGCCTTGATGTATCATCAGTAGCTCACCCTCAGTCCAATGGCCAAGCTGAGAGAGCCAACCAAGAGATCTTGAGAGGCATCAAGCCCCGGCTTATGGTTCCTTTGCAAAGAACACCGGGTTGCTGGGTAGAGGAGTTGCCTCCTGTCTTATGGAGCATCAACACTACACCTAATAGATCTACAGGGTACACGCCTTTCTTCATGGTGTACGGTGCTGAAGCGGTCCTCCCTAGTGATATCCGGCACGACTCACCACGGGTGGTAGCTTATGTTGAAGCGGATAATGATCAAGCACGACAAGATAGCTTGGACCGGCTGGACGAGGAACGGGACACGGCAGCAGCGTGATCAGCGATTTACCAGCAAGACCTGCGTCGGTACCATAGTCGCCGGGTCAAGACCAGGACGTTTCAGGAAGGAGATCTGGTGCTCTGGCTCATCCAGGACCAGACAGATATGCACAAGCTATCCCCGCCTTGGGAAGGACCCTTCGTGGTCAGCAAAAACCTGCACAATAGATCACTACCTTGTCGATGTTCGAGAACATAAGGACTCACGTACGGCAGAGGAGGAGACCAAGCGGCCGTGGAACATCGCTCTTCTTCGACCATACTATACTTGAGCCATTGGCTCCGCTTTATGTACAATGTGTATATTATGATTAATAAAATAAACTGGCGCCCCTGGTACACCGGGGAATCAGCCATCTTTTTCGACAAAAGAGTATCACATGGGGGCTTCGAAAGAAACCTTTCATGGCCTCTTAAACCGGCGCCCTTGACAAATCAAGGAATCTGCCGTGTTCTTTACACAAAGGAGTATCACATGGGGGTTTCTAAAGAAGCTTTCCATGGCCTCCTAAACCGGCGCCCTTGACAAATCAAGTAATCAACCATCTTATTTATACGAACAAGAGTCACATGGGGGCTCCCGCGAGCAAGGAAGTTTCCCATGGTCTCTTGAGCCGGTGGCGGTATGAAGCCCATCATAAGAGCACTGCCCTGGTTGCTTTGGCAATTTCCACATGCTGATGAGGGGTAAAAGAGGGTTTGATGCCTAGCACAACTCAAACATATGCCTCGACGAGCAAACGGCTCACACACTACCTGGGGGCTCTCAGCGAGTTGAATACCCTTGTAGTGAACATGGCTTGGAAGCCCGGTGCATACACCTAAAACCCCGGATTAACCTGCCTGCATCAAGTAAATCAAGCCGTCCAGGTAAACTTGGTATGACCCGTCGAACCTGTCACAAGTCAATCCTTCGGGACCCTGAACTTGGTCACGTTAAATTGACGATCATCGAGTTGATTACCCAAAGACAAAATCTTTACGAGATTTTGAAACATTGGGTAGCTCTGTACATCGATTATTTGGTTAAGGATTGCGGAGCATCTTCACAGGCTTTTCTAAAATGGTTAATGACAGTAGCCTGGCAGCTCATAAAAAGCCTCGAATTTGGAGCCTGGCAGCTCGTAAAAAGCCTCGACTACATGGTCTTATTTACCCAAAAACCTTATTTTTTATCTTATATGTTTACACAAATCTTTGTCTTCAAGGTCATTGGTTTTTTTAACCAAGAGACTTGCCGGTAACGAGATTGAACAAGGTACCGGGATACCGACGATCGAATCTCGGGCAAGTACTATACCAATAGACAAAGGGAATCGTATACGGGATTGATTGAATCATTGACATCGTGGTTCATCCGATGAGATCATCGTGGAACATGTGGGAGCCAACATGGGTATCTAGATCCCGCTGTTGGTTATTGGCCGGAGAGTTGTCTCGGTCATGTCTGCATGGTTCCCGAACCCGTAGGGTCTACACACTTAAGGTTCGATGATGCTAGGGTTATAGGGAATAGATATGCGTGGTTACCGAATGTTGTTCGGAGTCTCGGATGAGATCCCGGACGTCACGAGGAGTTCCGGAATGGTCCGGAGGTAAAGATTCATATATGGGAAGTCCCGTTTTGGTCACCGGAAAAGTTTCGGGCGCTATCGGTAGCGTACCGGGACCACTGGGAGGGTCCCGGGGTCCACCGGGTGGGGCCACCGGCCCCAAAGGGCTGCGTGTGCCAAGTGTGGGAGGGGACCAGCCCCAGGTGGGCTGGTGCGCCCCCCCCCCCCACCAGGGCCCAAGGCAAAGAGAGAAGGGAAGGAGGAGAAACCCTAGGCTCAGATGGGCCTAAGGCCCACCTAGTGGTGCGCCCCCTCCCTCTTGGCGCAACCCTACCCCTATCCCTCCTCGTCTCTTGCGGTGCTTGGCGAAGCCCTGCTGGAGTGACACGCTCCTCCATCACCACCACGCCGTCGTGCTGCTGATGGACGGAGTCTTCCCCAACCTCTCCCTCTCTCCTTGCTGGATCAAGGCGTGTGAGACGTCGCCGAGCTGCACGTGTGTTGAACGCGGAGGCGCCGTTGTTCGGCGCCTAGATCGGAATCAACCACGATCTGAATCGCTACGAGTACGACTCCTTCATCCGCGTTCTTGCAACGCTTCCGCATCGCGATCTACAAGGGTATGTAGATGCACTCCCCTCTCCCTCGTTGCTAGATGACTCCATAGATTGATCTTGGTGAAGCGTAGAATTTTTTTGATTTCTACTACGATCCCCAGACAGTGGTATCAGAGCTAGGTCTACGCGTAGTTTCTTGCACGAGTAGAACACAACATAGTTATGGGCGTTAATTTGTCAATTTACTTGTCGTTACTAGTCTTATCTTGATTCCACGGCATCGTGGGATGAAGCGGCCCAGACCGACCTTACACGTACTCTTACGTGAGACACGTTCCACCGACTGACATGCACTAGTTGCATAAGGTGGCTAGCGGGTGTCTGTCTCTCCCACTTTAGTCGGATCGGATTCGATGAAAAGGGTCCTTATGAAGGGTAAATAGAAATTGGCATATCATGGTGTGGTTTTGTCATAGGTAAGAAACATTCTTGCTTGAAACCTATAGCAGCCACGTAAAAACTTGCAACAACAATTAGAGGACGTCTAACTTGTTCTTGCAGCATGTGCCGTGTGATGTGATATGGCCAAAAGGATGTGATGAATGATATATATGTGATGTATGAGATTGATCATGTTCTTGTAATAGGAATCACGACTTGCATGTCGATGAGTATGACAACCGGCAGGAGCCATAGGAGTTGTCTTATTTTATTGTATGACCTGCGTGTCATTAACAACCGCCATGTAATTACTTTACTTTATCGCTAACCGTTAGCCATAGTAGTAGAAGTAATGGTTGGCGAGACAACTTCATGAAGACACAATGATGGAGATCATGATGATGGAGATCATGGTGTCATGCCGGTGACGATGATGATCATGGAGCCCCGAAGATGAAGATCAAAAGGAGCAAAATGATATTGGCCATATCATGTCACTATTTGATTGCATGTGATGTTTATCATGTTTTACATCTTATTTGCTTAGAACGACGGTAGTATATAAGATGATCTCTCACTAAAATTTCAAGAATTGTGTTCCCCCTAACTGTGCACCATTGCTAAGGTTCGTTGTTCCGAAGCACCACGTGATGATCGGGTGTGATAGGCTCTAACGTTCGCATACAACGGGTGTAAGCCAGATTTACACACGCAATACACTTAGGGTTCACTTGACGAGCCTAGCATGTATAGACATGACCTCGGAACACGGAAAACCGAAAGGTCGAACATGAGTCGTATAGAAGATACGATCAACATAAAGATGTTCACCGTTGATGACTAGTCCATCTCACTTGATGATCGGACATGGCCTAGTCGATTCGGATCATGTATCACTTAGATGACTAGAGAGATGTCTATCTGAGTGGGAGTTCATTAAATTTGATTAGATGAACTTAATTTTCCTGAACAATAGTCTAAGTTGTCTTTGCAAATTATGTTGTAGACCAATAGCTTGCATTGTAGCTCCCTGTTTAATACAATCCTAGAGAAAGACTAAGTTGAAAGATATTGTAAGCAATGATGCGGACTGGGTCCGTAGTCCGAGGAGTGTCCTCACTGCTACACAGAAGGCTTACGTCTTTGATGCACCGCTCGATGTGCAAACCCCTACAATGTCGTCTGTGGATGTTGTGAACACCTGACAGACACGTCTTGATGACTACTTCATAGTTTAGTGCACCATACTTTACGGCTTAGAATCGGGATTCCAATGATGTTATGAACGCCATAAGACATATGAGATGTTCCATGAGCTGAAATTGGGATTTCAGGCTCATGCCCGTGTTGAGAGGTATGAGGCCTCTGACAAGTTCTTTTGCCAACAAGATGGAGGAGAATAGCTCAACTAGTGAGCATGTGCTCAGAATGTCTGGGTGCTAATATCACTTGAACCAAGTGGGAGTTAATCTTCCAGATGAGATAGTGGTTGACGGAATTCTCTAGACACTATCACCAAGCTACTAGAACTTCGTGATGAACTATGACATGCAAAGGATGGAGATGATCCCTGAGCTATTAGCGGTGCTTAAGACCGCAAAAGTAGAAATCAAGAAGGAGCATCAAGTGTTGATGGTTTAACCAGACCACTGGTTTCAAAAAGGGGCAAGGGCTGGAAGGGAAACTTCATGAATGGAAACCAGTTGTCGCTCTAATGAAGGAACCCAAGGTTGAACCCAAACCTCGAGACTAAGTGCTTCTATTGTAAGGGGAACGGTCACATGGTAGCGGAGCTACCCCAAATACATGGTAGATAAGAAAGTTGGCAACTTCAACAAAGTATATTTGATATACATGTTATTGATGTGTACCTTACTAGTACTCCTGGTAGTACCTGGGTATTGGATACTGGTTCAGTTGCTATTATTAGTGACTTGAAGCAAAAGCTACGGACTAAACGGAGACTAGCTAAGGGCGAGGTCACGATGTGTGTTGGAAGTGTTTCCAAGGTTGAGAAGATCACCATCGCACGCTCCCTCTACCTTTGAGATTAGTGTTGAACCTAGATAAATGTTATCAGGTGTCTATGTTGAGCATGAATATGATTAGATCATGTTCATCAATACAGTTATTCATTTAAGTTAGAGCATAATGGTTATTCTGTTTACATGAATAATACCTTTATGGTCATGCACCCAATGGTTTATTGAATCTCGATCATAGTAATACACATGATAATAATATTAACGCCAAAAGATGTAGAGTTGATAATGATAGTACCACTTTCTTGTGGCACTGCCGCTTAGGTCATTTTGGCATAAAATGCATGAAGAAACTCCATGTTGATGGATGTTTGGAGTCACTTGGTTTTGAATCGCTTGACACATGCGAGCCATGCCTCATGGGCAGGATGACTAAGATCCCGTTTTCAGGTACAGTGAAACGGGCAAGTGACTTGTTGAAAATCATACATGCTGATGTGTGTGATCCAATGAGAATTAATGCGTATGGTGGATATCGTTATTTTCTCATCTTCACTGATGATTTGAGTAGATATGGGTATGTTTACTTAATGAAGCAAAAATCTGAAACGTTTGAAAAGTTCAAGCAATTTCAGAGTGAAGTTAAGAATCATCATAACAAGAAGATCATGTTCCTACGATCTGATCAAGGGGAGATTTTCTGAATTATGAGTTTAGCAATCACGTAAGACATTGTGGAATTGTTTCGCGGTTGAAGCCACCTGGAACACCACTGCGTAATGGTGTGTCCAGACATCCTAATCGAACCTTATGAGATATGGTGCGATCTATGATGTATCTTACTGATCTACCGCTATTATTTTGAGGTTATGCATTAGAGACAGTTGCGTTCACTTTATATAGGGCACCATCTAAGTCCGTTAAGACAACGCCGTATGAACTATGGTTTGGCAAGAAACCAAAGTTGTCGTTTCTTAATGTTTGGGGCTGCGATGCTTATGGCTTCAGCCGGAAAAAGCTCGAACCCAAATCGGACAAATACATCTTCATAGGATACCCAAAGGCAGCAGTTGGGTATACCTTCTATCTCAGATCCAAGGGAAAAAATGTTTGTCGCTAAGAACGGGTCCTTTCTCGCGAAGGATTTTCTCTCGAAAGAATTGAGTGGGAGGAAGATAGAACTTGATGAGGTTGTCGAACCCTCACTTCAACCGGAGAGTAGTGCAACACAGAAAGATGTTTCTGTGGAACCTACGACTGTAGAAGAGGAAACTAATGATATTGATCATGAAGCTCCGGATCAAGATGCTATCGAACCTCGTAGGCCGACAAGGATATGTACTACTCCTGAGTGGTACGATGATCCTGTCTTAGATGTCATGTTGTTGGACAACAATGAACCTATGAACTATGGAGAAGCGATGGTGGGCCCGTATTCCGACAAATGGTTAGAAGCCAAGAAATCCGAGATAGGATCCATGTATCAAAACAAAGTATGGACTTTGGTGGACTTGCCCGATGATCGGCAAGCCATTGAGATAAATGGATCTTTAAGAAGAAGATGGACGTGCACGGTAATGTCACCGTCTATGAAGCTCGACTTGTGGCGAAGAGTTTTTCACAAGTTCAAGGAGTTGAGTAGGATGAGATTTTCTCACCCGTAGCGATGCTTAAGTCCGTCGGAATCATGTTAGCATTAGCTGCATTTATGAAATCTGGCAGATGGATGTCAAACAAGTTTCCTTACCAGTTTTCGTAAGGAAAGGTTGTATGTGATACAATCAGAAAGGTTTTCTCGATCCTAAGGATGCTAAAAGGTATGCTAGCTCCAGTGATCCTTCCATGGACTAGAGCAAGCATCTCGGAGTCGGAATATACGCTTTGATGGAGTGATCAAAGTTTTTGGGTTTATACAAAGTTTGTTAGAAACTTGTATTTACAATAAAGTGAGTGGGAGCACTACAACATTTCTGATAAGTATATGTGAATGACATATTGTTGATCCGAAATGATGTAGAATTTCTGGAAAGCATAAAGGGTTGTTTGAAACGAGTTTTTCAAAGGGAGACCTGGATAAAGCTGCTTACATATTGGGCATCAAGATCTATAGAGATAGATCAAGACGCCTGATGATACTTTCAAAAGAACACACACCTTTGACATGATTTTGAAGGAGTTCAAAATAGATCATTCAAAGAAGGAGTTCTTACCTGAGTTGTAAGGTGTGAAGTTGAGTAAGACTCAAAGCTTGACCACGGCAGAAGAAAGAGGAAGGATGAAGGTCGTACCCTATGCTTTTGTCATAGGCTCTATACGGTATGCCATGCTGAGTACCGCACCTGATGTGTGCCTTGCCACATGTCTGGCAAGAGGGTACAAAGGTGATCCAGGAGTGGATCACTAGATAGCGCTCAAAATTATCCTTAGAGGAATAAGGAAATGTTTCTCGGTTATGGAGGTGATAAAGAGTTCGACGTAAAGAGTTACGTCGTTGCAAGCTTAACACCTATCCGGATAGCTCTGAGTAGAGATACCGGATACGTATAATGGAGCAACAATTTGGAATAGCTCCAAGTGGAACGTGGTAGCAGCATCTACGATATGACATAAAGTTTTGCGAAATACATAGGGATCTGAATGTTGCAGACCCGTTGACTACAACCTCTCTCACAAGCATAACATGATCAAACCCAGAACTCATTGAGTGTTAATCGCATAGTGATGTGAACTAGATTATTGACTCTAGTAAATTCTTTGGATGTTGGTCACATGGCGATGTGACATGTGAGTGTTAATCACATAGCGATGTGAACTAGATTATTGACTCTAGTGCAAGTGGGAGACTGTTGGAAACATGCCCTAGAGGCAATAAAAAATTGGTTATTATTATATTTCCTTGTTCATGAAAATTGTTTATTATCCATGCTAGAATTGTATTGATAGGAAACTCAGATACATGTGTGGATACATAGACAAACACCATGTCCCTGGTGAGCCTCTAGTTGACTAGCTCGTTGATCAATAGATTGTTGTCGTTTCCTGACCATGGACATTGGATGTCGTTGATAACGGGATCACATCATTAGGAGAATGATGTGATGGAAAAGACCTAATCCTAAGCCTAGCACAAGATCGTGTAGTTCGTATGCTAAAGCTTTTCTAAATGTCAAGTATCTTTTCCTTAGACCATGAGATTGTGCAACTCCCGGATACCATAGCAATGCTTTGGGTGTACCAAACGTCACAACGTAACTGGGTGGCTATAAAGGTGCACTACGGGTATCTCTGAAAGTGTCTGTTGGGTTGGCACGAATCGAGACTGGGATTTGTCACTCCATATGACGGAGAGGTATCTCTGGGCCCACTCGGTAGGCCATCATCATAATGTGCACAATGTGATCAAGGAGTTGATCACGGGATGATGTGTTACGGAACGAGTAAAGAGACTTGCCGGTAACAAGATTGAACAAGGTATCGGGATACCGACGATCGAATCTCGGGCAAGTACTATACCGATAGACAAAGGGAATCGTATACGGGATTGATTGAATCCTTGACATCGTGGTACATCCGATGAGATCATCGTGGAACATGTGGGAGCAAACATGGGTATCCAGATCCCGCTATTGGTTATTAGCCGGAGAGTTGTCTCGGTCAGGTCTGCATGGTTCCCGAACCCGTAGGGTCTACACACTTAAGGTTCAATGATGCTAGGGTTATAGGGAATAGATATGCGTGGTTACCAAATGTTGTTCGGAGTCCCGGATGAGATCCTGGATGTCAAGAGGAGTTCCGGAATGGTCCAGAGGTAAAGATTCATATATGGCAAGTCCCGTTTTGGTCACTGGAAAAGTTTCGGGCGCTATCGGTAGCATACCAGGACCATCGGGAGGGTCCCGGGAGTCCACCGGGTGGGGCCACCGGCCCCAGAGGGCTGCGTGGGCCAAGTGTGGGAGGGGACCAGCCCCAGGTGGGCTGGTGCGCCCCC
>LR738709.1:358103610-358210614 GCA_902687465.1 Secale cereale
AGAGAAGGGAAGGAGGGGAAACCCTAGGCTCAGATGGGCCTAAGGCCCACCTAGTGATGCGCCCCCCCCCCCTCTCTCCCCCTTGGCCGCCCCACTAGATGGGATCTAGGGCTGGCCGCCACCCCTAGGGGTGGAAACCTAGGTGGGGGCGCAGCCCCTCCCTTCCCCCTATATATAGTGGGGGTTTGGGGTTGCCATACACACAAGAACTTTCCCCTCTTGGCGCAGCCCTACCCCTCTCCCTCCTTGTCTCTTGCGATGCTTGGCGAAGCCCTGCTGGAGTGCCACGCTCCTCCATCACCACCACGCCGTCGTGCTGCTGATGGACGGAGTCTTACCCAACCTCTCCCTCTCTCCTTGCTGGATCAAGGCATGGGAGACGTCACCGGGCTGCACGTGTGTTGAACGCGGAGGCGCCGTTGTTCAGCGCTTAGATCGGAATCAACCTCGATCTGAATCGCTACGAGTACGACTCCTTCATCCGCGTTCTTGCAACGCTTCCGCATTGCGATCTACAAGGGTATTCGATGCGGAGCATCCTATGGACATCACCATGCCAAGAGTTCGTTTGGCAAGTGACACGTGTGACCTCTACTTCTCATACTTAAAGGTGAATCATCTCCTTTACACGTGTTCACTTGACCCCTTCGAGGATGGTATACTACTTGACACTCCTCTCGTGTGCATGCATAGGTATTGTCGGAGCTTCATAGATGATGAGGAGGAGTGCAAGTGCCAAGGATCACCTACACCATCCACGAGGGAAGTGTGGAAGAGAAGACGGAAGAAACGGAGCTGCTGGAAAAGCTACAGGCTCCGGACGTCCGGCCTCTACCGGACGACCGGCGACTCCCAGGCGACCGGACGACCGGAGGCCACCGGACATCCGTGACATCGGCAACAGAACCCAAATAGAGGAAAATATCGGAAGTCCGAGAGATACCGGACGTCCGGTGTCCAGCGGACGACCGGTACGTGTCTGCGTACAGTGTTCGGGCCTGAGGCCCATGTATCCCTTTCGCCCCTCACTTACCCTTTGGTGGCCCTAGACTATATATACTCCTCCACCTCCACCATTTTAGGGTTAGCAAATGTGATAGCTCATTTTAGAGTAGAGCTTTGCTCATCTTAGTGGTTCTACTCCTAGGAGAGACTGCGGCCCCTCTACGGAGAAGATCCACGACGGATTCAAGACCTTCTCACGAAGAAGATGCTTCTAGGATTCAAGCCCCCATCTCCTTTGGATTTGGGATGAACTTTACCTTGTATCTTTCCCTTTGTTGTTCATGTACCTTGTGACCTTGTGTGTTTGATTGTCTAGTGGATGTGTGATTGGACTTGTTCTTGAGTGTTTTCCCTCGTGATTCCCCTTTGTGTTCTTCGTGTTCATCGTGGGATCCCTCCATTTCGTGAAATATCGGACATCTAGGGTTCCATCCTACATCATATGGTATCATGAGCCACATTTCTCACAAATTTGGAGTCCCCTCCACCGTTTTCTAGCCTTCTTTTGTGTGATTTCATCCTAAATTTCGAAAATCTCCACCAAAAGTCCCAAATTTTTTTGTGATCTGTTGGTTTGATGATGTTTTGTTGATTTTGATCCGTGGATTTGCTTGGTTTCAAGTGGATCTAGCATTTCCCCAAGTTTCACCACTCTCCATCCACAAAATCTCATCAATTTTGACCCCATAATCATCAAATTCCGCCCAAAATCGTGTTCCCGGGCTCAAATCTCGCGTTGACCCCGACCCATCGGACGACCGGCATTTTACCGGATGTCCGGACCCTCACGAAGCACCGGACATCCGTCATCTACCGGACGACTGGAACCACCTATACATAAGAAAATATCGGATTTCCGAGCTCGACCGGACGTCCGGTCACCGGTCGTCCGTCACTTTCCGGACGTCCGGTACCTGTAGTTTCCCACTTCGGCTGATTTTTGTTTTGGCCATAACTAATTCATACGAACTCCGATTTGGACATTCTTGAGCTCGTTTTGAAGCTCTTGACATCCCCCATTCCACAAAAATATTACCATATTCATTTGACTCCATCAAAGTTTTTCAAATTTGGCAATTTTGTATAGGCCCTCCACCATATCATCCGCATAGCCACCATAGCCTTCCGCAACCTACCCATTTTGTTCCCCATAGCATTTGTGGTTGCTTGAGTAGTGATTTGAGTATCCTAAGGTGTTTAGGCTACTTAGGGACAAAGAACCACCACTTTCGCATACCCATTGCCCACCATACATTTTTGCCAACCCAACTTAACCCAATTTTGTTGAGCTTCTTTGAGTTGTGGCTCGCGTCTCCTAAGATGTTTCGGCTACTTAGGGACCGTGACTTCAACTCCAACACTGTGTATAGCCCATCATACACTTCCACCACCATAACCCATTTTGACCGGGTTTACACCAACATTTTCGCAACCACCACCGCTTGTCCGCTACCACCATTTGACATTTGTCCTTGAGATTTTGAGTTGTGGTTTTTCCGTTTCCTAAGGTGTTTCGGCTAATTAGGAACGGGTCTACATCAAGAGCACCGCCACTCATCATCGCCACGAGGTCGTCATCGTACATAAGGACGGTAACCTCGACGACATCATTGTATATTCCCCTTGCAATTGCATTGTTAACCCCTAGCCCATTTTGCGTCACTTGCCTATCAAGACTAGCCTTTGAGTATTGTCGGCAATGTTACTTGTGCACATTAGTGATCATCGATCCGCCTTCCATTGCATACATACCATATCATATTGGTATCATCATATCATCCCGTGTGTCACAAGATTGTTCCTGCATATACACAATTGCTATCTTGGTTTGTGCATCGTGGCCATATACAAAAAAAAAAAGAAAAAAAGAAGAAGAATACGTTTTTAAGCAAAAGAGCCACAAAGAAGCTTGTAAGAAAGAGCCATAGCATCGTACCACATTGCATATAAGATTGCCATATCCGATCATCTTGGATCAACAACAGGAACCATACATACATAGCATACTTGGGATAGAAAGTTGATACATTTTGCATCTTATAGGTTGTGCACAAGTGTCGCATCCGCCTATTGATAAATTGTGCTAGCGTCTCCCTTGAGTTGTGCAACACGAGCGTTTTCCGTGGATTCCACATTTTGTGCTCATTCCTTGGTTGCGCGACCCCATTTATCTATCCGTGTGTGTGTTTCCGTGTGCCACATATTGCTATTGGTCTACTTGTTACATTTGCGAATTTGTGAATCTCTTTCAACATTATTGACTCTTTCTAACATTTTGCATCACATTTTTGTGCAACTATCCTCATCGAGCTCCACCATAAGCTTTACTTGATAGGTGTGAGTGAACAAGTCCGGTACCAATTCCACTATTCTTTCATTTCACATTGAGTGAAACGGGATACATCCTCAACATTGGGAAGAGGTAACTTGGTATTGTTTATCTCATCTCCTACTCACCTTTGCTCGAGTCTTGTGATGGATATGCAAAGCATTTCATCTACTTCGGTCTACAACAACAACGACAAGTTCGATGCCATACCGAACAACTTGTGCGCCAACATGGATGCTCAAATGGAGGAGCTCAAAGCCCTCATCACGAACCGCAAGAGGTCTCCCTCATCTTCGAGAAGACGCTCTAGTGCACATCCTTCCGAGCTACCATCTTTGGCGAGATCACATCGGCATCGACAACATCAACGACAAGAACATGAAGGTCATGAGCTCAACACCAACAATTGCTCAACGACTTCACCATGTACCTTGGCATCTTCGCCAAGCAACTTCAAGGCATCTTCGCCTTTGGTCATACGGCATCTTCGCCCACAAGCACCTCAAGATTCTGCTCGAGAGAAGCTTCCTAAGCTCAAGTCCGCGACTTCCACGAGCTACTACGACCTCGACAACGACCACGAGATTCCTTTCTATGGGACTCAAGACCCCGAGGAGTATCTCGAGTGGGAGCGCAAGATGGACGACTACCTCAAGCTACATCAAGTTCCCTACGAAGATCAAGTGAAGTGTGCCACAAGAAACTTCCACGACAACGCGTCAACATGGTGGCTTCACACACCTTCGACGAGCTTCAACGTGAATTGGCCCAATACGAAGAAAGCTATGCGGCGAGAGTTTGTGCCTCCCACCTACACGGAACAACTTCTACGCCAATTAGAGAACACCATACAAGGATCCAAGTCCATCGACAAGTACTTCAAGGAGATGAAGATGGCCTTACGACGAGCCGGCGTGGACGACCCCATTTCGATGAAGCTCCAGTTCATGATGGGATTGCACAACGACATCTACAAGACTATCTTCCTCGAGAACTACAAGTCCCTCGACGACAACTACATTGGTGCTCTCAAGGCGGAACAAGAACTCATGAAGGCCAAGGCTTCTCCACCGCAAGCAAACTTCTCGAAGAGCAAGCTCCAAGACGACGAGCATGAGGGTAGTACCACCATGATGTCCAAGCCCAACGAGATCCAAGACGACGCTCCCAAGTTCGACTCCTCCGCCATCCTTCTTTGTGGCATTGATGATGCCGAGTCTACTTCGACTCTTTTTCAAGATGGTGTGGCGACAACTACGACTACGGAGCTATTCGAGGACCAAGCTTCGGAGGCGAACGACATGGTGACGAGCAAGGATGATGCTTCCATCTTAGGAGGCGAGAGTGATGATGTGCCATCTTCGGCCTTCATCCACAGCGACGATGATGAGATGATCGAGCATCGGATTTTCCCTTCTGTCATGGAGGAGAGTGATGATGTGCCATCTTCGGCCTTCATCCACGGCGATGATGAGGAGATGGTTGAGCATGGGATTTTCCCTTCGACCACGGCGATGTATGATGACTTCAGTGACTTGTGCCACCATATTGAGAGTGAGAGCGAGTTCACCACTAGCCCCATATATGATGAGCTGCCCCGATTCCCATGTGAGGAGAGCCACAACCCCCACCACTTGAGTGAGATGAGTGACTCCACCATATGTGAGTTTGAGTGCACCTACCTTGAGGGAGTGAGTAAGCCACCACATAGAGAGAGTGAGATAGTTGATAGGTCATGTGAGGCCACTTTCAACACTAACGACTTGACCTCTACCTCTATTGTGTCTTCTCATTTGGTGCTAGGTCCCACATATGATGACGCGCCGATTCTCGACGACTTCGTCCTTCCATTTGACAAAACGATGGCCATGGTGGAATATGATGCACCCCCCACATGGTTCCATCAAGATGAAGATGATGACCACATTTGGTCTTTTCCACCTCACCTACACCACATGAGTGGAATGAGAAAGGTAACAAAGGTGAAGGTGATGCTCTCGTCCCACTAGTGGACTATGTTAACATTGATTGCTTGCATGATGTTGATCCACCTATTGCCATGCTTCATTCTAGTATGATTTCCCCATGCAATGATTTACCCATATATGATGAGTTTGATGATTGCCATGTGGAGTCTATTAGTTGTGATGCCATGTTGCATAGGATTTCTTCTGATAATTCTATTGGCCACATCATGTTTGATAATCCGCTTGACTTGTCATATGCTATGCATGAGATCAACAATATGTCATATTTGCAATCTCACCGTAGTGACTATGCACATGCCATTAAAATAAACCCAATTTGCACATATGGCATAGATGACAAGCCCATGGTTATTGGCATTTGTTTTTCTTGTGATGATATTGACATGCTTCCTTTGCATCATATCCATCATATGCCATGCCATGATTACCTAGCTTCGGACATGCATTGTTTTGGATGTTGTTCCACTTCTCCACATTATGCTTACGATATTGCTCATGAGGAGACCCCCATAGTTTCCTCATACATATTAGGAGATTTTGATCCATCCCATCCATTGCATGATCCCAATCCTTATACGCACCATACACTCCCCATGAATGAACATGCTATAGATGTGCCATATAATTGTATGCTCAATTTGCATCCACATCATGCTATACACAATAACTATTCATTCATGATGGATGACATGTTCTTATACCATGCATCAAATCTCTTTGAGCGATGCGTATCTTGTGCTAACTCACACATGCACATACACATCATGATGGATGATGTGTACATTTACCACGCGCACAATTTCTTTGGTTTTTGTCTCTTTTGTGTAGGTACATATGCATACTCGTCAACCTCGCAAGAGCACGAGTTGACGAAACGAGCTCTAGAGAGCAACGATGACTTGGGATTCCGTGGATTATCCTTCCCACCGCTCCCTTCTCGCAAAGACTTCGCGCATCTCTTCTACATGGCCCTCACATGGTTATAGGTTATTGTCCATTATATCTCTTATGCCCCTCTTGCCATGTTCACTTTGCATGATATGCTCATTTATATGCCTTTGCCATGCATTTGTGACCCATGCTTCGCACTACACATGATGATTGATTCTCATACTTGTATGTGTATTTGCAAGCTTGGTGGACATATTGCTTGTTATTGCCATGTTTGCTTTGTGCCAAATGCCTATGATGATACCTTGTTCATGCTATGTGCTCGTGCTTGTGATATGTTGTGTGCATTGCTTACGCCTACTATTTGCTCACATGACATGATTGCCATGATTTCCTATAGTGTGTTGCATCTTCGCGCCACTAGTTTGCACAACATGATTTCTATGCTTGACTATGTTGCATCACCAATGATTCATACTTGCTCATTTCATGCGGTTGATGACAACCATTGCCATGATTTGCACATGATTGATATTGCTTGTTTTCATATGTCTCCACATGTTGCCTCTCTCATGCTACTATGTATTGAGCGCAACCACGATTTTAGTCTTGCTAATGAGATTGCCCCCATAGCATTCTCACATTTATTTGGAGATTATGACATCATTCTTGTGAAGCATGCTTGTTTTACCTCCTTGCACCATATGCCTAGTGCCATGAATATAGCTATTGTTGCATCATATTATTCATGCACTTTTGCTCCTAATGGTTATGTGCAAGAGAAGAGAACAATCATGATGGATGATGTGTTTATCTACCATGCGCATACGTTCTTCCTTTTGTTGTGTGCATGTGTAGGATACTTGGACTATGTGTCGACTTCCACTTCACGTGAGTTGACCATTCGAGCTCTTGAGAGCGAACCACTTTCTGCCACGACGCTTCTACATCGCACTTGCTTGTGCTTCGGCATTGTGAAGAATGCACAAGGACATGCTTTCAAGGTGATATCCTTCTCTTTCGAGAACCCAAAAACCATGAGCATGAATATTGTGGATCATACTACATGTGTTGCTTGCACCATGAGACTTATTTGTCATCTTGGACCCCTTGATCACGCACATGTTAGTGATATTGCTTTCTTTCACGATAGCCACATTGACATGCCTCGTGTTATATATGCCTTGTGTGTTGCATCCAATTCTTGGATTACTTGTCCCTATCATATGCTTGGTTGCAACAATGTCATCTCTTCACATATGCCATGTCCCATTTCTTTTCACATGATTGACTTGATTACCTCACACATGTTGAACAATTGTACTTTCTGTTGTGTTGAGTGCCACAATATTTTCACTACACCCTATGCACATTATGTTTGGATTGTCTTGCACTTGACCCTTGTGTTTAGACACTTCATTTTCTTTGGTGTTGTGAATGATTTGTATGCCTACCATAGACCTTTCATTGAGCGCTTTATGTATGCTTGCTATGACTTTGAGGTAGATGCTTATTCTCTTGTCACACATATGTGAATCTCTACCTCACACTTACATGCTTGTTTCAATGATGTTCTTGATTGTGCTCCACTTATATGCTTATTTCCCATGCCACACTTCTTTGTCACACCTTATGCTATGCTTGATGACAACACTTGTTTGGTGAATCACCTCTTCAATGCTTGGTTTTGCACTAACGCTAACCACATTTGTTTTTCCAAGTGTTTGTTGTCCTTGCTCCTTTTGAAGGAATCACTAGACGATGAGACATTGGAGAGTGCACATGTAGAGCTTCAAGATGATGAGTACTTCGTGATCGTCCACATCTACACGACGACGCCATCTCTTTCCCATGGTGATTTGGTTTTTGATCCGAGGTCGGATCTTTCCCAAGGGGGAGGGGATTATGCGGAGCACCTATGGACATCACTATGCCAAGAGTCCGTTTGTCAAGTGACACGTGTGACCTCTACTTCTCATACTTAAAGGTGAATCATCTCCTTTACACGTGTTCACTTGACCCCTTCGAGGATGGTATACTACGTGACACTCCTCTCGTGTGCATGCATAGGTATTGTCGGAGCTTCACAGATGATGAGGAGGAGTGCAAGCGCCAAGGATCACCTACACCATCCGCGAGGGAAGCGTGGAAGAGAAGACGGAAGAAACGGAGCAGCTGGAAAAGCTACAGGCTCCGGACGTCCGGCCTCTACCGGACGACCGGCAACTCCCAAGCAACCGGACGACCGGAGGCCACCGGACATCCGTGACATCGGCAACAGAACCCAAATAGAGGAAAATACCGGAAGTCCGAGAGATACCAGACGTCCGGTCCCTCCCGAGCCACCGGACGTCCGGTGTCCAGCGGATGACCGGTACTTGTCTGCGTACAGTGTTCGGGCCTGAGGCCCATGTATTCCTTTCGCCCCTCACTTACCCCTTGGTGGCCCTAGACTATATATACTCCTCCACCTCCACCATTTTAGGGTTAGAAAATGTGATAGCTCATTTTAGAGTAGAGCTTTGCTCATCTTAGTGGTCCTACTCCTAGGAGAGACTGCGGCCCCTCTACGGAGAAGATCCACGACGGATTCAAGACCTCCTCACGGAGAAGATCCTTCTAGGATTCAAGCCCCCATCTCCTTTGGATTTGGGATGAACTTTACCTTGTATCTTTCCCTTTGTTGTTCATGTACCTTGTGACCTTGTGTGTTTGATTGTCTAGTGGATGTGTTATTGGACTTGTTCTTGAGTGTTTTCCCTCGTGATTCCCCTTTGTGTTCTTCATGTTCATCGCGGGATCCCTCCATTTCGTGAAAGATCGGCCATCTAGGGTTCCACCCTACATCAGTATGTAGATGCGCTCCCCTCTCCCTCGTTGCTAGATGACTCCATAGATTTATCTTGGTGGAGCGTAGAATTTTTTTGATTTCTGCTACGATCCCTAGACATGAGTATATTTACTTAATGAAGCAAAGGCTGAAACGTTTGAAAAGTTCAAGCAATTTCATAGTGAAGTTGAGAATCATTGTAGAAAGAAGATCAAATTCCTACGATCTAATAGAGGGGAAGAGTATCTGAGTTATGAGTTTGGCAATCACTTAAGACAATGTGGAATTGTTTCACACTTGACGCCACCTGGAACACCACAACGTAATGGTGTGTCTGAACATCGTAATCGTACCTTATTGTATATGGTGCATTCTATGATGTCTCTTGCCGATCTGCCTCTACCGTTTTGGGGTTATGCATTAGAGACAGCTGCATTCACTTTAAATAGGGCACCATCTAAGTCTGTGGAGGCGACACCGTATGAACTATGGTTTGGCAAGCAACCTAAGTTGTCATTTCTTAAGGTTTGGGGATGCGATACTTATGGCTTCAGCCAGAAAATCTCGAACCCAAAGCGGACAAATGTGTCTACATATGATACCCAAAGTAGATAGTCGGGTATACCTCCTATCTCAGATCCGAGGGCAAAGTGTTTGTCGCTGAGAACGGGCCCTTTCTTGAGAAAGAGTTTCTCTCGAAAGAATTGAGTGGGAGGAAGATAGAACTTAATGAGGTTGTTGGACCTTACTTCAACCAGAGAGTAGTGCAACACATAAAGATGTTTCTGTGGATCCTACGACATTTGAAGAGGAAACTAATGATAGTGATCATGAAGTTTTGTATCAAGTTACTATCGAACCTCATAGGTCGTCAAGGATACAGAGTACTCCTGAGTGGTACGACAATCCTGTCTTGGAGGTCATGTTGTTGGACAACGATGAACCTGCGTTCTATGGAGAGACGATGGTGGGCTCGGATTCCGATAAATGGTTAGAGGCCGTGAAATCCGAGATGGGATCCATGTATGAGAACAAAGTATGGAATTTGGAAGTATTACCTGAAGGGCAAAAGGCCATTCAGAATAAATGGATCTTCAAGAAGAAGACGAACACGGACGGTAATGTCATCGTCTATAAAGCTCGACTTGTGCTTGATACGTCTCCAACGTATCTACTTTGCCAAACACTTTTGTCGTTGTTTTGGACTCTAACTTGCATGATTTGAATGGAACTAACCCGGACTGACGTTGTTTTCAGCAGAACTGCCATGGTGTTGTTTTTAAGCAGAATAAAAAGTTCTCGGAATCGCCTGAAAATCAACGGAGAATTATTTCAGAAAATATAAAAAATACCTGCAAGAAGATCCACACCGAGGGGCCCACGGCCTGTCCTCGAGGGTGGGGGGTGCGCCCCCCTTCCCAAGGCGCGCCCCCTTGCCTCGAGGGCCCCCCGATGCTCCTTCGACGTATCCCCGGGTCCTATATATTCTGTTTCGGGGAGAAAAAAATCAGAGAGAAATAATTATCGCGTTTCACGAGAGGGAGCCGCCGCCAAGCCCTAATCTCTCTCGGGAGGGCTGACCTGGAGTCCGTTCGGGGCTCCGGAGAGTGGAGATCGTCGCCATCGTCATCATCAACCTTCCTCCATCACCAATTCCATGATGCTCACCGGTGTGTGTGAGTAATTCCATCTTAGGCTTGCTGGACGGTGATGGGTTGGATGGAATCTATCATGTAATCGAGTTAGTTTTGTTAGGGTTTGATCCCTAGTATCCACTATGTTCTAAGATTGATGTTCCTATGACTTTGCTATGCTTAATGCTTGTCACTAGGGCCCGAGTGCCATGATTTCAGATCTGAACCTATTATGTTTTCATGAATATATGTGTGTTCTTGATCCTATCTTGCAAGTCTATAGTCACCTACTATGTGTTATGATCCGGCAACCCCGAAGTGACAATAATCGGGACCACTCCCGGTGATGACCATAGTTTTAGGAGTTCATGTATTCACTATGTGTTAATGCTTTGGTCCGGTACTCTATTAAAAGGAGGCCTTAATATCCCTTAGTTTCCAATAGGACCCCGCTGCCACGGGAGGGTAGGACAAAAGATGTCATGCAAGTTCTTTTCCATAAGCACGTATGACTATATTCGGAATACATGCCTACATTGCATTGATGAACTGGAGCTAGTTCTGTGTCACCCTAGGTTATAACTTCTACATGATGAATTGCATCCGACGTAATTTCCCATCACCGATCCAATGCCTACGAGCTTTACCTATATTTCTAGTCGCTTATTTACTTTTCCGTTGCTTATATCACTAAAACTACAAAAACACTATTTTTACTTTTATTGTTGCTACCGCCACTATCATATTACTTTGCTACTAAACTATCTTCCTGCAAATACTAAGTTTCCAGGTGTCGTGGAATTGTCACGGCAGATGTCCTAGGGTAAGGACTTAGTCGTGAGGCCAACGCATCTATGTAGTAGCTTGAGAGGGGTTGAGCGTAATCGAGAGACGCACGCAAGACATAGATTTAGACAGCTTCGGACCCTGGGAAGCATCATCCGGTAATAGTCCTACGTGCTATTTGAGGCTAGATCTCATTATGACCCCCATGGTGTCGCCGGTAAACCGGCTCTTGTGTCTAGTCCTAGAAATTGTTTCTTCTAACTTTTCAAAACTTCTCCCCCTTTGGGGAGCCCTGCCCC
Organism: Secale cereale; assembly: GCA_902687465.1. Taxonomy (NCBI): domain Eukaryota; kingdom Viridiplantae; phylum Streptophyta; class Magnoliopsida; order Poales; family Poaceae; genus Secale; species Secale cereale. The sequence continues at coordinate 358,115,373 of LR738709.1, forward strand.
TCCTTATATATGTTGAAGAGGCGGGTTACATGTAGAGTCCAACTCGGACTTAAGACTTAAATATTCTAACTTTTCTTCATGGGCTTCTTAAAATCTTGGGCTTCATAACGTCTTGGGCTTCATAACCCCCGGCAACCCAGTTATCATTGTTTGCCAGTTTAACATTGTCTGCCGGTTTAACATTGTCTGCTAGTTTACCGTTGTCTGCCGGTTTACCACAAGTCGGTTTATCGTCTGTTTTAGCCATTTGTCTTCACTCTATGTCTTAACTCTCCGCCGGTCTACCATCCGCCGGTTTACCAAGTCCCAGCCGGTTTATAACTCCAGCCGGGTCATACCGCGGGGTATATCCCCGACATTAGCCCCGAGTTTAATTTGGATTTATCCATGTTAAACTAATCCTGAGCATCTTTAAATCCTTGTCATTTCCTTCCAGAAAATCCGGGTCAATAGGCCAGCTTCATAATCAATTTGCTAACATTGACTTGTTATAGAGAAATATTGTGAAGAATAACTCCCTTGACTCATCTCCCTCTGCTTAATCAAACATATTGGTCTTTAAAGTACTCATCTGTTCTTCAGCCGGTTTAAGAATGTAGAGCTTGCCGGTTTATCCTTGTAAAAATTGCCGGTTTATCATCTCCAAAGACTGCCGATTTACAAATATTGATGGCCCCGAGTCATAATTGTTTATAGACGCTGGGTTATGATTTGCCCGAAACTGAGAATTTGAAGATGTTCCTCCTTTATATGCATATTACCTGTAGCCCCCAAGTCTTAAGAGGAGAGCATAGTGATAGCTTAAGACTTGTTTCAATATAAATGTTGCAACCTTGAACAAATCCAGATTGTTCATTCCAGTCCTAGTAAAACTGAATATTCCATATTATGTAGCCCCCAAGTGCCGGGTTGTCATGCTTGCAGCAACCTGGGACTTGTAATAATGAGCAAGGACTTTATAAATATGATCATGTAGACTTGAACAACAACATGTAGCCCCCAAGGGCCGGGTCATTATGTAATAATGAGCAGGGACTTTGTATATACTTCATTGAAAATAACATTATATAATGTAATTCCCAGCATGGGGTTTGAACCCACGTCCACAAGGTTAAGAGCTTTGTGCTTTACCAACTGAGCAATTGGTAACCCCCAAGGGCCGGCTCACTACAGTGTGATGAGTCGGGTCTTCAATAAGGTGAGCAAAAAATGACTTTGCATTAGCCCCCAAGTGTCATGGTGCATGCTTGCAGCGACATGAGACTTGTGTATTTGATGTAATCTCAATTTGAATAATGTAGCCCCCAAGTGCCGGGTTGTAAGCCTGCAGCGACTCGGGACTATTATTTTGTAAAATAAATCATACCATTGACAATATGATATCCATTGCGCTGAAGCGACTTCGAAAACCTCAATCATAATATTGGTTATTGATAAACATAATAAACATCCAGCCATGTTGGCTATTTAAAGATTTGAAGAATATAATATGGTTTGAAGACTGGTTCCAATAATGTTTGATCACAACCAGGTCGGGTTAATAAACACCGTCATTATTTTATCTCATACTGGCGGCTTATAGTCAAAAGCCAGGCCGGTTTAATAAACACCGGTCATTATCTTATCTCATACTGGCGACTTATAGTCAAAAGCCAGGCCGGTTTAATAAGCATCGATCATTATATGTTTCTGCATAAAACAATGTTCAAACTGTCCTGGCGGTTCATCGCCGGACGGGTCATAATACCCAAGCACATGATCTAAGTTGATAACTTGAACTGTGCATAAAGTATAAGCATCTATCATACCTGTGATTAAGTGTATCACAATAAACCTTAGTCCGGCAGGAAGGAATAATGCTTCAAGGTGTAATTGTTGATGATTCCCTTGATTATTTGTCGGCTCGTCATGAAAACCGAACCAGGTTATGATGAACGCCGGTTTGACTCTCGCTGGTGTTCATGACCCAGACTTTTAACTCTGTAGACATATGATCAACTTTGTAGTTGTCCAGTCTCGCATCAATGGACTTGGTTAAAAAACCAATGACCTTGAAGACAAAGATTTGTGAAATCATAAAAAATAAAAATAAGGTTTTTTGGGCAAATAAGACCATGTAGTCGAGGCTTTTTACGAGCTGCCAGGCTCCAAATTCGAGGCTTTTTGTGAGCTTCCAGGCTACTGTCATTAACCATTTTAACAAAGCCTGTCAAGATGTTCCGCAATCTTAACCAAATCATCGATGACAAGCTACCCAATGTTTCAAAATCTTGTAAATATTTTGTCTTTAGGTAATCAACTCGATGATCGTCAATTTAACGTGGCCAAGTTCAGGGTCCCGAAGGATTAACTTGGGGCAGGTTCGACGGGTCATACCAGGTTTACCTGGACGGCGTGATTTACTTGATGCAGGCAGGTTAATCCGGGGTTTTAGGTGCATGCACTGGGCTTCCAAGCCATGTTCACTACAAGGGTATTCAACTCTCTGCGAGCCCCCAGGTAGTGTGTGAGCCGTTTGCTCATTGGGGCATATGTTTGAGCTGGGTTAAGCACCAAAACTCTCTTTTACCCCTCATCATCATGTGGAAATTGCCGAAGCAACCAGAGCAGTGCTCTTATGATGGGCTTCATACCGCCGCCGGCTCAAGAGACCATGGGAAACTTCCTTGCCCGCGGAAGCCCCCATGTGATTCTTGTTCGTATAGATGAGATGGTTGATTCCTTGATTTGTCAAGGGCGCCGGTTTAGGAGGCCATGGAAAGCTTCTTCGGAAACTCCCATGTGATACTCCTTTGTGCAAAGAACATGGCTGATTCCTTGATTCTATCAAGGGCGCCGGTTGAAGAGGCCATGGAAGGTTTCTTTCGAAGCCCCCATGTGATACTCTTTGTGTGAAAGACACGGCTGATTCCCTGATTCTATCAGGGGCACCGGTTTAAGAGGCCATGGAACGTTTCTTTAGAAGCCCCCATGTGATACTCTTTTGATGGTCTTGGTTTGGTCACCGGATCAGGAGGATAGTCAGAACTGCACTTTATAAACAGAAGCCCCCATGTGACATATTCCTGAGCTGTGCTCGCCGGGCGCCTATGTTTGAGTTGTGCTGTGCAACAAACTCTCTTTGGCTCCCTTAATTTTCCTTAGAACTCGAACTTGCGAGAAACACCTCTTATTGAACCGGATGTTAAACCGGATATTGGGAGCTTAAAAGCTTCGTGGGAGACATCTTTCCCTTGAATTGAATCTTAAACCGGAATTATCATTTTCAGTCGGCCTTTAAATTTGCACCAATATGGCGGTTCAGGGTCCCGCATTAAATAACTTTGCAAGATGGGGTAACTGATCTTCTAAAGAAAGCAATATATAATAAAATATACTGGATGGAATTCACCTGATATGTTAAGCCAGTATTTATCCATCACAGAGTTGATGATCACCATGGTGAAGCGGAAATCAATCATGGGTGAATCCGCCGTAGGAGCCGACAGATGAGTCGGTCGCAATATTATACGCCGGTGCGGACGGACAAGTTGTCCTCCACGTTGTAAACCAGTGTGGACGCATGAAGCGTCACGAGGGTAGATCAGCGAGTCGTCCGTGGCATTGTAAGGCAACGAGTTATCTGTTCTGCGAAACAATATTGCAGACCAAGGCAAGATAAACTGCTCCTTTGACAAAAATAATATGTGCTAATAAAACAAATTTGGATGAATATCACCTGATTTGTGTGGTGGTTTAAAGCAAATGCGGCCGGCGGAGGCGGCTCATCATGATGTGAAGGCTCAAGGCGAGGCAGTCTGGCAAAGCCGGCGTGGCGGCTTACCGTAGAAGTAAGGCGACTCAGGCAGAGGCGACGGTCTGTTACTTGATTTGTAGATTTCAACTTGATTTGAATCCGAAGTAGCTCGCAGGTGCTCGGATGCTGCAACGAAGGCACTCCAGTGGGTTGGCGTGGTGCATCCACAGCGGCAGAAAGTTGGAGATGCGCGATCGTGGATGGTCTATGGTTGGCGACACGAGGCGGGTGACTCGGAGCTGGATGCAATGATGGCTTGCCGTTGCGGGTTTGACTCGGGATGAACCGACGGGCGGCGCATATAATTCTTTCCAAAGAATTTCCTCCAAGCACCGTCTTCTTCTTGTTTGATTAGCTTTCAATCTTGCAAGGAGCAAAAAGTAGTGCTCTATAGACGAATTAATTCTTGCTCTTCTCGTGGAGGTGGTAGCAACAACAGTTAATATTCTCAAGTGTGTCCACTCCGCACAAAAAACAAAATTCCAGGGGCGCCTTGTGTACAACCACGGGTCAATCTATTTCCCAATAAGCAAAAACGTTTTAGACCAGTACTTGGTAGAAAACTATCAGCGGTGTGCGGGCCCATCCAACGGCTGCATGGAATCAGTTTGTCGACCATTGACCGGACTGATTCTCCTCATGGGAACTCTGGTCTCTTGTCGAAACGCTAGTGACTAAACAAACTTGCAGGGAAAAAAATAATAGCATTCCTTGGCACCACGGACCCAACATGCTCCTCCATTGCACACTTGCCGTGTCCTCACTTCCAACAACAATTAGTCTGAGACTCTTCTCAATTTGAATAGCAATAGTGTCATCGTTGGACTTGAGCTTTTAGAACTTGGCATACGACCTGTGCAGCACCTTGTCAGGGGACTCTTCAAAGAGGTCAAAAACCAGTACAGGCCGAAGTAGTGTGGCAGTGAGGAGCCCACTGGTGCAGAGCAGCGGCGGCGGCTCAGCAGAGGTGTTTGGAGGCGACTGGCGAAGGCAGCAAAGTGAGTCAACGGGGCAGCAGCAATGGCCAGCCATGGTTGGTCGGGCGCAGCTGTAAAAAACGGCGATAGAGGCCAGCAGCTCAATGCGGTTCGAGGCAGAAGTGGCGCCTCAAGTTGGAAATGGCGGCGACTCGGAAACACGACCGCGGCGGCTCGTCTTGGCGAACTCCGAAGAGGCGGATGCGAGTGTCAATGGCGGCTCGTCGGGACAGACGGGTGACAAGGGCGGGCGTGAGGGCGCACCGGCGGGTCAACCATGGTGCGAAGTGGAGCCGGCGGCTCCTCGGTCATGCAGGGCCGGCGAGGTGGCAAGCCATGGCGGTAGCAGGACAATCCGAGGGCGGCTTGAAGCAGGCCATCCTCAGCAGCAGCTTGGCACATCGGCGAGGGCGGCTCGTGGGTCGCGGCAGGAGCAGCGAGGTCTGACGGTGACTCGGACGGGGGCGAGCGCGATTCAACAACGGCGAGACCCGAAGATGACTCGGCAACGGTGGAGGAATCAGGCCCGCAGCGGCGGGCGGCTCACGGCGTAGGGCGGCTCGTGGGGGCATCTCAGGCGGAGCGCGTCGGGGCGGTTTGACGACGGAGGAAGCCATACGAGACCCCACCAGAGACAGGTCAGCTGAGGCCTGTCATGGCAGCGGAGAAGGAGGCCGTTGACCCAGCGGAGGAGGCCGCTCCAGACCGGACTAAGGCCGAGGCGATTTTAGCGTGGTGGCCGGTCGGTTTGTCGCGGCATTAAAGTGGCTGTAGCTCGCGGAGGTCCACGACGGCTGCTTGACTGCGGCTCGTGGTGACTCAACAACTTGAAGACGGACGCAGCTGGAGGAAGGTGTCAAGGCCCCGGCGACTCGAAGATGGTGGCTCAGAAGCCGATGCCGCAGTAGCTCAGCAAGGACGAGGCATGCCGGCAACTCGTCGGTCAACTTCTGGCGGAGGCGAACGACGGGTCAGGCCGTAGAAGCAGCAGAGGTGTTTTGATGTAGTCAATCCGGGTCGAAGCCGTTCATCCGTTTCCGGGTCGTGATCCCAACTCATTTTTTCCAATCTTGTCTTTCTCATGACGCTAAACTTTCATCAGATCTTCCAATCTGAACCGGTGCGTTGGCACACATCTGGCTAACCGCGTGGAAACCATGCGGTGGCTTAATGCCTTTTTTTTCTTACACACGATCTGATTATGATGACATCTGATAAACGTACGGGCGCTCTGTCGAATCCGACCCGTGCTGCCCTAGGTTTTGTTGCTCCAGTAGATCGGATCCTCGTGATTCGCCGACGAAACTTTATTATTCGATTGTAAAGCTGCACTGATGATCAATCCGGATTTGACGGATCGTCCGATCGCGGCAGCTCGCATCATGCAATCATATATTTTTTGTCATCATCATCCGGCAGCAAAAACTTCGCAGCAAACATTGCCGGCTCTTCATCATCCGGCTGATCGCGGGCTTCTCGAACCCTAGAAGATATCCCTCTAAGAACTCAACACCACCGTACGCAGGCCCCACGATGGGCGCCAACTGTCGTGGAATTGTCACGGCAGATGTCCTAGGGTAAGGACTTAGTCGTGAGGCCAGCGCATCTATGTAGTAGCTTGAGAGGGGTTGAGCGGAATCGAGAGACGCACGCAAGACAATGATTTAGACAGCTTCGGACCCCGGGAAAAATCATCCGGTAATAGTCCTACGTGCTATTTGAGGCTAGATCTCATTATGACCCTCATGGTGTCGCCGGTAAACCGGCTCTTGTGTCTAGTCCTAGAAATTGTTTCTTCTAACTTTTCAGAACTTCTCCCCCTTTGGGGAGCCCTGCCCCTCCTTATATATGTTGAAGAGGCGGGTTACATGTAGAGTCCAACTCGGACTTAAGACTTAACTATTCTAACTTTTCTTCATGGGCTTCTTAACATCTTGGGCTTCATAACGTCTTGGGCTTCATAACCCCCGGCAACCCAGTTATCACTGTTTGCCGGTTTAACATTGTCTGTCGGTTTAACATTGTCTGCCGGTTTACCACAGCCGTTTTACCGTCTGTTTTAGCCATCTGTCTTGACTATCTGTCTTAACTCTCCGCCGGTCTACCATCCGCCGGTTTACCAAGCCCCAGCCAGTTTATAACTCCAGCCGGGTCATATCGCGGGGTATATCCCCGACACCAGGTGTGGTTGAATTGACAACTCGGCTGCTAATACTTAAGAGTATTCTTTGGCTCCCCTTGTGCCGAATCAACAAATTTGGGTTTAATACTTTACCCTCGAAAACTGTTGCAATCCCCTACACTTGTGGGTTATCAAGACTATTTTCTGGCGCCGTTGCCGGGGAGCATAGCTCTATTTTGTAAGTCACTTGGGATTTATATCTTCTTATCACTATGAAGAATTTGAAGGACTCAAAAACCAAGATCTTACCCTCAACTATGAGGGGAGTTAAGGAACTGCCATCTAGCTCTGCGCTTGATTCTCCTTCTGTTATGAGTAAACTTGCGACACCTACTCCTGCTATTGAATCTGATATGTCGTATGTTCTTGATGATGTTACTTCTGCTATGTATGATGAAACTACCTCTATGCATGATACTGTGCCACTAGGTGAATTTCTAGATGAACAAATTGCTAAGGTTAGGGAGAGTGCAAATGTTGATGATATTTATGAAAGTGATGATGAAACTATTCCCAATAGATATGAATTGCCTGTTGTGCCTGAGGGTTATGTTATGGATGAAGAAACTGCTAGAGACTTTCTTGCTTGCAATGACAGATATGATCTTAAGAAGTTATTAGCTAAGCTGAAAGAAAAGTCCTTAAATGCTAGAATGAAACATGACCCTGCTTTTGCTACTTCACCTATATGTGTCACTGATAAGGATTATGAATTCTCTGTTGATCCTGAGTTAATTACTTTGGTCGAATCTGATCCTTTCCATGGCTATGAGTCTGAAACTGTTGTGGCACATCTTACCATGTTGAATGATATAGCCACCCTGTTTACCAATGATGAAAAGATTCGCTACTACTATATCCTTAAGTTATTTCTGTTCTCGTTAAAGGGTGATGCTAAGACTTGGTTTAATTCTCTTGATCCTGGTTGTGTGCGTAGTCCCCAGGATATGATGTATTACTTCTCTGCTAAATATTTTCCCGCTCATAAGAAACAAACTGCCTTACGGGAAATATATAACTTTGCTCAAACTGAAGAAGAGAGTCTCCCACAAGCTTGGGGGAGGCTTCTCCAGTTACTTAATGCTTTGTCTGATCATCCTCTTGAGATGCATGATATACTTGATGTCTTTTATAATGGACTAACCGATGCCTCCATAGACCACCTGGATAGTTGTGCCGGTTGTGTTTTTAGGGAAAGAACACTGGAACAAGCTGAATTACTATTGAATAATATGCTAGCCAACGAAAATAATTGGACACTTCCTGAACCAGCCCCTAAGCCAACTCCGAAGAAAAGAGGTGTTCTATTTCTCAGTCCTGAAGATATGCAAGAGGCAAAGAAATCCATGAAAGAAAAAGGTATTAAAGCTGAAGATGTTAAGAATTTACCGCCTATTGAAGAAATACATGGTCTTGATAACCCGACACGGGTAGTAAAGGTAAATTCTCTTTATAGATTTGATGAAGGTGATATTCCTTGTTATAAGTCTGCTAGCCAATGCTTAGATGAGTTTGAAAATTTTATTGTGAAACAAGAAAACTTCAATGCTTATGTTGGTAGACAATTACAACACCATGCCTATATGATTAAACGCTTGAGTGCTTATCTGTCTAGTGCTAAAGGTGAACTGAAACTTATTATTAAACATGCTTCTATGGTCACCACTCAAGTAAAACAAGTACTTAAAGCTCAGAATGATTTGCTCAATGAATTAAATAGTAAGAATAATGATAATGCCATTCGAGTTGTGACTAGAGGTGGTAGAATGACTCAGGAACCTCTGTATCCTGAAGGCCACCATAAGAGAATTGAGCAAGATTCTCAGAGAGCTAATTTAGATGCACCTAGCTCTTCTAGAAAGAAGAAAAAGAAAAATGATAGAACCTTGCATGCTTCCAGTGAACCTGTAGCTCACCCACCTGAGAATCCCAATGATATATCTGTTTCTGATGTTGAGACACAATCGGGTAATGAACATGAACCTAGTGATAATATTAATAATGATGTTCATGATGATGCTCAACCTAGCAATGATAATGATGTAGAGATTGAACCTGCTGTTGATCTTGATAACCCACAATCAAAGAATCAACGTTATGATAAGAGAGACTTTGTTGCTAGGAAGCACGGTAGGGAAAGAGAACCATGGGTTCAGAAACCCATGCCTTTTCCTCTGGAACCATCCAAGAAAAAGGATGATGAGGATTTTGAGCGCTTCGATGAAATGATTAGACCTATCTTTTTGTGTATGCGTTTGACTGGTGTGCTTAAAACAAATCCTTATGCCAAGTATATGAAAGATATTATTACCAACAAAAGAAAGATACCTGAAGTAGAAATTTCCACCATGCTTGCCAATTACACTTTTGAGGGTGGAATTCCTAAGAAATTAGGAGATCCAGGGATCCATGAAGTAGACGGAGCAACAAAGTCGAGCGAATCCTCACAACTCCGGAACGAAACCGAAGCTAACAAGAGAAGCAACCGGAAAGAAGCAAACAACACGGTAAACACACATATCATAACCATGGCATGATGCATAAACAAGTATGATGCATGTCCGGTTTAAATATGCATGGCATGGCAAAGTGCACAAACAACACTACAAGTTAAGTGGAGCTCAATATGCAACGAGTTGCATATTGACGAAACACCACATTATAATTATTTAATTGACTCTCGTTTAATTACAAGACAAGATTAAATGTTTGTTAACATGGCAAGAGGTGAAGCAAAAGTAAACTAACTATTTAGGCAAGTTTAAATGAGGCCGGAAAATAACAACAACAAATCCGGAAGATCCCCATGAGCATGTTTAGCAATTATAAGCAAACAACAATTCACACATTTAATGTTGTTATCATGATGCGGATGACATGATCAAGTTTATGCAATTTTATTAAAAGGTTGACATAAGAGATATGAAGCATTTGTCACCGTGGTGGAAAGAAAGGGTGCCACGGCAACGATCCAAAAATGATGCAACGGCAACATCTCGGTACCGGTAACTCGTTGAGAGACCGGTGCAAAAGATGACGGAGAGCGAGCGGAACAAGAAGAAAGGTGGGGTGATCCCGTCACCGGGTTCCCACGGGTCGGCGACGAGGCAACCGAGGAGCATGACAAAAGATGAAACGGGCACGGTGCACACAAGGGCAAACATTTCATACAACACATGCATTCCACGGGTCATCGTCTCGGGGTTATACCTTCGGAACATTCGTTTCAGGGCGGTTCGAGATCGTAGGGGAAGAAGCCGTTCTCGCAACTCGTAGAGGAAGTAGGCGTTCTCGCGGGTCGTAGAGGAAGTAGTTGTTCACAAGTCATTTTGTAGCCGTGTAGTCGAACTTGAAGGTCGTCGGCGACTCGAAGGGGTACTTGGCATCGGTAGATGTACTCGTTTCGAAGATGAACTTGACGTCGAGGGTCTTCGAGGTCGACGGTAGTGGTACTTGGCGTGTCGTCGTGGAGCCAGTTCGTATCGCAGATGTTCATGTCACGTGAAGAGGTACTTGACGCAAAATCTGCACGGTGAAACTTGGCGAAAACAGATAGTCTTGGACTTCGCCGGACATGGAGGGGCGCGTCGGGCTGCTGCCTTGGGGCGCGGACGCCGGACGTCGGACGACGGCGGGAGGGACTTGGACTTGGCGCGGAGGAGGCGAGGTAGAGGCCGCTGCTCGGGCGCGCGAGGGGACGGCCGGACGAAGAGGGGGCGCGGAGGCGCTGCGGCCATGGCGCTCCTGGCGCGGAGGAGACGGAGGAGACGCGGGCGCGGTGACGAGGCCCTGGCCGACGGGAGGGAGGCCGGGACACGCAGCTCCTGGTGCTTGGCGCGCCGGAGGGAGACGCGAGCCAGGCGAGGATGCAGCGAGGCGCGGTGACTACGCCGCGGAGCTGCTCGAGGAGGAGGGCACGGGCGCAGGGGCGAGCTAGAGGACGGCGGCCGTGGGCTGGAGACAGAGGAACAAGGAGGCGCGCGGGGATGTGGCAGATTGGAATTTGTTAATGTCCGGTTGTAGAAAACTTGACAGAGGATCCGAAGTAAAATACACAACTGTGTGAGTAACCGTGACTGTCTCTTTTCACTTTGAGAAGAGAACACGGTGGGGTTATGTTTGACTCGTATGTAGTTTAGGATCTTTAGCGATCACTACTAGTTTCGACCGTTTGCGTAGATGCTCATCTTATTCTTGTACTCGTAAGTTAGCCACCATATTATGCTTAGCCGCTGCTGCAACCTCCACCACTTTACCTCCTCCTACCCACAAAGCTTTGCTAGTCCTGATACCCATGGTTATGGGATTGTTGAGTCCTCGTGGCTCACAGATACTACAACACTAGATGCAGGTTCAGCCGAGTATGATGCAGGAGCTGGTTCAAGTACTTCACTGGGAGCTCGATGAAGAGTTTGGTCATATGCTTGTGACGTTTTCGACGATCAGTAGTGGTTTCTACTAGGATTCGATCTAGACTTGTGGTTTTTATGTTGTTTTGGTATCTTTCTTTTGGATCTTCGCCCGTAGCCGGGTTGTGATGTTTTGAATGATGTCTTGCTTATGTAATGTATTGTGTGAAGTGGCGAGTGTAAGCCAACTATCTCCTTTTGCAATTTAATCCCTCTTTTACATGAGTCGTGCAAAGATACCAAACTTGAGATCATTCCAGAATGGGCTTATACCTTTAAGTCGTGCCTCGACACGTAGGAGGTATAGTCCCATCCTGGGCATTACAAGTACCTACTATACCTTGCTCCATTAAGAGAAACTATGTTAAAACTGCTTTGTGTGATCTTGGAGCTGGTGTTAGTGTTATGCCTCTCTCTTTATATCGTAGACTTGACTTGAGTAAGTTGACACCTACTAAAATATCTTTGCAAATGGCCGATAAATCAACTGCTATACCTGTTGGTATTTGTGATGTGCCTGTTGTAGTTGCAAATGTTACTATTCTAACGGACTTTGTTATACTTGATATTCCCGAGGATGATAGTATGTCTATTATTCTTGGAAGACCTTTTTTGAATACTGCAGGGGCTGTTATTGATTGCAACAAAGGCAATGTCACTTTTCATGTCAATGGTAATGAGCATATGGTACACTTTCCGAGGAAACAACCTCAGGTTCATAGTATCAATTATATTGGAAAAATTTCAACTATTACTATTGGAGGTTTTGAGTTTCCTATTCCTACTATCAAGAAGGCATATGACATACTTATTGTTGGGGTCATACATATCCCCATTGAGGTAACATAGCGTTATTCGAAAATTCGCCGGTTTCATGTTACTCGGAAAGAGTTTATTAACAAGACCTGGTCAACCTTGTTAATGGATTCCTTTTGATGAACATGGGATAGGTGAATCTAGATAGCACAACCTTCTGTACCCTCCTTTTACTTTCTGTTAATTAGGTTAAATAAAAGAAAAATAGCATTTTCTGTCTGTTTCCAGACTTATCCGTGCAATAAAAAATATCCCAAAAATAAAAGTTCTCCAAATGCCATGAAAATGAAATATGATTTTTTCTAGAATATTTAAGAAAATATGGCACTGAACACACAGCGAGGGGAGCCAGCACCTGGCCTCGAGGGCACAGGGCGCGCCCCCTGCCCAGGGCGCACCCCCCTACCTCGAGGGCCCCACGTGGCCCTCGTCCACTTATCCTTTCACCCATGCTCTTCTTCTTCCTCCCAAAAAAATCCCCAACCAGCTCAAACCCGAGTTCTAGCTCATTTTGCTGCATTTTTTTATCTCCTTGCTCAAAGCACCATTCACCAAACTGTTTGGGGAGATTGTTCCTTGGTATGTGACTCCTCCATTGGTCCAATTAGTTTTTGTTCTAGTGCTTTATTTGTTGCAAATTTGTGCTGCTGTGGTGACCTTGTTCTTGAGCTTGCATGTCAATTTTTCTTGGTCCCAAGTAGTTCTAATGGATGATATAGCCTCTAGGCACTTATAGGAGTCGTTGCTATCAATCTTGTTGAGTTTGGTTAACTTCTATTGTGAGTTACTAAAAATTTCAGAAAATTTCAGAAAAATGTCTAGGAAAAACTTCCAAGGTGGTCCTTCAAGGAAGCAAGAACCGAGGCTCGCGTTCCGTGAGCCGGACGATGAACCACCGAGGGACGCTGATGTGCGGCCTTATGAATGGCCGTCAGATGAATTTATGGGTCAAGCGGGCATCAAAGATGAATTTTATGCATATGTGCGTAACGCTGACCTCGAGGACTTCATGCAAGATAAGTGTCTCCAATATCGTGGATTAACTGATAGCTTTGTGAGAAGGTTTAAATTTTCATCTTCACGTAATTCTCACATTGTCCTGTTTGACCTTTATGATAAATCTTATACCATGGACTTAGAGGATTTTAATGTTGCCTGCAAGCTCCCACAGTGGGGCAGTATGAGTCCTCGCAAATCTGAATTTAGAGAATTCCTAGTTAGTATTACAGTGGGGGAATCCAGGGACATCACACAAGCCACCATGGGGAGCATACATTTTCCTGCTATTCATTACTTTGGTCTCTTTATCGGTAGATGCATAAATGGTAAAGATGAGGCTTGTCACATGTGTGTCCCTGATCTTAACATTCTCAGGAGTGCTGTACTAGGTGACAAGCAATATAACTTAGGAGCAATTGTTGCACGTAGACTACACCATAATGGTTTGTATGGAGATTTATTTGGGGAGTACGTGTTTCTCACCGACTTACATTCATGTTCACACTTATTCTAGTCGTCGGTGCTCACACTCTTTCACTGTACCATCCATGCTTAGTTTAAATTTCTTTTTCTTAGTCTTTTTCTTGTGTGCTAGAAAAACCTAGAAAAACAAAAAATATTAGTTGTAGCTTCTAGCTAGTTTACTTTCTTTGCTGTAGTAGTAACTAAAAATGAAAAGCCAAAAAGATTTCCCGTTCTTCTTTTGCTTGTTGGGAGCTTTCCCGTGTAAATAGTTTCTTTTCTTTTCTTTAGGGGTTAAGAGTAGAGGACCATGATTAAAATGCTTAGTGGCTCTCATATGCTTGGTTGTTGATTTAACCTTGAGCCATATTACCTTGTCTTCTCTCTTGTATTAAATGTCTGCAGATTCTAGCTTAGTCCAATGCACGTGCACTATTATTATTTTCCACACCGTTCGGTCGTGCGAGTGAAAGGCAATAAGGATGATATATGATGAACTAATTGAGATGAGAAAAGTTGGTATGAACTCGACCTCTCTTGTTTTTGTAAATATGATTGCTCGTCGTTCTTGATTCAGCTTGTTATGAATGGAACACGTTTGCAATGACAATTAGAGATCATAGCTGCTTTTGCCATGCTTAATTAGCTGAGAGTTTATAATGGTCTATCTTGCGTGTCAACATGATATTAAAATGGTTGTGATGTGGTATGATGGGTGGTATCCTCCTCTGAACGATTTAAGTGACTTGACTCGGCACATGTTCACACATGTAGTTGAAACAAATCAATGGAGCCTTCACGATATTTGTGTTCATGGTGATTTATATCCTACTCATGCTTGCATTCATTGTTGATTAATTTTAATGCATGTTCATGACCGTTGTTGCTCTCTAGCTGGTCGCTTCCCAGTCTCCTTCTAGCCTTCACCTGTACTAAGAGGGAATACTGCTTGTGCATCCACTTCCAGAAACCCCAAAGTTGTTCCATATGAGTCCACCATACCTTCCTATATGCGGTATTTACCTGCCGTTCCAAGTAAATTTGTATGTGCCAAACTCTAAACCTTCAAATGACATTCTGTTTTGTATACTCGAACAGCTCATGTATCAACTAGGGCTATCTATATCTTCCATGCTAGGTGGGTTATTCTCACGATGAGTGGACTCCGCTCATCATTCACGAGAAAATGGCTGGTAATCGGGATGCCCAGTCCCATGATCAAAATCATAATAATTAAACAAAACTCCCCCAGGGTTGTTGCTTGTTTGGACGGTAACTCGTGGATTCGACTGGCCATGGAGTGTGCTTGTTGGTGGCTGGGGGAGTATAAACTTTACCATTCTGTTTGGGAACCGCCTATAATGTGCGTAGCATGGGAGATATCGAGATTCTTGGTTGTTATGTTGACAATGAAAGTATACCGCTCAAAATGTTATTCAATCTCTATTTAAAAATCGAGCCCTGGCACCTCTACAAATCCCTGCTTCCCTCTGCGAAGGGCCTATCTATTTACTTTTATGCAGAGTCATCATCCTCTTATCAAAAAGCACCAGTAGGAGAGCACCTCTGTCGTTGCATGTGTTACTATTAATTTGCATTGAGTATGATCATGACTGGATCTCTTTTACCATGAATTACAATGTCTAGTCAGTTCTTGATCTTTAAAGGTGCTCTGCATTTATGTTTTGCGGTCTCAGAAAGGGCTAGCGAGATACCATCATGTTATATCATATCATGATTGTTTTGAGAAGTGTTGTCATCCGAGGTTTATTATTATCGCTCGCTAGTTGATTATTCTATTGATGTGAGTAGTCTTGAGACCTGAAAGTTATTGTGAATGTGGTTAGTTCATGATCTTGTTAAAAACCTGAATGTTAGCTTACATATTTACAACAACAAGAGCAAACAGAGTTTGTCAAAGTTTTTCTTTATCACTTTCAGTTTATCAACTGAATTGCTTGAGGACAAGCAAATGTTTAAGCTTGGGGAGTTGATACGTCTCCAACGTATCTACTTTGCCAAACACTTCTGCCCTTGTTTTGGACTCTAACTTGCATGATTTGAATGGAACTAACCCGGACTGACGCTGTTTTCAGCAGAACTGCCATGGTGTTGTTTTTGTGCAGAATAAAAAGTTCTCAGAATCGCCTGAAAATCAATGAAGAATTATTTCAGAAAATATAAAAAATACCTGCAAGAAGATCCACACCGGGGGGCCCACGGCCTGTCCTCGAGGGTGGGGGGCGCGCCCCCCTTCCCAGGGCGCGCCCCCTGCCTCGATGGGCCCCCGATGCTCCACCGACGTATCCCTAGGTCCTATATATTCCGTTTCGGGGAGAAAAACATCAGAGAGAAAGAATTATCGCGTTTCACGAGACGGAGCCGCCGCCAAGCCCTAATCTCTCTCGGGAGGGCTGATCTGGAGTCCGTTCGGGGCTCCGGAGAGTGGAGATCGTCGCCATCGTCATCATCAAACTTCCTCCATCACCAATTCCATGATGCTCACCGGCGTGTGTGAGTAATTCCATCGTAGGCTTGCTGTACGGTGATGGATTGGATGGGATCTATCATGTAATCGAGTTAGTTTTGTTAGGGTTTGATCCCTAGTATCCACTATGTTCTGAGATTGATGTTGATATGACTTTGCTATGCTTAATGCTTGTCACTAGGGCCCGAGTGCCATGATTTCAGATCTGAACCTATTATGTTTTCATGAATATATGTGTGTTCTTGATCCTATCTTGCAAGTCTATAGTCACCTACTATGTGTTATGATCCGGCAACCCCGAAGTGACAATAATCGGGACCACTCCCGGTGATGACCATAGTTTGAGGAGTTCATGTATTCACTATGTGTTAATGCTTTGGTCCAGTACTCTATTAAAAGGAGGCCTTAATATCCCTTAGTTTCCAATAGGACCCCGCTGCCACAGGAGGGTAGGACAAAAGATGTCATGCAAGTTCTTTTCCATAAGCACGTATGACTATATTCGGAATACATGCCTACATTGCATTGATGAACTGGAGCTAGTTCTGTGTCACCCTAGGTTATAACTTCTACATGATGAATTGCATCCGACGTAATTTCCCATCACCGATCCAATGTCTACGAGCTTTACCTATATTGCTAGTCGCTTATTTACTTTTCCGTTGCTTATATCACTAAACTACAAAAACAATATCTTTACTTTTATTGCTGCTACTGCCACTATCATATTACTTTGCTACTAAACTATCTTGCTGCAGATACTAAGTTTCCAGGTGTGGTTGAATTGACAACTCAGCTGCTAATACTTAAGACTATTCTTTGGCTCCCCTTGTGTCGAATCAACAAATTTGGGTTTAATACTTTATCCTCGAAAACTGTTGCGATCCCCTACACTTGTGGGTTATCAGTGGCAAATGGGTTTTCACAAGTTCAAGGAGTTGACTACGATGAGACTTTCTCACCCGTAGCGATGCTTGAGTCTGTCAGAATTATGTTAGCAGTTGCTGCATTTTTTGATTTCGAAATCTGTAAGATGGATGTCAAAACAGAGTGTCCTTAACGGTTTCCATGAGGAAAGGTTGTATGTGATACAATCGAAAGGTTTTGTCGATCCTAAGGATGCTAAAAGGTTGCAAGCTACATCGATCCTTCTATGGACTAGTGCAAGCGTCTCGGAGTTGGAATATATGCTTTGATGAGGTGATCAAAGCTTTTGGGTTTATACAAAGTTTGCAAGAAACTTTTATTTACAAGAAAGAGAGTGGGAGCACTACAACATTTCTGATAAGTATATGTGGATGACATATTGTTGATCAGAAATGATGTAGAATTTCTGGAAAGCATAAAGGGTTGTTTGGAAGGAGTTTTTCAAAGGAATACCTGGATAAAGTTGCTTATATATTGGGCATCAAGATCTATAGAGATAGATCAATACGCCTGATAAGACTATCACAGAGCACATACCTTGACATGATTTTGAAGGAGTTCAAAATGGATCAGTGAAAGAAGGGGTTCTTGCTTGAGTGGTAAGGTGTGAAGTTGAGTGAGAGTCAATGCTCTACCACGGCAGAAGAAGAGAAAGGACGAAGGTCGTCCCCTATGCCTTAGACATAGGCTCTATACGGTATGCCATGCTATGAACCACACCTACGGTGTGCCTTGCCACGTGTCTGGCAAGGGGGGTACAAAAGTGACCCTGGAGTGGATCATTGGACAACGGTCAAAATTGTCCATTAAGATATAAGGAAATATTTCTCGGTTATTGAGGTGATAAAGAGTTCGGCGTAAAGGGTTACGTCGATGCAAGCTTTAACACCTATCCATATGACCCTGAGTAGCAAACCGTATACGTATAGTGGAGCAACCATTTGGAATAGCTCCAAGTGGAGCGTGGTAGCAGCATCTACAATATGACATAGAGATTTGCGGAGTGCACACGGACCTGAATGTTGTAGACCCGTTGACTAAAACCTCTCTCACAAGAATAACATGATCAAACCCTAGAACTCATTGAGTGTTAATCACATGATGATGTGAACTAGATTATTGACTCTAGTAAACTCTTTGGGTGTTAGTCACATGGCGGTGTGAACTATGAGTGCAAATCACATGGCGATGTGAACTAGATTATTGACTCTAGTGCAAGTGGGAGACTGTTGGAAATATGCCCTAGAGGCAATAATAAATTGTTATTATCATATTTCCTTGTTCATGATAATCGTTTATTATCCACGCTAGAATTGCATTGATCGGAAACTTAAATACATGTGTGGATACATGGACAACAAGATGCCCCTAGTCAGCCTCTACATGACTAGCTCATTGATCAAAGATGGCTATGGTTTCCTAGCTATAGACATGGACAAGACCCAAACTATAAACGTAGCATATGATCATGTCAAGTTTATTGCTATCATTTTCTGCATGTCAAGTATATGTTCCTATGACCATGAGATCATGCAACTCACTGACACGGGAGGAGTACCTTGTGTGTACCAAACATCACAACGTAACTCGGTGAGTATAAAGGTGCTCTACAGGTATCTCCGAGGGTGTCTGTTGAGTTTGCATGGATCAAGACTAGGATTTGTCACTCCGTGTAACGAAGAGGTATCTTAGGGCCCACTTAGTAATACAACATCACAAGAAGCTTGCAAGCAATGTGATCTTGTATTACGAACGAGTAAAGAGACTTGCCGGTAATGAGATTGAACTAGTTATGGAGATACCAACAATCAAATCTCAGGCAAGTAACATACCGATAGACAAAGGGAACTACATACGGGATTGACTGAATCCCTGACATCAAGGTTCGACTGATAAGATCTTCATAGAATATATGGGAACCAATATGGGCATCCAGGTCCCGCTATTGGTTATCGACCGTAGAGGTGTCTCGGTCATTTCTGCATAGTTCTCGAACCCGCAGGGTCTACACACTTAATGTTTGGTGACGATATAAGTATAGTTGACTCATTATGGTGGTTAACGAAGGTTGTTCGGAGTCCAGGATGAGATCCCGGACGTGACGAGGAACTCTGGAGGTGAAGATCGATATATTGGACAAAGGGTATTGGAGTCCAGAAGTGCTCCGGGGGTACCGAGTGATGGCCAGCATGACCGAAAGGGGTTTCGGGGGGCCCCGACAAGTGTTTGGGGGGCCTCATGGGCCAAGGGGAGGGGGCAAACCAGCCCACTAAGGGGATGTGCGCCCCCCTCACCCCTTCCCACGTTACCACAGGAGGTGGGGGCGCCACCCTAGGGTTCCCACCCCTTTGGCTTGAGGGCCAAGTCACCTAGAGTGGAAACCCCATCAGTGTTTCCCTCTTGTGGCCGCCGCCTCCTAGATTGGATCTAGGGGCGCCCCTCCTCTCCTCCCTTCCCCATATATATAGAGAGGTAGAGATAGGGCAACCACACCCATACGCACCCTTACACGCCTTGGCGCTGTCCCTCCTCTCCCGTAGCTCTTCGCCTCATACGCGTAGTGCTTAGCGAAGCTCTGTCGCAATTCCTCCACCGCCACCGCCACCACGCCATCGTGTGATGACCCACAACCATAAGGGATCTATTGCAGCGTTTTCGATAAGTAAGAATGTTGAACCCAACGAGGAGCAGAAGGTATTGATAAGTGATTCTGAGCAAGGAATAACTGCAAGCACTGAAAGATAACTTTTTAGGGGTTTTCTTGATATAAGCAACAGGAAAGTAAAAGCGAGCAAAGTAAAAGGCACTGGAGAGTAACAAGTGGCCCAATCCTTTCTGAGCAAAGGAGAGGCCTAGCAACTGAACTTATAAAGGCTAAAGTGTTCTTGAGGACACACGGGAGAGGTAGTCATGTGCTTTCGCCATATTCCGTATCAGTACTATGTGATGTGTTGATAAGTGTTGAGTGGGTGGATCTATGCTAGTACACCCTCTAGACTAAGATGAGTGCACTCTTATGATTAAACACCTTGCAAGCATCCGCAAATACAAGATAGTATTTAAGGCAAAAGCCTAACCATAGCAATACGATCGATGATCCATTGTTCCCTTGTGCAAAAGCGTGCGAACTGGGGTTCAGGTTTCTGTCACTCCGGCAACCCACCGTAAGCATTCTTTGTACACAATGTATTCCCCTAGGTCCTTAATAAGGCGAAGTGTTGAGTGTTCGACTCACACAACACCACTAGGAAAATAACAACACAACTTAAGTATCAAACAACACATATTACTTCAACATCATATGACTACTAACAACAAGACTTCTCCCATGTCCTCAAGAACTAAAGTAACTACTCACAAGACATAAAAGAGATCATGATCAGTGGAGATAGATGGATGATAAACAATCTGGACACAATGATATTTCTCCAACAAAACTCAATAGCATTCACCACAAAGTAGTAATCAACACCGATAGAATAGAGAGGATAGATAGTACGGATTACAACACAAGTTGCAATTGTGAGATCATATTGGATGAAGATGGAGATGGTGCTGATGTTGGGGATGTTGTTGATGATGATCTCGATGATGCCCGTGACGATGGTGATGACGATGGCGATGATCTCCCCTTCCGGGAGGTGATCTCCCCGGCGGAATCTGCCCGCTGGAGATGGCTTTTCTTCTCTGTAGGTTTCCACGGAGCGGCGGCGAAACTCCGTAAAAACTCTCCTCTTTAGGGTTTCTGGATGACGAGGAGTATATAGGCCAGAGGGGAGAGCCTGGAGTGGGCCAGGGGCTCCAGGCGCCCTCCCGGCGCGGCCAGGGTGGGGGCCGCGCCAGGTGGCCGCCTGGGCACCCTGTGGCCCCCCTCTGGTTGCTCTTTTGCGTATCTTCGTGATCCTTCTGGAAAATACCCTCCGTCGATTTTCAGGTAATTTGGAGGTATTCTTCTTCAGCAACTCAGCGTCCACTTTTTACCGCTGAATCCTGCGTCTGCTACTTCGGCACCGGAAAGTTGCAAACTGTGTAAAATAGGCCAAAACAACATAAGAACATCATCGTAATGTGAAATATATCAATGAGTAAGGATGAATTACGATATAAAATAGTGATGCATTTTGGACGTATCATCGTGCTGCTGGAGGACTCGAGTTACTACTTCACCTTCACTCGCTGGATCGAGGAGGTGAAGGCGTCATCAAGCCGTACGTGTGTTGAACGTGAAGGTGCCGTCCGTTCGGCGCTAGATCGAAGTTCGCGGGACGGTTCGTGATTGGATCGCGAAGACGCACCACTACATCAACCGCGTTC
Organism: Secale cereale; assembly: GCA_902687465.1. Taxonomy (NCBI): domain Eukaryota; kingdom Viridiplantae; phylum Streptophyta; class Magnoliopsida; order Poales; family Poaceae; genus Secale; species Secale cereale. The sequence continues at coordinate 358,136,743 of LR738709.1, forward strand.
TTGAACGCTTCCACTTAGCTATCTACAAGGGTATGTGGATCCAACTCTCCTCTCGTAGATGTGCATCTCCTAGATTGATCTTCGGTGTTCGTAGGAATTTTTTTGTTTCCCATGCAACATTCCCCAACATGAGAACCCAGCGGCGCCAGATAGAAAGAATCGGTGGGGCCGAGTTGGAGTTTAGGGTTTTGACATATTTTGAATGAGAAAGTGGTTGAAGGATTTGGAGCTATATCACTAAGCACTTGAGCAAGCAAGCCATTAAGCAACACCTCATCCCCTTTAAATAGTATTGGGTTTCCTATGGACTCAATGTGATCTTGGATCACTAAAATAGAAATGAAGAATTTTGAGCTTTTTCCAACATTTGTCCTGTGATAGCCTGTCTTATTAGGGATGATAGACTACTCATATCAATAAGGAATTCCTTCTTTTCCGGAAGCCCATTCGGACAGAACTCTAAAGTTAAGCGTGCTCAGCTTGGAGTAGTTTCAGGATGGGTGACCGACCAGGAAGTTGCTCCCGGATGCGCACGAGTGAGGACAAAGTGCGCACAAAAGACTAGTATTGATCTGTGAGGCCAGTCTAGATCCCGCCAGGAGTAACGACAACCGGCGGGTGTGTCTGGGGCGTTACAAGTTGGTATCAGAGCCGACCCTCACGGTTACACGGATGTTTGCGGACAGGTGCGCTGTCATGTTGATCATGACGTTTGTGACCCGTCGTGGCACACGACATGGCACATGTACCGGACTGGATGCACAGACGTATGTGCCAAAAGGGAACGTTCCTGTGGCCTGAAGAGGACGTTGGTTTCTCTGAGTGGGGGTGTATGTGATAGCCTGGCTTATTAGGGATTATAGATTACTCATATCAATAAGGAATTCCTTCTTTTCCGGAAGCCATTCGGACAGAACTCTAAAGTTAAGCGTGGTCAGCTTGGAGTAGTTTTAGGATGGGTGGCCGATCGGGAAGTTGCTCCCGGGTGCGCACGAGTAAGGACAAAATGCGCAGAAAAGACTAGTATTGATTTGTGTGTCCAGTCTAGATCCCGCCAGGAGTAACGACCACCAGCGGGTGTGTCCGGGCCGTTACATGTCCTTAGCATTTTGAAGGGGTTCCACATCCTCTTGTCCTTTCCACGTCATTGTACAACTTATCGAAATACACTAGATAAATGCATTAGTCCAACAAAAGATATGTTGACATTAATTAGCAAAATCACCCAGGGAACACTTGTGCTTTCAGCCCTCATCACCACCATGACGCCAACACCACGTGAATGAGGAGTTGCCGCCCGCGATCGCCAAGGCACGTGGATGCATCCTCCACTATCTCGAAGGTTCCGGTTGTAGTGATGCATCGGGCTCTCGGGCCATGGTATCCAAGGTAGAGCGTGCGGCGTGGCGGCAGGCGAGGTACGACTGGCGCAATGTCGGTCACCACTACGAGTTCGCCAAGATGGACGTGGCATTGGAGTGCGACCGCAAAGACCCCGAACTCGTCGCCGCGTGGGCGCTCGACCGCTCTGTCGCCATCGCAGAGGCGGCGAGCTCACCAAGATCGGCGAGGAGTGGTCGCTCAACGACTGCTCCGTGAACGTCGGTCGCACCAAGGCCACCGCGAGGGCTCCGCATGCCACGTCAATAGTGGTCGCGGCTACCCTCCACACGAGCAGGAGGCAGAGCGGCTCCTCCGCAAGCGGCAGACAGCCACCGGGCAAGGTTGACGCGGCCCTTCGACGTCGTTCCGCATCTGGAGGGACCACAAGGACGACAACGGAGACGGCGGTGCGGCAGGGTAGGGCAGCCACGCGTACGAGGTGGTCGTCCGTTATAGGGTTTAATTTTTTAAATAAACGGTCGAAATATCAACCTTTTTATTTAAATTATATCCGAAATTGAATGAAAACCATCTGTTTTGCACAAATTTTGTCCAATTGGCTTGAGTTGTTGTGAAAATGTATGCGGCTAGCGTTGGATGTCGACCTTCCGCATCATGTCCGTGGACTGGTTCTCCACTATCCATAAACGAATGCGAGAGGTTTTTTGCGGGTTGTCGTTGGAGGTTCCCTTACGAGTCAAAGCCGTTTTACACAAGCTATCAGTAAACACACCTTCATTATCAATGAAATACCCCTCATCGAAGCATCTTCTCCCTACCTCGCCGAAATCCAGAATAGATGATATACCAAGGGGTAGGTTATAATAATGCTCTTCACCTCCCAAAACTATCCCCGCAAAAAAACCCTCCCTAAACTACTACCTCCGTCCTGATTTATTAGTTCCTTTAGTATTTTGTGCCAAACTTTGATCATAGATTTAAAATAAAAATGCCTTCCACCAAGAATTGTATCGTTGGACTCCTATTTAAACATAGTTTTCAGTGATATTATGTTATCATTCTTATTTTTAGTTAAATCTATGTTAAAAGCTTGGCTCAAAATGTTAAGGGGGTAATAGTACTACCATTCTCTTATGGGAAACACTTTCTCTTAGGCCTTGTTTGGTTAAACCTCTCCTGGAGAGGTTTGGAGGGGATTGAGGGGGATTTTGACTTGTAGGGGGTCCAATCCTCCCCCAATCTACTCCAATCCCCTTCGAATCCCCTCCAACCGAACAAGCCCTTATTGGATTTGGATCCCTCGCTGGTCGCGGCCTCTCCGCCTTTTGACAAGAGCACCCTCCGCTTACAGGAAATCAGAAGCCCCCACCTCCTCCTCACGCTGCGCCAGCGCCGTCGCCGCCATGGCCGACCGCCTCGTCCTGCTTGTCCTCGTCGTCGCCGCCCTATCCCTCACCGTAGCCTCCCCAATCGCCGCCGCGCGTCCCTGCAACACCCTCTTCATCTCCTCCCATTCGGCCAACGCTAACCCCAGCAACGACCCCGACCACCGCTCCCCCCTCACCACGACGGTCGTCACCGTCTTCCGCATCCGCCGCTTCGGCCGCCACTCCCTCCGCACACAGGGCCACGCGCATCCCCACCTCAACCAGCACCACCACCACCTACACTCCATCCCCGCCAACATCCAGATCCGCCGCCCCGAGCTCCCAGAGCTTCCCCACTCTGCGGCCGGCGCTGCCGCCAGCATCCAGGGGCGGGTGAAGGACATCCTCGTGGTCCTCGTCGGGATCCTCTTCGGTCTCGGCTGCGGCGCGCTCACCGCTGCCTCCATGTACCTCGTGTGGTCCGTAATCGCCGGCCCCGGCGCGTCCTCCCACTACGACGAGCTTTACGGCGATGAGGCATCCGACTCCGAGAGCCCCAAGAAGGTCGGCTATGTCATCATCCCCGGCGTCGAGGCCTACGACGGTGGTAAGAACTAGAGTCTAGGGTTTCCCTTTCCCAGGAGTGGCAAGTTCCATGATATGCCTGTGTGCTGCTGTTTGTGTGTTGCGTAATAATCCGTAAAATGCCTCTGTGATGTGTAGTTGGGCCGTAGTAGTGTTCTTCCCTCCATGTGAAATTGTGAATACGCTCTTGATGCGCACTATGCTGTGAAATGTGCTTCGTTTCTAGTACTCCCTCCGTCCCAAAATTCTTGTCTTAGATTCATCTAGATAGGGAACTATCTAACACTAAAACATGACTAGATACATTCGTATTTAGACAAATCGAAGACAAGAATTTTGGGACGGAGGGAGTAGTAATGAACTTATGGATGAATGTCCTGAAATGTTACGAGTATTCTGAAATTCATGATGTTTGCTCTGTTGCTAATTGTTAATGTGAATCTTGGGGATTCGTTGGTAATCTGTTTATTAGGTTATATAAACTGCCAAACATCCTTCTTAAGGGCACTCTTGTTTCTCGCAACCGTGATGGTTGAAACTTTGGTGATTTTGCTGGTCTGGTGCTGTTATAAGTTATAACTCACATAAGCATTTACAAGTGCATACTGCCAACACATTCTAGCCGTTTACTTGTTTGGTCATACTCATCAGTTTGCCCAATTCATTGACTTACCCGAAGTGTTGATGACTATGAATGTACAATGTTTGCTTGTTAATCGGACAAGCTTATCTGGGGCTATCGATTGTAGATGCGGCATAAATTGCTTACCAGTATAGCCTTGTACATTTGACAGGAAGGTCAGTTTGTACATTGACAAGTGGTAGATGTTCTTGATGATGAGAACCTTTGACAAGTTTATCCCATTTTTAAACTACCAAAACGTCATATACTAGGAACAGAGGGAGTAGAAGCCAAATGCTGATCTAGGTTAAATTTAGTTCTTTGTCTTGGATCTGCTTAACTGTGAATGGTGTATGCATTCAGCGTGGTGCATACATGCACGTGCATAAACACAGTTTTGTAGGTAGGCGGTACTTACCCAACGATTTATATCTTTTTTTAGCATAACGATATTATATCTTGGGTAAGGGGAATGCGTTCATGTCGGTTTTATCAAGGTTCCTTCAAAATTATAATTGCATGGTTGGTCACGCAAAATCGGATCTGGACGGCAGACAGGCTGCAGCGTCGTGGGTTGACAAACTGTGATCGCCGCCCACTTTGCAATCATGTGCGAGAGTCCGTGGCGTATCTGCTGTTCAAGTGCCGCTTCTCTGAAAAACTGTAGGATGCCTAGAATATTGTGTTCGGTTATTGTTGTATTGATCTGACCCTTGTATGGGGTATATATAGAATACACTAGGGGGTAGAGACTTGGAGTACAAGATAAGTAATACATGGTTTAAACCTAGTCGATCTGCTACTCCTTATCTCTATCTTTAAACCCAAAATATATTTTAACATCCCCCTCAGTCTTAGCGGGAGTGAAACGGACGATTGCGATTGGATTTGAAGTGCTTGCGTCGTCTTCTCCGCTGCGCCATCAACTGCGTCTTTGATGGGCCGGCACTTACGGTGACTGTGTCCCCGTCTGATGCCTTCCTGCCTTCTCCTCTATTCCCTCCCGCAGTAACAGCGGGAGTGGCGTGGACGCTAGTGACGATGCAGACGCTGTTGACTGGAGTTGTTGCCGATGAGTTGCTGTAGACATAGCCGTGTGGTCGATGTCGAGGTAGCCGGTCATGGTAATGTAGCCGTGGTCGATGGTGTGGTTGTCTTGGATGATGAAGCCACATAAAGTCTGAGGCGAAAAAAAAAATGCGATATATTGTAGATGACGGGGCTGCAGTCGTGGACGATGCACCTTGCGGATGAAAGAGGGAGCCATCCGCGATGAGTCCAACAGTTTTGCCAGGACCGGAGGAAACTCATCAAGCACACATCGGTTTTGCCAGAACCGTGTGGCCGTGTAGGGGTAGTCACTAGAGACGCCGTGTGGATGCAGTCGTGTCGTCATGGATGACGCGGTCGATGTTGTCGTTGTGACGCGGTAATTTCCGTCGTCGAGATCGCGTCTTGCAGAAAAGTCTGTCAGAGGACGGTAGGTGTCCATCTTGTGGACGAGGCAGCGGCGGTGTGTTGACGAAGATGTTGATGAATACCACGTTGATGAAAACCTTGACGATGAAGTGTCGGCGATGGCGTAGCAGCGGCGTGTCTACGATAATGTGTCGCTTGAAGGCGTCCCTTGCGACGACCAAGTGTCGATGCCATGTCGCGTCGGAGAAGTTAATGAAGAATTACATCGCTTTCTACACAGATCTGGTGTGTGGATGATGTATGTCATAGCTTCTCGTAGATGTGCTCGACAAAGATTTTGTTTTTAGGCGTGATGTAGTCGTACAACTCGATGACGTGGCGCATGTTGGTGCAGAATGCTCGGCGAAGATAGCTTGGTGCAGGTTCGCTGCGTCGGCTCGATGTAGACGTGTGTTGCGTGCGTGGTGCAGAAGGCTCGGTGTAGGTCGCTCGGTGCGCCGGTCGCTGATGACCCTCCCGTGATCAGAGACATGGCGCCTCGTGCAACGTAACCTCTCGCTGGAGTCCGGTGCTGCCGCGTGCTCAATGAACCTCAGGCTTGGTCACGTAGCGTTTGGAGTCGCATGGCCTTGACGTCTAGTCCGATGCTGTAGTCCATGCACGTTTGAAGCTAAGAGTGCCAACAGGTATGCATGTATGTAACACGTATGCATGGCCTTGTTGGAGCTCGATTGCTGGTGCTGGCCTTCAGGAGTTGTGCGCTGTACCATGGACACGTGGATATCGAGAGAGCGCTGCTGTTGGTGGCGGCCGCTTGATGCACTCCTCCGCGCCGGAACGGAGCCCTTGCATGTGCAAGGAGTCCCTGGCCTAAAGTCGATGCGGTGCTGAGCCGTTGGAGAAGCCGGTTCGATTAGATCGTACTCACCACCAGATAGGATAGCCGCCGCCATGCGTGCGCATTGGTGGCTGGGTGCCCGTGCGGACCGGGCGAGTAGCCGCCGCCAAGTGGTCCATGTGTGCGTATTGCCGTCGTCCGGATGCGCGCGAGGCGTCCGCAGGTGGACGCCGGCTCAAAGCCTGCCGTGCCTGCAATTTGGTGAGGAAGATCGGTCTGGTGGGCAGATTTCGCGGCGGTTTGAGGGTCAATGGATTTATTTGGTGGCTAAGAAAACAATTCTACTAGGTGGAATTCTGAGATTGACCTAATCTAAGGAATCGTTCTAATCTACCGAATCGATCGAATCTTTGATTGATCGAGTGGCGCGCCCCCGGGGAGAGGAGATTAATCTCCCCGGAGGCGGCGTGCTGCGAAAGTGGTGGAGGAACCTATGATCGGCGTCGTGAGACTAACCGCTCTGATACCATGTGAAAAAAACTGTAGGATGCCTAGAATATTGTGTTCTGTTTTTTGTTGTATTGATCTGACCCTCATATGGGGTATATATAGAATACACGAGGGGTAGAGACTTGGAGTACAAGATAAGTAATACATGGTTTAAACCTAGTCGATCTGCTACTCCTTATCTCTATCTTTAAACCCCAAACTATATTCTAACAGCTTCTCCATTCGGGTCTGGAAGGGGGTCCTTGCATGGTTGCAATTTGATGTTTATACCGCCCATTGGTTGAACTATGATACAGTGAGGTTCTGGTGGGAGGGAGTCCTCGCCAACACTGCGCAACCAAGGAAAGCCTTGGCCTCCGTACTCCACCTTGTAAGCTGGGAGATTTGAAAAGAGCGAAAAGCACGCATGTTCAGGAGGGCGCCAAACATTTGTGTAATTTGATGACGCGAGAGTAGGCCTTTGCCCTTTTCCAACCAGGCCTTTGCCTTTTTCCCGCTTTGGCGAGGCTGTGATGTACTTAACCAAACTCTTCTCCTTATTCAATGAAAATGGCAAATCTTTTGCCTCGTTTCAAAAAAAAAAAATCTCATCTTGTTTCTGAAAGTATGCAAAATGCGTATCATAGCTTTATAGAAGAGAGAAAATCAATATACAAAAATCTATTGCCCCTAGAAAAAGTAACTACTCCTCACAGTTGATGTATACCGTACCTCAGCCAGGGTCCTACTCCTGAAAAAGAAACTACTCCTCACAGTAGGTGTATACCAACAATGTTACATTCACGGACCATTAGTTTCGGACAGAATTGATTGGCCAGAGCTAGGCGTCGGCGGACTAGCGCAACGGGTTTAGCCGGTTGTACCTGGCAGGTCGGATTGTGCTGTTACCACCGTCAGACCAGGCATTTCACAGATATTTTTCCTCAACAAAAAACACATATGATCCACAATTCACGCAGGGACAAAAGGTAAACGAATAACAGCGGTTCCTGCTGGACAACAGCCATGACGCATAAGACCCGACCTTGAAGCATCACCAGGTCGCCGCTGGCCGCTGTCCTCGTCGCCGGTCATCGTCCATGTTGGTTCCAACAGGACCTTCATTGCAGCAACTAGCCACCGTCCCATAGCAACGACGTCATTGATCGTCACTTTCGTCGTTTGCAGCAACTAGCCGCTACCGCCGTCGTAGCACCCTGATGCAGCACCGCCATGCTGTCAGCCGCAGCTCCTCATGTCGCCGCTCGCACCATTGTCGGCATGCCGAGCTTTTTTTTCCATGTCTTGAAGCTTTTTTCGCGCCGGCTGTAGCTATTTCTATGGCTTGAAGGTTTTTCCCATGGCCATTGAAGCATTTTTCATGGTTGAAGCTTTCTTCTTCATCGGTTGGAACTTTTTCACACATCGGTTGGAGATTTTCCCGCGCAGCTCGATGATTTTTTTTCTAGGATTGAAGCTTTTTATCCATGCCCATTGAAGCTTTTCCCCATGGTTGAAGGTTTCTCCTTCGCCGGTTGAAGCTTTGTTACAAACCCGTCGAAGCTTTTTCCGCCATTGAAGCTATTTCCACGCCAGTTGATGAATTTTTTCCACGGTTGAAGCTTTTTTCCATGCCGGTAGAAGCTTTTTTCCATGCGGTTGAAGCATTCACTAGCATTCCAGCCGCCATCGTAGGACGCCTTGCTGTTGGTTCCAGCATTACGCGCCGATGGTTCCAGCTTCTGCTCTTTCGGATTGCAACATGCACTGCTACAGGTTCCAGCATCTCCGCCGTCGTCGCAACTCTTATGCTTGGCTCGCATCAATGCTGACACCAGTCGCACCCAAGCCCCTAGCCTCGCCGTGATGCGCCGCACCGTCGTCACCCACGTCCCTCTTCTCCATCTTTGGCGCGTGGCCTACCTAGCACCATCATCGCGACCCCCCGTCCACTGATACGTCCATTTTGCATCATGCTTATATGTTGATATTTATTGCATTATGGACTGTTCTTACATGTTTTGTCACAATACTTATGCCTTTTCTCTCTTATTTTACAAGGTTTACATGAAGAGGAAGAATGCCGGCAGCTGGAATTCTGGGCTGGAAAAGAAGCAAACTCTGGAAACCTATTCTGCACAACTCCAAAAGCCCTGAAACTCAATAGAACGTCGTTTCAGAAAATATAAAAAATATCTGGCGAAAGCAGTCCACGAGGGGGGCCACCGGCTGTCCACGAGGGTGGGGGGCGCGCCCCCCTTCCCAAGGCGTGCCCCCTGCCTCGTGGGCCAGCCGGAAGGCCCCCGATGCCCATCTTCTTCTACATGAGGTGTTTTGACGTGGAAAAATCAGAAGGAGGCTTTCGGGACCTGACGCCGCCGTCTCGAGGTGGAACCGAGGCGGAAACCAATCTAGGGCTCCGGCATAGCTGTTCTGCCGGGGATACTTCCCTCCGGAAGGGGGAAATCGTCACCCCCGTCATCACCAACAACTCTCCCATCTTGGGGAGGGCTATCTTCATCAACATCTTCACCAGCACCATCTCCTCTCAAACCCTAGTTCATCTCTTGTATCCAATCTTTGTACCCAAACCTCAGATTGGTACTTGTGGGTCGCTAGTAGTGTTGATTACTCCTTGTAGTTGATGCTAGTTGGTTTATTTGGTGGAAGATCATATGTTCAGATCCATTATGCATATTAATATCCCTCTGATCATGAACAATATTATGTCTTGTGAGTTGTTACTTTTGTTCCTGAGGATATGGGAGAAGTCTTGCTATTAGTAGTCATGTGAGTTTGGTCTTCGTTCGATATTTTGATGAGATGTATGTTGTCTCTCCTCTAGTGGTGTCATGTGAACGTCGACTACATGACACTTCACCATTATTTGGGCCTAGAGGAAGGCATTGGGAAGTAATAAGTAGATAATGGGTTGCTAGAGTGACAGAAGCTTAAACCCTAGTTTATGCGTTGCTTCGTAAGGGGCTGATTTGGATCCATATGTTTCAGGCTATGGTTAGGTTTACCTTAATACTTCTTCTATAGTTGCGGATGCTTGCATTAGAGGTTAATCATAAGTGGGAGGCTTGTCCAAGTAAGGGCAGCACCCCAGCACCAGTCCACCCACATACCAAATTATCAAAGTACCGAACGCGAATCAGGCGATCGTGATGAATACTAGCTTGACGATAATTCTCATGTGTCCTCGGGAGCGCTTTCCTTTATATAAGAGTTTGTCCAGGCTTGTCCTTTGCTACAAAAAGGATTGGGCCACCTTGCTGCACCTCATTTACTTTTACCTTTTGTCACTTGCTACCAATTACCTTATCACAAAACTCTCTGTTACCTATAATTTCAGTGCTTGCAGAAAATACCTTGCCGAAAACTGCCTATCTTTTCCTTCTGCTCCTCGTTGGGTTCGACACTCTTACTTATCGAAAGGACTACGATAGATCCCCTACACTTGTGGGTCATCAAGACTCTTTTCTGGCGCCGTTGCCGGGGAGTGAAGCGCCTTTGGTAAGGAAAAATTTATATAGTGTGCTGAATTTTTTTGTTACTTGTTACTATGGCTCAAAATCCTTTGAGGGGCTTGTTCGGGGTATCTTCACCCCGAACAGAAGAGAAAAGAGTTGGCCCTCAACCTACTGCACCTATTGAAAATGTTTGCTTTGAGATTCCTTCGGGTATGATAGAGAAATTGCTTGAAAATCCCTTTACAGGAGACGGAACACTGCATCCCAACTTACACCTAATCTATGTGGATGAAGTTTGTGGATTGTTTAAGCTTGCAGGTATGCCCGAGGATGTTATCAAGAAGAAGGTCTTCCCTTTATCTTTGAAGGGAGATGCATTGGCATGATTTAGACTATGCGATGATATGGGATCATGGAACTATAATCGTCTGAAGTTGGAATTTCGTCAGAAGTTCTACCCTATGCATCAGGTTCATCGTGATCGTAATTATATTTATAATTTCTGGCCTCGCAAAGGAGAAAGCATCGCTCAAGCTTGGGGGAGGCTTAAGTCAATGTTATATTCATGCCCCAATCATGAGCTCTCAAGAGAAATGATCATTCAAAATTTTTATGCTCGGCTTTCTCATAATAACCGCTTCATGCTCGATACTTCTTGTTCTGGCTCTTATATGATGAAGACTATTGACTTCAAATGAGATTTATTGGAAAGAATTAAACGCAACTCTGAAGATTGGGACCTCGACGGAGGTAAGGAGTCAGGTATGACCCCTAAGTTTGATTGTGTTAAAGCTTTTATGGATACCGATGTTTTCCGTGAGTTTAGCACTAAATATGGACTTTCCTCTGAGATAGTAGCTTCTTTCTGTGAATCTTTTGCTACTCATGTTGATCTCCCCAAGGAGAAGTGGTTTAAATACCATCCCCCTATTGAAGTAAAAGTAGTTAAACCTATTAAAGTTGAAGAAAAGACTATCACTTATAATGTTGATCCTGTTATACCTACCGCTTATATTGAGAAACCACCTTTCCATTTTAGGATAAAGGATCATGCTCAAGCTTCAACTGTAGTTTGTAAAAGTAATACTAGAACACCTACACCCTCTGAGCAAATTAAAGTTGAACCTAGTGTTGCTATGGTTAAAGATATCTTGGTAGAAGATTTAGATGGACATGTTATTTACCTCCAAGAAGAGTCTGCTAGAATAGCCAAACCCAATGCTAGGAATAAACATAAACCTGTTGTAGGCTTGCATGTTATATCTGTTAAAATAGGAGATCATTGCTACCATGGTTTATGCGACGTAGGTGCTAGTGCGAGTATTATCCCTCTTGATTTGTATAACAAAATTATGCACGATATTGCACATGTTGAGCTAGAAGGGATTGATGTTACTATTAAGCTTGCCAATAGAGACACTATTTCACCAGTTGGGATTGTTAGAGATATTGAAGTCTTGTGTGGAAAGGTCAAATACCCTGCCGATTTTCTTGTTCTTAGTTCCCCACAAGATGCATTCTGTCCCATTATATTTGGTAGACCCTTCTTGAATACTGTGAATGCAAAGATAGACTGCGTGAAAGACATTGGCACTGTTGGATTAGGGGATATGTCTCATGATTTTAACTTTGCTAAATTCCATAGACAACCCCTTGAAATGGCACCACCTAGTAAGTATGAAATTATTGGTCTTGCTTATATTGCCGTGCCACCTAATGATCCTTTAGAACAATACCTGCTAGACCACGAAAATGATATGCATATGAACGAGAGAAGGGAGATAGATGAAATATTCCTTACACACAGACCCGTACTGAAAAACAACTTGCCTATTGAAATCCTCGAGGATCCTCCTCCACCCAAGGGTGATCCCGTGTTTGAACTTAAGCCGTTACCTGATAATCTTAAGTATGTTTATCTTGATGAAAAGAAGGTATATCCTGTTATTATTAGTGCTAACCTTTCAGAGCAAGAAGAAGAAAAATTATTGAAAACTCTGAAGAAGCATCGTGCGGCTATTGGATATACTCTGGATGATCTTCAAGGCATTAGTCCCACTATATGCCAACACAAGATAAAATTGGAAGAAAATGCTAAACCAGTTATTGATCATCAGCGACGGTTAAATCCTAAGATGAAAGAAGTGGTAAGGAAGGAAATACTAAAGCTCCTAGAGGCAGGTATTATTTATCCAGTTGCTGATAGCCCGCGGGTAAGTTCTGTCCATTGTGTCCCTAAGAAAGGAGGTATGACTGTCGTTCCTAATGATAAAGATGAATTGATCCCGCAAAGAATAGTTACAGGTTATAGGATGGTAATTGATTTCCGTAAGTTAAATAAAGCCACTAAGAAAGATCATTACCCCTTACCATTTATTGATCAAATGCTAGAAATATTATCCAAACATAATCATTTCTGCTTTCTAGATGGTTATTCTGGTTTCTCTCAAATACCTGTGTCAAAAGGGGATCAATAAAAGACCACTTTTACTTGTCCTTTCGGTACCTTTGCTTATAGACGTATGCCTTTTGGTTTATGTAATGCACCTGCTACCTTTCAAAGATGCATGATGGCTATATTCTCTGATTTTTGTGAAAAGATTGTTGATGTTTTCATGGATGATTTCTCCGTTTACAGAACTTCTTTTGATGATTTCTTAAGCAACCTTGATCGAGTTTTGCAGAGATGTGAAGACACTAACCTTGTCTTGAACTGGGAGAAGTGCCACTTTATGGTTAATGAAGGCATTGTCTTGGGACATCAAATTTATGAAAGATGTATTGAAGTTAACAAAGCTAAAGTTGATGCTATTGGAAAGATGCCATGCCCTAAGGACATCCAAGGTATACGAAGTTTTCCTTGGGCATGCCGGGTTTTATAGGAGGTTCATTAAGGACTTCTCCAAAATCTCCAGGCCTCTGACTAATCTCTTACAAAAATATATTCCTTTTGTCTTTGATGATGATTGTCTATAAGCATTTGAAATACTTAAGAAAGCATTGATCTTTGCACCTATTGTCCAGCCTCTGACTGGAATTTACCCTTTGAGATTATGTGCGATGCTAGTGATTATGCTGTAGGAGCTGTTTTAGGGCAAAGAGTTGATAAGAAACTGAATATTATCCAGTATGCTAGTAAAACTCTAGATAGTGCCCAAATAAATTATGCCACCACTGAGAAAGAATTTTTAGCACTAGTATTTGCTTGTGATAAGTTTAGATCCTATATCGTTGATTCTAAAGTAACTATTCACACTGGTCATGCTGCTATCAAATACCTCATGGAAAGGAAAGATGCTAAACCTAGACTTATTAGATGGGTTCTCTTGCTACAAGAATTTGACTTGCATATTATCGATAGAAAGGGAGCTGAGAACCCCGTAGCAGATAACTTGTCTAGGTTAGAGAATATACTTGATGACCCACAACCTATTGATGATAGCTTTCCAGATGAACAATTAGCTGTCATAAATACTTCTCGTACTGCTCCATGGTATGCTGATTATGCTAATTATATTGTTGCTAAGTTTATACCTCCTAGCTTCACATACCAGCAAAAGAAAAAGTTCTTCTATGATTTGAGACATTACTTCTGGGATGACCCACATCTTTATAAAGAAGGAGTAGATGGTATTATTAGACGCTGTGTACCTGAGCATGAACAGGAACAAATCCTACGCAAGTGACACTCCGAAGCTTATGGAGGACACCATGCGGGAGACAGAACTTCACGCAAGGTATTGCAGTCCGGTTTTTATTGGCATACTCTCTTAAAGGATGCCCGTAAGTTTGTCTTATCTTGTGATGAATGTCAAAGAATTGGTAATATTAGTAGACGTCAAGAAATGCCTATGAACTATTCACTTGTTATTGAACCATTTGATGTTTGGGGCTTTGATTATATGGGACCTTTTCCTACCTCTAATGGGTACACACATATTTTAGTTGCTGTTGATTACGTTACTAAGTGGGTAGAAGCTATTCCAACTAGTAGCGCTGATCATAACACCTCTATTAAGATGCTTAAAGAAATTATATTTCCGAGGTTTGGAGTCCCTAGATATCTAATGACTGAGGTGGTTCATACTTTATTCATGGTGCTTTCCGTAAGATGCTTGCTAAGTATGTTGTCAACCATAGAATTGCATCACCCTATCACCCACAGACTAGTGGTCAAGTTGAACTAAGTAATAGGGAGTTGAAATTAATCTTGCAAAAGACAGTTAATAGGTCTAGGAAGAATTGGTCCAAGAAACTTGATGATGCATTATGGGCCTATAGAACAGCATACAAAAATCCTATGGGTATGTCTCCGTATAAAATGGTATATGGAAAAGCTTGTCACTTACCTCTTGAGCTATAACATAAGGCATATTGGGCTATTAAAGAGATCAAATACAATTTCAAACTTGCCGGTGAGAAGAGGCTATTTGACATTAGCTGTCTCGATGAATGGAGAACCCAAGCCTATGAGAATGCCAAACTATTTAAAGAAAAGTTAAAAGATGGCATGACAAAAGAATACAAAAGCATGAGTTTAACGTAGGTGATTATGTCTTGCTATACAACTCTCGTTTAAGATTTTTTGCAGGAAAACTTCTCTCCAAGTGGGAAGGACCTTACGTTATCGAGGAGGTCTATCGTTCCGGTGCCATAAAAATCAACAATTTCGAAGGCACAAATCCGAAGGTGGTGAATGATCAAAGAATCAAACATTATATCTCAGGTAATCCTATAAATGTTGAAACTAATGTTATTGAAACCGTAACCGTGGGGGAATACATAAGGGACACTTTGCAGAACGGTTCAGCTTCCGAAAAGGAAGAGGTACGTGATACGGTAAGTAAACCGGCTCCAAAACAACTCTAAAGGCAAATTTTCTCCGTTTTGGAATATTTAGAAAAATAGAAAAATAAACCGCAGTCCAGAAGAGGCACGAGGCGTCCACGAGGGTGGATGGCGCGCCCCCCTTGCCAGGGCGCACCCCCTGCCTCGTGGGCACCCCGTGTGTCCCCGGAATCCGTTTTCTTGTGGGTTACTCCTTTTGGTCGGTAAAAATTCATTGTATATACTCCCGAAGGTTTTGACCTCTGTATCACGCAAAAATCCTCTATTTTCGTTTCGAGCTGCTGTTTTTGACAGATCTAGATCATCATGGCGTCCTCCAACACCCCCAAGGACAAGTTCTTTGAGAAGGTCATCAACCCCTACCTTGCGGAGGTGCTGCACCACCCCAAAACCATGGAGTTGCATGAGGGGGTGCTGCACATCCGTGATGTTGAGGGGCCGAGGAGGACCGGAAGCGTGGAGACAAGACTCGAAGCAATGGAGCAGCAAGTTTTCAAGTGCCAAGGTATGGTGGAACGAGGACTCAACGCCAACCACATGATGATCTTGGAGCTCGCCAACAACCTCAAGCTGGACTCAAGGATCTTTGGGGAAGCTATCTCCAATCTTCAAGAGAAGATCGAACACCTCCAAGCCCAGATCTATGACCTGCAAAACCAAAACTGTGAGCATGAATATAGATTCAAGAAGATGAGTTTAGCTATAGATTTGACTATCCCGGAGACTCGATCATCCTTTTACGATGGTGAACCCATGCCTTGGAAGGTGGACAACAAGCCTACGTCATCAACAACTCCATCATCACCACCCCCGAAGAAGAAAACATAATCATATGTGTATGGGCACTCCCCTTGGCAGCTGCCAAGCTTGGGGGAGTGACCCCAGTATCGTATCACCATCACTCCTATCTTTACCGCTTTACTTAGTTCGATCCTTTTGGTAGTATCTTGATCTATTAGAATAAAGTTAGCATGATCTAGTTGTGAGCTTTTGTTTCATGAGCTTTACCCTTTGTAATCGAGTCTGCGAGTTATATAATAAAGATTAGTATTGAGTCAAGGGCTTGATTTCCTCACTTGGGTCATGATAAAAAGAAATAAAACATAAAGAGTATCAAAGAGATCGTATCGATCTTATGGGAAGTAATGACTTCACATACAAGAGTATGATAAATAAAAGTTGTTGGGAGGTGACAAACATAGTTTTGGTCATCGTTGCAATTAATAGGAAGTAATAAAAGAAGAGAGGCTTCACATACAAATACACTATCCTGGACATCTTTTATGATTGTGAGCACTCATTAAAGTATGACATGCTAAAGAGTTGATGTTGGAGAAGGAAGACAACATAATGGGTTATGTCTTCTTATATCCGAAATAAAGTATATTGTCATGGATCATCCAACATGTTGAGCTTGCCTTTCCCCCTCATGCTAGCCAAAACTCCTCGCACTAAGTAGAGATACTACTTGTACTTCCATATAACCTTAAACCCAGTTTTGCCATGAGAGTCCACAATACCTACCTATGGATTGAGAAAGATCCTTCCAAGTAAGTTGTCATGTTGCAAATCCGCTAAAATATGTATGATTTATTAGTGTGGGAGAAATTAGCTTTATACGATCTTGTGATATGGAAGTAATAAAAGCGACAGACTGCATAATAAAGGTCCTTATCACAAGTGGCAATATAAAGCGAAGTTCTTCTATGCTAAGACTTTGTGCATCCAACCATAAAAACACATGACAACCTCTGCTTCCCTCTGCGAAGGGCCTATCTATTACTCCTGTCTTATAAGTGTCAAGGTGAAATCCACCTTTCTTTTTTTACATTTTATACTTTTGGCAAGGTCATTGTGTTGGAAAGATCCTGACATATATACCCACTTGGATGTAAGTGTTCATGATCTATTACTGTTGACATTACCCTTGAGGTAAAAGGTTGGGAGGCAACACCATAAGCCCCTATCTTTCTCTGTGTCCGATTAAAACTCCATAAACATAAGTATTACGTGAGTGTGAGCAATTGTGAAAGACTATATGATAGTTGAGTATGCAGGCTTGCTGAAAAGCTCTTATTGACTCTTTCTGATGTTACGATAAATTGCAATTGCTTCAATGACCGAGATCAAAGTTTTTTAGTTTCCAATGAAGTTTAGGATTCATACTTCATATTGTGGATGAATTGTTACTTTAGCATAAGAATCATATGAAAATATTTATATAAGTTGCTGTCATGAGAATGATCATGATGCCCTCATGTCCGTATTTTGTTTTTATCGACACCTCTATCTCTAAACATGTGGACATATTTTTCCATATCAGCTTTCGCTTGACGACAAGCGAGGTCTAAGCTTGGGGGAGTTGATACGTCCATTTTGCATCATGCTTATATGTTGATATTTATTGCATTATGGGCTGTTCTTACATGTTTTGTCACAATACTTATGCCTTTTCTCTCTTATTTTAAAGGTTTACATGAAGAGGGAGAATGCCAGCAGCTGGAATTCTGGGCTGGAAAAGGAGCAAACTCTGGAAACCTATTCTGCACAACTACAAAAGCCTTGAAACTCAACAGAACGTCGTTTCATAAAATATAAAAAATATCTGGTGAAAGAAGTCCACGAGGGAGGCCACTGGCTATCCACGAGGGTGGGGGCGCGCCCCCCTTCCCAAGGCGCGCCCCCTGCCTCGTGGGCTAGCCGGAAGGCCCCCGGTGCGCATCTTCTCCTATATGAGGTGTTTTGACCTGGAAAAAATTAGAAGGAGGCTTTCGGGACCAGACGCCGCCGTCTCGAGGCGGAACCAAGGCGGAAACCAATCTAGGGCTCCGACAGAGCTATTCTGCCGTGGATACGTCCCTCCGGGAGGGGGAAATCGTCACCGCCGTCATCACCAACAACTCTCCCATCTTGGGAGGGCTATCTTCATCAACATCTTCACCAGAACCATCTCCTCTCAAACCCTAGTTCATCTCTTGTATCCAATCTTTGTACCCAAACCTCAGAATGGTACCTGTGGGTCGCTAGTAGTGTTGATTACTCCTTGTAGTTGATGCTAGATGGTTTATTTGGTGGAAGATCATATGTTCAGATCCATTATGCATATCAATATCCCTTTGATCATGAACAATATTATGTCTTGTGAGTAGTTACTTTTGTTCCTGAGGACATGGGAGAAGTCTTGCTATTAGTAGTCATGTGAGTTTGGTCTTCGTTCGATAGTTTGATGAGATGTATGTTGTCTCTCCTCTAGTGGTGTCATGTGAACGTCGACTACATGACACTTCACCATTATTTGGGCCTAGAGGAAGGCATTGGGAAGTAATAAGTAGATGATGGGTCGCTAGAGTGACAGAAGCTTAAACCCTAGTTTATGCGTTGCTTCGTAAGGGGCTGATTTGGATCCATATGTTTCAGGCTATGATTAGGTTTACCTTAATACTTATTTTGTAGTTGTGGATGCTTGCATTAGAGGTTAATCATAAGTGGGAGGCTTGTCCAAGTAAGGGCAGCACCCAAGCACTGGTTCACCCACATACCAAATTATCAAAGTACCGAACGCGAATCAGGCGATCGTGATGAAAACTAGCTTGACGATAATTCCCATGTGTCCTCGGGAGCGCTTTCCTTTATATAAGATTTTGTCCAGGCTTGTCCTTTGCTACAAAAAGGATTGGCCACCTTGTTGCTCCTTATTTACTTTTACCTTTTGTCACTTGCTACCAATTACCTTATCACAAAACTATATGTTACCTATAATTTCAGTGCTTGCAGAAAATACCTTACCGAAAACTGCCTATCATTTCCTTCCGCTCCTCGTTGGGTTCGACACTCTTACTTATCGAAAGGACTACGATAGATCCCCTACACTTGTGGGTCATCATCCACCACGCACCCCCCAGGCGCCGCTCGCACCAGCACAGGTGCAGCTGTTATTCCCCGCTAGTTGAGGAGGCAGAAGAAAGCAACATGGCTAGGGAAGGTGCGGTGGCGGGCTCTCGCCAGATGCACAATTTCTGGTCGGGATTAATGAAGGAAGAGGAGCAGAGAAGAAAGGAGGGAGAGACGATGTGTTGGGGATAAAAATAGAGGAAAAAGGCATTGGAAGTGATAAGGTGTGTGTGGGTGGAGGTACGCGCGCGAGGAAGACGACCGGCGAAGCGTTCGGTCGGTCAGTCGTTCCTAAACGTTTACCTAATTGATTTGATACACGGCTAAAAGGCCGCAGAGGAGTACAACATGGAAAGAACCGAAAGAATACAAAAGTAGCTTTCTGCTCCTGAGCTCAAATGAGCTTGGTGAACAGTAAAATTGAAAAAAATCAGAAAAAATTCAGAAAATTCCATTTTCTTTGGGAGAAACATTGACAAAAGTTCTAAATGCGTGCAAATAATCGTTATGAAATCACATTCCTGTAAGGCATGGCAAAGAAAAAAAACAAATTCAGTGCTCCAAAATGCTTTTGAAAGTAGCATTTTAAGAGTACCAATTTTATTTTTTCGCCACGCCTTATAGGAATGTGATTTCATACCAAATTTTTGCAAATACTCAAAACTTTTGTCAGTGTTTCTCCCATTTTTTTGGTATTTGTTGATTTTTTCGATTCTGTTTTGATTTTACTGTTCACCCAAGCTCATTTGAGCTCGGGGGTGGAGAAACTCTGCGTCCCGAAAGAATAGGCATTCAGGAGTTCACCGTTTTTGTACTTACAGAGATGTGCCGTGAACGATGGTCGCTGAAGCAGTAGCTCCACCTGAAGAGTAAATTGCAAAAAACCACCACAATTGCGTCTCTTGGTGTGAAAAACCACCGTTTTCATAAAATTTTACAAAACCACCTTTTTCAGTAATTTTGGTGCACGAAGCACTAACTGGTCGATTGACTGTGTTTTGACAGAAAACCTGACGGGCCGGGCCCAGCCGTTAGGCCACGTGGCATGGGGCAGACGGCGCGCGCCTAACGCCCGTTAGCGGCGCTCCCTTGACCTGGTTCGACCGGACCAGGTCGTGCTCGCGCCACCATTCCCCCCTCTCCCTCGTGACCTAGTTCCTCTCGCGCGCCCTCCATGGCGACACGCAGTGACGGCGGCGGCGGCGGTTGCGGCGAAGGAGAGGACGAAGGAGAGAAGGAGCACCTGAGGCCGGAGGGTGACAAGGCGGTGAAGATGACAGGCGACGGCGGTGAAGTTCCTGCCGTATCTAGCCAGTCGTCGGCGTCGTATGACGTGGGAGCCAGGTCGGCTGCGACATTGGCTAAGGTCTGGAAGGCCAACCCTAGCGAGAGCCACCATTATACATCTGGTCTTGGCGGTGTTGAGTAAGATTTCCTTCTCCTACCTCTATGCATCTGCCACCTCTGTGAAATGTAGAATTAGGGTTAGCTAGCTTGTTTACTTAGTAGTGCTGTTGATTGTGTTAGATGTAATTATTGTTGTTAAAGATGTAGCAATTGTTTGGTTGTGCAAAATCCTAGTTGTGAATTGCTGCAAATAATTATTTTATATGCTTTGAGTAGGTTTGTAGTAATTTTAATTCTTCTGAATGTTGTAAATAATTCTGTTATACGCTCTGTATAGGTTTTAGGCATTTAAAAACTTATAAGATGTTGTAAAATAAATTTGTGTTGTACATGGTTGTTCTTAATTATTATTTGCCGTCAAATTCATTGGTACTTTAAATAATGAGCTCTTTTTGTTTAGTTCTGTAAATACTTGTGCTGTAAATAATATGTAGTGACTTTTACAATTGTGTTGCAGTTAGAACTGTTAAATATGGATGAAGTCTGTTTAACTATGTGCTCTCTGTAGTTTTTAAATTAGTGGAGGACAACTGAAGATATTGTACATGTGTGCTGTAAATTATAACTGGAAAAGGTTGTAGTCCTAACCATTGTTATTTTCTTTTGCTTTTGTAGCTTTGATGATGAAATTTGGGAAGTCAGGTTTAATTTCACTGGAGAAGACAATTATGAGAGGAAGATAGGGGAGTCTGACATAATATTCAGTCATTTGGTAGCCATTAAAGAGGAACAAAGTTATGATGGAAGCTATTCAATGTACTATCCAAAGGTGGTAGGTGCTGGGCATGCAGGGATGGACCTGATTATGTCACATGACAATGTGGAGGAGATGCTTGATTTGTATGCAGAGAAAAAAGTAGTGAATATAATTGTGATCAGTGACAGCAAACCTGACTTGCTGTCATTACAAGACCTTAACAAAGGGGATGCATGTGAAGATCAAGTTCCCATTTCTGAGTTTGGTAATCCAACTGTTTATGAGATAAAGGATGATGGGGTGCTGTTTCAATCACAAGGCAGTTTTGAAGCTAATGCACATGAGTGTACTCCAATGCAGCTAGATGACTCTCAAGCAGAGTATCTGATAACTCAGCAGAGTTGCAATTTGCAGAATGAGAAAGAGAAGGAGATTGTCATTGTAAATGACAATGTAGATGACATTATGAATGCATTTTTGGAGCAATATGCTGATCCTATTGAGGATGGACAACCTATGGAAGAGGAAGCAACCAATGCAGAACTTGATGATAGTTCAGAAGGAGAAGAACTTGATGATAGTTCAGAAGGAGAAGAACTTGATGATCCAGAACTAAAGCAAAAGATTTGTGAGCTAAAGAGGAAGAAAAAAGATCCTAAGTACCACATGGAAGGTGATACATATCCAGAAGATCTTTTCTATGAGGAGGATAGTTCAGATGAGGATGAGGTTTTAGTACAGCAACATCCAACACAAAAAACTACCAGTTAGAAGAGGGCCAACTGATAGATCTCACAATAGTTCTGCAGCAACACTTGAACCAGATTATGTGCCCTCCTCCGATAAGAACATGGAAGATGTTAAGTCTGAATTATCAGATGTGGAGGAGATAAGATATGTGCCAAATACTGGAAAGAGATCAAGAGCTAAGAAGAGAGCAGTAAGGAAGTGGTATAAGGAGGAAACGCAACAACCTGAAGATCAAATTTGTTGGCAGATGTGTTTTGAGGATGTGTATCAGTTCAGAAGGGCTCTGGTGAACCTGCATGTAACTTAGAGGAGGAATTTCCACTATCATAGGAATTGCAAGGACAAGATAATAGTTGACTGCAGTCAAGAGGGTTGCAACTTTCATATGACTGCCTCACAAGTGGGAAAAGAGAAAACCTTCTGCATAATGAAACTCCAACTCAGCACACATGTCCTGTAATTGATGAGAACTACAAAGTGCCCATTAAGTATGTGGCAAAGTCAATTGAGAGCAGCTTAAGGACAGATCCTAGCACATGTGTTGATACCGTGATGGAGAACACCAAGGAAAAGTTTGGTGTGGAGGTAGGCAAGAATAAGGCATAGATGGCAAGAAAACTAGCTTTGGCAGTTGTCCTGGGTGATCAGGAAAGGCAGTACACAAGAATTAGGGACTACCTTCAGACAGTCCTTGACACAAACCCTGGATCTAGATGTATAGTTACTACTAGAGTTGTGAAAGAGCACCCAAGTACCAATCCCACATTTCATA
Organism: Secale cereale; assembly: GCA_902687465.1. NCBI lineage: Eukaryota > Viridiplantae > Streptophyta > Magnoliopsida > Poales > Poaceae > Secale > Secale cereale. The sequence goes on from LR738709.1 coordinate 358,159,248, forward strand.
GGTTGTTCCTGTGTCTTGGAGCATCAATTGAAGGTTTCTTGAAAGGATGCAGGCCATTCGTTGGTATGCTCATTGTTTTCAAATTCCAAATTATTTACATTGCACATTTAATCATCTTTGTAGTCCTAAAATTTTGTATTATTTCAGGTTTGGATGGGTACTTTGTAAAGCTGAGCACAGGACAACAAATTCTAGCTGCCACTGCAAGGGATGGTAATAACAATATATATCCTATTGCTTTTGGAGTGGTTGAAGTAGAGGACACACCTAGCTGGAGTTGGTTCCTGACACAGTTGAAAATAGCTATTGGTGGAGAAAAAGGGCAGTTTGGATACTATACAATCATCTCTGATAGGCAGAAGGTTAGTTCTAGAGCTCTAATTAATATTGCTGCTCTCCTTAATTGTTTATGCTGTAATATGTAAATGTTTGCATGTTTGCTACTCTCTGATGATCATGTTTGCTAAGTATTTACTATGCATTTGCATGTGACCAGGGACTTCTAAATGCCATAAATGCAATCTTCCTCAATTGTCCTCAGAGATACTGTTGAAGACACATATATGCTAATTTTCAAAGTGCTGGGTTTAGAGGGGAGGAACTAAAAAAGTATATGGATGGTGCTGCATATTCTTATACAAGACATGGGTTTGATGTTAACATGGAGAACTTGAGACAAGAGAGCCAAGAGGCTTGGGAGTGGCTAAGTAAGATAGAGGTGAAAACATGGGCTAGGTGGGCAATGGACACTAATTGTAAGACAGACCTAGTTGTCAACAATTTAAGTGAAGTATACAATAGGATGATCTTGGATGTAAGAGGGAAACCAATCCAGACCATGTGTGAAGCTATTAGGACCAAGTTGATGGTTAAGTACAACGAGAAAAGAATTGGGGGGGGGGGCAAAATGCTAGGTGGGAGATAACTCCAACATACTCACAGAAGTTGGAGGAGTCAAAGAAGTGGGCTAGGAACTGCAAGGCACAGATGGCTGGTCCAGATCTTTACCAGGTTCAGAGTGGGGAAAATGCTTGTGCTGTAAATTTGGCAAAAAAGACTTGTGGATGTAGAAGATGGGACATGACAACAATCCCCTGTCACCATGCTGTGTCTGCCATATATAAATCAAAGAAGCATCCAGAGGAGTATGTCTCTGCATTTTTCAAGAAAGAAATGTACATGGCAACATATAATCCTATTATATTCCCAGTTCCTAGCCCTGATCTTTGGACCAAGACACCTACCACAGACATTGACCCCCCAGTTTTCAAGAGGAAGAAGGGAAGAAAGCAGACCAAGAGAAGAAAGGGTCAGTTTGAGGTGCCCAAGCCCAAAGATACCTCTAGAGTTGGCACAATGTCATGCAGCAATTGTAGTAGAGAGGGTCATAGGTACACCAACTGTGGAGATGCACTTAAGCCATCACTTCTGATGAGAAAGAACAAACATCAGGTACACAACTTTTTCCTTCATTATGCATTGCAGATTTATAATTTATACTAACATTCTTATCTCTTCCAGCCCAACAGGAAAAACCAAGCAACTGCTTCTGTTGCTGCTGGTTCTACTGCTACAAAGCCTCCAGCTGCACCAAAGCCCCCAAGATCTACAACTACTTCTACTAGGAACACAAGGCAAGCAACTCCCACACCTAAGAACAAGAGGCAATCATCAAGTGCTGCCAGGACAAGCAGATCTACACCCACTACAAGAGCTGCTGGTAGGGCACCTTATGCTACCCCAAGAGCTGCTGCAAGTCATGCTGCTGCTGGTCCTTCACATGGACAGAAGAGGAAGAGGAAGCCTATCAGGTGGGATGATTACTTCACAGCAAGTGGAAATCACTGAAATGGGTGTTGTGTTGGATCATGAGTGCTGTGTTGCACTTTGAACTGTTAGAGCATGAGTGTTGTGTTGCACTTTGAACTGTTAGAGCATGAGTGTTGTGTTGCACTTTGAACTAGTTGATTATTTTACTGTTAGATCATGTGTGATGTGTGGCACGTTGAACTACTTGAACTGTTATATCAAGAGCACTTGGAACTATTTGAACTGGTTGGTTATGAATTAGTGCTTTGTTGCTTACTCTTTATGGTTTTCTGTTGAACTTGCTTGATATTGCTGGATCATCCTGACAAAGTTTCAAATTGTTGGTATTTTATGATGCATCAACACCTTGATGGATATGCCAACAACCATAGTTTGTGTAAATTGTTGGTAATTGAAGATTGGCATCAAACTTGTATTTGGGTGTCGTCGACAACACGACAAGACAAGATAGGGCTCAACCCTATATTTGGGTGTTGTCGACAACACGCCACGACAAGGTAGGTAGGCATCAACCCTGTATTTGGGTGCCATCGGCAACATGACACGACAATATAGGATCAACCCTATATTTGGGTACCATCGACAACACGACACGCCAAGATAGGCTCAACCCTATATTTGGGTGCCGTCGACAACACGCCACGACAAGGTAGGCATCAAACTTGTATTTGGGTGTCATCGATAACACGATACGACAAGATAGGGCTCAAACCTATATTTGGGTGTCGTCGACAACACGACACGACAAGGTAGACATCAACCCTATAATTGGGTGCCTTCGACAATATGCCACGACAAGATAGGCTCAAACCAATTTAGTCTCAAACATATATCATAATTCAACATATAGTATCACAAACAACAAGACATCATAGTTCAACATCTAGCATCACAAACAACAAGCCAAACTAGTTCAGCATAGCCTCAAACAACATGACACCATAGTCTGAAACATACATAATAAATTAAGCACTGCATCATCATCTTCACTCGTCCAAGATTGCCTTCATCATCTTCAACTTCCTCTTGTTCTCCTCTCCAACCTTCCAAAGGTCATGTAAACTATATTCAAGTTTTTTCTTCTCCTTTTTGAGCTCAACATCAGCCTCTTCAGCCATTTCAACCTCCTTCTTCGGATCAAAGTTCTTTTTCTCTAACTTGATCATCTTCTCAGCTGCATCTAGAGGTATCTTCTCCTCATCCATATCCATCATTATTTTCCTATAATTCTCCTTGTGCACAGACTTCTGAACAGATTGACAAAAGTCCTTGGTAAGCTGAATGTGATGGCTGTACTTTTCCTGTACCATCTTCACTTCTGCTTCTAACTTAGAGATCTTCTCCTCATTAGCTAAATTATCTCTAATTCTGCCTCCCTTGGCATCCTTATACAAAGCCCACAGTTTTGTCAATGAATTCTTTAGTGCATAAGGCCATTCATTGTCCACCCATTCCACAACACCACAATTGTTACCCTCCTGCAACCATTTTTTTCCCTTTTAGTTACCAATACAACAAACAAAAAAGTGAATTATAAAGAAGTGCATATTTTTTTGGTTAATTCAGTACAAAAAATAGATCATTGAATTGCATTACCTATATGTAAATCATTTATACATATTTCAATACAATAAAACAAAGCTTCTCTCAGTTTCTATAAAGTTAATATCTTAATCAGAGCCATCACATTACCTATATCTAAATAAATTAATTCTAATCTAAAAACAATAGCCATGTCTAAGAATTCCAACAAAATACTAGAGCTATATTATCTCTAAATCTTAGTTGCTACTAACCTTCTCGGTGCAACCATAAAATCTACGGCCAGTGTCCAGCCCATCGAACACAACAAGCCTCTCAGGAGCATTCCCATGCTTGCAAAGGTGCTTTCCAGTGGAATCAATGCCTGACCAATCCCTCTCCTCTATTGTTGTTGGGCGCTAAGAAGAGCAAATGGGAGAAAATCAAAACAAATGCAATCTCTCATCTGAAAATCGAAAATAGCAAACCCTAACCCTAGGCAGAGAGGTAATGGTACTCACATATGGTTCCTCATCGACCTCGTGTGGCAGCGGCGACACCGAATCCGAGCTCGTCTCGCCGTCATTCCACGACACCATAGCTGCGGTGCCCGCCGTTGACTGATTTCAGCTGGCAACGGCGGCGGGGAAGAGAGGAAGGGGGGGGGAGGAAGAGAGGAAGCGGCAGGCACGACCTGGCCCGATCGAACCAGGTCAAGGGAGCTTTGCTAACGGGCGTTAGGCGCGCACCGTCTGCCCCATCCCACGTGGCTTGACGGCTGGGCACGGCCCGTCAGGTTTTCTGTCAAAACGGGGTCAACCGACCAGTTAGTGTTTCATGCAATAAAATTACTGAAAATGGTGGTTCCTACAAACTTTTATGAAACCGGTGGTTTTTCGCACCAAGAGACGCAATTGTGGTGGTTTTTTGCAATTTACTCCCACCTGAAGATAGACAGACATGGCATTTCATATTAGTCATAGCATGAGGATATGAGAAGTACATAATACATAATTACATATCTAAATAAAGCTGAAATTAGGATCTTAGGAAGGAAAATATTGGGTGAAATACATGGTCTACAGTAATAATGGCATCATGGTAGCACTAGTAACCACTGAGGCAACACTTTCGGTTATGCTAATAGGTAATCCTTGAACTCTTTGTACCAAGACCTCGCTGAATGTGGCAATTTTCTATGCTCAGCACCTTCTATTTGTTATTCTCAAGATTGTCAAAAGTGCAATTCCGTTCTTTTGGGTGTTGTTATAAAGTTAACGTGGTGTATTTGTTGAGATAAAATTAGTAATTTTGCAGATCATATTATATCTGTGTCGTCACACTGATTCTGGTTACATGATCATATCAAAACAAGAATGAGCAAATCCTTCACAAAACTTGTGGTCAGTCGATTTTGGTCAGTCTGTGTCTTCTGTTTGTCCATTGGAACACAGTCGATCCTGTACTTGATCTCTAGCAGCGCCTGGCACGGGGGTATGCCTAACAAAAAAACACACTTGTTTTCTTGTGAAAATGTAAATCTATTCATTTTCAATCATGGCAGTACAATGAACATTAAAAATAATAAAAAATACATCTAGACACATAGATCACCTAGTTACGACTACAAGCACTGAAGCGACTGAAGGTAGTTGGTTTTTGCTAGTAATGACTAACACTGAAGCGAGCTGAAGGTAGTTGGCTTTGGCTTTTCTTCTCGAAGATACCCATTTTATCCAATCTTCATATTTTCCATCCAATAGATGGGATTTTTCCTTTAAATAAATGCTCCAAGTCCTCTCGGTTTTATCTCGCGTTGAACTTGTGACAAAGGGACAAAACAACCGCAGTAAAATACCCCCACAAAAATTATCACTATGATGCAAAATACTTAACAAAAACATTATAAAGTGCACGCATCATTTGAACAAGGGAAGAGGAAGGTCGCGAGTTGGTGGGCAGGGACGCCTTCATGTCATACAGGCTATGTTTGGTTGCCTTCTCTAACAGTACTCATATTTAAACCCATCTCAACCTAGCCTGATTAAGCAATAACACACAACAAACTTAAATCTGTATGTTGTTTGGTTGCCTTCATTGCTCAAGGATTGAGCAGATGCAAACCACAACTGTTGGCAGCATACACGTTTGTGTTCTACTCACCCCATTCAAATGTAGCGGCATTACCACCACATTAGCAACACAACAGCAGGCCGAACTGATAGGAGGCAAACAATGCAAACAAGCAATGCACATGAAGATAACAATAGATTAAGTGGCTAACTAATATACTAGGGCCATCGTTAAGGACAACAGGGGTATGCCATGCCCCCTGCTTCACACTAGGGTGCTGATCCTGATCAAAATATTAACAAGTTCCCAGCACAAGTTCAAACCATCACCATTAGCACGACTAGAAACTACTATAACAGTTCCATACACGAGTGGGTACGTAACCGACGATCTGGAGAGCGCGAGTAAATTCGCCGACACAACTTTGCTTGTTGCAGCGCACCCAACACATGATTGAGTTGTCATAATTGTAAATCTCCACTTTCAAGCCCAAGCTGGAGATCCGCATGATGTTGAGGTCGCCAGGGACGATCCCTTGGGGGCAACAAAAGTACTGCCAGCCTCGGTCAAGCACCACTACCCCTCGGAGCTCTGGACCTGCACCTAGAATTCGCACCGCTTGTTGGCCGACAGCCTGACGACGCACGGGGGCTTGATCACCAGCCACTTCTTCATCACCTCCTTGAATTTCAGAGGGATGACAGGCATGGCAAGATCCTCCTCGTCCTTGATCTGCATATATAAGCGCATCAGCTCTCAAGACCTCTCCTCATGGCCGGTCCTCGAAGATCATCCCCTTGAACGCGGCTGGCTCATGAAGGCAACCCTGCTAGGCAGGTGCACCTTATTTAGCTAGCGGTTCATGGGGATGAAGTCCATGGCGCTCTCAGCGCGACCACGACTTGTGCTCCTTGACCGGCCCTGTCTCACTCTGTCTTCATCACCTTGTCAGGTAAGATGATAATGGTTAGTAACATGGCATTGGGATCAGGCACTAATCAGTGGCACATGTCAAAGAGCAAGTGTCACTGATGAGTGACACTTGCTCATGGGCAACAACCACTAATTAGTGCAGTATCCAAAACATGATCAGTGGCACTTGCCGAAGAGCAAGTGTCACTGATGATTTGCACTTGCTCTTGTGCAACAACCACTGATCAGTGAACACCATCACCATGATCTAAAGCTAGCAGTGCAAGTTGTGACCACTTCCATATTTGGCAGCATGCTACATTGGTACTAGTACCTAAACGAGGAAACACAATGGTCCTACAATGTGCATTATAATGCAAATTTGTCCTACATACCATGAATGTCATGCACGTAATGAAATCATTCAACAAACGATGCCTAAGCCAACACCAATCTAGCTCTTCAACATCAAACACAAACCCTACCTATGAACAACATGAACATGTAACTACCTATCATGCAAGAACCAATCTACCCTGCCTATGAAGTACGATGTAAATACCTATGAACAAGAACCAATCTACCATGCATACGACCAGCATGAACATGAACATCATGAACACCATGAACATCATGAACAGTAGAAGCAAAGAAGTATTTGATTAGAATCCATTCCTTGTGACGCCTATTGTAGAAAGCCCTAATCTAGAAGTACGAGCAGAAGGGAAATTAGAAATTTACCAGAGCTGGTGGAGTTTGAGCGTACGTTGGTCGGGGAGTGTTGTGAACGTAGCGTGCAATTTCAAAAATTTCCTACGCTCATGCAAGATCTATCTAGGAGATGCATAGCAACGAGATAGGAAGAGTGTGTCCACGTTCCCTCGTAGACCGAAAGCGGAAGCATTAGATTAACACGGTTGATGTAGTCGAACGTCTTTGCGATTCAACCGATCAAGCACCGAACATACGACACCTCCGAGTTCTGCACACGGTCAGCTCGATGACGTCCCACAAACTATTGATCCAGCAGAGTGTCGAGGGAGAGTTCCAGCAGCACGACGTCATGTTGACAGTGATGGTGATGTTGATCGCGCAAGGCTTCGCCTAAGCATTACGACAATATGACCTGAGGTGTAAATCATGGAGGGAGGCACCACACACGGCTAAGAACAATTGATGTGTGTTCTAGGGGTGCCCTCCCCACGTATATAAAGAAGGGAGAGGGAGGGACGCAGCCAGAGGGGGCGCGCCAAGGGGAGGGAGTCCTACTAGGAATCCTATTCCTAGTAGGATTCGCCCTCCCTCTTTTCCTTCTCATGGAGGGGGAAAGGAGGAAGGAGTGGAGGAGAAGAAGGAAAGGGTGGTGGCGCCCCCTCCCCTACTCCAATTCGGCCTCCTTCCATGGAGGGGGTGTGCCACTCCTACGTGGGCTGGTGTGCCTCCCTCTTATGGCCCATAAGGCCCATAACTTTCACCGAGGGGTTTCGGTAGCCCCCCCAAACTCCGATATGTACCCGGTACCCCTCGGAACCCTTCCGGTGTCCGAATACTATCATCCAATATATCGATCTTTACCTCGCAACCATTTGGACACTCCTCGTCATGTTCATGATCTCATCCGGGACTCTAAACAATCTTCGGTCACCAAAAACACATAACTCTTAATAAAAATCATCATCGAATAAGCATGCGGAGCCTACGGGTTCGAGAACTATGTAGACATGATCGAGACACTTCTCCGGTCAATGAACAACAGCGGAACCTGGATGCTCATATTGGTTCCCACATATTCTACAAAGATCTTTATCGGTCAAACCATAATGTCAACATACATTATTCCCTTTGTCATCGGTATGTTACTTGCCCGAGATTCGATCGTCGGTATCTTCATACCTAGTTCAATCTCATAACCGGCAAGTCTCTTTACTCGTTTCGTAATGCATGATCTCAAAACTAACTCATTAGTCACATTGCTTGCAAGGCTTCTTATGATGTGCATTACTGAGAGGGCCCAGAGATACCTCTCCGATACTCGGAGTAACAAATCCTATTCTTGATCTATGCCAACCCAACAAACACCTTCGGAGATACCTGTAGAGCATATTTATAATCACCTATTTACGTTGTGACATTTGATAGCACACAAGGCATTCCTCTGGTATCCGGGAGTTGCATAATCTCATAGTCGGAGGAACATGTATTTGACATGAAGAAAGCAATAGCAGTAAAACTGAACAATCAAAATGCTAAGCTAATGAATGTGTCATGTCCATCACATCATTCTCCTAATGATGTGATCCCATTCATCAAATGACAACACATGTCTATGGTTAGGAAACTCAACCATCTTTGATTAATGAGCTAGTCTAGTAGAGGCTTACTAGGGACACTCTGTTTCGTCTATGTATACACACATGTATCAAGTTTCCGGTTAATACAATTCTAGCATGAATAAAAGACATTTATCATGATATAAGGGAATATAAATAACAACTTTATTATTGCCTCTAGGTCATATTTCCTTCAGTCTCCCACTTGCACTAGAGTCAATAATCTAGATTACATAGTAATGATTCTAACACCCATGGAGTCTTGGTGTTGATCATGTTTTGCTCGTGGAAGAGGCTTAGTCAACGGGCCTACTACATTCAGATCCGTATGTATTTTGCAAATCTCTATGTCTCCCTCCTTGACTTGATCACGATAGAGTTGAAGCGTCTATTGATGTGCTTAGTTCTTTTGTGAAACCTGGATTCCTTGGTCAAGGCAATCACTCCAGTGTTGTCACAAAAGATTTTAATTGGACTCGATGCACTAGGTATTACACCTAGATCGGATATGGACTCCTTCATCCAGACTCCTTCATTTGTTGCATCTGAAGCAGCTATGTACTCCGCTTCACATGTAGATGCCGCCACGACGCTCTGCTTGGAACTACACCAACTGACAGCTCCATCGTTCAACAAAAATACGTATTCGGTTTGTGACTTAGAGTCATCTGGATCAGTGTCAAAGCTAGCATCGGCGTAACCGTTTACGACGAGCTCTTTGTCACCTCCATAAAAGAGAAACATATCCTTAGTATTTTTTAGGTACTTTAGGATGTTCATGACCGCTGTCCAGTGATCCACTCCTAGATTACTTTGGTACCTCCCTGCTAGACTTATAGCAAGGCACACATCAGGTATGGTGCACATCATTGCATACATGATAGAACCTATGGCTGAAGCATAGGGAATGACTTTCATTTTCTCTTTATCTTCTGCAGTGGTCGAGCATTGAGTCTGACTCAACTTCACACCTTGTAACACAGGCAATAACCCTTTCTTTGACTGATCCATTTTAAACTTCTTCAAAACTTTATCAAGGTATGTGCTTTGTGAAAGTCCAATTAAGCATCTTGATCTATCTCTATAGATCTTGATGCCCAATATATAAGCAGCTTCACCGAGGTCTTTCATTGAAAAATTCTTATTCAAGTATCCTTTTATGCTATCCATAAATTCTACATCATTTCCAATCAACAATATGTCATCCACATATAATATCAGAAATGCTACAGAGCTCCCACTCACTTTCTTGTAAATACAGGCTTCTCTGAAAGTCTGTATAAAACCATATGCTTTGATTACCTCATCAAAGCGTATATTCCAACTTCGAGATGCTTGCACCAATCCATATATGGATCGCTGAAGCTTGCACACTTTGTTAGCACCTTTAGGATCGACAAAACCTTCTGGTTGCATCATATACAACTCTTCTTTGAGAAAACCATTAAGGAATGCAGTTTTGATATCCATTTGCCAGATTTCATAATCATAAAATGTGGCAATTGCTAACATGATTTGGACAGACTTAAGCATCGCTACGGGTGAGAAGGTCTCATCATAGTCAACTCCTTGAACTTTTAGAAAACCTTTCGCAACAAGTCGAGCTTTGTAGACGGTAACATTACCATCATCATCAGTCTTCTTTTTAAAGATCCATTTATTTTCTATGGCTTGCCGATCATCGGGCAAGTCAACCAAAGTCCATACTTTGTTCTCATACATGGATCCCATCTCAGATTTCATGGCCTCAAGCCATTTCGTGGAATCTGGGCTCATCATCGCTTCCTCATAGTTCGTAGGTTCTTCATGGTCTAGTAACATGACTTGCAGAACAGGATTACCGTACCACTCTGGTGCGGAACGTACTCTGGTTGACCTACGAGGTTCGGTAGTAACTTGATCTAAAGTTTCATGATCATCATCATTAGCTTCCTCACTAATTAGTGTAGCCATCACGGGAACGATTTTCTGTGATGGGCTATTCTCCAATTCGGGAGAAGGTACAATTACCTGATCAAGTTCTACTTTCCTCCCACTCACTTCTTTCGAGAGAAACTCCTTCTCTAGAAATGATCCATTCTTAGCTACAAAAGTCTTGCCTTCGGATCTGTGATAGAAGGTGTACCCAGCAATTTCTTTTGGGTATCCTATGAAGACGCACTTCTGCGATTTGGGTTCGAGCTTATCAGGTTGAAGCTTTTTCACATAAGCACTACAACCCCAAACTTTAAGAAACGACAACTTAGGTTTCTTGCCAAACCATAGTTCATATGGTGTCGTCTCAACGGATTTAGATGGTGCCCTATTTAACATGAATGCAGTTATCTCTAATGCGTAACCCCAAAATGATAGTGGTAAATCGGTAAGAGACATCATAGATCACACTATATCTAATAAAGTAAGTTACGACGTTCGGACACACCATTACGCTGTGGTGTTCCAGGTGGCGTGAGTTGCGAAACTATTCCACATTGTTTTAAAGGAAGACCAAACTGGTAACTCAAATATTCGCCTCTGCGATCAGATCGTAAAAACTTTATTTTCTTGTTACAATGATTCTCTACTTTACTCTAAAATTCTTTGAACTTTTCAAATGTTTCAGACTTTTGTTTCATTAAGTAGATATACCCATATCTTCTCAAATCATCTGTGAAGGTCAGAAAATAACGATACCCGCCGCGAGCCTCAACACTCATCGGACTGCATACATCGATATGTATTTTTTTCAATAAGTCAGTTGCTCGCTCCATTGTTCCAGAGAACGGATTTTTAGTCATCTTGCCCATGAGGCATGGTTCGCAAGTATCAAATGATTCTTAATCAAGTGATTCCAAAAGTCCATGTGCATGGAGTTTCTTCATGCGCTTTACACCAATATGACCTAAACAGCAGTGCCACAAATATGTTGCACTATCATTATCAACTTTGCATCTTTTGGCATCAATATTATGAATGTGTGTATCACTACGATCGAGATTTAATAAAAATAGACCACTCATCAAGGGTGCATGACCATAAAAGATATTACTCATATAAATAGAACAACCATTATTCTCTGATTTAAATGAATAACCGTCACGCAACAAACAAGATCCAGATATAATGTTCATGCTCAACGCTGACACCAAATAACAATTATTTAGGTCTAAAACTAATACCGAAGGTAGATGTAGAGGTAGTGTGCCGACGGCGATCACATCGACTTTGGAACCATTTCCCAAGCACATCGTCGCCTTGTCCTTAGCCAATCTTCGTTTAATCCGTAGCTCCTGTTTCAAGTTACAAATATGAGCAACCGAACCAGTATCAAATACACAGGCGCTACTACGAGCATTAGTAAGGTACACATCAATAACATGTATATCAAATATACCTTTGTTCACTTTGCCATCCTTCTTATCCGCCAAGTACTTGGGGCAGTTCCGCTTCCAGTGACTAGTCCCTTTGCAGTAGAAGCACTCAGTTTCATGCTTGGCTCCAGATTTGGGTTTCTTCCCAGGAGTAGCAACTAGCTTTCTATCCTTCTTGAAGTTCCCCTTATTTCCCTTGCCCTTTTTCTTGAAACTAGTGGTATTGTTAACCATCAACACTTGATGCTCCTTTTTTATTTCTACCTCCGCAACTTTGAGCATTGCGAAGAGCTCGGGAATTGTCTTCTCCATCCCTTGCATATTATAGTTCATCACGAAGCCTTTATAGCTTGGTGATAGTGACTGAAGAATTGTGTCAATAAAACTATCATCTGGAATATTAACTCCTAGCTGAGTTATGTGGTTATGGTACCCAGACATTCTGAGTATGTGTTCACTGACAGAACTATTCTCCTCCATCTTGCAGCTATAGAACTTGTTGGAGACTTCACATCTCTCAACTCGGGCATTTGCTTGAAATATTAAATTCAACTCTTGGAACATCTCATATGCTCCATGACGTTCAAAACGTCTTTGAAGTCCCGATTCTAAGCCGTAAAGCATGGCACACTGAACTATCAAGTGGTCATCAGACTGAGCTTGCCAGACGTTCATAACATCAGCAGTTGCTCCCACAGCAAGCCTTTCACCTAGCGGTGCTTCAAGGACATAATTCTTCTGTGCAGCAATGAGGATAATCCTCAAGTTACGGACCTAGTTTGTGTAGTTGCTACCATCATCTTTCAACTCATCTTTCTCTAGGAACACATTAAAATTCAAGGGAACGGTAGCACGGGCCATTGATCTACATCATAGATATACAAAAAATATCAGGACTAAGTTCATGATAAATTAAGTTCAATTAATCATATTACTAAAGAACTCCCACTTAGATAGACATCCCTCAAGTCATCTAAATGATCACGTGATCCAAATCAACTAAACCATGTGCGATCATCACGTGAGACGGAGTATCTTTCAATGGTGAACATCTTATGTTGATCATATCTATTATATGATTCACGTTCGACCTTTCGGTCTCCAGTGTTCCGAGGCCATGTCTGTACATGCTAGGCTCATCAAGTTTAACCTGAGTATTCTGCACGTGCAAAACCATCTTACACCGTTGTATGTGAACGTAGAGCTTATCACACCCGATCATCACGTGGTGTCTCGGCACTACGAACTGTCGCAATGGTGCGTACTCAGGGAGAACACTTGTACCTTGAAATTTTAGTAAGGGATCATCTTATAATGCCACCATCGTTCTAAGCAAAATAAGATGCATAAAAAGATAAACATCACATGCAATCAAAATAAGTGACATGATATGGCCATCATCATCCTGTGCTTTTGATCTCCAGCTCCAAAGCATCGTCATGATATCCATCTTCACCGGCTTGACACCATGATTTTCATTGTAGCGTCGTGGTCGTCTCGCCAACTATTGATTCTACTACTATCGCTAACTCATAGTGATAAAGTAAAGCAATTACATGGCATTCGCAATTCATACAATAAAGAGACAACCATAAGGCTCCGGTCGGTTGCCGATAATTTACAAAACATGATCATATCATACAATAACGTATAACTCATCACGCCTTGACCATATCACATCACAACATGCCCTGCAAAAACAAGTTAGACGTCCTCTAACTTGTTGTTGCAAGTTTTACGTGGATGCTACGGGCTTCTAGCAAGAACCGTTCTTACCTACGGCACAAAAACCACAACGGTGATTTATCCAGTTTGCTGTTTTAACCTTCAACAAGGACCGGCCGCAGTCAAATTCGATTCAACTAAAGCAAGAGAGACAGACACCCGCCAGCCACCTTTATGCAAACAAGTTGCACGTAATGGTGGAACGCGGTCATGTAATGTTGGTCCGGGCCGCTTCATATTACAATACCGCCGAATCAAAATAAGACGTTGGTGGTAAGCAGTATGAACATCACCGCCCACAACTCCTTTCTGTTCTACTCGTGCATATCATCTACGCATAGACCTGGCTCATGATGCCACTATTGGAAACATAGCATGCAATTCATAATTTTCCTATGCTCACGCAATATCTATCTAGGAGATGCATAGCAACGAGACGGGAAGAGTGTGTCCACGTACCCTCGTAGATCGAAAGCGAAAGCGTTAGATTAACGCGATTGATGTAGTCAAAAGTCTTCGCGATTCAACCGATCAAGCACCGAACATACGGCACCTCTGAGTTCTGCACACGTTCAACTCGATGACATCCCACGAACTCTTGATCCAGCAGAGTGTCGAGGGAGAGTTCCGGCAGCACGATGGCGTGTTCACGGTGATGGTGATGTTCATTGCGTAGGGCTTCGCCTAAGCACTACGATAAATATGACCTGAGGTGTAAACTGTGGAGGGGGCATCGCACACGTCTAAGAACAATTGATGTGTGTTCTAGGGGTGCCCTCCCCACATATATAAAGGAGGGATAGGAAGGGAGGCATCCATAGGGGGCGCGCCAAGGGGAGGGAGTCCTACTAGGAATCCCATTCCTAGTAGGATTCGCCCCCCTTTTTTCCTTCTCATGGAGGGGGAAAGGAGGAAGGAGTGGAGGAGAAGAAGGAAAGGGGGGGGGGAGGCGCCCCCTCCCCTACTGCAATTCGGCCTCCTTCCATGGAGGGGGTGCGCCACCCCTACGTGGGCTGGTGCCTCCCTCTATGGCCCATAAGGCCCATAACTTTCCCCGGGGAGTTCCGGTAGCCCCCCGGAACTCTGATATGTACCTGGTACCCCTCGAAACCCTTCTGGTGTCCGAATATTATCATCCAATATATCGATCTTTACCTCTCGACCCTTTAGAGACTCCCCGTCATGTCCGTGATCTCATCCGGGACTCCAAACAATCTCTGGTCACCAAAAACACATAACTCTTAATAAAAATCATCATCGAACGTTAAGCGTGCGGACCCTACGGGTTCAAGAAATATGTAGACATGACCGAGACACTTCTCCGGTCAATAACCAATAGTGGAACCTGGATGCTCATATTGATTCCCACATATTCTACGAAATCTTTATCGGTCAAACCGTAATGTCAACATACGTTATTCCCTTTGTCATCGGTACGTTACTTGCCCGAGATTCGATCGTCGGTATCTTCATACCTAGTTCAATCTCGTTACCGGCAAGTTTCTTTACTCATTCCGTAATGCATCATCTCACAACTAACTCATTAGTCACATTGCTTGCAAGGCTTCTTATGATGTGCTTTACAGAGAAGGCCCAGAGATACCTCTCCGATACTCGGAGTGACAAATCCTATTCTCGGTCTATGCCAACCCAACAAGCACCTTCGGAGATACCTGTAGAACATCTTTATAATCACCCAGTTACGTTGTGACGTTTGATAGCACACAAGGCATTCCTCTGGTATCCGGGAGTCGCATAATCTCATAGTCGAAGGAACATGTATTTGACCTGAAGAAAGCAATAGCAGTAAAACTGAATGATCAAAATGCTAAGGTAACGAATGGATCTTGTCCATCACATCATTCTCCTAATGATGTGATCCCGTTAATCAAATGACAACACATGTCTATGGTTAGGAAACTCAACCATCCTTGATTAATGAGCTAGTCTAGTAGAGGCTTACTAGGGACATTGTGTTTCGTCTATGTGTCCACACATGTATCAAGTTTCCGGTTAATACATTTCTAGCATGAATAAAAGACATTTATCATGATATAAGGAAATATAAATAACAACTTTATTATTGCCTCTAGGGCATATTTCCTCTAGGGAGAGTTCAAGCATATGCCGGCCGGGGAGAAAACCCCGACGTGAAGGAGATGGCCAGTGAAGAGGAGGAGCCGACAATGTTGGCGGCTGTCGGCATTGCCATGATGCTTGTGGGTGAGTGGGAGGTCGAGGAAGCGGGTGCCATCGTTAATGGCCCTGACGGGCTGCCCGGTGAAAACCCTCAGATGGGGGTACAAAACCCCTGACCCACAAGGGTTCCAAGCAGCGGCGTGGTGTCCGCCCCCTCCGGCACCGCCATCGAGCCCAGGACCATGAGGTCCAGATACGGAGGCGGAGCCGGAGGGACCGACACCGCATTGGCCGGATGAGGGGGCCTGGTGCAGATGGGCGACGACGCGCGGAGGGCCATCCTCAGGTCAACACCGGAGTTCACCAAGACGGAAAATCCACCTCTCGTGGATGTAGTTTCCGGTGGCCTCGATGGGAGTGAGGGGACGACACGGTGGCGGGTGAACCATCAAAGGAGAGGAGAGCAACAGGCGGTGATGAGAGTGAGGGAGAGTAGTGTGAATGGAGCGTGGGCAGTGACACGAGAGGAGAGGGGAGTTACTCAGACGTCACATCAGTCTCCTGCGCTCCCCGAGACATGCAGCCAAGAGCCACGCATGGCCGCAGCGAGCCTGGCTGCAGAGAAACTGCTGATTCAATAGTAGCTCGTGGGCCTAGCCCGGTACTGCTTTAAGTTCCATGCGGCCCAAGATGTAGATGCATCCCACGCAACCAAATAGCCCATTTTCTTCCTGCATGGGCCTGGTTGGGCCTGATGCAGGCAGCCAAACACGTCCATGGCGATCAAAATTAACTAGAAGGCTACATGTATTGAGATTGATGATGCCAAAGGTACGGGCGATGCAGTTCTCTCAGGTGAGATAAACCATGACAAAGGTGCATCAAGGCGTGAATAAGGAATAAGCCACCTTTGTCGGTTTTCAAATTGAGGACCAACTGCAGCGAAGTAGCCTACTCACTCGAGAGTTGACTTACAATGGAGAATCGCGTTTTGGCTCTCGGAAGTGCGCTCCCGCGTGAATAGTAAAAGAACATATAGTAAATGTTTTAAGAAAATTCCAATTTTTTTGTAGATGTTCATGTTAGTGTCACAATCATCATTGAAATTTTTCATGCGAAATGGAGCAGCAGTGTTTTGCTGGTGAAAAATAAATAAATTTAGGGACATTTTGGGGGTAACATTTGTTTTTTTTCACAGACCAAAATGTCCAGTCTTTTTGCCTAAAAAATTGTATGTAGCATTTGGATGTGACAAAGAACTCATAGAATTTTTGTTGGAGTTTTTTTTGAAATTTCAAAAAATATTTTCACGGGCAGGAGCGCGCGCTCCCAGGAGCACCAACAAATTTCCAGAATGAGAATTATAACTGAAATACAAAACCTTGTATGCACGGGTTGGTTTACATAGTAAATTAACTCTATATATCTAACGCCATCCTTATTAAAAGAAGCCAAGCAAATCATTCCAAAAACCCAACTAAATTCCCATGCAGAGCGCAAAGAAAATTACCAAACAACTAGAGATTCTTAGGTTTTACACACTTCGTTGCCTCATATCATATCATAAATGGGTGGAATAGGCTTTGTTCGTTGACAAGTGCACAAAAATTGAACCTCTCGTCATTGTAAACTGGCTCATGTGGTAGTACCTTAACACAGTGGATTGTCTCCAGTTCCTCGCTCTTGGGGTGGTAGTACCTTAATGACCGTCCCATGTTAAGCAAAATTCATCCATCTATAGGATCGATACCCATCAGAATTGTTCTCTTGGATGAGTACTCAAGGGTGAATTTGGCAAGCTCTATGCGGTAATTCATGCTGCAGACGTTGCTATCCTCCATCCTCCATACGTCAATGTCGTCCGCGTCTTGATTCGATGATGGCACGTGAATTGTGCCGTGGAGCTTGTTAGTGTCAAAACCGGCGGATCTCGGATAGGGTGTCCCGAACTATGCGTCTGAGGATCAATGGTAACAGGAGTCTGGGGACATGATGTTTACCCAGGTTCAAGCCCTCTCGATCGAGGTAATACCCTACTTCCTGCTAGACTGATTTTGATGAATATGATTGCAAGAGTTGATCTACCTCGAGATCGTAATGGCTAAACCCTAAAAGTCTAGCCTATGATTCTGTTGTTGTCTAGCCTCTACGGACTAAACCCTCCAGTTTATATATGCACCGGAGAGCCCTAGGGTTTGGACATAACCATCTTCCAGAGGAAGGAAAGATTACACCCGAACCTAAAACCTGCCATTATACGCACACAGGAGTCCTATCTGGATACGAGAGACAATCTTCATCAATGATCTTCACGGCCCACCAAGAGTTATCCGGCCACATGAGGACCCCTCAATCCAGGACTCCGTCAGTAGCCCCTGAACCTGTCTTCGATGATGATGAGTTCGGCTTCCGTATTGTCTTCGGCATTGCAAGGCGGGTTCCTTCTTCCGAACATATCGAGGCACTATCTTCTGTAAAAAGTGTACTGTGTTCGGCTCTGCATGGTTAGTATAACCCTTAGCCTCGAAGGGAAGGCAATGAAAGAAAACGAATAATGTGTCTTTACTGACAACTTTTTGGTGAAGCGTCGCGTCCATCCCACTAACATATCAGACCATTTTATTTGTACCTAGTTTCAGGTTTCGAGGTATAACTCCACTTGGGATGTCTTATCAATACAGAGGTCGTGCCCGCTTATTAGGGTATCCTTATCAATGTGACATGAGCATCCAAACCACGCATTACGCACGACCGCTTTGGGAACCAGCGAGGTTTGCGGCTAAAGTGGGGGGACGTTCTGTATTCACAGCCTTATAAAAGGATATCAATCCCTTCCATCAGCCCCACGCTTTCCTCAAGCCTGAGCTCTCCAATCTTCCTAGCTCCAACATCCTCATCTCTTGCGCCCGCAGTTCTCCATTCCTCAACCACCACTTCCTTCCCCAGCAATGGCTGGATCCGACGCCAAGGGCAAGTGGGAGGCCTCCACGGTTACCGAGAAGGCCGTGGAGGATCTCCGGAGCGCGGGTTATCTCGATGCTAACATTACGCACCGAGTCCCCGCCTAGGACCAGGTGATTCCCATCCCAGAGATGGGTGAGAGAGTCGTGTTGCTCTCGCACTTTGTTAGGGGGCTAGGATTCCCTCTTCAACCCTTTGTATGGGGCTTACTATTTTTCTACGGGTTGGATTTCCATGATCTAGCCCCGAATTCAATCCTTCACATCTCCGCTTTCACAGTGGTGTGTGAAGCTTTCCTCCGCGCTCCCCCACACTTCGGCCTATGGCTCAAGACTTTCAATGTGAAGCCGAAGGTGGTGGATGGGCAACACGCGGAGTGCGGGGGCGCTATGATAAGCAAGCTCCCGAATGCAACCTGGCCAAAGGGGTCATTCATGGAGACAAACAAGGCTTGGCAACATGAGTGGTTCCATATCACTGAGCCCCGCGATGCCAAATGGGTGGCGACGCCTGCCTTTAGATCTGGACCCCCGGAGAGGTTAACCTCTTGGACCGATAAGAGTCCAAACTAGGGGTCTCAGGCTGGCTGACGACACTCGAAGGCCGTGTGTCCGGCATGATCACCAAGGGATACCAACTCACAACCATGGTTCAGGTAATGCTGGCCCGACTTGTCCTTCCTTTGCAATGTTGGGATTCCTCCCTATGGGAGTTCGATCCGGCAGGAGCCCGACCCTTGTAGCATATGTACGGCTCCACGCACAAAGAGATCTGGAAACATCTCTTAGAGAGCCAGAAGGAGTGGCCAAAGGAAACTGAGGACGCAGGCTACAACATTGCGTTTACCGCACAAGAGGTAATCAAAAACTCTGACGAACATATATCCCCTCCATATTTTAACGATAATAGGAACTGAAGTTTTTGCGTGATATACAGAGTTGGACGAAGAAGGCAATCCGGATTAAGTGTCCGGCGCCTTTGCCAGAAGACCCAGACATGCCTCAACTGGTGGCGATGCTGGTTCTGGCACCGTACAAGGCGTCGAACAAGAAGCCCAAGAAGAAGAGCAAGGAGGCCGAGAGTTGTCCCCGCCCCGCGGACGTGGAGTCCGAGGATATTAACATCCTCTCCTCGGAAGAGGAGGAGGATAATGACGAAGAAGAGTCCCCTGCCCAAGGCAGGGGGAAGAAGAGGGCGGCCGCTCCTGACGCAGGCAAGGCCGCACCCCGGAGGAAGCTAAACCTCCCCGCTTGTTCGGACTCATCGTCCGAACACAGCTTTGTGGTGAAGCCTAGGGAGAAGCCCCTAGCCGAAACGTAAGTTGTTCGGATATACTAATTGCTGCACTCTATTTATTTAGCATATTAATGCTTTTTGAGTATTTCTCACCTGCTGACCTACAACCCTCCCCGAGCACACCCTGACACCTCCTTATCAGAGGGGAACTCTTTGGCGCCTGGAGAGACGGAGAGTGACCTGCTGGTCCGAGCTCCATCGCCCGTGGCCCGCGGGGACACCGAAGTGTCATCTTAGCGTGCATCTCCTGCTCAAGGAGATGGGGGCAGAGCAGATGATAGGGCGACCGAGGGTAATACCTCGGCTGCCGCTGACCATGGGGAGACAATCCCCATGGAGACCGAAGACGGGGGGCCCAAACAATCCGGGGCCCCGCTGAATACTGATCCGGAGCCTAGCGCAGCTCCAGGGTCCGAAGACCAGACCCCCAAGGCAGGGGAGGATACGACTGTTCCTACGATGCCCGGAGTCAATCCGAGGCGCCGGACCCTCTGGAGGGAGCACTACGAAGTGCTTTTGTCGTGGAGGAGCACCGCCCAGTAATGGGTGTGGTGATGAAGAAGATTTAATTCGTCAAAGGCGGACTGAATGAAGCCTTCAAGAGCCTACTAATAGGCTTTGAGGTAAGTGATGTAATGTTCTTTATGGAACTTTATTTATTTTATATGCACATATATAGCCGGTAGCCCCTGATGCTTTGTGTGATTCGAAACATAATCGAACGAAGTATCCATAATATAGCATATTATAGAGCTAAACTATATGCTTTTGCATTTGAATAGGCCTCACTAGTTACGACAACTGCACAAGATGCAGAAGTTACCGAACTAAATCGGAAGCTTTCGCAGGCCAACGCGGACCTTGACCGTGTCAACCATTGTTTAGATGAGACGCAAAGTATACGGATTTGAAAAATTGAGATGTCAAGAAGACTAATAATATTAATTGGGTATGAGTATAAATTCTTTGTGATATTCTGTATTAAACAGTTGGCGCCACTGAGCTCGAGGCCCTCAAGGGCGACCTCACGAAGGCCAAGAAGGAGGCTGAAGGGAGCAAGGCAATCACTGACAAAGCGGTTTCCGATCTAGAGGCCGAAAGGGCCATGTGCCAAAAGCACGAGGCTCGGGTGTCCGAAGTCGAAATTGAGCTCAAAGATGCTATTCGCAAATGCGAGGCATTGGAAGAGAAGACTTCCGAACAAGCATCCGAGCTCACTGCGGCAGTCAAGGCTGCCCAGGATGCGCGAAGCGAGTCGCGCAGAGTCTACGAGGAAATCCGACAGGCGCGGAAGATAGCATCTGGGAAGACTTTTCTCTTACAGAGCATCTTCGGAGGGCAGAAGTACATTGGGCTGACACGGTTATGGAGTTCTCCAAGCGTGTTTGCGGATCTCCCTAGGAGCTGTGCTGACATCGCCCAATACTTCCGAGCCCGGGAGGGGAATGACACAGAGAAGCTGTTCTGGTCGCAGTTCTATGCGCCAAAACATCCAGTGCCCCTCAACGACCAGATGAAGCAGCTGGTCGAGCTGCACAATATGGCGGGTTCGGCCATGAAGGACTTGATAGTCCGGTTGTGGCCCGCTGAGCCAGTCCCAAGTAGCTACTTCAGATTGGTGAAACGGCTCGTCGAAGCGAGTCCGCGGGTCGACGCGTTGAAGCGTTCGGCCTGCATAGAAGATGCTCGGATGGCCTTTGCCCGTGTAAAAGTGCAGTGGGCGAAGATGAAGGTGCAGGACATAGCCACTGCTGGCCCGCCCGAAGGCAAGGAGCACCGCAAGCCGGAGAGATACTTCGAGGACGTCATATAAGGCGCCCGCCTTGTAGAAGACCACTTATCAAAAGATATTATCTTTGAGTAATTGTATCCGGTTGTAAATACTTAAGCTTATGAACCAATGTATATAACTTTTGTGCTATTATAATGTGAGCGACTTTCACCTCCTGTGTGGCCGTTTATTTAAATCTGAATGTTTCCAGTAGTTGGCTTCATCCCCCATGTAAATATTACTGGGGTGTTCGGTTATATGCATAACCACTCTTTATCCAACGTCTTGGTCCATGTAGGAGGTGTATGCGGAGCGAACCTGGCACTATACGACGTTATTGCTTTCACTTAGCCATAGGAGTTTGACAAGTAGGGCTAGGTACTAGCCCCTGGTGCGTATATGGTGTTTCTGAATTTAAGGTATCCATTGGTATGCGGCTGGGCAAAAAACCAACCCTTCGTATAACACGGGGTAGATCTCCATCGATCGTAGTATAACACCAAGTCACCGGATGGCAGAACAGATTCTCACATATCATGATAGTCATTTTTCGGCTTTCTCTACTGAGGTACTTGACCGGAGGAGCCAGAAGTACAATCGCAGTAGTTCTCCCTTTACACCCTAGCCGAACAATCGGGAACGTAGGGGTAAGCACATGAGCTGGGCAACCCAACTATTGACCCAAGACATGATTTGGAACTGATGCATATAAAGCAAATATCCAGGACGCCGAACACTCCCTATAGGTGTTCGGACTTTTCGACATATACCGGGCTGAATATAACCCCTGGTAATGGACCCTGTTATCAAGGCACATGTGGCAATCTGACATGGCGAGAGAACACAGGTGGTGAGAGAATAGAACTCCAAACATAATATGAACCAAGCTGTTTCTATAATATCCCGTTATAGTATGGCGAGCCATAGACTTACAGATAATGCCGATAACTTCCTTAAACATCTTACATGCCAGAAAATTATAAAACAAAAAGAGATAAAAGGTTTACATAGGGTCTTAATCTAAAAAGAAACCTTAGTGCGGGTCCCTGCTGCACGTCTGCGCCGTTTTCTCCTTTGTGATGTGTCCTTGAAGGGGGAAGTGTGATGGCCATCTGTAAAAAAAGAAAGAAAAAGAAAAAACCTGGAAAAAGAAACCAGTGTGGCCGTAAACAAAGATGGTTCACTTAATGAACCTTGAAAGATAATTTTAGAGTCGGAATAGGGTCGAGCCGAACTATGGACTATTTGTATGCAGTGTGCCCCAGCGCCGCCCAAGGAATTTTCAGGGCATAATTGTGTACACGGGGTACGTATGCTACCACCTTATGGGGCAGTCGATGGGGGCGTGGCTGCTAATCGAGTTCAGGTTCATCCGAGCTGCCGCACTCAGGCGTATGCCGGACACGTTTAGCTGTGTCTGCAGTCTTGATGACCGATGTGCTATTCGGCTTGAATAGGCCGTTTTGGACTTCGGCTGCTAGGGCTGCAGTGTCCTCCTCCGTATGGAGAGATCGCTCCATATTTCTGTTGACCGTGATGATGCCCCGTGGTCCAGGCATTTTGAGCTTTAAATAAGCATAAGCGGGACTGCATTAAAGCGGGCAAAGTCCGTTCTTCCGAGCAGTGCATGATAGCCACTTCGGAACATAGCTATGTCGAAGATTAGATCTTCGCTTTCAAAGTTATCGGGAGAGCCGAATATGACCTCCAATGTCAAAGAGCCCGTGCAGCGGGCTTCTACGCCCGGTACCACTCCTTTAAAGGTCATCCTGCTTGGCTTGATTCTTGACGGGTCTATCCCCATCTTACGGACAGTGTCCTGATATATCAGATTGAGACTGTTGCCGCCGTCCATAAGGACTCGTGTGAGATGGTATTCATCGATTATTGGGTCGAGCACTAGGGCAGCCAAACCCCCATGATGGATACTAGTCGGATGGTCCCTGCGATCAAAGGTGATCGTACAGGCCGACCATGGGTTGAATTTGGGGGCAACAGGCTCAACGACATAGACATATCGAGTGCGCGCTTGTGCTCCCTCTTTGGGATATGAGTGACGTAGATCATGTTCACTTTTTGATCTCCGGTGGAAATTTCTTCTGCCCCCCTATGCTCGGCTGGCGAGGTTCGTCCTTGTCTTCGCTCTGAGGCCCCTTTCCCTTGTGTTCGGCGTTGAGCTTGCTGGCCTGCTTGAAGACCCAACAACTACGGTTGGTATGGTTCGCAGGTTTATCTCGGGTGCCATGGATCTGGCAGGGCCTATCTAATATTTTGTCCAGGCTAGATGGATTGTATTTTTTGCCTTTAAATGGCTTCTTCCGTTGACCGGGTCTGCAGCCGCTGAATCCGGCGTTTACCGCTGTATCATCTGGGCTTCCAGCATTGTTTCGATGTTTGTGTTTGTTACGTCGTGGCTTTCCATTGCCGTCCCTGACTTCGGATGTGCCAGGGTCACTGGTGCTGCTACGAGCTAACCAACTGTCCTCGCCCGCAAAAGCGGGTCATGAGTGTAGTTAGGGCTACCATTGTCCTCGACTTTTCCTGTCCGAGGTGTCTAGCTAGCCATTCGTCCCGGACACTGTGCTTGAAGGCCTCTAAGGCTTCGACATCTGGACAGTCGACGATTTGGTTCTTCTTAGTGAGAAACCGATTCCAAAGCTTACGGGCTGACTCCCCGGGTTGTTGGATTATGTGACTTAGATCGTCAGCATCCGGGGGCCGGCATAGTTCCCTTGAAAATTGGCCCAAAAAGCATCCTCAAGCTCTTCCCAACTTCTAATGAAATTTTCTAGGAGGCTATTCAGCCAGTGCCGAGCTGGTCTTTTTAGCTTGAGGGTAGGTATTTGATGGTGTGGAGATCATCTCCACGAGCCATGTGGATGTGAAGAATAAAGTCTTCTATCTAGACAGTAGGATCCGTCATTCCATCGTACGCCTCGATATTGACGGGTTTAAACCCTTCTAGAAATTCATGATCCAGCACCTCATCGGTGAAGCACAGAGGGTGTGTAGCACCCCTGTATTTTGCTATGTCGTGGCGTATGTACGACGGTTGTGATGTTCGGTATTGACCCCGAACTAGTATATGACCGACATATTTGGCTTCATAGCCGCCGTCCCGTGCGGGAGCACGGTCCCTGGATCCGTTGATAGATCTGGTCTTGCCAGCCTTTTTGTTCAGGTCCTCACGTAGATCGTGTTTCCGGGCCTGAGCCGCTGCCTCCTTTTCTTTAGTGGAGGGGGTGCGGGTTTGTTTACTCCGTTGCTAGCCACTCTGCTCCGTCCACGAGGTGGTCGGTCCGGCTTATTGGCAGTGCTGTTCTTCGGCGGTATAGGCGCAGTAGCCTCGTCATCAAATTCGGGCAGCAGTTTACGCTTAGGATAGCCCTTCGTTTGGCGATTGCAACCATATTTTTGCTCAGCGTCTAGCACTTTGTTCCATCTATCATTGAGTGTATCTTGTGCGGCTCGAAGCCGCCGCTGCTGCTTTTTCAGGCTCCTTGCGGTGGTGATAAGCCTCCGATGGAAGCGCTTTTGTTCTAAGGGTTCTTCTGGGACGATGTATTCGTCGTCGCCCAGTCTAAAATCCTCTTCAGAGACAGGTTCATAATTGCTGTCGTCGGCATCACTGTGATCAAACAGTGGTCCCGGATTGCGTTCTACATCCTCCCGTTCGTCCTGCTCCATCGTTAGGTCCGCGGGGTCATCAGCTTGGTCCGGATTATTACCGTCGTTAGTGACGATGTTGCTATCTTTCCCTTTACATGGTCGAGTTCGGCGCTTCAGACGCCGACGCTTGGGAGGTTAATCGACAGGCTTATCCTTTTCGGGATCATTATTGCTTTCGCCCTCCTTGTCCTTAGGTGTATCCACCATATACACATCGTATGAGGACGTAGCCGTCCATCGCCCGGTTACGGGCAGGTTTTGGTCTAGATCTGCTTCGGCTTTGAGGTCCATCCCTTTGAAGTCTTCAGAAGCGTAGTCAAGTAGATCGGTTAGATCTTCGACCGTGGCTACCAAGTGGGTGGTGGGTGGGAAGCGAAATTCACCATCATCCGCCTCCAGTTCAAAAGGGATATAATTCAGCTATGTGTCCCCAGCTAAGGAGAGGGATTTTAATGAGTTTAGCACATCGCCTAAAGGTGAGTGCCGGAAGATATCTGCGGAGCTGAATTCGATGATAGACGCCTGATCAAGCTCGAAGGACGCAGATGCACATGGTTCGGAACCTGTAGCCGGAGACGAGTCCGAAGTTCCGGTAACACAGATCCTTCTGAGGGATGGGTCTGTGTGCGGCTCCAGCACCGCTGAGTTTGCGGCCTCTATGGCGGGGTTGAGCTTCCTGTCCTCGGGTGGCGCGATCTGCTCCGGATCTAGGGCCAGAGCAGCCACAGGTGCTATCTCCTGGAGGTGGTCCAATGACAGATTTAGGTGATGTTCATCATGGTGGCACAGAGCGATTGCCGTGGGCTCGAATCCGTCGAAGATCAAGTCTCCTCAGATATCAGTGACGTAGTTCAAGCTTCCAAACCTGACCTGATGGCCAGGGGCGTAGCTCTCAACCTGCTCGAGGTGACCTTTTGTGTTGGCACAGAGCGTGAAGCCACCAAACAAAAAAAGCTGGTCTGGAGGAAAAGTCCCCTCGGCGGTAGTGTCGTCGTTGTTGACGAAGTGATTCATCAGTCCTTCGGTCGACGACCTAGTGGAACTCTCAATGAAAGCACCAATGACGGTGTCAAAACCGGCGGATCTCGGGTAGGGGGTCCCGAACTATGCGTCTGAGGGTCGATGGTAAGAGGAGACTAGGGACACGATGTTTACCCTGGTTCAGGCCCTCTCGATCGAGGTAATACCCTACTTCCTGCTAGATTGATCTTGATGAATATGATTACAAGAGCTGATCTACCTCGATATCGTAATGGCTAAAACCTAAAAGTCTAGCCTATGAATATGATTAAAAGAGTTGATCTACCTCGAGATCATAATGGCTAAACCCTAAAAGTCTAGCCTATGATTCTGTTGTTGTCTAGCCTCTACGGACTAAACCCTCCAGTTTATATATGTACCGGAGGGCTCTAGGGTTTGTACATAACCATCTTGCAGAGGAAGGAGAGATTACACCTGAACCTAAAACCTTCCATTATACGCACACATGAGTCCTATCCGGATATGAGAGATGCTCTTTAGCAATGATCTTCATGGCCCACCAGTCCGGCCCACCAAGAGTTATCCGGCCACATGAGGACCCTTCAATCCAGGACTCCCTCAGAGCTCAACGATGGAAATGCAAGCGTCGACGTAGCCGTACGGGGGCCTTCCATGATCTCGAACTCTCTTTCGCTAGTATCAAATGCCACCAGCTCATAGGATTTCGCGGAGCTTGGCCCAAAGATTCGCTTGACCATCATATAAATCTTACATTTGCTTAGGTGGGTTGCAGGTTAGCCACTGGCTTCAGTGGATGCTCAGTACGAAGCCATTTCTCACCCTCACACACCGTACACTACATAGTCCCGAGTATCCATGTTCTTTCCTCGTAGGCAAGAGACACCAACACATGGTAATCGATGTCGGAGTCGTATCCCAACGCCATATAGGTAGCGCATGAACCATATCCTTGGTTGTCTTGGCCATCTTCGTTGTCATGTTCTTTGAGTTGGTGGTAGCGGATGGCGGGATTGCACAGGAAATCCAATCCATTGAAAGTCCCCAAGAGGGTTGAGAGCACTAAAACAGTGTAGACGTAATGTCCAGCGGATACGGGAAATTACCAATGTCATCTAAGTCACAGAAAAAACAAAGTGAGAAATCCATGACGAACTTGATACGAGGATGCCTCTTGATCGAGTTCGCATGGATGATGTGCGAATGAATGAACCGAAGCTCCAGGGTGACCATGGTGTGCCATCCCCTGCACATGAGGCTTAGCTCCAAACCAATTGCGTCGACAACCACTTGAGGACGTATGACCAAGCTTCGGTCGTCGACAACTAGAGGACCATCACCTTGATAATACGGCACAGTGGCACGAGGCTCTCATCGAAAATACCTTTTGCTGGGTAATCTTGGATGTCGTCAAAATTTCTGGCTATGGTCATGTTGGAATATGCCATAGAGACAATAATATTGTATTATTTATTTCCATGTTTATATTAAGAGATTATATTCTATGATCTAACTGCTATGATCTTGAAATATGCGATTCAGTTGGAAACTCATATGCACATGTGGAATGATAAATGGTAAAATCTGATTCCTAGTATCGCCTCTAGGACTAGCTCAAGTGTTGTATGTGATCATGTTTTCCAGATCTTAGGATATTGTTAAGTGTAACGATAGTCCTAAAACTAATATGAAAATATGACGTTGGAAGAACGATCATATTGAATTGACCCAAACTTGTTTGCTATACTTTGAAATGGTATAGTCAAAAGTCAATCATTATAACACACAGAGTTAACAATTTTAGTTCCATAGACCATGAGAGTTTCATGGTCATTCATTATTGTCCGATGGACTTTGGGGTTGCTCAAATGTGATCTATAACACGGTGATCATAACGATAACTGATGACCCATAATTATAGGGGATCTATCGTAGCCCTTTCGATAAGTAAGAGTGTTGAACCCAACGAGGAGCAGAAGAAAATAACAAGCGGTTTCAGCAAAGTATTTTCTGCAAGTACTGAAATTATCGGTAACAAATAGTTTGGTGATAAGATAATTCATAAGGGGCAACAAGTAACAAGTGTAACAAAGGTGAAGCAAGATGGCCCAATGCTTTTTATAGCAAAGGATCAGCCCGGTTGAACTCTTATATGAAGCAAAGCGCTCCCCAGGACACATGGGAATTATTGTCAAGTTAGTCTTCATCATGCTCATATGATTCGCGTTCGTTACTTTGATAATTTGATATGTGGGTGGGCCGGTGCTTGGGTGTTGTCCTTACATGGACAAGCCTCCCACTTATGATTAACCCCTCTCGCAAGCATCCACAACTGAAAGATCGTGGATGTCACCTAGAGGGGGGTGAATAGGCGCTTTAAAATAATTACGGTTTAGGCTTGAACAAATGCGGAATGAACCTAGCGGTTAATTTGTCAAGCACAAAACCTACAACAACTAGGCTCACCTATGTGCACCAACAACTTATGCTAAGCAAGATAAACTACTAAGTGATAGCAAGATATATGACAAGAAACAATATGGCTATCACAAAGTAAAGTGCATAAGTAAAGGGCTCGGGTAAGAGATAACCGAGGCACGCGGAGATGATGATGTATCCCGAAGTTCACACCCTTGCGGATGCTAATCTCCGTTTGGAGAGGTGTGGAGGCACAATGCTCCCCAAGAAGCCACTAGGGCCACCGTAATCTCCTCACGCCCTCGCGCAATACAAGATGCCGTGATTCCACTAAGGGACCCTTGAGGGCGGTCACCGAACCCGTACACTTTGGCAACCCTTGGGGCGGTCACCGGAATACGTCAAATTGCTCGGGGCGATATCCACAATCTAATTGGAGACCCCGACGCTTTCCCGGAGCTTTACACCATAATAACTTGTGATGCCCCAAGACCGACGCTCTAGAAGACTTCCATATATTTCGTGATCACCATGTGTTTCATTTGTGCTTGCTCTATTTTTTCGCATTGCATCTTGTCATCATGACATCATGTCATTTAATTTTTGCAACTCAACTAAATAAATTGGATAGATCTTTTGATCTATTTAAATCGAGGGAAGGGTGATTTCTCTTTATAACATATCCTCATAATAATTATGGAGCTATTATAAATATTCCATTAGATTGGAATTAACCATAACACACTTATAGTTTAAGTTCCATGCATTTGCTATCTCAATTCCTTGCCGCAAACCTTGCCAACAATTCTTTCATCACTTTCCGAGCTCCACCATAATCCTCTACATTTTTGGACACTCCTAAAGTCTAGACTGCATTCAAACTCCTTTGATGCAAGTTAAATAATTTTGGATTTAACATCCACTATTTTGTTGGAACCACTTTTGTTGGGTTGGAAATATTCCATAAAGCCTTAAAAGTATGTCCCATCATTTTATTCTGTTCATGGCTTCTTCTCTTAATTCTTTTGAACTCTCCCTATTTTTTCTGCTAAAAGAATAAGGGAGAGAGAGAAGAGAGCCCAGCTGCAGCTTCCTGTACGGCCAGCCGACAGCCCAGCCACTGGCCGGCCCATTAGCCCAGCTGCCCTCTCCTCTTAACCCTAGCCTACCGGATCGCTCAGCCGATCACCTCCCTCGTTCCCTCTACCACCACCACACAACCCAAGCTCGCACGCAGCCAGCGCTAGGAGGTCACGCCCGTGCCGATCCCCATCTCTCCCGCAGCTCGCACCCTCTTCCTTCCTCTACGCACCGCGCTGTCCTGACCTCGCGCCCCCGCCGTGATCCCGCGTGCCGCCCGGTGACCCTGCTGCTTGTCGGTGCTCAACCCCGACGCTTTGGCCTCCCGCGCTCCGCCTTGCCAGAGAAGCGGAGCCCCGTCGGCCCTCCTCAGCGCCTCCTTCTCCGACAATGCCGTCCATCTCCGTCGTCCTCACGAGCGCAGCCACGCCGTCACTCTGGCGCCAGCATCGCTGCCCTGCCACGGTCTCCTCCTTGTCGTCTGCGTCTCGCGGTGTCGCGCCAGCCCTCTCTCTGGCGGCCGACTATCTTGACCTCCTCTACAAGGACAAGTCGCCGCCACGCAAGTGCCCCGCTCCCAACGATGACCTCCAGCAGCGCCCTCCTCCTCCGCATCGGCGCAGTGCCTGGCGCCCCTTCGTCCCCAGCTTGGTGGTGTCGGGGACCTCCTTCTGTGCATCACCGTCGCCTGATGCAACACCTCCAGCGCGCCCCTACACCAAACTTCGACCACCGCGAGCACCGGATCCTCTATGAGCCCCGTGCCAGCCAGCAAACTCCTGCTACCCTTGCCCCGTGTACGTCTACATGATGAGCTGCCAAGTTCCACGAAGCATCAGGTTCGACCACCTAGACCACCGAGTTCATCTAGCAGTGACCCTCGAGCGACTACCGTTGTAAGAAACAGATCGGCAAGTCCAAAGACCCCAAGTACCATGACGTCCGGAGCCCTCGGATTCGTCAAGTTCATCTTCGAAACGGGTACCACTACCGTCGACCCGCGAAGACCCCGTGGACGTCAAGATCCTCGCCGTGGATGTGACAAGAAAACGTGTCCCGCTACAGTCGCCAAAGACAGTCAAGTGAACGACTACCACCAACGTGTACGACTACAAAATGTGAACGACTACTTCGATGACGACCCCGTGAATAACTACTTCCTCTATGACCCGTGTACCACTACTTCCCTCGACGATCTCAAACCGCCCCGAAACGCACGCTTTGAAGGTATACCGCTGAGACGATGCCCATGGACGAATGCATGTTGTGTTGTATGAGATGCTCGTGTTGGCCTCGAGTCCGAATTGGCGTTGCACGTTTCTCTGCGTTTGCCATACCGTCGACCCGTGGGAACCCGGTAACGGGATCACCCCACCTTATTTCACATAACACACTCACGCCACCTTTCTTTTGCATCGGCATCTCGACGAGTTGTCGGATCATCGGAATGTTGCCATGTCAGTGTTTCCGTTTTCGCCGCCACGACACCGCTTTCTTTCCGTCATGGCGACCAAATGCTTCATAACATGCTCATGTCAACTTTTTCATAAAATGCATAAAACTTGTACATGTCACCCGCATATGATAACAACATTTAAATGGTTAAAATTGTTGTTTGCTTTAATAATTGCTAAATATGCACATGGGGATTTTCCGGAATTGTTGTTTGTTATTTCCGACCTCATTTAAAATGCCTAAATAGGTAGTTTCATTATGCTTCACCCTTGCCATGTTAATCAACATTTAATATTGTTGTGTTTATAAATGAGATCAAACTAAATAATTGAATGTGGTGTTTCATCAATATGCAACTCGTTGCATACTGAGCTACACTTAACATGTAGTATTGTTTGAGCACTTTGCCATGCCTTGCATATTTAAACCGGACATGCATCATAATTGGTTGTGCATTATGCCATGTTTATGCTTGTGTGTTTACCACGTTGTTTGCTTCTTTCCGATTGCTTCTCTCATTAGCTTCGGTTTTCGTTCCGGAGTTGTGAGGATTCGTTCGACTACGTTTGTTTGTCTTCTTCATGGACTCGTTCTTCTTCCTTGCAGGATCCCAGGCAAGATGACCATTCCTTGATATCACCTCTATCGATGTTATGCTAGTTGTCTCGCTCTATCGCTTTGTTGCGTTACCTATCTATTTGCTTGTCAGCCCCTACCTTGCCATGTAACCTCTAACTACCTTCTTAGCAAACCGTTGTTTGGCTAAGTTCCGCTTTTGCTCAAGCCCCTCTTATAGCGTTGATAGATGCAGGTGAAGATGAAGTTTGCTCCACATGGATTGGATATTTTGGGAATAACACAATATCTATTATTTATATTAATGCTCCTATATATTTGGCAATGGGCAGAAGGCTTGGCCTTTTGATCGGTGATTTGTTCCACTCATGCCTCCTTAGGAACCGATAAACTGGTGTTATGTTCCTTGATTTTGCGTTCCTAACACGGTTGGGGTTTATGCCCCCCCCCTTGATAGTTCGCTTTGAATAAAACTCCTCCAGCAAGGCCCAACTTTGGTTACCATTTGCCTAATAACTGAAACTTGCATTGGGACTAGCTATCCCGTGGATTATTAATTAACAACCCGGGCCAGTGCTCCTCATGAGGGTTGGTCCAAACCGGGCGGACTACGGGGCCGCCTTGGGGAAACCCGAGGTATCTGGTATAACGCATAGGCTGACCTATCCGGTCGTGGCCTGAGACGACATACGCGCGGCTCATATCGGGGTGTCGGCACGTCGGGAGGTCTTGCTAGACTTGTTTTAGCATCGTCGAAATATATTGTGCACCGGGATTTCGAGTCTGATCGGGTTGTCCCTAAGATAAGAGGTTTTACCTCTGTTGATCGCGAGAGCTTGTGATGGGCTAAGTTGGGACACCCCTGCAGGGTTATGATCTTTCAAAAGCCGTGCCCACGGTTATGTGGCGGATTGGAGTTTGTTAATATCCGGTTGTAGATAACTTGACACAGAAACTCAAACATAATACACTACCGTGTGAGTAGTCGTGATGGTCTCTTTTCGACGGAGTTCAGGAAGAGAGCACGACTGGGTTATGAATGACTAGTAGGTAGACATGATCATCTAGTGATCATGAATTAGCTCACGACCGATGGCTTTCACTTCTCTTCTCGCTCTGTAGTTACGTAAGCCAGCCACCTCATCTTCGCTTAGTGCTTGCAGCAGCCCACTTATACACTTTCTCCTTACCCAAAGGCTTTGATAGTTTTGATACCCGGGAATGGGATTGCTGAGTCCTCGTGACTCACGGTTTACTACAAACACAGGTGCAAGTACAACCGAGTACGATGCATGTGATGACCAGGAACTCCAGTGGGAGTTCGATGAAGAGCGTGGGCGTATGTATGTGACATGCCCCGATGATCAGTAGTGGTTCCTATTAGGGCCGATTGGGATTAGCCTGTGTGATATCTTTTTCTTCGTTTGATTTCGTGCATAGTCGGACTTGTGTCTACTCTGGATGAATGTATGACTTATTTATGCATTGTGTGAAGTGGCGATTGAAAGCCAACTATATTATTTTTACCTTTGTTCTTGTACATGGGAATGTGTGAAGATGACCATCTTGCGATCATACAAAAATGCGATTATTCCTCTAAGTCATGCCTCAACACGTAGGAGATATAATCACATCATGGGGGTTAGAAGTTGGTAATCAGAGCCTTCCCTGACCTAGGAGCCCCTGCTTGATCGAACTGCTGCCGATGTTGAGTCTAGAAACAAAATCTGCTTTGAGTCTTAGGATTTTATATATCGGAGAGTAGGAATGCTTTTTATCCTTATCCCCTTCGTCGCTCTGGTGAGGACTCCTAACGTAGAAGTTTTGACTTCCTACCCTCTTTTTCACCAATTTTTTTAGGATTACGCAGATATTGTTGGGATCGTTCTGATATCTTTGTGACGAGGATTCTATCTTGGTGCCTCCCGTATGTTTAGGCTTAGTCCCGGGGAGTTGAGCTCTGAGGTCTTGTCGTCGCATTGTGTATCGTTACAGTTCCGGAATACCAGAGGTGGCCAACATCGAAAACTCTTCTATGCGTGTCTGGTGGTGACATAACCCCGACGTCACGCTGTATTGGGGGGATAGCTCGAGAGTATTGCCACATCTAGTATAGCGGATGCTTTTCGAAGGTATGAGGTACATGGTTTTCGAAGGTGCCTGGTTATTTGTTGATGGATGGATACAGCTGGATGTAGGTATTGTTAGTTGGTGAGATATTGTTCTTCCCCTATATCTCCAACACCAGATTGCATAACCAGAAAGTTTCGGGAATTAATAGGTGGGAATTCAAGTAGCTCTTCGGTAATATCCCAACGAATGCATGATATGAGGTTGGGGTTCAATGTCTAGTGGTTCGTTTGTCACTGTCGATTTTACACTGGTCTCATTGCGTCTTAATGAATCCTTGGCTACGCTGATTCGGGGATGCAATGTCCTTTGTAACGTCGTGCCTGAGGGGCCTCATCACAAAAACTTTGGACGGAATCTCTATCATATGTTTGTTTCGGCTTATTCTACAAGCCAAATCCTTTGATTTGTTTTGAGTTGTGGTATTCTTGTTGCTTCGACGTCAAGTGTTGATTCCATACCTTTCCTAGTCGGTGTTCTCATATTTTTATGGGAGTGCTAGTCCTTCTTAATCATCAAGATTGTCATGTAAATTCTTCTCCACCGACGTGCTTCTCTTCAAGTTAACCCGATACTTTCAATATGCGCGAGACCAATTCTTGGTTTTTCCCTCAATGGTGTCTGTTTCATTCATCTCAGGTTGTCTTTGTTTCCCCACCCTCCCACCCTTCTTCTTCTCGGAGCTAGAAATTCTCAAAT
This sequence comes from Secale cereale, assembly GCA_902687465.1. Taxonomy (NCBI): domain Eukaryota; kingdom Viridiplantae; phylum Streptophyta; class Magnoliopsida; order Poales; family Poaceae; genus Secale; species Secale cereale. The sequence goes on from LR738709.1 coordinate 358,194,182, forward strand.
GAAATATCCGTTTTATTCATGTGATGTTTCTTCATTCTTTTCCTTCAATGTTCTTAGCCGATGATTTCTCGTGAAGATGCTCAGGAGGCTTCAAGTTCATCATTCTTCGTTCTCTTTTTCTTCTCAAGGGGACTAAATCCAAGCTCCAGTGTTGATCATATCTCTTCCTATTGTTTCTCATGTTTTCACATGTGGGAGTTTCTTATCCAAAGTCTCTCTTGTTTATTCAACTCTCTCTAATTCTTATCCAGAGTGTACAAGGTATCTCGGAAGATTCACGTTTCCATTCTTAATCCATTCAAGCTATTTCGAGGTTGTTATCTCATTCAAGTCAGTTAAATTCAGCCGGTGCAATCTATCTATCAAGTAATCATTTTCAATTGTGTTTCTTTTGAGTGGGCCCTAACCCACAGGTCTTTTGCGAGGATCTTACGTGACTCTTCTAATTTCTTTTTCGAAGCTATTCTCAAATTCTTTTCAAAGCGTGACGTAAGAATGAATTTTCATCAGTCATATACCTTCTCCAATATCGCTTTCAAATTCTTTTCATCGTTGGCTCAACCTTTTAATTCTTCATTCCGGAGTGCCTCAATAATCCATGGTGGTATTTCTCATCGTCATTCTCTCCATTTGAAGACCGAAGAAAATTTTCTACTAAATCTTGGTCCGTTCTCTTGAAGATTTGTGGTTCTAGCTTCATTCTATTCTCTCAAATTATTCCGTTTGTCAGAAATTCTTTTCATACCCATCCGAAGCATTTCATGAGTCATGTCCATTTTTTCATCCTTCCAAGGCCATCATTTCAGAAGATTTATTCGCTCTCACCTTCATACCTCGTTCTTCAATCCTACCGGCGCATTGTTCAAGCATACTCTAGCCAGCTCACGGTCTCTTCATTCTCTTGTATCTAAATTCCCTAAAGTATCTTCGTTCGTTTTCTAATTCTTCCCAGTGATTCGTTCTATTCTCTTTGTTCATTTTCAATTCATGGTGGTTCGTTCAACACTGCTCTTCCATTATTATCATATCAATTCATTCATTTTACAATCCTACCGGTGGTTCTTGAAGACCTGCCAAAGTTGGCGCTATTTCTCTCTTAATCTTTTTCAACGCGAATAAGTAGTATGCCAAATCCAATGCTTCTCATAAATCTAAATTTGTGAAGGATACGCATAACATAATTCTTATTCTAGTTTCTTTCAAGTGTTTAATCCTTTCCTTCGGAATTTGTTCAGGAGGAATAAATTCTTGGTTTCAAGTTGTTCGTCTTGTCTCCCGGTGTTCTAATCTCTCTCAATTTACTCATCGCGAAGATCAATCTAAATCATTGCAAGGCTTCAATCTTATACTTTTCATCCTTCGCTTCTAATCCTTTTGTTACCGGAGTTCTTCATGGTGGTTCATCATAGATTTCTTTCATTCTCGATGTGTTCATCAAGATTGTTGTTGGAGGAGCTCAAGTATCCTTCTTCTTGCATTCCAAAGTGCAAAATTTGCTACCTTTTCTTTTGAGGTGGTGTTATGCCATTCTTAACAATTTCCTTTCTTGTTTCATGATTCACAAGTTGTCAGGAATGAGATATTTAAACCCATCATTTTCTTCGTTCAAGAGATCTGTTCAACTCTTCAATTTCTTCATTGGAGTTATCTTGGGTTGTATTTCACCTAAAGCTTTCCCTAAGGATTGTTGCTATTTATGGTGCTTATAAATGACCCAAGTTCTTCATTTATCTTCCCGGTGAAATAAGTTTTTCATCTCCTTGTTGATCTCAATCCAAACAATTGTTTCCCATTAGTGGCAGAATTTCACCCTTAGTTTTGCGATGTTTTCATGAGTCCACGAGGAGTATATCATTTGATTGTTGATTCTTCCAACAACTCTGTTCAACCCTTCTTTGTAAGGATGTTTCCAAATTCATTTCTAGTAGAAGATGTTGTTCTTCTTAGTTCTTTTCACTCCATTATTCGTTCCGGAGGCTTTGTGATATTGCTCTTTTCGAACCATCATCTTGTCATATCAAGATCATGTTCTTTTCCTTTCTGGTACATTTAACATGAGTGTTGTGTCATCCATTCAATCTCCCTCATCTTATCAAGTTTTTCCTCTCTTTTCAACCAGAGTGCTATTTGAAATCCTTCTTACCCCTTGTGCCATTCTTTCAATAGTTTTGGAGGCAATGTGTTGTTGATTTCATCAAGTATTATCCCTACTTGACAAGTTCATGTTTAGTTCCTTCCATTTTCAGTTGGAGTACTGTCCAAATTATTTCGCTCGAAGTCCTTCTCTTCCTTTATTTAATCGGAGTGGTTTTAAATTCTTCCATGATCCTTGAGATTTTCGTTCAAGTCTTTGCAACATTCAAATTCTCGTGGTGTCCCTTGTTCGTCCTTTCTACCGGGGTGCTCTCAACTTCGTTCATATCCGTTGTATTCTTTCTTTGAAGATTGTTCAACCTCTCAAATTTGTGGTTTCACTCGTTTGTCGAAGAAGCAACTTTGTTTTACCTCTTCCGTTTCCGTTTCTCTCCGGTGCCATCTCAAGGATCTCGGGTCGAGATCCTCTGTTAGTGTGGGAGAGTCGTGACGCCCCAAGACCGATGCTCCAGAAGACTTCCATATATTTCGTGATCACCGTGTGTTTCATTTGTGCTTGCTCTATTTTTTGCATTGCATCTTGTCATCATGCCATCATGTCGTTTAATTTTTGCAACTCAACTAAATGAATTGCATAGATCTTTTGATCTATTTAAATCGAGGGAAGGGTGATTTCCCTTTGTGACATATCCTCCTAATAATTATGGAGCTATTATAAATATTCCATTAGTTTGGAATTAACCATAACACACTTACAGTTTAAGTTCCATGCATTTGCTATCTCAATTCCTTTGCTCAAACCTTGCCAACAATTCTTTCATCACTTTACGAGCTCCACCTTAATCCTCTACATTTTTGGACACTCCTAAAGTCTAGACTCCATTCAAACTCCTTTGATGCAAGTTAAATAATTTTGCATTTAACTTCCACTATTTTGTTGGAACCATTTTTGTTGGGTTGGAAATATTCCATAAAGCCTTACAAATATGTCCCATCATTTTATTCTTGTTCATGGCCTCTTCTCTTAATTCTTTTGAACTCTCTCAATTTTTTTGCTAAAAGAATAAGGGAGAGGGAGAAGAGATCCCAGCTGCAGCCTCCTGTGTGGCCAGCCGGCAGCCCAGCCACTGGGCCAGCCCATTATCCCAAGCGCCCTCTCCTCTTAACCCTAGCCTGTCGGATCGCTCAGCCGATCCTCTCCCTCGTTCCCTCTACCACCGCCACACAACCCATGCTCGCACGCAGCCAGCGCCAGGAGGTCGCGCCCGCACCGATCCCCATGTCTCCTGCAACTCGCTCCCTCTTCCTTCCTCTGCGCGCTGCGTCGTCCTGACTTCGCGCCCCCGCCCGATGACCCTACTACTCACTGGTGCTCAACCCCGCCGCTATGGCCGCCTGCGCAGGCCGCCGCAGCACTCCGCCTCGCCTGAGAAGCGGAGCCCCGTCGTCCCTCCTCCATGCCTCCTTCTACGACGGCAACGTCCATCCCCGTCGTCCTCGCGAGCGCAGCCGTGCCACCGCTCCGGCGCTAGCACCGCTACCCTGCCACGGTCTCCTCCTCATCGTCTGTGTCTCGCGGCGACGCGCCAGCCCTCTCCCTGGTGGCCGACTGTCTCGACCTCCTCTGCAAGGACAAGTCACCCCCACGCCAAGTGCCCCGCTCCCAATGACGACCTCGTGCAGCGCCCTCCTCCTCCGCATCCTTGCAGTGCCTGGCGCCCCTTCATCCCCAGCTCGGTGGTATCGGGGACCTCCTCCTATGCATCGCCGTCGCCTGATGCAACACCTCCAGCACGCACCTGCACCACAATTCGACCACCGCGAGCACCGGATGCTCTGTGAGCCCCGCGCCAGCTAGCAAACTCCCGAAGCCCTTGCTCCGTGTACGTCTACATGATGAGCCGCCAAGTTCCATGAAGCATCAAGTTCGACTAGGTGGACCGCCGAGTTCATCTAGTAGTGACCCTCGAGAGACTACCGTTGCAAGAAACAGATCAACAAGTCCGAAGACCCCAAGTACCACGATGCCCGGAGCCCTCGGATTTGTCAAGTTCATCTTCGAAATGGGTACCACTAATGTCAACCCGTGAAGATCCCGTGGACATCAAGTTCCTCGCCGTGGATGCGACAAGAAAACGTGTCTCGCTACCGTCGCCGAAGACCGTTAAGTGAACGACTACCGCAGACGTGTACGACTACTTCGACGGCGACCCTGTGAACAACCACTTCCTCTATGACCCTTGTACCATTACTTCCCTCAACGATCTCAAACTGCCCCGAAACGCATGCTTCGAAGGTATACCTCCGAGACGATGCCTGTGGACGAATGCATGTTGTGTTGTATGAGATGCATGTGTTTGCCTCGAGTCTGAATTGACATTGCACGTTTCTCTGTGTTTGCCATGCCGTCGACCTATGGGAACCAGGTAAAAGGATGACCCCGGCTTCTTTCGCATAACACGCTCATGCCACCTTTCTTTTGCATCGCCATCTCGACGAGTTGTTGGATCATTGGAACGTTGCCGTGGCACCGTTTCCGTTTTCGCCGCCATGACACCCCTTTCTTTCTGTCGTGGCGACCAAATGCTTCATAACATGCTCGTGCCAAAATTTTCATAAAAATGCATAAAACTTGTACATGTCATCCGCATCATGATAAAAACATTTAAATGGTTAAAATTGTTGTTTGCTTTAATAATTGCTAAATATGCACATGGGGATTTTCCGGAATTGTTGTTCGTTATTTCCGACCTCATTTAAAATGCCTAAATAGGTAGTTTCATTATGCTTCACCCTTGCCATGTTAATCTACATTTAATATTGTTGTGTTTATAAATGAGATCAAACTAAATAATTGAATGTGGTGTTTCATCAATATGCAACTCGTTGCATATTGAGCTCCACTTAACATGTAGTATTGTTTGAGCACTTTGCCATGCCTTGCATATTTAAACCGGACATGCATCATACTTGGTTGTGCATTATGCCATCTTTATGCTTGTGTGTTTACCATGTTGTTTGCTTCTTTCCGGTTGCTTCTCTCGTTAGCTTCGGTTTCGTTCTGGAGTTGTGAGGATTCGTTCGAATATGTCTGTTTGTCTTCTTCATGGACTCGTTCTTCTTCCTTGCAGGATCCCAGGCAAGATGACCATTCCTTGATATCACCTCTATCAATGCTATGCTAGTTGCCTCGCTCTATCGCTTTGTCGCGTTACCTATCTATTTGCTTGTCAGCCCCTACCTTGCCATGAAGAAACCTCTAACTACCTTCCTAGCAAACCGTTGTTTGGCTAAGTTATGCTTTTGCTCAAGCTCCGCTTATAGCGTTGATAGATGCAGGTGAAGATGAAGTTTGCTCCATGTGGATTGGATATTTTGGGATTAACAAAATATCTATTATTTACATTAATGCACCTATATACTTGGCAGTGGGTGGAAGGCTTGGCCTTTTTCTCAGTGATTTGTTCCACTCATGCCTCCTTAGGAACCGATAAACCGGTGTTATGTTCCTTGATTTTGCGTTCCTAACACGGTTGGGGTTTATGGGCCCCCGTTGATAGTTCGCTTTGAATAAAACTCCTCCAGCAAGGCCCAACTTTGGTTTTACCATTTGCCTAATAACTGAAATTTGCACTCGGACTAGCTATCCCGTGGATTCTTAATTAACAACCCGGGCTAGTGCTCCTCATGAGTTTTGGTCCAAACCGGGCGGACTACGGGGCCGCCTCGGGGAAACCCGAGGTATCTGGTATTACCCATAGGCTGACCTATCCGATCGTGGCCTGAGACGAGATACGCGTGGCTCCTATAGGGGTGTCGGCACGTCGGGAGGTCTTGCTAGACTTGTTTTAGCATCATAGAAATATCTTGTGCACCGGGATTCCGAATCTGATTGGGTTGTCCCTAAGATAAGAGGTTTTACCTCTGTTGATCGCGAGAGATTTTGATGGGCTAAGTTGGGACACCCCTACAGGGTTATGACCTTTCAAAAGACGTGTCCGCGGTTCTGTGGTGGATTGGAGTTTGTTAATATCCGGTTGTAGATATCTTGACACAGAAACTCAAACATAATACACTACCGTGTGAGTAGTCGTGATGGTCTCTTTTTGACAGAGTTCGGGAAGAGAACGCGGCTGGGTTATGAATGACTCGTAGGTAGATAGGATCATCTAGTGATCATAAATTAGCTCATGACTGATGGCTTTCACTTCTATTCTAGTTCTGAAGTTATGTAAGCTAGCCACCTCATCTTCGCTTAGTGCTTGCAGCAGTCCACCTATACACTTTCTCCTTACGCAAAGGCTTTGATAGTTTTGATACCTGGGAATGGGATTGCTGAGTCCTCATGACTCACGGTTTACTACAAACACAAGTGCAGGTACAACCAAGTATGATGCAGGTGATGACCAGGAACTCCAGTGGGAGTTCGATGAAGAGCGTGGGCGTATGTACGTGACATACCCCGATGATCAGTAGTGGTTCCTACAAGGGCCGATTGGGATTAGCCTATGTGGTATCATTTTTCTTTGTTTAGGAGATCTTTTCAACCCTTCAATTTCTTCGTTGGAGTTATCTTGGGTTGTATTTAACCTAAAGCTTTCCCTAAGAATTGTTGCTATTTATGGTGCTTATAAATGACCCAAGTTCTTCAGCTGTCTTCTTGGAGAAATAAGTGTTTCGTCTCCTTGTTGATCTCAATCCAAACAATTGTTTCCCTTTAGTGGCAGAATTTCACCCCTAGTTTTGAGATCTTTTCATAAGTCCACGAGGAGAATATCATTTGTTTGTTTATTCTTCCAACAACTCTGTTCAACCCTTCTTCGTAAGGATGTTTTCAAATTCATTTCTAGTAGAAGATGTTGTTCTTCTTAGTTCTTTTCACTCCATTATTCGTTCCGGAGGCTTTGTGATATTGCTCTCTTTGAACCATCATCTTGTCATATCAAGATCATGTTCCTTTCCTTTCTGGTCCATTTAATAGGAGTGTCATGTCATCCATTCAAGTTCCCTCATCTTATCAAGTTTTGCCTCTCTTTTCAACCGGAGTGCTGTTTGAAATCCTTCTTAGCCCTTGTGCCATTCTTTCAATAGTTTTGGAGGCAGTGTGTTGTTGATTTCATCAAGTATCATCCCAACTTGATAAGTTCATGTTTAGCTCCTTCCATTTTGAGTTGGAGTACTGTCCAAATTCTTTCGTTCTAAGTCCTTCTCTACCTTTATTTAATCAGAGTGGTTTTAATTTCATCCATGATCCTTGAGCTTTTTATTCAAGTCTTTGCAACCTTCAAATTCTTGTGGTGTCCCTTGTTCCTCCTTTCTACCGGAGTGCTCTCAACTTCGTTCATCTCCGTTGTATTCTTTCTTTGAAGATTGTTCAACGTCTCAAGTTTTTGGTTTCACTCATTTGTCGAAGAAGCAACTTTATTTTATGTCTTCCTTTTTCGTTTCTCTCCGGTGCCATCTCCAGGATCTCGGGTCGAGATCCTCTATTAGTGTGGGAGAGTTGTGACGCCCCAAGACCGACGCTCCAGAAGGCTTCCATATATTTCGTGATCACCGTGTGTTTCATTTGTGCTTGCTCTATTTTTTTCCATTGCATCTTGTCATCATGCCATCATGTCATTTAATTTTTGCAACTCAACTATATAAATTGCATAGATCTTTTGATATATTTAATCGAGGGAAGGGTGATTTCTCTTTATAACATATCCTCCTAGTAATTATGGACCTATTATAAATATTCCATTAGTTTGGAATTAACCATAACACTCTTACAGTTTAAGTTCCATCATTTGTTATCTCAATTCCTTGCCTCAAACCTTGCCAACAATTCTTTCATCACTTTCCGAGCTCCACCTTAATCCTCTACATTTTTGGACACTCCTAAAGTCTAGACTTCATTCAAACTCCTTTGATGTAAGTTAAATAATTTTGGACTTAACTTCCACTATTTTGTTGGAACCACTTTTGTTGGGTTGGAAATATTCCATAAAGCCTTACAAATATGTCCCACAATTTTATTCTTGTTCATGGCCTCTTCTGTTAATTCTTTTGAACTCTCTCTTTTTTTTCTGCTACAAGAATAAGGGAGAGGGAGAAGACAGACCAGCAGCAGCCTCCTGTGCGGCCAGCCGGCAGCCCAGCAACAGGGCCGGCCCATTAGCCAAGCCACCCTCTCCTCTTAACCCTAGCCTACCGGATCGATCAGCCGATCCCCTCGTTCCCTCTACCGCCGCCACACAACCCAAGCTCGCACGCGGCGAGCGCCAGAAGGTCGCGCCCGCGCCGATCCCCATCTCTCCCGCACCTCCCTCCCTCTTCCTTCCTCTGTGCGCCACGCCGTCCTGACCTCGCGCCCCCGCCTTGATCACGCGCGCCGCCCGGTAACCCTGCTGCTCGCCGGTGCTCCACCCCGCCGCTATGACCTCCTGCACAGGCCGCCGCAGCGCCCCCGTGCTCCACCTCGCCGGAGAAGCGTAGCCCCGTCGGCCTCCTCCATGCCCCCTTCTCTGACGGCGCTGTCCATCCCCGTCATCCACGCGAGCGCAGCCGCGCCGCCACTCCACCGCCAACACCGCTGCCCTACCGCGGTCTCCTCCTCGTCATTTGCGTATCGCGACGTCACGCCAGCCCTCTCCCTGGTGGTCGATTGTCTCGACCTCCTCTCGAAGGACAAGTCGCCGCCGTGCCAAGTGCCCCGCTCCCAACGACGACCTCGAGCAGCGCCATCCTCCTCCGCATCCGCGTAGTGCTTGGCACCCCTTCGTCCCCAGCTCGGTGGTGTCGGGGACCTCCTCCTGTGCATCTCCATCGCCTGATGGAATGCCTCCAGCATGCACATGCACCACCCTTCGACCACCGCGAGAACCGGATGCTCTGTGGGCCCCGTGTCAGCTAGCAAACTCCTACTGCCCTTGCCTCGTGTACGTATACTTTATGAGACCCCGAGTTCCATGAAGCATCAAGTTCGACTACGTGGACCGCTGAGTTCATCTAGCAGTGACCCTCCAGCGACTACCGTTGTAAGAAACAGATCGACAAGTCCGAAGACCCCAAGTACCACGACGACCAGAGCCCTCGGATTTGTCAAGTTCATCTTCGAAACGGGTACCACTATCATTGACCCGCGAAGACCCCGTGGACATCAAGTTCCTCGCCGTGGATGCAACAAGAAATGTGTCCCGCTACTGTCGCCGAAGAACATCAAGTGAACGACTACCGCCGACGTGTACGACTACAAAATGTGAACGACTACTTCGATGACGACCCCGTGAACAACTACTTCCTCTACGACTCGTGTACCACTACTTCCCTCGACGATCTTGAACCGCCCCGAAATGCATGCTTCGATGGTATACCGCCGAGACGATGCCCGTGGACGAATGCATGTTATGTTGTATGAGATGCCCGTGTTTGCCTCGAGTCCGAATTGACGTTGCACATTTCCCTGCGTTTGCCATGCCGTCGACCCGTGGGAACCCGGTAACAGGATCGCCCCACCTTCTTTTGCATAACACGCTCACACCACCTTTATTTTGCATCGGCATCTCGACGAGTTGTCGGATCATCGGAACGTTGCTGTGGCACCGTTTCCGTTTTCGCCGCCATGACACCCCTTTCTTTCTGTTGTGGCGACCAAATGCTTCATAACATGCTCATGTCAAAATTTTCATGAAAATGCATAAAACTTGTACATGTCATCCGCATCATGATAACAACATTTAAATGGTTAAAATTGTTGTTTGCTTCAATAATTGCTAAATATGCACATGGTTTTTTTTTCAGAATTGTTGTTTGTTATTTCTGACCTCATTTAAAATGCCTAAATAGGTAGTTTCATTATGCTTCGCCCTTGCCATGTTAATCGACATTTAATATTGTTGTGTATATAAATGAGATCAAACTAAATAATTGAATGTGGTATTTCGTCAATATGCAACTCGTTGCATATTGAGCTACAGTTAACATGTAGTATTGTTTGAGCACTTTGCCATGCCTTGCATATTTAAACAGGACATGCATCATACTTGGTTGTGCATTATGCCATGTTTATGCTTGTGTGTTTACCATGTTGTTTGCTTCTTTCTGGTTGCTTCTCTCGTTAGCTTTGGGTTCGTTCCAGAGTTGTGAGGATTCGCCCAACTACGTCTGTTTGTCTTCTTCATGGACTCATTCTTCTTCCTTGCGGGATCACAGGCAAGATGACCATTCCTTGATATAACCTCTATCGATGCTATGCTAGTTGTCTCGCTCTATCGCTTTATTGTGCTACCTATATATTTGCTTGTCAACCCCTACCTTGCCATGAAAACTCTAACTACCTTCCTAGAAAACTGTTGTTTGGCTAAGTTATGCTTTTCCTCAAGCCTCTCTTATAGCGTTGATAGATGCAGGTGAAGATGAAGTTTGCTCCATGTGGATTGGATATTTTGGGAAGAACACAATATCTATTATTTACATTAATGCACCTATATACTTGGCATTGGGTAGAAGGCTTGGCCTTTTGCTCGGAGATTTGTTCCACTCATGCCTCCTAAGAAACCGATAAACCAGTGTTATGTTCCTTGATTTTGCGTTCCTAATGCGGCTGGGGTTTATGGGCCCCCCTTGATACTTCGCTTTGAATTAAACTCGTCCAGTAAGGCCCAACTTTGGTTTTACCATTTTCCTAATAACAAAAATTTTCATAGGGACTAGCTACCCCGTGGATTCTTAATTAACAACCCGGGCCAGTGCTCCTCATGAGTGTTGGTCCAAACCGGGCGGACTGCAGGGCCGCCTCGGGGAAACCCGAGGTATCTGGGATTACCCGTAGGCTGACCTATCCGATCGTGGCCTGAGACGAGATACGCGCGGTTCCTATCGGGGTGTCAGCACGTCGGGAGGTCTTGCTGGACTTGTTTTAGCATCGTCGAAATATCTTGTGCACCGGGATTCCGAGTCTGATCGGGTTGTCCCAAAGATCAGAGGTTTTACCTCTGTTGATCGCGAGAGCTTGTGATGGGCTAAGTTGGGACACCCCTGCAGGGTTATGATCTTTCAAAAGCCGTGCCCGCGGTTATGTGACGAATTGGAGTTTGTTAATATCCGGTTGTAGATAACTTGACACAGAAACTCAAACATAATACACTACCGTGTGAGTAGCCGTGATGGTATCTTTTCGTGGGAGTTCAGGAAGAGAACACGGCTGGGTTATGAATGACTCATAGGTAGACAGGATCATCTAGTGATCATGAATTAGCTCACGACAGATGGCTTTCACTTCTCTTTTCGCTATGAAGTTATGTAAGCTAGCCACCTCATCTTCGCTTAGTGCTTCCAGCAGCCCACTTATACACTTTGTAGTTACCCAAAGGCTTTGGTAGTTTTGATACCTAGGAATGGGATTGCCGAGTCCTCATGACTCATGGTTTACTACAAACACAGGCGCAGTTACTACCGAGTACAATGTAGGTGATGACCAGGAACTCTAGTGGGAGTTCGAAGAAGAGCGTGGGCGTATGTACATGACATACCCCGATGATCAGTAGTGGTCCCTACTAGGGCCGATTAGGATTAGCCTTTGTGGTATCTATTTCGTCGTTTGATTTCGTCCATAGTCGGACTTGTGTGTTCTTTGGATGAATGTATGACTTATTTATGCATTGTGTGAAGTGGTGATTGTAAGCCAACTATATTATTTTTACCTTTGTTCTTGTACATGGGCATGTGTGAAGATGACCATCTTGCGATCATACCAAAATGCAATTATGCCTCTAAGTCATGCCTCGACAGTAGGAGATATAATCGCATCTTGGGCGTTACATGACTGAGCTTCGAACACCACAAACTGTCTAGGGCGTCAAGGCACCCAAGAGGAACAAGCTCAAGGGTACGAAGCTCCCAAGAGTAATAAGCTTCTCAACTTCACTTCCACGTATCACCGTGGAGAACTCAACCGATGCACCAAATGCAATGGCAAGGGCACATGGAGTGCCCAAGTCCTTGTCTCCCAAATCCCACCAAAGTAACTAATGCTAGGGAGGAAAATGAGAGGAAGAACGAAGAAGAGAACACGATGAACTCCAAGATCTAGATCCAATGGGTTCCCCTCACATAGAGGAAAAAGTGATTGGTGGAAACGTGGATCTAGATTTCCTCTCTCTCTTTCCCCCAAAAACTAGCAAAAATCCATGGAGGGATTGAGACATAGCAATCTTGAAGAAGGTCAACAATGGGGCAAGAACACGAGCTCAAAGGATAAGGCTCAACGAGGAAGAAGACCCCTTTTATAGGAGGGGGAAAATCCAGCCGTTATCCCCATTCTCAGCCTGCAGTGAGCGGTACTACCGCTCTAGGGAGCGGTACTACCACTGGCCGCAACGGTACTATCGCTCGGCCCAGCAGTACTACCGCTAGGACCTCGCACATCGCCTATGGGAGAAGAACAAAGAGGAGGGCCATTGAGCGACACTAGTAGCGGTAGTAGGGGCGGTACTACCGCTTACAAGCGGTACTCCCGCTCCTACTGCCGCTCAACCCAACAGGAGACACGCAGGTCTCGAGTCGGGGCAGTACTAGCGCGGAACCGGGGCCGTACTACCACCTGTGGCCGTGGGCGGTACTACCGCTGTGAATCACTGGTACTACCGCTTGTGGCTTTCAGGTGCCTCTCAATGTCACTTCCAAGCAAAACCGATGCTCGAGGAAAACCAGAACTGCCTCAACTTCTGCAAATGAGCTCCGAATGGAGCAAACTCAAGCTTGTTGGATAGATGATGACAAATGCCATCCAACAGCGAAGAATGAAACCTCCAATAGAGAAGAACCGACATAACCTCCAACATCAAAAACATCATAGAAGATGCATGTGAACTCCGTTTCCAATGAACTCGAGCTTGTCATTAAGATGACCATAAGCTCTAAGACTCACAAAGAGAACCGACAAAAACCCCAACATAAAAAACATCTTAGAAGATGCATGTGAACTCTGTTTTTGATGAACTCGAGCTTGTCATGAAAATGACCATAAGCTCCAAATCTCACAAGGAGAATAACCAAACAAGAACCAATAAACATGATGCAAGGATGTAGTGGTTTGAGCTCTCTATGAACGATACAATAAAGATACTCATCAAGAGCCCCCCTTGATAGTACGACAATCGATCCTATAACCCCGTCTTCCAACTACCACCATGAGGCCAGAAAAATAGAAAACTTATCTAGGGAAACCTTTGCCTTGCACATAGTCCACTTGAGCTAGATGATGACGATCTTGACTCCCTCAAGTTGGACCACCTTTCTTGATTGTGTTGGCTCGATGAAGACTAGTTGATTGCTCCCCCATACCCCACTATGGGTGAGCCACTCTTTGGCACATGTTCACAAGTCCTTTGACACCACAATGGATGGCAAGCTTCAAGGATGATCTCTTCGTGATGCTCCACTTGAACTTGCGCACCGCAAACTTGATGATGATCACCACTTGATGTCATCCTCCATGGCTTGTATGAGATCTTCATCTTGAGGCAAACCCATGGAAACATACCTAACCCCACATAGAACTCTCACGTGGACCATGGGTTAGTACACAAAGCGTAATGGACAATGCGTACCATACCATGGGATCACTTGACCAATGCTTGGGTGCTGCCCTTACTTGGACAAGCCTCCCACTTATGATTAACCTCTAATGCACGCATCCACAACTACAAAAGAAGTATTAAGGTAAACCTAACCATATCCTGAAACATATGGATCCAAATCAGCCCCTTATGAAGCAACGCATAAATAGGGTTTAAGCTTCTGTCACTCAAGCAACCCATCATCTACTTATTATTTCCCAATGCCTTCCCCTAGGCACAAATAATGGTCAGGTGTCATGTAGTCGACGTGTTTAGTAAAAGCTTTATTTTGCTCATAAGAATTAGGTGAATATATCATGGATTACAACAAGGAAATAAATTCAATCAAAGAGTAATTATAATAATTAAAGTCCTTGTTATCCAAATTAGTGGGAACATCGCTATCTAAAGTCTTGACCCCTTCAAACCCACTTTTATTGTTTATATCATTAAGATCATCATCGTCTAAACAATTGAGATGCCTTCTAACTAAAGTCGACTCATCGTCAATCCCTTTTTCATCAAGTTTTATATTACTAAACAATGTTTCAATAAGTATCACACCAATCATTTTAATATCTTCATCATGATTATGATGAAAACCAGGTGCCCACGCTTATTCTAGGAATTCACGCTTAGCTCTAATCCATTCAATTCTTTTTCTACTTTTATCCATGGTGAATTTAATAGACTTTCAAGATTCAGTAACATCAGTTTTATGTGGCATAATTTAAAGTTTAAGAGTTTCCACATCACGAGGAATTATATCCATGTTTGTAGGCATATCATCAACTCTGTGTAGTTTTTCTTCTACCATGGCATTAAAAATCTTTGAGAACTAATAAGTTCTTTAATGTTGCTCTCAATTTCAGTAGGCATCCTATTATTATTATTATTATTATTATTATTATTATTATTATTATTATTATTATTATTATTATTATTATTATTATCATTACTATTATTATTATTATTATTATTATTATATGAATTACCATAATTATTAGAGGTATTACCGGGATACGGTCTAGGGTTGAAATTCCCTCTATAAGCATTGTTGTTGAAATTATTTCTAGCAACAAAATTCACATCCATAACATCATTATTTTGCTCAATCAAAGTAGATAATTGAACATCATTTGGATCAACATGAGCATATTTTATTAGTAAGCATATTCATAAGAGCATCCATTTTATCACTCAAAGTAGAAACTTCCTCGACAGAGTTTACCTTCTTACTAGTTGGAGCTCATTCGGTGTGCCATTCATAATAATTTTTCATCATATTATCAAGAAGCTTTGTGGATTCTTCTAATGTAATTCCCATAAAGGTACCACCTGCAGCAGAGTCTAGAAGGTTTCTCGAAGAGAAATTTAATTCCGCATAAAAATTGTATCATCATCCATAAGCTTAATCCGTGAGTGGGACAATTTTTAATCATTACTTTCATTCTATCCCAACATGTTCTTTCTCAAGTTGCTTAAAGTTCATGATTTGATTTCTAAGAGAAATAATCTTAGCAAGAGGAAAATATTTGACAATAAAAGCATCCTTACATTTATCCCATGGATCAATACTATTGTGAGGTAAGGATAAAACCAAGTTTTAGCACGATCTCTTAGTGAGATATGATTTTTTTTAACTTATCAATATTATTATCCACATCTTTTTTTCATATCATAATTCAATGGATGTATTAAGATGGGATGCAACATCTTCATTAGGATTTCCAACAAATTGTTCTTTCATAATATGATTTAGAAATGCGGCAATAATATCATATGACTCCGTACCAGTGGAGGGAGGAGCAATTAGAGTACTAAAACAATCATTGTTATCACTATTCAAGAAGTCACATAACATAGCGTTTTCTTGAGACATAGCGGCAAAACAAGCAAGATAGCAAACATGCAGAATAAAATATTTTTGTGTTTTTGATTTTATAAGTGAAGTGAACAGAGATGAAAAAGACAAGGCAAATAAAAGCAAATAAAAATTAGAACAAGTAAATGGTAATGTGAATGTAAGAACATGTAGGTGTTTGATGATGTCTCCCTGGCAACGGCGCCAGAAATTCTTTCTGCTACTTGTGAGCTGCATTTGGATTTTCCTCCGAGAGGAAGGATGGAGGAATATAGTAGCGGATAGTATTTCCCTCATTAAAGAACCAAGGCTATCAAACCAATAGGAGACTCACGCAGACGCCAACTTACCAGTACGTGCACACACACAATAGCAAATAGTTGCACCCAACACGGACAAGAGGGTTGTCAATCCCCTTGTACCCGTTAATTGCAAGGATTAAATCTGGTAGTAGTAGATAGATAAATTGCAAAGTAAAATAAAAGAAAGGAAATTGCAGCAAGGTATTTTTGGTTTTCCAATATGGTTAAAATAGACCTTAGGGCCATAGTTTTCACTAGAGGCTTTTCTCTCATAAAAATACAATATGGCGTGTAGGCAAATTATTGTTGGGCAATTGATAGAAAAGCACATATTTATGACGTTATTCATTACAATGATCATGTATATAGGCATTACATTCATGACAAGTAGACCAACTCATTCCTGCATCTAATACTATTACTCCACTTCGAGAGCGCTTCTATGCTTTCCTCTCGACGTATTAATTTCACAACAAACAGGGTAATGCATGAAGTATGCTGACATACCATGTGTTCGAGGGGTCGTTGTGCCTCACTTTGTCTTTTTGAAGTCGGAGTTGCTGAGGGGTG
>LR738709.1:358210723-358277846 GCA_902687465.1 Secale cereale
GGGCTTGCAGTGATGATGCCACGAGGCGTGTGTTCAGTTCCGGTGCTGGCTTGGTGCAAGCCCAATGCTTTTCTCCTGCAATGCTCGTCGACACAGTAGAAACTGCCTGGTCACCGGCGTGTATGATTGACTGTTTGGCACTGGCCAGCGCATGCCTCTACGCTTGTTTGCAGTGAGGGCTACTTTGGTGGTTGTTGAGGGTGGAGTTGGAGTCACCCTCGCGGAGGCGTGATGACGATGACATCGGGTTGCTACCTCGACGTCAGTTTTCCTTCGACAGTGGGTGTATTCTTGCGTGGGTTGCCAAAGCCGCCCTGTGTGCCTTGTTTTTGCAGGTATGATGTGACGGTTTTAGTCCGGTTTCTGTTAATTAGCCTTTTTAATGAATCAGGCCCTAAGGGGCCGCGTTTCAGAAAAAGAGACAGAATATAACCAAGCAATATGATTAAACCCTGTTTATCCTTAGTAGCAACAATACAAATATGTGACTCGCTACCCCTTCGAGGTGAGGACACCACAAGATTAAACCTACTACAAAGCACCTCTTCCACTGAAGATAAATCAATCTAGTTGGCCAAACTAAACAGATAGATTAGAGAGAAATAAATAGCTATAATAATCATGCATAATAAAGTTCAAGAAAGACTCAATTACTTTCAATGAATAATCATAATTCATCGGATCCCGACAAACACACCGCAAAAGAAGATTACATCAGATCGATCTCCAAGGAGAACATTGTTTTAAAGGTCAAAGAGAGAGAAGAAGTCATCTACATAATCATGATGGACCCGTAGGTCTGTGGTGAACTACTAACACATCATTAGAGGTGTAGCAAGGTTGATGTAGAAGCCCTCCGTGATCAATTCCCCCTCCGGCAGAGTACCGGAAGAGGCCTCCAGATGGGATCACGAAAGAACAAAAGGTTACGGCGACAGAAAATTGTTTCGGGTGGCTCTCTATTGGTTTTGGGATTTATAGAAATTTATAGGCTTGGAGTTAGGTCAAACAGAGTTATGTGGGTCCCAGAAGCTCATGTGGCGAGCCCCACCCCCTTGGGGTGCACCGTGTGAGCTTGTGGCTCTCCCGTACATCTTCTGCCCTCCCCCTGAAGCTTCTAGGGTCCCTTCTGGTCCAGAAAAACCACCGTAAAGTTTCATCTTGTTTGGACTTTGTTATGGATATAACCCCGTGGTATGGCCCGCCCAGGAGGGGTCGGGTCATACCATTGGCAATTTAATAGAGAAGGCCCAGGAAGGCCTGGTGAGAAGACCAGGAGGTGGCTTACGAGAAGGCTTGTTGGAGGCCCATAACCCAGAGGCGACTCATAGACCCAAAGGTGTTTGCCGCCAGATGGTAACTGTTGGGGATCGTTGCAGAAAACAAAAAAATTCCTATGCATCACCAAGATCCATCTATGGAGTTAACTAGCAATGAGAGGGAGGGATTGCATCTTCATACCCTTGAAGATCGCGATGCGGAAGCGTTACAAGAACGCGGTTGGTGGAGTCGTACACGTAGCGATTCAGATCGCGGTCGATTCCGATCTAAGCGCCGAACAACGGCGCCTCCGCGTTCAACACACGTACAGCCCGGGGAAGTCTCCTCCTTCTTGATCCAGCAAGGGGGGAGGAGAAGTTGGGGTAGAGCTCCGGCAGCATGACAACGTGGTGGTGGAGCTTGTAGTTCTCCGGCAGGGCTTCACCAAGCTCTACGGAGGAAGATGAGGAGTTGGGAGGGGAAGAGGGCTGCGCCAGGGAAGGGGTGCGGCTGCCCTCTCTCTCTCTCTCTCTCTATATATATATATATATATATATATATATATATATATATATATATATATATATATATATATATATATATATATATATATATATATATATATATATATATATATATATATATATATAGGGGTAAGGGGGAAGGAGGAGGCGCCCTAGGGTTTCCCTAGGGGAGGGGCGGCGGCCACAGGGGAAACCCTAGATGGGTTTGGGCGCCCCCACCCCTAGGAAACTTGCCCCCAAGCCGGGAGGGGCGGCTGTCCTAGGGGAGGCGCCCCCACCTCTCCAGGTTACGTGAGATGGGGTGGGAGGGGCGCTCAGCCCCTTAGTGGGCTGATGTGCCCCCTCCCATTGGCCCATAAGCCCCCCCAACGCTTGCCGGGGCCTCCGAAACCACTTTCGGACACGCTGGTTGTCGTGGAATTAGCACGGCAGATGTCCGGTTTAACGGACTTAGTGATGGAACCATCGCACGGGTTAGCTTGAAGGGGTTAAAAGCACGCAAAGGACACAGAGGGTTTATACTAGTTCGGCCCCTTCGATGAAGGTAAAAGCCTATGTCTAGTTCGGTTTGGTATTTCTTGGGCGTCTATGAACAGGGAGCGGATCGCTTGCCTGTGTCTCGATGGGTTGTTTCTTGTCCTTCAACCGTCGCCGGGTCGTCCCTTTATATAGAGGTGACGCCCGGTCCGGTTTACAGAGTCCCGAGGCCGGCTCATATTTGTGTCCGCCTCGGTCTTTGTTCTTTCTTCCTTGTATCTCAAGTTACATGACAAGACGGTTTACAAACCGTAACACATGGGCCCTAAGCCTTCATGGGCCGTAATCTCTACTGAGTTTACAATTCTACAACTATATTACCATAATCCGGTTTACCCTAGCCGGTTTACACCTGCTAGTAATATCCCTGACATTAGGCCCCAGAATGATTTGAACTTGTTCATGTCAGTCTTCTCAATCTTGCATAACCTTCTTTCTTGTATCTTCTCAGTTTTTGTAAACCGGCGATGACGTCATCCCTGGAAATCACTTGATTCGATCGTGACATCACTTCCACATTTATCGCGCACAGCTGTTTATTATCTTTGCTTTAAAGGCCATCCCGAGAATCGAGGCGACAGGGAATCTTTATCCAATCTCTTTCTCCCTCAAATCCCGCGCTTGCCGTTTCGTCTCTCCTCGGCATATAAATACTGCTGAGGCCCATCTCTTTCCCCTTCTGCTTCTTCTTCCTCCATCTCCGCACCCGAGCTTTCGCCGTCGTCCGTCGAGCTCGCCGTCGCCAGCAAGTCCGACCGCTGCATCAACCTGAACGCGACCAGATAACTCTCCGCCTGTCGTTTCCTTCTGCCTCATGTATCTCTTTTTCCCTCGCTGTAGATCTGTAGCTTAGGTTTCTTCCATGCCTCCGCCATTAAACCTCAAAAGCTTCGGCTGTTCATCCTATATGCCATGCTCGTAGTAGTTTTAACCTTAGATTTATCTTCGAAACTTGCTTCCGCTCCGCTGCCTTATGCTTAGATTTTGGCATTAGATTCAACCCTTAGATTCATCCGCTCTGTGTAAGACCCCCGTAGTTCTTCTGTAATAGACCTGCATAAGTTTTCTCTTTTTCTTACCGCTCAGATCTGTTTTACCTTAGCCTCTTGTAGAAACCTGTTTCTTCACCCTCATAGATCTGTAAGATACTCGCCGGTTTAGTCAATCATGCATTTGTTTCTGCAATGTATCAACCATGAACCGACGGTTTAACTTCTTTCTTTTTTGTTGTCATAAACCGGTAACAGCTCGTTTCTCGCTTTCTTCCGGATTGTCAACGCCATTAGTCCCTTGTCTAAACCGTCGTTGTGATTTTGCATATGTGATCCAGTTTATACCTCTGTACTTGAATAATCCTGTAATGCCCAGGATGGGACTATACCTCCTACGTGTCGAGGCACGACTTAAAGGTATAAGCCCATCCTAGAATGATATCAAGTTTGGTATCTTTGCACGACTCATGTAAAAGAGGGATTAAATGCAAAAGAGATAGTTGGCTTACACTCGCCACTTCACACAATACAATACATAAGCAATACATCATTCAAAAGATCACAACCCGACTACGGGTGAAGAACCAAAAGAAAGATACCAAACAACATAAAAACCACAGGACAGGATCGAATCCTAGTAGAAACCACTACTGATCGTCGGAACGTCACACGCATACGGCCAAACTCTTCATCGAGCTCCCGATGAAGTACTGATCCAACTCCTGCATCAAACTCGGCTGAACCTGCATCTGGTGTGGTGAAGTAACTGTGAGCCACAGAGGACTCAGCAATCCCGTTCCCGGGTAACACGACTATTTAAGCCTTGGGTGAGGACAAGGCTGAAGAAAGAACGAGAGGTGAAGGAACAACAAGAGTCTGCAGCAGCAACTAGCACTAACTTACGTATAAGAGAGCGAGAAGAGAAGGCGCATCGGTCGAGAGATGATCACGAAGTGATCCTAACTAAAGCCGGTCAAACATAACCCCACCGTGTTCAACTCCCGGATCCCTATTCGGAAATTGACAGTCACGGTACACACGCTGGTAGTGTATTAGAACATTGTGTCAAGTTTTCTACAACCGGATATTAACAAGCTCCCATCTGCCACATAACCGTGGGCACGGCTTTCGAAAGTTCAAAACCCTGCAGGGGTGTTCCAACTTGACCCATTACAAGCCCACGATCCGCGGAGTTGCAACTCCATAGGTGGGAAGACCCGAGTATTCTCGGAATCCCGTGCTCAAGTTAAACCGAACTAAGGTAAGGCTAATCCAGCAAATCCTCCCGGCGTGTCGACACCCTGATAGTAGCCGCGCGTATCTAAGTCTCAGGACACGACCGGATGGGTGATGCTACAGGTTATACCAGATACCTCGGGTTTCCCCAAGGCGGCCCTGCAGGACCCCCGTTTGGGACCAACACCATCGGCACTGGCCCCCCCTGCTATGTAGAATTAAGAATCCCCGGGGACATGACCCCCTATGCAATTAATTAATTATTTAAGTTGTTATTATGAGGCAAATAGTACCAAAGTTGGGATTTGCTGGAAAAGACTTAGCACTTAGCGGTTTATCAAGGGGGTCCCATACACCCCAACCGTGTTAGGAACGCATAATCAAGGAACATAACACCGGTTTATACGGTTCCTAATGGCATGAGTGGAACAAATCACCAAGCAAAAGGCTTAGCCTTCCACCCTGCCAGTATATAGATGATTTCATTATAAGCATTTATATAGTGTGATATAACCCAACCAAACTTCAACATGAAGCGAGCATCTTCGATCTTCACCTGCAACTAACAATGCTATAAGAGGGGCTGAGCGAAGCGTACTTAGCCATTCAACGGTTTGCATAGGTAGGTTGGTTAAACATGGCAATGGTTTACAAGTAGGAGGCTGACAAGAAGATCATGGGCATCGAGGCAAAACTATAGAGCGGATCTACTAGCAATAGGCAAAGATAGTAATGGTATCCGGGTTCGGTCATCTTGCCTGGGATTCCACAAGGGAGAAGAACAAGATCCATGAAGAAGACGGAGCAACACAGACGAGAGAATCCTCACAACTCCGGAACGAAACCGAAGCTATCAAGAAAGCAACCGGAAAGAAAGAAACAACACGGTAAACATACAAGCATAAACATGGCATACGATGCACATCCAAGTATGATGCATGTCCGGTTTAAATATGCAAGGCATGGCAAGGTGCACAAACAAAACTACAAGTTAAGTGGAGCTCAATATGCATCGAGTTGCATATTGACGAAACACCACATTTAATTATTTTGTTGACTCTCATTTAATTACAAGACAAGATTAAATGTTTTTAACATGGCAAGGGGTGAAGCATAATAAAACTACACTATTAAGACATTTTAAATGAGGCCGGAAAAACAACAACAATTCCGGGAAAATCCCCATGAGCATGTTTAATAATTAAAAGCAACAACAATTCACACATATATAATGTTGTTAAATGATGCGGATGACATGATCAAGTTTATGCAATTTTATTAAACATTAACATGAAGAGATGTGAAGCACTTGTCACCGTGGTGGAAGGAAAAGGGTGACACGGCAACGATCCGAAATGATGCCACGGCATCATATCGGTTCCGGTATCTCGTTGAGGGACCGGTGCAAAAGGAAGATGGCGTGAGCGAGTCAAACGAGATGAAAGGTGGGCGATCCCGTTACCGGGTTCCCACGAGTCGGTGACGAGGCAACCGAGGAACATGACAAACGGACGAAACGGCACGAAGCACACCGGGAAACAATTCATACAACACAAGCATGCATTCACGGGTCATCCACAGGGTCGTCTCGTTATACCTTTGAAGCGTGTGTTTCGGGGCGGTTCGAGACGTAGAGGAAGAAGGCGTTCACGTGTCCGACGAGGAAGAAGTCGTTCCGTAGAGGGAAGTAGTTGTTCACGTAGAGGTACTTGGAGCATCGGTAGGGGTACACGGCGACGGTAGACGAACTCGTTCGTAGATGTACTTGGCGCATCCGTCTTTTCCGGGCGACGGTAGTGGTACTTGTCGTTCACGTTCGTAGATGTACTCGTCACCGTAGCCGTTCTGTCGTCGTGGTACTTGGCCGTATCGGAGAGGAACTTGAGCCGTAGTGGTACATGTCGTCGAGGTACTTGCCGTAGAGGTACACGGGACGACGGTAGACGTTCGGGTCCAAAGTAGTTATACTTGCTGCTCCATGGTTACTTGAGATAGCAATAACAGCAACAAAACAATACAAAAGGTAAAAGGCTGCGGCGACGACGAGCTGGAAAAGAACGGGGCCTTCGCGGAGCAGACGCGGGGCGGGTCACCGCGCTGCTGGACAGGGCCGGGGCGGCCGGACGCATCCACGCGAGGGAGGGCGGCGCTGCGGAGCTGCTGCAGCTCCTGGAGACGGGCGCCGTGCGTCGTCCTGGAGAAGAGGCGAGTTGGTGGCCGCGGGACAGCGCTGGAGTCGAGGACGGAGGGGCGTGGCTGCGCGGCGGGGTGGCCTCCCTGGCCCGGTGGCTCGCCCGCGGGACGCCAGGGGCAAGGCAGGGGCCAGACGACGCTCGAGAGGGGCCGCACGGGGCCGGCCTTGGCGGGAAGGTGGCGCGGGAGGCCAGGGCCCCTGGGCCTGGTGCGGTCGACTGGTTCCGCAGGGAACGGCGACGGGGGTGACTGGCGATGGAGGCTCGAGGGCGAGCTGGAACGGAGGGGCCAGGCGCTGCAGGGAGGAAGGCTCGGCGCGGGATCAGCAGAGGGAGAGAAGGGAAAGATCGATCGGGTGAGGAACGAGGGATCGGGTGCGAGGGAAACGGGCCTCGGTCGAGAGGAGGAGCGAGCGGGAGAGAGAGAGTCGAGGGTTGCGGCGCACGAGGGAAGAAGAGGGAGTGAGCGACGGGTCGAGGGGATCGCTAGGGTTAGGGGAAAACGGGCCGGATGGGCTGCAGCTGAAAAGAAGTCTGGCGGCCTGGAGTGGGCCTAGAGGCCTGGGAGGCCCAAGTGGGCTAAAGGGCTGCTGGGAGGCTGCTCTCATTTTATTCCCTTTTAGCAGAAACAAAAGAGAAGAAAAGGAAAAGAGGAGGGGGGTTAGGGCAAGAATTAGGACAAAGGGTAATTTTTCCCGGGCTCGTAAAAATGAGCACGACCGGAGAAAAATACAAAAGGCCAGATCGGAAAAATATATTCAAACATATTTGAATTTAATTCAAATAGTTTTGAACTAAGACTTGATTATAGAAGTGTCCAAAAATGTTCAAATTTTTGGAGGAACCTCGAAACAACGGAAAGAGATATTGGCAAGGTTTTTGACGATGAAACTTGAAGTGAAAGGCATGGGGAAATATGCAAGTGTGTTATGCTTAATTCCAAACAATGGAATATTTATTTATATAGCTCCCTAATAATATTGGGAGGCCTTCATATGTTATAAAGAGAAGACATTCTTCCCTCGATTTAAATGGACCGAAGGTCCACACAATTTATTTAGGTTGAGATGCAAAAAAATAAATATGACATGATGGCATGATGACATGATGCAATGCAAAAAAAATAACACAAGCACAAAAGAAACACACGGGCAACTCGAAACATCTGGAACCTTCGGGAATCTTCTGGAATCTTCTGGGACGTCGGTCTTCGGGCGTCACAACTCTCCCACACTAACAGAGGATCTCGACCCGAGATCCTAGAGATATCACCGGGTAAAAACGGAAGAGGAAGAGGTAAAACAAAGTTGCTTCTTGGACAAACGAGTGAGACCAAGGAACCTTGAGAGGTTGAACAAGTTGAACAAGAATATAATGGAGATGAACGAAGATGAAAACACTCCGTTAGGAAAGAGAAACAAGGAACATTATGACAACCTTGTAGGTTGAAAGACATGAAACAAGAGCTTACGAACCAAAAGAATAAGAAACCGCATTGGTATAGCCAAGGAATAAGAATGACAGAATTTGGACAGCACTCCGTCTGAAAATGGAAGGAAATGAACAAAAACTTGAGGAGATGGAATGATACTTGCTGAAAACAACAACACACAGCCTCCGGAACAATTAAAAGAATGGCACAAGGGGTAAGAAGGATTCAGACAGGACTCCGGTTGAAAAGAGAGGCAAAACTAGATAAGATGAGAGAACTAGAATGGAGGACACGACACTCCGGTTAAATAGATAACAAGGAAAAGAACATGATCTTGCCAAAACGAGATGATGGTCACGAGAGAGCAATATAACAATACCTCCGGAATGAAAGAATAGCATATTGATCAACGAAAGAAAAGAATGGAGAAGAAAGACAACTTCTCCGACAAATGAATTGAAAGAGCATCCTTACGAAGAAGGGTTGAACGGAGTTGTTGGAAAATCAACAACGAAAAGAATAAGCTCATAGTGGACTTATGTAAAACATCTCAAAATTAAGAGGTGACAACCAGCCACTAACAGAAACAAATTGATTGCATTGAGATCAACAAGGAGATGAAAAACTTATTTCACCGGAATGATAAATGAAGAACTTGGGTCATTTATAAGCACCATAATAGCAACAATCCTTAGGGAAAGCTTTTAGATGAAATACAACCCAAGATAACTCCAACGAATAATTGAAGGGTTGAAAAGATCTCTTGAACAAGGAAAATGATGGTTTAAATATTTCATTCGTGAAACTCGTGAATCATAAAACATGAAGGAATTGTCAAGAATGACATAACCCCATCTGAAAAGACAAGGTAGAAAGGATTGTACTTCAAAATGCAAGAAGAAGAAATATTTGAGCTCCTCCAACAAGAATCTTGATGAAAACTTCGAGTATGAATTAAAACATGATGAACCACCATGGGAACTCCGGTAATGAAAGCATGAGAAGTGAAAGATGAAAAGAATAAGATTCAAGGCCTGCGATGAATTAGATGGGGCTTTGAAATGATATAATTGAAATAACATGGAACTCCGGCAAACAAGATGAAGAATTTAGAACCAAGGATATAATATGATGAACAAGCTCCAGACAAAAGAATTAAATCACCTTGAAGGAATAAGAATAAGAATTATGTCATGCATCTCCTTCACCAATTTAAATTGATGACAACCAAAGGATTTGGCATACTACCTATTCTCGTTGCAAAGAATTAAAGAGAGGTCTAACACAAGCTTGGGTAAGTCTTCAACGAAGCACCGATAGGATTATGAAAAGAACAAAAGAATTAATACGATAACAACGGAAGAGTAATCTTGAATGAACCACCGTAAGAATATGGAGACGAACGAAGAGGCATCAATGTAGAATATTTGGAGGACGAAGTTGAAAACTGAGAACGAAGAAATATTCTGAAATGATGGCCTTCGAAGGATCACAAAGAAAGAATTCATGAAACGCTCCGGATGGTATAAAAGAATTCCTCACAATCAAACGATAATGAGGATGGCATGAAGCTAGAACCACGAATCTTGAGAGAACGGCCAAGATTTAAGAGAAACACTTCTCCGGTCTCCAAATGCTGATAATGAAGACGAGAAATGCCATAAGAATTGTTGAGCACTCCGGAATGAAGAATTAAAAGGTTGAACCAATGATGAAAAAGAATTTGAAAGCGATCTTGGAGAAGGACTGTGACTGATGGAAATCATTCTTACGTCACAATTTGAAAAGAATTCTTCGAAAAGAAGAGTCAGGTAAGATCCTGGGAAAAGACATGTGGGTTAGGGCCTACTCAAAAGAAATCACCGTGGAAAAAGATTGCTTAAGAGGTAATGCACCGGTTGAATTAAATGGCTTGAATAAGAAGACAATGCTCAAAATTATTTGAACGGAATAAGAATGGAATTATGAAACTTGAGCACTCCGGATATGAATAGCAAGAGGAGAATGATTAATTGGTGCACTGGAATAAGAAAGCATTGTGAAAAGAGGAAAAGGATAAAATCAACACCGAAATCTTGAATTACATCCACCGGCAGAATTAGAGAACAAAAGAATGATGAACTTGAAGCTCTTGAGCATCTTCACGATAAAGCACCGGATAAGAACATCGAAGGAAAAGAATGAAGAAATATCACATGAATAAAATGGATACTTCATTAAGAATTCTTGCTCTGAGAAGAAGAAGGGTGGGAGGGTGGGGAAAACAAAGACAACTTGGGATGAATGAAACAGACAAATCGTCAGATTTCTCAACGACGTCCGTATGGAATAACTTGAAGAGAAGGCACACCGGTTGAAAGAGTTAACATGAAGATCTTGATGATCAAGAAGAATTAGCACTCCCATAGAAATATGAGAACACCCGTTAGGAAAGGTATGGAATCAACATTTGACATCGAAGCAACTCGAATACCAGAATCAAAACGAAAAACAAAGGATTGAACGAATGAATTTCGCAGGTACATCAACTTGACGAGAAGCCACTTGGAAGAAGAAGAAAAAAGATAAATAAAAAGGAACAAGGATCAGATAGAACAAATACAAGATAGAAGTTTCATTCGACATCTTCGTGCTGAAAGCTCATGGAACGTGTTACAAAAGGGTTTTGTCGTCCCCGGATCAGCATAGCCAAGGACCCTTTAAGATGCAACTCCCGATCAGAACAAGTCCATAAAACCACTTCACTCAATGTAGAACCCCGAACTTCATATCGTGCATCTGTTGGAAGAAAGGCTAGAACTACTGGATAGAACCCACCTATAGATTTCCGAAAGTTTCCAGTTATGCAATCAGGTGTTGGGGATACACGGGAAGCACCGCGCAATCAACTCTAAACCTACATCCAGGTGTATCCATCCTTCAACACATAACCAGTCTTTCTCGGAAACTGTTTACCTCGGACCTTCGAAAAGCATCCACTATAACAAGCTATGGCAATACTCCTGAACTACCTCCCCAGTACTGGGTGATGTCGGGGTTATCTTGCCACTGGCCGTATAGGAGAGATTTTCGATGTCGGCCGTCTTAAGTATTTAGTACTGTCGCGATATGCTTGTGACAACAATACCCCAAAGCTCAACTCCTCGGGAACAGGAGGCATCGAGAACACTATCCATGTCACGAGAACATCGAAACAATCCCAGAATACTCGCGAGATCCTAAAAAAAATTGGTGCAATTTTTGAAGATAGGAGAGACAAGAGTAGTCGTCAGGAGTCCTCACCAGAGAGAAAGGGGATGAGAAGCAAAG
Organism: Secale cereale; assembly: GCA_902687465.1. NCBI lineage: Eukaryota > Viridiplantae > Streptophyta > Magnoliopsida > Poales > Poaceae > Secale > Secale cereale. The sequence continues at coordinate 358,222,206 of LR738709.1, forward strand.
AAATCCTACTCTCCGATATAATATATAGGACTCAAAACATTTTCAGTGTGTGCCTAGACTCAACCGTCAACGATTCGATCAATCAGTGAGGGCTTCTAGGTCGGAGAAGGCTCTGAATACCAACTTGTAATGCCCAGGATGGGACTATACCTCCTACGTGTCGAGGCACGACTTAAAGGTATAAGCCCATCCTAGAATGATCTCAAGTTTGGTATCTTTGCACGACTCATGTAAAAGAGGGATTAAATGCAAAAGAGATAGTTGGCTTACACTCGCCACTTCACACAATACAATACATAAGCAATACATCATTCAAAAGATCACAACCCGACTACGGGTGAAGAACCAAAAGAAAGATACCAAACAACATAAAAACCACAGGACAGGATCGAATCCTAGTAGAAACCACTACTGATCGTCGGAACGTCACACGCATACGGCCAAACTCTTCATCGAGCTCCCGATGAAGTACTGATCCAACTCCTGCATCAAACTCGGCTGAACCTGCATCTGGTGTGGTGAAGTAACTGTGAGCCACAGAGGACTCAGCAATCCCGTTCCCGGGTAACACGACTATTTAAGCCTTGGGTGAGGACAAGGCTGAAGAAAGAACGAGAGGTGAAGGAACGACAAGAGTCTGTAGCAGCAACTAGCACTAACTTACGTATAAGAGAGCGAGAAGAGAAGGCGCATCGGTCGAGAGATGATCACGAAGTGATCCTAACTAAAGCCGGTCAAACATAACCCCACCGTGTTCAACTCCCTGATCCCTATTCGGAAATTGACAGTCACGGTACACACGCTGGTAGTGTATTAGAACATTGTGTCAAGTTTTCTACAACCGGATATTAACAAGCTCCCATCTGCCACATAACCGCGGGCACGGCTTTCGAAAGTTCAAAACCCTGCAGGGGTGTTCCAACTTGACCCATTACAAGCGCACGATCCGCGGAGTCGCAACTCCATAGGTGGGAAGACCCGAGTATTCTCGGAATCCCGTGCTCAAGTTAAACCGAACTAAGGTAAGGCTAATCCAGCAAATCCTCCCGGCGTGTCGACACCCTGATAGTAGCCGCGCGTATCTAAGTCTCAGGACACGACCGGATGGGTGATGCTACAGGTTATACCAGATACCTCGGGTTTCCCCAAGGCGGCCCTGCAGGACCCCCGTTTGGGACCAACACCATCGGCACTGGCCCCCCTGCTATGTAGAATTAAGAATCCTCGGGGACATGACCCCCTATGCAATTAATTAATTATTTAAGTTGTTATTATGAGGCAAATAGTACCAAAGTTGGGATTTGCTGGAAACGACTTAGCACTTAGCGGTCTATCAAGGGGGTCCCATACACCCCAACCGTGTTAGGAACGCATAATCAAGGAACATAACACCGGTTTATACGGTTCCTAACGGCATGAGTGGAACAAATCACCAAGCAAAAGGCTTAGCCTTCCACCCTGCCAGTATATAGATGATTTCATTATAAGCATTTATATAGTGTGATATGACCCAACCAAACTTCAACATGAAGCGAGCATCTTCGATCTTCACCTGCAACTAACAATGCTATAAGAGGGGCTGAGCGAAGCGTACTTAGCCATTCAACGGTTTGCATAGGTAGGTTGGTTAAACATGGCAATGGTTTACAAGTAGGAGGCTGACAAGAAGATCATGGGCATCGAGGCAAAACTATAGAGCGGATCTACTAGCAATAGGCAAAGATAGTAATGGTATCCGGGTTCGGTCATCTTGCCTGGGATTCCACAAGGGAGAAGAACAAGATCCATGAAGAAGACGGAGCAACACAGACGAGAGAATCCTCACAACTCCGGAACGAAACTGAAGCTATCAAGAAAGCAACCGGAAAGAAAGAAACAACACGGTAAACATACAAGCATAAACATGGCATACAATGCACATCCAAGTATGATGCATGTCCGGTTTAAATATGCAAGGCATGGCAAGGTGCGCAAACAAAACTACAAGTTAAGTGGAGCTCAATATGCATCGAGTTGCATATTGACGAAACACCACATTTAATTATTTAGTTGACTCTCATTTAATTACAAGACAAGATTAAATGTTTTTAACATGGCAAGAGGTGAAGCATAATAAAACTACACTATTAAGACATTTTAAATGAGGCCGGAAAAACAACAACAATTCCGGGAAAATCCCCATGAGCATGTTTAATAATTAAAAGCAACAACAATTCACACATATATAATGTTGTTAAATGATGCGGATGACATGATCAAGTTTATGCAATTTTATTAAACATTAACATGAAGAGATGTGAAGCACTTGTTACCGTGGTGGAAGGAAAAGGGTGCCACAGCAACGATCCGAAATGATGCCACGGCATCATATCGGTTCCGGTATCTCGTTGAGGGACCGGTGCAAAAGGAAGATGGCGTGAGCGAGTCAAACGAGATGAAAGGTGGGCGATCCCGTTACCGGGTTCCCACGAGTCGGTGACGAGGCAACCGAGGAACATGACAAATGGACGAAACGGCACGAAGCACACCGGGAAACAATTCATACAACACAAGCATGCATTCATGGGTCATCCACGGGGTCGTCTCGTTATACCTTTGAAGCGTGTGTTTCGGGGCGGTTCGAGACGTAGAGGAAGAAGGCGTTCACGTGTCCGACGAGGAAGAAGTCGTTCCGTAGAGGGAAGTAGTTGTTCACGTAGAGGTACTTGGCGCATCGGTAGGGGTACACGGCGACGGTAGACGAACTCGTTCGTAGATGTACTTGGCGCATCCGTCTTTTCCGGGCGACGGTAGTGGTACTTGTCATTCACGTTCGTAGATGTACTCGTCACCGTAGCCGTTCGGTCGTCGTGGTACTTGGCCGTATCGGAGAGGAACTTGAGCCGTAGTGGTACATGTCGTCGAGGTACTTGCCGTAGAGGTACACGGGACGATGGTAGACGTTCGGGTCCAAAGTAGTTATACTTGCTGCTCCATGGTTACTTGAGATAGCAATAACAGCAACAAAACAATACAAAAGGTAAAAGGCTGCGGCGACGACGAGCTGGAAAAGAACGGGGCCTTCGCGGAGCAGACGCGGGGCGGGTCACCGCGCTGCTGGACAGGGCCGGGGCGGCCGGACGCATCCACGCGAGGGAGGGCGGCGCTGCGGAGCTGCTGCAGCTCCTGGAGACGGGCGCCGGGCGTCGTCCTAGAGAAGAGGCGAGTTGGTGGCCGCGGGACGGCGCTGGAGTCGAGGACGGAGGGGCGTGGCTGCGCGGCGGGGTGGCCTCCCTGGCCCGGTGGCTCGCCCGCGGGACGCCAGGGGCAAGGCAGGGGCCAGATGACGCTCGAGAGGGGCCGCACGGGGCCGGCCTTGGCGGGAAGGTGGCGCGGGAGGCCAGGGCCCCTGGGCCTGGTGCGGTCGACTGGTTCCGCAGGGAACGGCGACGGGGGTGACTGGCGATGGAGGCTCGAGGGCGAGCTGGAACGGAGGGGCCAGGCGCTGCAGGGAGGAAGGCTCGGCGCGGGATCAGCAGAGGGAGAGAAGGGAAAGATCGATCGGGTGAGGAACGAGGGATCGGGTGCGAGGGAAACGGGCCTCGGTCGAGAGGAGGAGCGAGCGGGAGAGAGAGAGTCGAGGGTTGCGGCGCACGAGGGAAGAAGAGGGAGTGAGCGACGGGTCGAGGGGATCGCTAGGGTTAGGGGAAAACGGGCCGGATGGGCTGCAGCTGAAAAGAAGTCTGGCGGCCTGGAGTGGGCCTAGAGGCCTGGGAGGCCCAAGTGGGCTAAAGGGCTGCTGGGAGGCTGCTCTCATTTTATTCCCTTTTAGCAGAAACAAAAGAGAAGAAAAGGAAAAGAGGAGGGGGGTTAGGGCAAGAATTAGGACAAAGGGTAATTTTTCCCGGGCTCGTAATAATGAGCACGACCGGAGAAAAATACAAAAGGCCAGATCGGAAAAAAATATTCAAACATATTTGAATTTAATTCAAATAGTTTTGAACTAAGACTTGATTATAGAAGTGTCCAAAAATGTTCAAATTTTTGGAGGAACCTCGAAACAACGGAAAGAGATATTGGCAAGGTTTTTGACGATGAAACTTGAAGTGAAAGGCATGGGGAAATATGCAAGTGTGTTATGCTTAATTCCAAACAATGGAATATTTATTTATATAGCTCCCTAATAATATTGGGAGGCTTTCATACGTTATAAAGAGAAGACATTCTTCCCTCGATTTAAATGGACCGAAGGTCCACACAATTTATTTAGGTTGAGATGCAAAAAAAAAATATGACATGATGGCATGATGACATGATGCAATGCAAAAAAAAAATAACACAAGCACAAAAGAAACACACGGGCAACTCGAAACATCTGGAACCTTCGGGAATCTTCTGGAATCTTCTGGGACGTCGGTCTTCGGGCGTCACAAATCCGGATTTTATACTTCACCTTTTCAGCACTTTCCTTCTGCTAATATGTCTGCCAAGCAATTCGTTTCCTGTGAATGGGTTCCTTCTGTTATTATGGAAGAAGACTTAGTTAATGCCGCTGCAATCGGCACTCTGGGCCCTCAAGCAGTTCTAAAATGGCGGGCCCCAGGAAATGAATGCCCCCCTGCTCCCAAAGAAGGAGAAGTTATTGTCTTCTTTGACCATATGGCCCGGGGCTTTAGTCCTCCCGGTTCAAAGTTCTTCCGGGACGTGCTTGCCGCTTTTCAACTTCACCCTCAGGACATAGGTCCAAACTCCATATCAAACATCTGCGATTTCCAAGTTTTCTCCGAGGTGTATCTTCAAGAAGAGCCATCAGTCGACTTGTTCCGGGATTTTTTCCATTTGAACCGGCGAACTGAATTTACTGGTGGACCTCATCAAGAACTGGGTGGGGTTAGCATCCAAAAGAGAAGAGATGCGGTTTTTCCTCACGCCGCTCTCCATACACACCCCAAGGATTGGAACAAATCTTGGTTCTATTGCCACGACACTTCACCTGAAGGAGAGAACCCACTGCCGGGTTATCGCGAACATCGTCTTCCTGAAGATCATCCACTGCCACAGCGTCTTAGCTCCTCAAAATGGCCCCGGTTTGCCTCTCAACTCGCCAAACTCAAAGCCTTTATGGCCAACGGATTGACTGGAGTTGATTTTATGCGTTGCTGGCTTGCTTGGAGTATCCTCCCTCTGAGCCGACGCTCCAGTCTGATGTATCAATATTCCGGAAAGCCGGATGCTCAACATCTCTTTGGAGGAATGTAGCAAAACCGGTCTCGCGCCATATTATAAGAGGAACAAACTGCGAGCGGTAAGTTTTAATCTCTTCTGTCTGTTTCTAATCCGTCCATTTAAAATTATCTTCCATTTATCTTTCCTCTTGTATACAGGCTGATGATCCTTTTTGGAAAAGGAAACCTCAGGACAAGTCAGGCAAACAGCCACGCTGGAAAACCTGTGCTATTAAGAAGAAAAAGGCAGCTGCTGGCTCCGGTTCACATGCTGAAGAAGATGATCCAGATTCTGAGGTATGAGTTAATCCGGATATGATTTGTTCACTTTTATCCAGACTTGTGTTAACGGTGTCTTTTCACAGGATTTGGCTGAAGGGGATAAAGCGGCAGAAACTGAGGTAATCGCTCTTTCTTCAGATTCAGAACCACCTCCACCAAAAATTCGTCGGGTAGTCCGGAAATATTAGTTTTCTCATCCTTACGCTCAATTGGACCCAAATTTTCTTTTGAAGAAACAACAACATGAAGCCCGCCGGACTACACGCCATAGTGCCCATGTAGTCGAGTCTTCCGGAATATCTCTCACTCCGGCTCGGAGGCGCCGCTCTGAGGTTTTACTTTCTCCAACTCTTCTTCATCCCAAGGCCGGACTTATTCGCAAGCCACTTAAACCGTCTGATCCTAATTATCAGGAGACTCCTTTATCATCTTCCGGCGAATCAACTGCCACACAGGTCCCAACTCTGAAGACCGTCCCTGGGTAAGTCTTTTACTTCATCCGGTTTACTTTTGTATTTGCTTTTGTGACTCTGATTTCTTTTTCAATTCCTTTCAGTAAGCCCAAACCTAGCAAAAGGGCAAAGGCCAGCAAAACGGCTGCTGAGACTACCAATCATGATCCGGCGGCTGATCTGGATACAGTCATCCATCCGGAAAATGAGCCTACAGTTCAGCTTGAAGATCCCGCTCCCATGGATCATAATTATACCACTGCTCTTGAGAATCCCAACGCTGAAGATGTCCATGAACCGGCGAGTCCTGCCCGGGCCAACCCTCCTCGGACTAGCCCAGCTCCCGCTAGTCCGGTTCATACTGCTACTCCACAACCGGCCGCTGCCTCTTCTCCGGAAATTCAAATAACCGGCACCGGTTTTACCGCTCCTGCTGAGCCTGTCATTTTAGCCAAGCATACTGCTAAAGCGGAGAAAATCCAGCAAGAGAAGGGCAAGTGGAGTACAGACTTGTCCAGTTATGCCGAGCTGAGTGCCCAGGAGCTTTATTCCGGGTATTTAAACCAGCTGCATACCAGTCGGGACTATGAAGCGGGTTTGGTCAATCTGATGAAGGATAAATATGAGGTATCTTACTTGTCTTTTGCTTTTGCCTTTGTTGTATTTTTTTCTATAGCATGGTAGCCCCCAAGTTCCGGTTTAGCTATGTTAGAAGGTGAACCGGTACTTTCAAATGAGAGCAAATAATCTTACATTAGCCCCCAAGTGCCAGGGGCATAACTCGGTTTATGTGCCTGGGACTTGTCTGAATCTTTCTTTTGATGTTTCAACTGCCCATTAGCCCCCAAGTGTCAAGTAGACAACTTGTTTGTGTGCTTGAGACTTGTCTTTAATTGTCACCCTTTGATACTTCAATTGCTCATTAGCCCCCAAGTGTCAAGTAGATAACTTGTTTGTGTGCTTGAGACTTGTCTGAATTTTGTCATTTATTCCACTTGATTTCCCTTGCAGGCTGATTTGAACCGGAGGGCTGAAGAAATAATTGAACTCCGGAATAGACTTGCTGAAATTGAATCTGCTGCTGCCAAGGCCAAAAAAGAATTGGCGCTGAGCTTAACCACTGCTGAACAATTGAAGAAATATTTTTAAGAGGAACGGACAACTTGGGAAGTGCAAAAGAATGCTCTGGAAAAAAGAGCAAAGGACGCTGAGGAAGCTCTTAATCCGGTGACAGAAGAGTTGACCGGCTTAAAGAGGCAAATAGAACTTATGACTTCTGCCGTCTTTGGTAAATACTTAACTTGCATGTGTTTCCATCCCTGCAACCTTTAATTTGTTCCGGCTTAATTATGATAACCATATGCAGGGCGACGCGTCACCCATCTGGGGGACGACCTCCGGAAGAAACTCAAGGCTTCTTATACTCTTGTTGAGCAGCTGTATTCCGGCACTCAAAGAATTATAAGTGCAATGTCATTTAATAAACCGGCCCCCACCACTATCCAAGGTACTCTGGAGAAGCTTTCTATCTTGCCAGTACGCTTGGAAGAGGTGAAGAAGTCTGCTGCTCGAGCCGGTTCTCTTGTAGCGCTCACCAGAGCCAAAGCGTGGGTTCCAGATTTTGATCCGGAAGAAGCCCTGAACGGGTATCCGAGCACCAAAGAAGACGGATCGGCTTTCACTAGAAAAGACCTTCATGCTTTGACAAAAGAGATGCGTCCTCTCGCTAGCAAGCTTGCTGTTGAATCAGACTTGACCAGGTATCATCCGGCGTACGATTTAAAGAATGAGCGGGTGGATCGGCCGGTTTATGATACCGAAAATCTTATCCCACCAGTGCGCCCCACACTTTCGCCCCAGATGTTGATCCGTCTGACCTGATTACTGAAGAGATGTACTTCCGTGCTTTGTCAAAAATCGATTGGCGTGTTTCTGACTTTCAGCCGCTTCAAGAAGACGAAGAAGCTTCGGAACAGGTCGATCCTCAGCCGTCGCAGCAGGAGGAAGCATAGGCTGCATAGTTTATTTTTGTAGCTGCGGTATTATTTTGCCGGGAGAACTTTAATCCATTCAGGCTTGCTATGCCTTGTAATAGGATAGCTTGAAATATTGTCCATCTTGATCCGGATGTCCCAACTTTGCTTTGGCATCTGCCAATTTGAATCCTTTGTCTGATATGGTTTATCTTGCATACTATCTGTTTCTGCATAGATAACAAAAAAGATGTCCTAGCGGTTTACCGCCGGACCGATTAAATCGTTCTCATATATATCAAATGAATGTCTGCGTTATACCGAAAAGAATTTCATACCTTGGATTAAGTATGCTTGACCTCCTTAATCCGGTAAATTTTGTAGTTTTCTGAGGGAGCTCTTGGCTCTGTTGGGATAGACCCAATTAGAATTCCTGGTTTACAGAAGCTACCGGTTTAAATAATGCTGGAGCTCTATGTCCAGACTTTTGAAGGATGTGGTCAACTTTGAAGTTATCCAGCTCCGGATTAAAAAACCATAGAAACACATGAAAACTCCAACAAAAACACATGTTTGCAAATAAGACCATGTAGTCGAGGCTTTTTGTGAGCTGCCAGGCTCTATATCGAGGCGTCTGATTCGAATACGATCAGTAAAACCGGACCAAATGGGTTAAGCTAAGATTCGAATACGACCTTGTGGCTCCCAGTGGTTTTAAGATTTTGAGCCAATCAATGGATTCGAATACGATCCAAAGGGCTTATGGTTCGAATACGACCATGTAAACCGGACCACAAGGGGTTGAGCTAGGATTCGAATACGACCGTGTAGCCCCCTTATGACCGTGAAGATTTGAGCCAATCAATGGATTCGAATACGATCCAAAGGGCCCATGGTTCGAATACGACCATGTAAATCGGACCACAAGGGGTTGATCTAGGATTCGAATACGACTGTGTAGCCCCCTTGTGACCATGAAGATTTGAGCCAATCAATGGATTCGAATACGATCCAAAGGGCCGATGGTTCGAATACGACCATGTAAACCGAACCACAAGGGGTTGAGCTAGGATTCGAATACGACCGTGTAGCCCCCTTGTGACCGTGAAGATTTGAGCCAATCAATGGATTCGAATACGATCCAAAGGGCCGATGGTTCGAATACGACCATGTAAACCGAACCACAAGGGGTTGAGCTAGGATTCGAATACGATAGTGTAGCCCCCTTGTGAATTTGGCTATGTTCTCTTTGGTTCGAATACGACCTATGTTTGAACAGGAATGGCTATGTTCTCTTTGGTTCGAATACGACCTATGTTTGAACAGGAAGCCTTTAGTGAGTTTAGAAGCAGAGCGCCTATATGGGAATTGCGCCTTGCGGAAAAGCCCTCTTTGGTCCCTTATAGAATTGTCCTGCATAGCCAGATAGGCTGATCAAAGCATCTTATTTTCTTAATGAAAATGATATATAACAAGAGAAATAATACTGTAGATGGATATCACCATAAGATAGTTATATTGGAAAAAAGAGCTGATCCCCCGGTTTATCGAGGGCGCCGGTTTATTCATTAATCATAATATATACATAGGATACAGCAGAGCTCATGGCTCAAGTATAGTAGGGCCGCAGGAGAGCGATGTTCCACGGCCTCTTTGTCTCTTCTTCTGATGTTCGTGAGTCCTTGTGTTCTCGAACGTCCACCAGGTAATATGAACCGTTATGTAGATTCTTGCTGACCACAAAGGGCCCTTCCCAAGGCGGGGATAGTTTGTGCATGTCTGTTTGGTCTTGGATGAGCCGGAGTACCAAATCTCCCTCCTGGAACATCCTGGTTTTGATCCGGCGGCTGTGATATCTGCGCAAGTCATGTTGATAAATCGCGGACCGGGCTGCTGCTATGTCACGTTCTTCATCTAGCCGGTCCAAACTATCCTGTCTTGCCTGCTCATTGGCCGCTTCAACATAAGCCGTTACCTGTGGCGAATCATGACGGATATCACTTGGAAGGACCGCTTCAGCACCATACACCATGAAGAAAGGCGTATAACCGATGGACCAGTTCGGCGTAGTATTGATGCTCCAGAGGACAGAAGGTAACTCCTCAACCCAGCACCATGGTGTTCTTTGCAAGGGAGTCATAAGCCGGGGCTTGATACCTCGCAAAATCTCCTGATTAGCCCTTTCAGCTTGACCATTGGATTGGGGGTGAGCTACATAAGACACATCTAGGCGAATATGCTCCGTTGACAAAACTCTTCCATCTCTCCTTTAGATAAATTGGTGCCGTTGTGTGTGATGATGCTGTGTGGAAAGCCAAACCGGAAAATTACCTTTTTGATGAATTTAACTGCTGTTGTCGCATCACACTTGCTCACAGGCTCTGCCTCAATCCATTTTGTAAATTTATCCACAGCCACCAGCAGATGAGTTTTTTGATCTTGGGATCGTTTGAAAGGCCCAACCATATCGAGCCCCCAAGTCGCAAACGGCCAAGTAATCGGTACCATCCGGAGCTCCTGTGCTGGAACAAGAGCACGTCGTGAAAATTTCTGACAAGCATCGCACCTCCGGACTAGATCCGCTGCATCAGCATGGGCTGTCAGCCAATAGAACCCAAGTCGAAAAGCTTTAGCCACCAAGGATTTTGAACCGGCATGATGACCACAATCCCCTTCATGGATCTCACGAAGGATATCACAACCTTCCTCAGATGACACACACCGCTGAAACGCTCCAGAAACACTGCGATGGTGAAGTTCTCCGTTTGCTATTGTCATGGATTTGGAGCGCCGGATTATCTGTCTTGCTTCAATCTCATCATCCGGCAACTCTCCACGGCTTAGATATGCCAAGTAAGGGAGTGTCCAATCCGAGATAACATGAAGTGTTGCAACTAGCTGTGCTTCCGGATCAGGAACGGCCAAATCCTCCTCCGATGGTACTTGAACTGATGGACTGTGCAACTCATCCAAAAAGGTATTCGGCGGCACCTGTTTATGTTGAGAACCCAGCCGGCTTAGAGCATCGGCCGCTTCATTTTTTCGCCGGTCTATGTGATCCACCTGATATCCTTGGAAATATCCTGCGACTGCTTCAACTTCTCGTCTGTAAGCTGCCATGAGGGGGTCTCTTGAATCCCACTTGCCGGATACTTGTTGTGCCACTAAATCTGAGTCACCAAAACACTTGACCCGGCTCAAGTTCATCTCCTTAGCCATCCGTAGGCCATGAAGCAACGCTTCATACTCTGCTGCATTGTTAGTACAAGGAAACAGTAAACGGAGGACATAACAAAACTTGTCACCTCGCGGGGAGGTTAAAACAACTCCAGCCCCCGAGCCTTCTAACTGCCTTGACCCATCAAAATGAATCGTCCAGTATGTAAGATCCGGTTTCTCCTCTGGTGCTTGCAATTCTGTCCAATCATTGATGAAATCTACCAATGCTTGGGATTTGATAGCGGTGCGTGGTACATACTTCAATCCGTGTGGGCTAAGCTCAATGGCCAACTTCGCCACTCTGCCAGTAGCTTCCCTGTCCTGGATTATATCCCCTAATGGTGCTGAACTGACAACAGTTATTGGGTGGCCTTGGAAATAATGCTTCAACTTCCGGTTTGCCATAAACACGCCATATACCAGTGTTTGCCAATGCGGGTACCTTTGTTTGGATTCAATGAGAACTTCACTGACATAATAGACTGGACGTTGAACCGGATATTCCTTTCCTGCTTCCTTGCGCTCAACCACGATTGCCAGGCCGACTGCCCGTGCATTGGTGGCAACGTATAACAGCAATGGCTCATTATCAGCGGGGGCAGCAAGGACCAGAGGCTCTGCCAGCTGCCGCTTCAAATCCTCAAACGCAGCGTTTGCCTCATCGCTCCATATAAACCGGTCTGTCTTTTTCAGCATCTGATAAAGCGGAATTGCCTTCTCTCCCAGACGGCTGATGAACCGGCTCAACGTTGTGATCCGGCCAGCAATACGCTGAACATCATTGATGCAAGCCGGTTTAGTCAAAGACGTGATTGCCTTGATCTTCTCCGAATTGGCTTCTATTCCCCTGTTTGACACCAAGAATCCAAGCAGTTTGCCCGCCGGAACACCGAAAGCACACTTCTCCGGATTAGGCACCATTTTATAGGCTCGAAGGTTATCAAAGGTCTCCTTGTGGTCCTCTATCAGCGTCTCCTCCTTCCTTGATTTCACCACAATATCATCCACATAAGCATGAACGTATCTCCCTATCTGCCCCTTAAGACAATTATGTACGCAACGCTGGTAAGTTGCTTGGGCACTCTTGAGCCCAAAAGGCATAGACACATAGCAAAAAGCACCAAAAGGAGTTATGAAGGCCGTCTTCTCCTGATCTTTAACTGCCATCTTGATCTGGTGATACCCTGAATATGCATCCAAAAAACTTAGCCGCTCACATCCCGCCGTAGCATCAATGATCTTATCAATACGAGGGAGAGCAAAAGGATCGGTTGGACAAGCTTCGTTTAGGTCTGTGTAATCCACACACATTCTCCACTTTCCATTTTTCTTTAATACCAGCACCGGATTAGCCAACCACTCCGGCTGAAAAACTTCAACTATGAACCCTGCGGCCAAAAGCCTGGCCACTTCTTCTCCTATAGCCTTGCGCCTTTCTTCGTTGAAGCGGCGCAGATACTGCTTGACCGGTTTAAACTTCGGATCAATGTTAAGACTGTGCTCAGCGAGTTCCCTCGGTATACCTGGCATGTCAGAAGGTTTCCATGCAAAGATATCCCGGTTCTCACGGATGAACTCGATGAGCGCGCTTTCCTATTTAGGATCAAGGTTAGCACTGATAGTAAACTGCTTGGATGAATCGCCTGGCACAAAGTCAACTTGCTTGGTCTCCTCCGCAGACTTGAACTTCAATGCCGGATCATGCTCTGTAGTTGGCTTCTTCAACGGGGACATATCTGCCGGATCAACATTGTCCTTGTAAAATTTCAACTCCTCCGTAGCACATACTGCCTCCGCATAAGTAGCGTCTCCTTCTTCGCACTCCCATGCAATCTTGCGACTTCCATGAACCGTAATGGTTCCTTTGTGACCCGGCATATTGAGCTATAGATAAACATAGCACGGCCTAGGCATAAACTTGGCCTAAACCGGTCTTCCAAACAGAGCATGATACGAGCTCCGGATCTTGACAACTTCAAAGGTTATCATCTCCGACCTGGAATCCTGTTCATCTCCAAAGGTAACTGCTAGGTCATATTTCCCAACTGGGTAAGCTGATTTTCCTGCCACTACTCCATGAAACACCGTGTTTGACTGTCTTAGCTTCTTATCCGTCAGCCCCATGCGACAGAAGGTCTCATAATACAAGATATTGATGCTGCTGCCGCCGTCCATGAGAACTTTGGTGAATTTATAGCCACCCACCTGTGGTGCTACCACTAAGGCCAATTGGCCCAGATTATCAACTCGCGGCGGGTGATCCTCTCTGCTCCACACAATAGGTTGCTCCGACCAGCGCATGAATTGTGGTGTTGCCGGTTCAACCGCATGGACCGCCCGCTTTAAGACTTTTTGATCCCGTTTGCACAAACTCGTAGTGAACACATGATACTGTCCACTACTCAGCTCCTTTGGATTACTCTGATATCTGGATTGCTGCTGCTGTTGACGCTGCTGATTGCCTTGATTGTTGTGATTACCCTGGCCCTGCTGTTGGCTGCCCTGGTTACCTTGGTTATTATAACCACCCTAACCATACTGATGGTTACCTTGATTGTGACTATTGTTGCTGCCATGATATCCTGATCCGGAGCCATTACCCTGGTGACCCGGACCGTGAAACCCGGGGCCTGAACCACCGCCCGGCGGTCCGTTGTTAGATTTGGCCCGGTTCACGGCCTCCATCAGCATCCGACATTCTCCCCAGGTATGCTTAGCCGGATTTTGCTTCATTCCGTGTTTCGGGCAAGGCTCGTTCAATTGTTGTTCCCAACTAATGAACCCTCCGCTATTTTGTGGAGGCGGTCTATCCTTGTTGCGCTGAAAAATCCCTTGAACTTCGGTATTGGCCACGAAATCAGAGCCACCCTCTGCCTTTCGCTTACCTAAGAAGCTTGTTCCAACCGGATTAGCTTGCGCTGGTTTCCCGGGTTTATTTGCCTTTCCACTTTTATCTCCATCCGCTTCTGGATACTTAGTGTTGTCGGAGTCTCCATACTTCACCAGAGCGTTCATGAGAGTTCCCATGTCATTACAATCCCATTTGAGCCGTCCCAGCTTTAACTTCGGAGACTCAAACCGGCAATTGTTTTCCAGTGTTACTATTGCCGTACTGGGGCTGATACCGTTCGAAGAGTGCAAGATTTCTGACACTCGCCGCACCCATGCACTTGTAGGCTCCTGATCTCCTTGTATACATGCTGCTAGATCCACCACTGACATTGGCTGCTTGCACGTATCCTTGAATTTTTTGATAAATTGGCGGCGTAACTCGCCCCATGATCCGATGGAATTAGGTGGTAAACCCTTTAACCAGGTTCGGGCTGTACCCTCAAGCATCATGGTAAAGTACTTCGCGCAAGCCGCTTCATCCACGTCCAGCATCTCCATAGCCATCTCATAGCTCTCAATCCAAGCCTCTAGAGGCAAATCTGCTGTGTAGTTAGGCACTTTACATGGACCCTTGAAATCTTTGGGTAACTTTACGCTTCGTAAAGCGGGGACTAGACACTGCACTCCAAAGGAACTCGTCGTGACTCCCGTCTCTGCTGTAGTTGTGTGAACCGGCGTCGTTTGGCGGATCTCCTCGCGGGCCGCAGGTCTAGCCCGGTTTACCGCCTCCAGAGCTTGCGCCTCCGCGCCCGCCGTATTATCCTGTTTGTGACGGTGTCGCCTTCGTTCACTACTGGACACCTCCGGTTCATCCCAATGCCTAGTATAACTCCGACTGTGATGGGGTGTTGAATGAAGTCTCTCCCTGCTGTAGGAGTAAGCCTGCTGCTGTGTCAAAGCCGTATTCAGCAGATCCTTGACCCTGCGTGCCTCCATTGCCACGGGGGATGTCCCCTCGATGGGTAAATCGGCCAGGCGTGAAGCGGCAACAACAATGTTATCCAAAGGGTTTGAGTGATGACCCGGAGGAGTGGGGATGTGAGGCGCGGATATAATCCGTCGATCTTGCTCCGCAGTGGGCTGTTGAACCGGTTCACCCCTCACTGGAGCTGTCCTCCGGTTTACCTCCGGATCATTGCTAGCTCCCGCTCCTGGCATCCCGAACAGATTCATCGCCTCATAGACCGGCGGTAGACGAGATTGATGCCTCCAACTTCTCACTCCCTACGCAGAGGCCTGATCCATCCTGAGCTGGAAAGCCTGAGACTCCAGCTCTTCCTACCTTGTTGCTATCATAGCTTTCTCTGCCTTTAGATCCTCTCTTGCTTGCTCGATCCGGCCCCTCAGCTGAAGGAGTTCTGCATCGTGTTGCGCCTTGTCTGCTGGAGCCACCACTGCTACTGCCCGGGTTGTCAACTCCTCGACTAAGGCGGATGGAGCGTCAGAGGGCGAGAGGGCCTGGCCGCTCCCCCCTGCACCAGCTTCTGCTGTGTTCGCCCCGTTCACCGTGGACTGCGGCGTAGGTTGTGATCCGGCCATAAAGACAGCCACCCGGTTTGGTAGATCAAAGGGGTCCGGAATACTGCTCCTTCGGACACACCCTCCGATCGGCCGTCCCGCAACTGATACAAGGATTCAGTCTCTCCAGATGAGGATTCATCGTCGAAATAGACCACTGTCTCGCCACAAGAATCCGATCCATCCTCGGCTTGGACTCCATGAATTGCTCCGACGAAGACGCGCTTCATGGCAGGCTGAATCCGGGCCGATCTCGCACGCTGAGCCGGCTCGACGATGTTGGAGAGGACGTCCGGCTCAGGTCCCGGTTCACCAATCTTGCCGATGAAGACGTGGATGTCGCCGAAGGGAACCCGGTACCCGTATTCGGTTGAATCGGCCTCCGGTCCCCAGCCTGCGTCGTCAATGTAGATCCGGCCGCGGCGACTCTTGGTCATCCGGCCGACCGCGTAGCCCTTGAGTCCTTCAAAGCTGCCCTTCAAGAACTCGAAACCATCGTGCGGAGGCCCCACTATGGGCGCCAACTGTCGTGGAATTAGCACGGCAGATGTCCGGTTTAACGGACTTAGTGATGGAACCATCGCACTGGTTAGCTTGAAGGGGTTAAAAGCACGCAAAGGACACAGAGGGTTTATACTAGTTCGGCCCCTTCGATGAAGGTAAAAGCCTACGTCTAGTTCGGTTTGGTATTGCTTGGGCGTCTATGAACAGGGAGCGGATCGCTTGCCTGTGTCTCGATGGGTTGTTTCTTGTCCTTCAACCGTCGCCGGGTCGTCCCTTTATATAGAGGTGACGCCCAGTCCGGTTTACAGAGTCCCGAGGCCGGCTCATATTTGTGTCCGCCTCGGTCTCTGTTCTTTCTTCCTTGTATCTCAAGTTACATGACAAGATGGTTTACAAACCGTAACTCTACACATGGGCCCTAAGCCTTCATGGGCCGTAATCTCTACTGAGTTTACAATTATACAACTATATTACCATAATCCGGTTTACCCTAGCCGGTTTACACCTGCTAGTAATATCCCTGACACTGGTCGTCACCCGGTACCCCCAGAACAATTCCGGACTCCAATACCCTTCGTCCAATATATCGATCTTCGCCTCTAGACCACTCCGGAGTTCCTTGTCACGTCTGGGATCTCATCCGAGACTCCGAACAACCTTCGGTTCCACATACTATTCCCATAACAACTCTAGCGTCACCGAAACTTAAGTGTGTAAGACCCTAGGGGTTCAGGAACCATGCAGACATGACCGAGATTCCTCTTCGACCAATAACTAATAGCAGGATCTAGATACCCATATTGGCTCCCACATGTTCCACGATGATCTCATCGGATGAACCAAGATTTCGGGGATACAATCAATCACGTATACAATTCCCTTTGTCTACCGGTATAGTACTTGCCCAAGATTCGATCGTCGGTATACCGATACCTTGTTCAATCTCGTTACGGCAAGTCTCTTTACTCGTTCCATAACACATCATCCCGTGACCAACCCCTTAGTCACATTGAGCTCATTACGATGATGTCTTACCGAGTGGGCCCAGAGATACCTCTCCGTCATACGGAGTGACAAATCCAAGGCTCGGTTCGTGCCAACCCAACAGATGATTTCGGGGATACCCATAGTGTACCTTTATATCCACCCAGTTACGTTGTGACATTTGGCACACCCAAAGTATTCCTACAGTATCCGGGAGTTGCACAACCTCATGGTCTAAGGAACAGATACTTGACATTGGAAAAGCTTTAGCATACGAACTACACGATCCTGTGCTAGGCTTAGGATTGGGTCTTGTCCATCACATCATTCTCCTAATGATGTGATCCCGTTATCAATGACATCCAATGTCCATGGTCAGGAAACCGTAACCATCTATTGATCAACGAACTAGTCAACTAGAGGCTCACTATGGACATGTTGTGGTCTATGTATTCACACATGCATTACTGTTTCCGGATAATACAATTAAGGCATGAACAATACACAATTATCATGAACAAGGAAATTTTAATAATAACCATTTTATTATTGCCTCTAGGGCATATGTGCAATAGTCTCCCACTAGAACTAGAGTCAATAATCTAGTTACATTGTGATGAATCGAACACCCATAGAGTTCTGGTGTTGATCATGTTTTGCTCGTGGAAGAGGTTTAGTCAACGGATCTGCGACATTCAGATCCATATGCACTTTACAAATATCTGTCTCCATCTTGAATATAATTTCGGATGGAGTTGAAACGACGCTTGATGTGCTTGGTCTTCTTGTGAAACCTGGGCTCCTTGGCAATGGAAATAGCTCCAGTGTTGTCACAGAAGAGAGTCATCGGCCCCGACGCGCTTGGAATAACTCCTAGGTCGGTGATGAACTCCTTCATCTAGACTCCTTCCTGCGCTGCTTCAGAAGCAGCTATGTACTCCGCCTCACATGTAGACGCCGCCATGACGCTTTGCTTGCAACTGCACCAGCTGACTGCCCCGCCATTCAAAATATACACGTATCCG
The DNA here is from genome assembly GCA_902687465.1 of Secale cereale. Lineage (NCBI taxonomy): Eukaryota > Viridiplantae > Streptophyta > Magnoliopsida > Poales > Poaceae > Secale > Secale cereale. The sequence continues at coordinate 358,240,259 of LR738709.1, forward strand.
GTTTGTGACTTAGAGTCATCCAGATCTGTGTCGAAGCTAGCATCGACGTAACCCTTTACGACGAGCTCTTCGTCACCTCCATAAACGAGAAACATATGCTTAGTCCTTTTCAGGTACTTCAGGATGTTCTTGATCGCTGTCCAGTGTTCCATACCGGGATCACTTTGGTACCTCCCCACCAAACTTATGGCAAGGTTCACATCAGGTCTGGTACACTGCATGGCATAAATAATAGAACCTATGGCTGAGGCATAGGGGATGACACTCATCTTTTCTCTATCTTCTACCGAGGTCGGGCTTTGAGTTGCGCTCAATTTCACACCTTGCAATACAGGCAAGAACCCTTTCTTGGACTGATCCATATTGAACTTCTTCAATATCTTGTCAAGGTATGTGCTTTGTGAAAGACCAATGAGGCATCTCGATCTATCTCTATAGATCTTGATGCCTAATATGTAAGCAGCTTCTCCAAGATCCTTCATTGAAAAACACTTATTAAAGTAGCCCTTTATGCTTTCCAAGAGTTTTACATCATTTCCCATCAGCAATATGTCATCTAGATATAATATGAGAAATGCTACAGAGCTCCCACTCACTTTCTTGTAAATGCAGGCTTCTCCATAAGTCTGTATGAACCCAAACGCTTTGATCACCTTATCAAAGCGAATGTTCCAACTCCGAGATGCTTGCACCAGCCCATAGATGGAGCGCTGGAGCTTGCATACCTTGTTAGCATTCTTAGGATCGACAAAACCTTCCGGCTGCATCATATACAGTTCTTCCTTAAGGAAGCCGTTAAGGAATGCCGTTTTGACGTCCATTTGCCATATCTCATAATCATAGAATGTGGAAATTGCTAACATGATTCGGACAAACTTCAGCATCGCTACGGGAGAGAAAGTCTCATCGTAGTCAATCCCTTGAACTTGTCGATAACCTTTAGCAACAAGCCGAGCCTTATAGATGGTCACATTTCCATCCGCGTCAGTCTTCTTCTTAAAGATCCATTTATTTTCTATGGCTTCCGATCATCGGGCAAGTCAACCAAAGTCCATACTTTGTTATCATACATGGATCCTATCTCGGATTTCATGGCTTCAAGCCTTTGGTTGGAATCCGGGCCCGCCACCGCTTCTTCATAGTTCCAAGGTTCACCGTTGTCTAACAACATGATTTCCAGGACAGGGTTGTTGTACCACTCTGGTGCGGAACGTGTCCTTGTGGACCTACGAAGCTCAGCAGTAACTTGATCCGAAGTTTCATGATCATTATCACTAACTTCCTCTCTAGTCGGTGTAGGCACCACAGAAACGTCTTCCTGCGCTGCGCTACTTTCCTGTTCGAGAGGGATAATTATCACCTCATCAAGTTCCACTTTCCTCCCACTTACTTCCTTCGAGAGAAACTTTTTCTCCAGAAAGGATCCATTCTTGGCAACAAAGACCTTGCCTTTGGACCTGAGGTAGAAGGTATACCCAATAGTTTCCTTAGGGTATCCTATGAAGACGCATTTTTCCGATTTGGGTTCGAACTTTTCAGGTTGAAGTTTCTTGACATAAGCATCGCATCCCCAAACTTTTAGAAACGACAACTTAGGTTTCTTCCCAAACCACAGTTCACACGGTGTCGTCTCAACGGATTTAGACGGTGCCCTATTTAAAGTGAATGCAGCAGTCTCTAAAGCATAACCCCAAAATGATAGCGGTAAGTCGGTAAGAGACATCATAGATCGCACCATGTCCAACAGAGTTAGATAACGACGTTCGGATACACCGTTACGCCGAGGTGTTCCAGGCGGCGTCAATTCTGAAACAATTCCACATTTCCTTAGGTGTGTGCCAAATTCGTGACTCAAATATTCTCCTCCACGATCTGATCGTAAGAACTTTATTTTTCTCTAAACCTCATTCTGAAATTCCTTGAACTTTTCAAAGGTCTCAGACTTGTGTTTCATCAAGTAGACATACCCATATCTACTTAAGTCATCTGTGAGGGTGAGAACATAACGATACCCATCGCGAGCTTCAACACTCATTGTACCACACACATCAGTATGTATGATTTCCAACAAGTTGATTGCTCGCTCCATTGTTCCGGAGAATGGAGTATTGGTCATCTTGCCCAATAGGCATGGTTCGCACGTGTCAAATGATTCATAATCAAGAGACTCCAAAAGTCCATCTGCATGGAGCTTCTTCATACGTTTGACACCAATATGACCAAGGCGGCAGTGCCACAAGTATGTGGGACTATCATTATTAACCTTACATCTTTTGGCATCCACATTATGAATATGTGTAACATCACGATCGAGATTCAATAAGAATAAACCGTTGACCAGCGGAGCATGACCATAAAACATTTCTCTCATATAAATAGAACAACCATTATTCTCAGATTTAAATGAGTAGCCATCTCGCATTAAACTAGATCCAGATACAATGTTCATGCTCAAAGCTGGTACAAAATTACAATTATTGAGGTTTAAAACTAATCCCGAAGGTAGATGTAGAGGTAGCATGCCGACGGCGATCACATCGACCTTGGAACCATTCCTGACGCGCATCGTTACCTCGTCCTTTGCCAGTCCCCGCTTATTCCGCAGCTCGTGCTTTGAGTTACAAATGTGAGCAACTGCGCCGATATCAAATACCCAGGAGCTACTACGAGCGCTGGTAAGGTACACATCAATAACATGTATATCACATATACCTTTGACGTTGCGGGCCTTCTTATCCGCTAAGTATTTGGGGAAATTCCGCTTCCAGTGACCCGTTCCCTTGCAATAAAAGCACTCAGTCTCAGGCTTGGGTCCATTCTTTTGCTTCTTCCCGGCAACTGGCTTACCGGGCACGGCAACTCCTTTGCCGTACTTCTTGAAGTTCTTCTTACCCTTGCCTTTCTTGAACTTAGTGGTTTTATTCACCATCAACACTTGATGTTCCTTCTTGATTTCCACCTCCGCTGATTTCAGCATTGAATATACCTCGGGAATGGACTTCTCCATCCCTTGCATATTGAAATTCATCACAAAGCTCTTGTAGCTAGGTGGGAGCGACTGAAGGATTGTTTCAACGACCTCGTCATCTAGGAGATTAACTCCCAACTGAGACAAGCGATTATGAAACCCTGACAATTTGAGTATGTGCTCTCGGACAGAACTATTCTCCTCCATCTTACAACTGTAGAACTCGTCGGAGACTTCATATCTCTTGACTCGGGCATGAGCTTGGAAAACAATTTTCAGCTCTTGGAACATCTCATATGCTCCGTGCTGCTCAAAACGCTTTTGGAGCCCCGATTCTAAGCTGTAAAGCATGCCGCCTTGAACCAGGGAGTAATCATCACTACGCGACTGCCAGGCGTTCATAACGTCTTGAGTTGCTGGGAAAACGGGTCCATCACCTAGCGGTGCTTCAAGGACATATGCTTTCTCAGCAGCTATGAGGATGATCCTCAAGTTCAGACCCAATCCGTATAGTTGCTACCATCGTCTTTCAGCTTGGTTTTCTCTAGGAACGCGTTGAAGTTGAGGGCAACATTAGCGTGGGCCATTTGATCTACAAGACATATTGTAAAGATTTCAGACTATATTCATGATAATTAAGTTCATCTGAACAAATTTAATGAACTCCCACTCAGATAGACATCTCTCTAGTCATCTAAGTGATACATGATCCGAATCGACTAGGCCGTGTCCGATCATCATGTGAGACGGACTAGTCATCAACGGTGAACATCTTCATGTTGATCGTATCTTCTATACGACTCATGTTCGACCTTTCGGTCTTCCGTGTTCCGAGCCCATGTCTGTACATGCTAGGCTCGTCAAGTCAACCCTAAGTGTATTGCGTGTGTAAATCTGGCTTACACCCGTTGTATGCGAACGTTAGAGCCTATCACATCCGATCATCACGTGGTGCTTTGGAACAACGAACCTTAGCAACGGTGCACAGTTAGGGGGAACATAATTCTTGAAATTTTAGTGAGAGATCATCTTATTTACTACCGTCGTTCTAAGAAAATAAGATGTAAAACATGATAAACATCACATGCAATCAAATAGTGACATGATATGTCCAATATTATTTTGCTCCTTTCGATCTCCATCTTCGGGGCTCCATGATCATAATCATCACCGGCATGACACCATGATCTCCATCATCGTGTTTTCATGAAGTTGTCTCGCCAAACATTACTTCTACTACTATGGCTAACGGTTAGCAATAAAATAAAGTAATTACATGGCGTTTTCAATGACACGCATGTCATACAATAAAAATAAGACAACTCCTATGGCTCGTGCCGGTTGTCATACTCATCGACATGCAAGTGGTAATTCCTATTACAAGAACATGATCAATATCATACAACACACACACACACACATATCATTCATCACATCCTTTTGGCCATATCACATCACACAGCACATGCTGCAAGAACAAGTTAGACGTCCTCTAACTGTTGTTGCAAGTTTTTACGTGGCTGCTATAGGTTTCTAGGAAGAACGTTTCTTACCTACGCCAAAACCACGATGTGGTATGCCAATTTCTATTTGCCCTTTATAAGGACCCTTTTCATCAAATCCGATCTGACTAAAGTGGGAGAGACAGACACCCGCTAGTCACCTTATGCAACTAGTGCATGTCAGTCGGTGGAACCTATCTCACGTAAGCGTACGTGTAAGGTCGGTCCAGGACGCTTCATCCCACGATGTCGCCGAATCAAGATAAGACTAGTAGCGGCAAGTAAATTGACATGATCTACGCCCACAACAATCTTGTGTTCTACTCGTGCATAGTAACTACGCATAGACCTAGCTCATGATGCCACTGTTGGGGATCGTTGCAGAAAACAAAAAGTTTCCTATGCATCACCAAGATCCATCTATGGAGTTTACTAGCAACGAGAGGGAGGGAGTGCATCTTCATACCCTTGAAGATCACGATGCGGAAGCGTTACAAGAACGCGGTTGGTGGAGTCGTACACGCAGCGATTCAGATCGCGGTCGATTCCGATCTAAGCGCCGAACAACGGCGCCTCCGCGTTCAACACACGTACAGCCCGGGGACGTCTCCTCCTTCTTGATCCAGCAAGGGGGGAGGAGAAGTTGGGGAAGAGCTCCGGCAGCACGACGACGTGGTGGTGGAGCTTGCGGTTCTCCGGCAGGGCTTCGCCAAGCTCTACGGAGGAAGATGAGGAGTTGGGAGGGGAAGAGGGCTGCGCCAGGGAAGGGGTCCGGCTACCCTCTCTCTCCCTCACTATATATATAGGGGGGAAGGGGAATGAGGAGGTGCCCTAGGGTTTCCCTAGGGGAGGGGCTGCGGCCACAGGGGAAACCCTAGATGGGTTTGGGCGCCCCCACCCCTAAGAAACTTGCCCTCCAAGCCGGGAGGGGCGGCTTCCCTAGGGGAGGCGTCCCCACCTCTCCAGGTTACATGAGATGGGGTGGGTGGGGCGCTCAGCCCCTTAGTGGGATGATATGCCCCCTCCCCTTGGTCCATAAGGCCCCCCAATGCTTGCAGGGGCCTCTGAAACCACTTTTGGACACGCTGGTCGTCACCCGGTACCCCTGGAACAATTCCGGACTCCAATACGCTTCATCCAATATATCGATCTTCACCTCCGGACCATTCCGGAGTTCCTCGTCATGTCCAGAATCTCATCCGGGACTTCGAACAACCTTCGGTAACCACATACTATTCCCATAACAACTCTAGCATCACCGAACCTTAAGTGTGTAGACCCTACGGGTTCGGGAACCATGCAGACATGACCGAGATACCTCTCCGGCCAATAACCAATAGCGGGATCTATATACCCATATTGGCTCCCACATGTTCCACGATGATCTCATCGGATGAACCACGATGTCGGGGATTCAATCAATACCGTATACAATTCCCTTTGTCTACCGGTATAGTACTTGCCCGAGATTCAATTGTTGGTATACCAATACCTTGTTCAATCTCGGTACGACAAGTCTGTTTACTCGTTCCGTAACACGTCATCCCGTGACCAACCCCTTAGTCACATTGAGCTCATTATGATGATGTCTTACCGAGTGGGCCCAGAGATACCTCTCCGTCATAGGGAGTGACAAATCCCAGTCTCGGTTCGTGCCAACCCAACAGATGCTTTCGGGGATACCCGTAGTGTACCTTTATAGCCACCCAGTTACGTTGTGACATTTGGCACACCCAAGTTTTCCTACGGTATCCGGGAGTTGCACAACCTCATGGTCTAAGGAACAGATACTTGACATTGGAAAAGCTTTAGCATACGAACTACACGATCTTGTGCTAGGCTTAGGATTGGGTCTTGTCCATCACATCATTCTCCTAATGATGTGATCCTGTTATCAAAGACATCCAATGTCCATGGTCAGGAAACCGTAACCATCTATTGATCAACGAGCTAGTCAACTAGAGGCTCACTAGGGACATGTTGTGGTCTATGTATTCACACATGCATTACTGTTTCGGATAATACAATTAAAGCATGAACAATAGACAATTATCATGAACAAGGAAATATAATAATAACCATTTTATTATTGCCTCTAGGGCATATTTCCAACAGTAACTTGCCTAGCAAGGCAACGCGACTTAGAGCTAGAGTCGGTTACGTTGTATGACCCGACCTGGACTTTTGTAAGCCGCCGGGCCTCGACCTATGTATATAAAGGCGAGACCCAGCGGCGGCTTAGGCCAAGAGACAATTGATCGATAGGTAGGTCAAGCATATTCGCTCCATTGTAATCGATACTATAGTAATACAGCAAGAAGCAGGAGTAGGCTTTTACCTCGTTGGTGAGGGGCCGAACCTGGGTAAACCCGTGTCTCTCGTCCCTCTTAACCCCTCCAAGCTAATCACCATGACCATGGCCTCACACCTAAGTCCTTTCACAAGGGCATCTGCCGTGACAAAACCAGATAGTTGGCGCCCACCGTGGGGCTAGGGCACGGTGGTTTCGACTTCTTGAAGGGCACTTTTCCAGGGTTCGAGGGATACAACATTGGTAGGATGATTACGAGCCAATGTGGAAAGACCTACATCGACGATGCTGCCGGGGCCCCGAGGCCGACTCAATTGAGTAGAGGTATCGGGTCCCCTTTGGTGTAATCCACGTCTTCATCGGTAAGATCGACGTCTCCATGCCTGAGCCAGACTTCTTCCCCGACCTCTTCGAGTCGGCTCAGCGCATGCAACCCGCCCGATGTCAGCCCAGTTGGAAGCACGCTTTCGTCAGTTTCACGCAAGGCTTGGAGCTTGCGGAATATTCTGCGTCTGGTGATGCAACCTCATTTATTCAAATGATGAGTCCACCAAAGAGACGAAATCGATCTACCAACTACAGGACGGTGGACTCAGGGACTATTTCGATGGTAACAGCATTCCGGACCCTTATGAGCCACCGAGTAGAGCCGCCATCTTTATGGCTGGCACGCAACCAACGGTGAATTCTTCAATGGCGGCTGCTATGACGTCCAGCTCAACTGCTACAGTGACGGTAGGAGCGAGCGGGTCAGCACAGCCGCCGGCTCAGGTTCTATCTGAACTTTTGAACAATCTGACGGCTTTGCTAGCAACATAAGTGACCCCGGCGAATCAAGTGCAACATAATGCAGAAATTGCAAAAGTGCGAGACGAGGTAGCAAAGGTTCAAGAGGATATTAAAGCGGAAAATGTAAGGCTAGCAACAGAGCGGGATACATTGAATGACGAGTCGCAGCGGGTGAGGCCAGAGGCTTTCCGAAAGAACCAATATCAGAATGCGTCCAATGCGGTTCTACGGAGGAGGCATCAAAGTCGCATGCCTTCACAATTTGAAGAATGAAACCTCTTCAACACCCCCGGAGCAGGAACGAGTGACCCGCCCGGCGTAACCCGGAATGTTGAGGCGCCAGGGGCTGAGGCTGCAGTTCAGCCTCATCTGCCAGACCCGCCTCGTTGGGACCCAACTGTGCCCCAACGGTTTCCAACACCCGCGGGCCATTATTCCAACCTAGTGGATAATATGATAGTTGTGGCTGCGCGGCTGGCAGCTATTCCGATTGAAAGCGAGTCGCTGGTGGTAGTAGAGACCCAGAATGTGGCAAATCTTCTTCAGACTGCGGTGGTGCAGCAGGCGGCTTATTCATACAGCCGTGAATGGGTTACTTCTACCCCACGGCCGGCTCAGAGTTACAATAGGCATACTGAGTCACACGCAGTCTCCAGTAGTGAGTAGCATTGCAATCTGCCCGAGGGGGATAACCCGCCCTGTAATAACGACATTCGGGCCAATGCCCAAGATTTTGTGGACAACGCCAGGGCCCGGCATGAGATGGAAGCAGCGGCTCAATTGGGGGCTTATTAGCAGCCTTTAATGACTCCTTTAGTATCAGCGGAAGCTGGGATGACCACCCAAATAGTGGAAGTGTTGTGCCTGGTGCCAACTCTACGTAATGAGCATTTACCCAAGGATTCTAAAGGCCCTCGCAAGGTGCCTAATTACACTGCTGATCTTCCCCCTCGGGCTTGGATTGAAAGTTATGAATTGACCATGGAGATGCTAGATGTTAATGATGCGGTGTGTGCTAAGTACTTCACAATGATGTTGGACGGACCAGCACACACATGGTTGAAAGGTTTGCCTGCAAATTCAATTAATTCATGGACTGAGTTAAAGGCAAGTTTATCAAAAAAATCAAGGGACGTGTAAGCAGCCCCTGACGATCATTGATTTGGCTAACCATGTGCAATGAGAGGATGAGTCGGCTCACCATTGGGTTCGCTGGGTATCAGCTATTATCCACTCTTCTGATAGTATTGCGGCGGGTTCGGATGTCCTGGTTCTAGAAAAGAATTGTCATTTTGAGCCCCTTAAGTTAAAACTCGGGCGGCTTAAAAGATATTGCAACGATATGGGAGAGCTCATGGCGGCTCTAATCAAATATGTTGATTCGGATTCCACTAAGGATCCTGGGTCTGACGGGGAAAAGTCCAGCAAGGGAAAAAAGAGTGCTAATGGCAAGGAGCAGCAGGAGTAGCAACACAATGGCAATGGCCAGGGAAATGGTGGAAAGCACAGGAACCCTGGAGGAGGGTCGGATTTTGTGGCAAACACCAACTCTTAATATAAAAATCAGCGCCGTCAGAACAATAGGCAAGGTGGAGGTCCAACACTTAACATTGAAGGAACCCTCAATGACCCTTGTGTGAAGCATAGTTTGTCGGGTCAACCATCAACTCATGCTTGGAAGGATTGCTTCATTATGAGGCAATGGCAGCATTATAACCCGGGTAATGGCAACAACAATGGGCCACCCGACGGGTCAGGGTCCGCAACTCAAGGGTCTAGTATTGGCAACAGCGGCTCAAGTGCTGGTTTTCAAGACCAAGGTAACCAGGGTGGTTATAACCAGCAATCTGGTCAGGGGAACCAGCATCAAAATAACTAGCCAAGATATCAGAGCAATCCAAAAGAACTCAACGGTGTCCCATACCATGTATTCACCACGAGTCTTTGCAAGCGATATCAGAAGGTTCACAAGCACGCTGTTAGTACAATTGAGCTGGTGGTACCTCAATATTTACGGTGGTTAGAAGATACAATCACGTGGAGCAGAGAGGATCACCCGCCCCGGGTCGAGAATCCGGGTCAGCTTGCTTTGGTGGTAGCCCCTCAGGTTGGGGGTTATAAGTTCACTAAAGTGCCTATGGATGGCGGCACTAGCATCAATATTCTCTATTATGCGACCTTTCGCGGGATGAATTTAACTCATAAGGATCTCAAGACATCATCTATAGTTTTTCATGGTGATGTACCTCGTAAGTTAGCATACCCGGTGGGGAAAATTGCTTTGGAGATGGCTTTTGGTAATGACTATGACTATAGGGCTGAGACGTTATGGTTTGAGGTGATTAAAATCAGGAGCCCTTATCACGCCTTATTTGGGTGGCCGGCTTACGCTAAATTCATGGCACGGCCGTGCTATGTTTATTTGCAGCTTAAAATGCCAGGGCGTAAGGGCATAATAACAGTACATGGCCATCGGCGAATTGCATTGGAATGTGAGGAAGGAGATGCTTCATATGCTGAGTCGGCCTGTGCAATGGAAGAGCTTAAATTTTATAAAGATAATGTTGACCCGGCTGATATGTCCCCTTTAAACAAGCCGACCACTGAGCAAGACCCTTTGCTGAAGTTTAAGTCGGCTGATGACACGAAGCAGGTTGATTTTGTTCCACGCAACTCATCTCAGCAATTCACCATCAGTGCTAATATGGATTCGAAATAGGAAAGCGTGCTCATTAAGTTCGTCCGTGAGAATCGGGACATCTTTGCATGGAAGCCTTCATACATGTCGGGTGTATTGGGAGAACTCGCTGAGCACACTCTTAATATAGATCCTAAGTATAAGTCGGTGAAGCAGTTCCTGCGTCGGTTTAATGAAGAATGACAGAAGGCCATTGGAGAAGAGGTGGCCCGGCTCTTGGCGGCCGGGTTCATCGTGTAAGTTTTTCACCATGAGTGGATGGCTAACCCGGTGCTGGTACTTAAGAAGAATGTCACCTGGCGCATGTGTGTGGATTATACATACCTTAATAAATCTTGTCCAGTGGATCCTTGTGCTCTTCCCCGTATTCATCAGATCATTGATGCCACGGCGGGTTGTGAGCGTTTGTGCTTCTTGGATGCATATTCTGGTTATCATCAGATTAAGATGGCAGTTAAATACCAAGAGAAGACGACTTTTTATCACACCTTTTGGAGCTTTCTGCTATGTGTCCATGCCTTTCCGGCTCAAGATTGCCCAGGTGACTTATCAGCGGTGTGTGCAGAATTATTTTCATAATCATATTGGGAAAAATGTGCATTCTTATGTGGATGATATTGTTATCAAGTCCAAGTAGAAGGGAACCTTGTTGGATGAAGAGACCTTTGACAATCTTCAGGTTTATAAAATGATGCTTAACCCAGCCAAGTGTGTTTTTGATGTTCCTAGATGCAAGCTTTTGGGTTTCCTAGTCTCGGAGAGGGGTATAGAAGCTAACCCGGAGAAAATCAAGGCTATCACTTCATTATCTAAGTCGGCGTGTATCAATGATGTTCAGCACTTGGCAGGTCGTTTTGCAGCTTTAAGCCGGTTCGTAAGCCGCCTGTGAGAGAAGGCAATTCCTTTGTATCAGATGATGAAGAAAACAGATCACTTAATATGGAGTGATGCTGCCAATGAGGCGTTTGAGGCACTCAAAAAACAATTAGCTGAGCCGCCTGCAGCTCCTGTTGAGAAAGAACCTCTGCTTTTGTATGTGGCTGCAAACAGTAGAGCTGTCAGTGCGACAATTGTGGTAGAACGCAAGGAAACGGGTAAGGACTACCCAGTCCATAGGTCGACTTATTATGTTAGTGAGGTGCTAATTGATTCCAAGCAAAGGTACCCACATTGGCAAAAACTGGTGTATGGGTTGTTCATGGCTAGTCGTAAGTTGAAACACTATTTTCTTGGCCATCCCATTACAGTGGTCAGTTCTGCTCCTTTGGGGGAAAATATTCATAACAGAGAAGCAACAGGTCAGGTGGCTAAGTGGGCCATTGAGCTTGGTCCCCATGGTCTGAAGTATGCGCCAAGGACAACCATCAAATCTCAGGCTCTTTTGGATTTCATCAATGCTTGGACAAAGCAACAGACGCCCAAAGAGAAGCCTCATAGCACATATTGGACTATTCACTTTCATGGATCAAGACAGTTAGAAGGCTCGGGGCCTGGAGTTATTTTAACTTGCCCACGAGGTGATAAATTTTGTTATGTCTTAAGGCTGGTGTTTCCTTGTACTAACAATGCAGCTGAATATGAGGCTCTGCTCCATGGTCTTCGAATGGCTAAGGAAATGAATTTAAGCCGGGTCAGGTGTTTTGGTGATTCAGATTTGGTGGCACAGCAAGTCTCGGGTACTTGTGATTCCAAAGACCTGCTCATGGCGGCTTATCGCTAGGCGATTGATAATATTGCTGGTCACTTCAAGGGTTATCAGGTGGAGCATCTACACCAAAGGAAGAATGAGGCGGCTGATGCTTTATGATGGCTCAGATCTCAGCGTAAGCCGGTGCCCCCTAATGTATTTATTGATGTGTTGAATAATCCCTTTGTCAAATTACCTTCAGAAGAGGATGATGTTGTCCCTGACCCGGAAGCAGAGTTGGTGGCGGCTCTCCATGCTATTCCTGATTGGACACAACCTTATGCTGCCTATATGACCCGAGGCGAGTTACCAGAGGATGAGATCTTATCTAGAGAGATAACCCGACGATCTAAATCCATGACAACTATTAATGGCGAGTTGCACCGATGCAGCATCACATGTGTGTTCCAGCATTGCATCTCTCCTGAAGAGGGTCGTGTGATTTTACGGGAAATCCATGAAGGTGATTGTGGTCATCATGCCGGTTCAAAATCACTAGTGGCTAAAGCTTTTTGTCATGGGTTTTACTGGTTGATGGCTCATGCTGATGCAGAAGACATAGTTAGTAAATGTGATGGATGTCAGAAATTTTCACATCAGTTTCATGTGCCGGCTCAAGAGCTCAGGATGATTCCAATCACTTGGTTGTTTGCACTCTGGGGGCTTGACATGGTCAATACTTTTAAGAGATCTAAGGATAAGAAAACACACTTATTTGTGGCGGTTGACAAATTTACCGAACGGGTTGAGGCAGATCCGGTTAGCAAGTGTGATGCTGCGATGGTGGTTCAATTTGTTAAAAAGTTGATCTTCCATATTGGATTTGCTCATAGTATTATAACCGATAATGGCACAAATTTATCTAAAGGTACTATGGAGGAATTTTGTCAGCAAGAGCATATTCGTCTTGATGTCTCTTATGTGGCTCATCGTAGTCTAATGGTCAAGCTGAGAGGGCTAATCAAGAGATTTTGAGAGGCATCAAACCCCGACTTCTTGTTCCCTTACAGCGAACGCATGGTTGTTGGGTTGAAGAAGTGCCTTCAGTCCTTTGGAGCATCAACACCACACCCAATAGATCAACAAGCTATATGCCTTTCTTCATGGTCTATGGTGCAGAAGCAGTTCTTCTAAGTGATATCTGTCATGATTCTCCTCATGTGGCGGCTTATATTGAAGCTAATAATGAAAAAGCATGACAAGACGCAATTGATGCCTTGGGTGAGGAACATGATCTAGCGGCGGCTCGTTCTGCAATATACCAGCACGACATACGTCGCTATCATAGCCGCGGAGTGAAGACCCGGACATTTCAGGAAGGCGATTTGGTGCTCCGGCTCATTCAAGATCAGACTGATATGCACAAGTTATCCCCACCTTGGGAAGGACCTTTTGTGGTCAGCAAAAAATTGCATAACGGGTTATATTATCTTATTGATGTGCGGGAGCATAAGGATTCCCGAAAATCGGAAGAAGAGACCCACCGTCCGTGGAACATAGTGCATCTCCGGCCATATTACACTTAAGCCATCAGCCTATATCCTTGTATATACCTTTTAGTGTACATTCATTTTCTATGAATAAAGTAGGCATCCCTGAATTATGGGGCATGTGCCATTTTTTTCAATGTCTATGTTGTTGCTAGGTGAACGTCAGATTGCTTGGGGGCTATAGCCTATGTTCTTCTTCGTATTGACCGGCTTAATATGCCAGGTTTAAAAAGTTCTAACCTGCCTATTTGCGACTTGCTACTCCAAGCTGACCCGCCACGTGTGAAGAAGTCTTGGTCTAGGGGCTCCTCGGGTGTCTGGACTAGTCGATATGGGCCAGACTAATGGGCCGTGAAGATAAAGCAGAAGATTATCCCCCGTGTCCGGGTAGGATCCTATGTGCGTAGAATGGCAAGTTTTGTGTCAGGGTGTAATGTTTTCTTCCTCTGCAAGATGACTTTGTACAACCCTAGATCCCTCCGGTGTGTATATAAACCGGAGAGTTTAGTTCGTAGAGGCTATCAGAATAATCTCAGGCTAGACATCTAGGGTTTAGCCAATACGATCTCAAGGTAGATCAACTCTTGTAACCCCTATACATATCAAATTCAATAAAGTAGGAAGTAGGGTTTTACCTCCATTTAGAGGGCCCCAAACCTGGGTAAACATCGTGTCCTTGTTGTCCCTCATTACCATTGATCCTTAGAAATACAGCTTGGGACCCCCTACCCGAGATCTTCTGTTTTTGACACTAACATTGGTGCTTTCATTGAGAGTTCCGCTATGCTGTCGACAAAAGGATCGATGGCTCGCCTTGTCATCGACAATGGTGCTGGCTCCGAGGGGACCTTCCTCCCTGGTTAGCTATTCGTATTTGGAAGCTTTGTGCTACGTGCCAACTCGGTTGGTCACCTTGAGCAGGTTGACAGCTACGCCCCTGGTCATCAAATCAGGTTTGGAAGTTTAAACTACATCAGCGATATCCGAGGAGATCTGGTCTTCGAGGGGTTCGCGGCCGAGGCTGCCGTCCCCACCTGCACGAAGAAAATTCTTCGGATCTACTATCAGATCTCGTCCAGGGGTCGACTTTCATGTCTGCTCTGGCCTTAGTTCTGGGGTAGACTACTTCATCCGAAGACGGGAAGATAAACCCCGCCGGACTCTCTCTCCCTCCATGGAGCTTCTAGCCGGAGACTCAGAGGCAGTCGCTCCATTCGCGGACTCGGAATCAAAAGTGACTATTCCCGTTGTCAAGAAGCCGGACTCGCCTCCAATCACGAGCTCCGAACTCTTTGGGTCCATGCCCTCCGGGATCGATCAAGCACTACTGCACGATGCTGCTAACGCGACACTACGATCATAGACCCTTCGACGAAACTATGTGCGATGCCATAATTGCAAACGGTGGTGTAAAACGGCGGCCAGGCGCACCCTGGTGTCTTGTGCCCACCTGGAACGTTGGTTGGGGCCCTTCTTCTGGCATAAGAAAGTTAATTTATGGGAAAAAATCGTGTTAAAATTTCAGCGCAATCGGAGTTATGGATCTCTGAGAATTTAAGAAACGGTGAAGGGCCAGATCTGGGGAGCGCGAAACAAAAGAGGACAAAGAGACAGATCCAATCACAGAGGGGCTCTTGCCCCTCCACAGCCATGGAGGCCCTGGACCAGAGGGGGAACCTCATCCCACCTAGGGAGGAGGCCAAGGAAGAAGAAGAAGGAGGGGGCTCTCTCCCCCTCTCTCCCGGTGGCGCCGGAACGCCGTCAGGGCAATACCGTGTGACGACGATCTACTCCAACAACTCCGTCATCTTCACCAACAAATCCATCACCTTCCCCCTTCTATATTCAGCGGTCCACTCTCCCGCAACCCGTTGTACCCCCTACTTGAACATGGTGCTTTATGCTTCATATTATTATCCAATACCATGTTGCCATCCTATGATGTTTGAGTAGATCTATTTTGTCCTATGGGTTAATCGTGATCTTGGTTGGTATGATTGTATATTTTATTTTGGTGTTGTCCTACGGTGCCCTCCATTCTCGTGCAAACGTGAGGAGCCCCCGCTGTAGGGTGTTGCAATATGTTCATGGTTTGCTTATGGTGGGTTGCTAGAGTGGCAGAAGCTTAAACCCGAGTAAGGGGGTATGACGTATGGGAGTAAATAGGACTTGATACTTAATGCCATGGTTGGGTTTCACGACCTTAATGATCTTTATTAGTTACGGATGCTTGCTAGAGTTCCAATCATAAGTGCATATGATCCAAGTACGGAAATTGTGTTAGCTCATGCCTCTCCCACAATATATAATTGCAAGAATGATTACCGGTACTTTTTATTGATTGCCTAGGGACAATTCTGCAAATCCTACCACTACTAATCCACACTCGCTATACTAATTTATTTGTAATTTTATTTATGTGCTCTTTATTATCTTGCAAAACTATTATGACAGCCTGGCTTATTAGGGATGATAGACTACTCGTATCAATAAGGAATTCCTTCTTTTCCGGGAGCCCATTCAGATAGAACTCCAAAGTTAAGTGTGCTCAGCTTGGAGTAGTTTCGGGATGGGTGACCGACTGGGAAGTTGCTCCCGGGTGCGCATGGGTGAGGACAAAGTGCGCAGAAAAGACTAGTATTGATATGTGGGGCCAGTCTACATCCCGCCAGGAGTAACGGCCACCGGCGGGTGTGTCCGGGGTGTTACAAGTTGGTATCAGAGCCGACCCACGTGGTTACACGGATGTTTGTGGATAGGTGCGCAATCATGTTGTTCATGACGTTTGTGACCCATCATGGCACACGGCATGGCACATGTACGGGACTGGATGCACAGACGTATGTGCCAAGAGGGAACGTTCATGTGGCCTGACGACTACGTCGGTTCCTTTGAGTGGGGGTGTATGTGACAGCCTGGCTTATTAGGGATGATAGACGACTCATATCAATAAGGAAGTCCTTATTTTCCGGCAGCCCATTCGGATAGAACTCCAAAGTTAAGTGTGCTCACCTTGGAGTAGTTTCGGGATGGGTGACCGACCGGGAAGTTGCTCCCTGGTGCGCATGACTGAGGAGAAAGTGCGCAGAAAAGACTAGTATTGATATATGGGGCCAGTCTACATCCCACCAGGAGTAACGGCCACCGGCGGGTGTGTCCGGGGCATTACAACTATCCTACTACACCTACAGAGCACTCCTAGTTTTATTATTTTTTAGATAAAGCAAACGTTAAGTGTGCGTAGAGTTGTATCGGTGGTCGATAGAACTTGAGGGAATATTTGTTCTACCTTTACCTCCTCGTTGGGTTCGACACTCTTACTTATCCAAAAAGGCTACAAACGATCCCCTACAATTGTGGGTTATCAAACACCCCTGTAGCATCTACATGGGGGCTGAAGCCGACGACTGGTAACTTTCAGAAATATAACAATAAACGGTCGCACGGGAGAAAAGTTGCTCGAATAAAAGGCGCAAATATAGAGATATATAATAGCACGGGTTCACAACATAGTTTGTACAGCCCTAACACACTTAATTAAATATTACGTCCTTCGAACACTGGCCCTCTATCACGCGGGCTCCTTCTAGGACGTCATCGAAGTACCTCTCCGGCTTCCGATGATCTTTGCCTTTGGGCGGACCTGCGGTTGCCACTTCGGTGGCCTTCATCTTTGCTCGTCGCATCTTGACATGAGCGAAGGCCATCCGGGTACCCTCTATGCAGGCCCAGTGCTTCACAGCATCAATCCGCGGCCGCAGATCGACGAGCTGCTTCACCAAACCAAAGTAGCTGCTAGGGATCGGCTCGGTTGGCCAGAGGTGGACTATTAAGTCCTTCATGGCCAAACCTGCCACTCTATGCAACTCCACGAGCTGCTTCAGCTGGTTGTTGAGAGGCGTCGGGTGTTCCGGTGCAAGAAACTATGACCAGTACAGCTTCTCCATCGAGTTCCCCTCCTGGGCTCCGAAGAACTGTGCGGCATCAGCGACACTCTTCGGGAGATCCGCAAATGTGCCTGGATACCTCCACACTCGTGAGAGCAACGCATACCTCTGACCTCCAAATATACTATGCAAAAGAAATGCCTTACCAGCTGCTATGTGCCTTGCCTGGTGGATTGATGTCTACTACGCAACCTTCTTCTTGTAGACATTATTGGACCTCCAAGTACAGAGGTTTGTAGGACAGTAGCAAATTTCCCTCAAGTGGGTGAACTAAGGTTTATCAATCCGTGGGAGGCGTAGGATGAAGATGGTCTCTCTCAAACAACCCTGCAACCAAATAACAAAGAGTCTCTTGTGTCCCCAACACACCCAATACAATGGTAAATGTTATAGGTGCACTAGTTCGGCGAAGAGATGGTGATACAAGTGCAATATGTATGGTAGATATAGGTTTTTGTAATATGAAAATATAAAAACAGCAAGATAACTAATGATAAAAGTGAGCATAAACGGTATTGTAGTGCTTTGTAACAAGGCCTAGGGTTCATACTTTCACTAGTGCAAGTTCTCTCAACAATAATAACATAACTGGATCATATAATTATCCCTCAACATGCAAAAAAGAGTCACTCCAAAGTCACTAATAGTGGAGAACAAACGAAGAGATTATGGTAGGGTACGAAACCACCTCAAAGTTATTCTTTCTGATCGATCTATTCAAGAGTCCGTAGTAAAATAACACGAAGCTATTCTTTCCGTTCAATCTATCCTATAGTTCGTACTAGAGTAACATCTTAAGACACACATCAACCAAAACCCTAATGTCACCTAAATACTCCATTGTCACCTCAAGTATCCGTGGGCATGATTATACGATATGCATCACACAATCTCAGATTCATCTATTCAACCAACACAAAGAACTTCAAAGAGTGCCCCAAAGTTTCTACCGAAGAGTCAAGACGAAAACGTGTGCCAACCCCTATGCATAGATTCCCAAGGTCACGCAACCCGCAAGTTGATCACCAAAACATACATCAAGTGAATCAATAGAATACCCCATTGTCACCACATGTATCCCACGCAAGACATACATCAAGTGTTCTCAAATCCTTAAAGACTCAATCCGATAAGATAACTCCAAAGGGAAAACTCAATTCATTACAGGAAGATAGAGGGGGGGGGGACATCATAAGATCCAACTATAATAGCAAAGCTCGCGATACATCAAGATCGTGCCATCTCAAGAACAAGAGAGAGAGAGAGAGAGAGAGAGAGAGAGAGAGAGAGAGAGATCAAACACATAGCTACTGGTACATACCCTCAGCCTCGAAGGTGAACTACTCCCTCCTCATCATGGAGAGCACCGAGATAATGAAGATGGCCATCGGAGAGGGATTCCCCCTCCGTCAGGGTGCCGGAACAGGTTCTAGATTGGTTTTCGGTGGGAACAGAGGCTTTCGGCGGCGGAACTCCCGATCTAGGTTATTTTTTGGAGGTTTCTGTATATATAAGGGGTGTTGGAGTCGGGAACAAGTAAGGGGGGTCCCCGAGGCGGCCATGAGATAGGGGGCGCGCCCCCACCCTCGTGGGCAGCCCGGGACTCCCCTGGTCCATCTTCTGTACTCCTTAGGCTTCTTCTGGTCCAAAAACATCCTCCGTTGAGTTTCATGTCAATTGGGCTCCGTTTGGAATACCTTTTTTGCGATACTCAAAAACAAGGAAAAAAACAGAAACTGACACTGGGCTCTAGGTTAATAGGTTAGTCCCAAAAATCATATAAAATAGCATAAAAAAAATCCTAGATGTATAATATAATACCATGGAACAATAAAAAATTATAGATACGTTGGAGACGTATCATGGATCTCTTCGCGAGCACTCCGGGACTCGCTCCGCACCTCTTTGGCATCATGGAGAGCCTTGGTAAGCTCGGATGACTGGTCCGAAGACTTCTGCTCCAACGCCTCGCATTTGCGGATGGCGTCCTTCAGCTCCTGCTCGACTTCGGCCACCCGAGCTTCATGTTGGCGGCGGGCAGCTTGTTCGGCAACTAGTTTAGTAGCAGCTTTGTCAGCGGCTGCCTTATTCGCCTCCACCGCCTTTTTGGCCTGGGCAAGGGCGCCCTTGAGGGTCTCGACCTCGGCTGCGTCAGCTGTGATCATAATCACATCATCCGATGAGTTAACCTCTCAATATACATATCATCTCCGATATGAAAATAATTTTTAACATAATCTGCATACCTTGTGTTTCACCGAACCTCTTATTGATGCGGTCGACTTCCTCGTCAGACACCTGAAGCTTCTGATTGAGCTCGGACACTTCTGCGGCCTGGGCGGTCGTTGCCAACATGGAAGCCTGTTTCAATAACGACACAGTATGTTATATTCCGGAATACTATATGGATCCTCTGTTTGGTTTCTTTCAAATAAGACAGAGCATCAGGGGCTACTGTCCGTACACAGGTTTATTATCCTACACAAATAAAATGTAAATTTCTTCTTAGAGCATTACGTCGCATACCTCAAAGCCTGTCAGTAGGCTGTGGAAGGCTTCATTCAGTCCACTCTTAACAGATTGAATCTTCTCCATAACCGCACCCATAAGCGTGCGGTGTTCCACCACGACGGAAGCACTTTGCAGCACTTCCTCCAGAGCGTTGGGCGCCTCCGGATTAGTGGAGGCTGTCGTTGGAGTTGATGCTCCTCCCCCTTTCATAGGGGGTTCCTTATCCGATTCTTGAGCCACACTGGCCGCCGAAACGGTGTTCAGTGGGAGCCCGGATTGCTGGGGCTCCCCGCTGTCGGTCGTCATAGGGACCACCTCCCTTTGGCTTCCGGCAACCGGGGTATTAACCTCGGGCGCTCTCTCGTCGGCCCCGCTCACCCCCTCTCGGGCAAGGGATGTCCTCAGGGATGACACTTTGCTATCCCCCATGACGGCAAGCGAGGGGGCTCACGGTGGTGTCTCACTCTCTTCCATTTTGGCCCGTAGAGAGTTCCCCTCCGATGATGGAGTATCGGGGAGTGTGCGGGGAGGACAGGAAAACAACAAACAAGGTAACTTACACAGTAAAAGCACGTAGACCAAAGATGACAGTAAGTTTCCAAGTACTTACGATTTGGCCAGGGGCTTCACCCTGTGTAACGCCCTGAGACCGACGCTCCAGAGGTTTCCAGATATTCCGGGTTTCGCCAAGTGTTTTATTTTGTGCCTGCTCTTTCTATTTTGCATTGCATCATGTCATCATGCCATCATGTCTTTAATTTCTGAAACTCAACTAGATAAACCGTATGGATCCTCGATCCATTTAAATTGAGGGATACTCACTATGGTGACTTCTCTTTATAACGTATAAAAGCCTCTCAATATTATTATGGAGCTATATTAAATTATTCCATTGCTTTGGAATCACCATAACCCACTTGCAATTTAATTCCATGCCTCTTCTGCTTCAAGTTTTTGACAAATATCAAATTTCCAAGGCAAAGTTCTTTCCTTCTTTATTTCTATTCCAAATTCAAGTTGCATTTTTCTACTTCAAAAAAATGTTCAATATCTTCCTTTAAATATTAGATCATGCCAAGACCACCTCCTCCAATTTTTTCATGTCTTTTGGAAGTGCTTTGGCTGGCCTAAAGATTTATGCAAGTTTGAGTTATGTTCCGAACCCGCATAAATTTGTAGTCTATATAAAATTGCCAAAGCATTTTATTAGAATACCCCACAATTCCAGGAGCTCAGGGTTGATTTCACTTCCTTCTTAATCTTCATAAAACACCCTGGCCTTTTCCTCCTAAAAATATGTTTATTTGTGTAAACAAAAGGTATAAAAAATGCCAGAAGCCCATCGGCCTCCCTAGGCCAAGCCCACCTAACCGCACGTAAAACCTAACCCCGAGCCCCGACCCACTTCTCTCCCTCGATCCCTCTCGTCCTCCCGACCGTGCCGCCAGCCTCCCCGCTCTCTCGCTCGATCTCTCCCCGACCCCGTCCGTCTTCATCGCCCGACCGCACCGCTGCCTCGTCTCCCTCCTTGCGCACCGAAGGAGGAGCACGAGCCCCTGCCTCAGCTCCCCTGCGCCGTCTCCAGCGCGTCGCGCTTCCCCTCCCTTCGTTCGGCACGCCGCCATCGAAGGCCGCCCTGTCGTCGTGCTCCGCCGCTGGCGCCCCAAGCGCCTCCTCCTCCCTGCTGCGGGCAACCAAGGCCGCCGGAGCAGCCCGGGGACCAGGCCGCCTCATCCCCCTCCAGCCACGTCTTCAACCGCCGCCGCGTCGGCCACTTCCTAGCTGTGGCCGCGCCTTCCAGGTTCCCGCGCCGCCGGTCACCTGCTCTGCCGGAGTTTGCCCGCTGTTGCGTCCCTCTGCCTCGAGTCCGAGCTCGAGCCCTGCCCGAGGCTGCCGTGGACAGCCACCTCACCTACCTCCTCCCTCGTCCGTCTTCTGCTGCTGCTTCGTCAACCTCGTCCTCCTCCGAGATGGATCCAGCAAGTTCTGCCCGGATCTGGTGCTGCCCCGAGGCCTTCGTGTTCCGTCGCCGTGGACTGAAGCTATCGCTTGCTCTGCCCCTGCTGCTCGTGGCGTGCCAAGTACCTCGACGCCGAAGACCAAGACCGCAAGTACCACGACGCACGCTCGGAGCCCTCGGTTCCATCAAGTACGACTACACGATGTGACGCTAAGTACATCTACAAAACGAGTGCCACTACCGTCGCTGAAGACCGCGTGTACCTCTCCGAATGAGAACGACTACACGAGACACCAATCATCACTCGCCAAGTTCGACTACCGTCGCCAAGACCCGAGACCGGCAAGTCCGAAGACCCAAGTACCACGACCGAACGACTACAAAAGTTGCCCCAAGTTCCTCTTTAGAAATGTACGACTTCCCTCGAAGACCCGTGGTTGCGCCAAGTACCCCTTCGGTCCGGAACACGGCAAGTACCACGACACGATAACGTGAACGGCTACAAAACGTGTATCACGACCCGCGAGTACCACTACTTCCTCTACGTCTCGAACCCCCTCCGAAAACGCTCGCTTCAAAGGTATATCGCGAGACGACACCCGAGAACGTTTGCATGTGGTCGTATGAGATGTTTCCCTTGTTGCACCGTGTCCGTTGCGCCCGTCTTTTGTCCCCGACCCGTGGGAACCCGGTGACGGGATCACCCCACCTTTCATCTTGTTCGACTCGCTCACACCACCTTTCTTTTGCACCGGTCTCTCGACGAGTTACCGGTACCGATATGTTGCGTGGCATCATTTTCGGATTCGTCGCCGTGGCCCCTTTCTTTCCACCACGGTGACAAATACTTCATATCTCTTCATGTTAACTTTTGCTAAAATTGCTTAAAACTTGCATTTGTCATCCGCATCATGATAACAACATTAAAAAGGTTTAAATTATTGTTGCTTTAATAATTTCTAAATTGGTCATGGGGATTTTCCTGAATTGTTGTTGTTATTTCTGGCCTCATTTAAATTGTCTAGATAGTGTAGTTTTACTTATGCTTCACCTCTTGCCATGTTAATAAAAACATTTAATCTTGTCTTGTAAATAAACGAGAGTCAACTAAATAAATATAATGTGGTGTTTCGTCAATATGCAACTCGTTCCATATTGAGCTCCACTTAACTTGTAGCATTGTTGTGCACTTTGCCATGCCATGCATATTTAAACCGGACATGCATCATATTTGTTTGTGCATCATGCCATGTTTATGATATGTGTGTTTACCATGTTGTTTGCTTCTTTCCGGTATGCTTCTCTCGTTAGCTTCGGGTTTGTTCCGGAGTTGTGAGGATTTGTTCGACTACTTCATGGACTTGTTCTTCTTCCTCGCGAAATCCCAGGCAAGATGACCATACCCTTGGATACCTTTACTATCATTGCCATGCTTAGTGTCTCGATTCTGTCGTTATATGTCGCGCTACCCATCTTTATTGTCAGCCCCTCTCCTTGTTGCCATGAAACCTCTAACCTTTAAAACCTTCCTAGCAAAACCATTGTTTGGCTATGTTACCCGCTTGCTCAGCCCCTCTTATAGCATTGTTAGTTGCAGGTGAAGATGAAGATCGTTCCAGGTGGGAACTTGTTGTTGGAATATCACAATATCTATTATTATTATTAACACACCTATATACTGGGCATGGGTGGAAGGCTTGGCCTTTTGCTCTGTGTTTTGTTCCACTCATGCCACCTTAGGAGCCGATAAACCGGCATTATGTTCCCTAATTTTGCGTTCCTTACACGGTTGGGTATATGGGGACCCCTTGACACTTCGTCTTTGAATAAAACTCCTCCAGCAAGGCCCAACATTGGTTTTAATTTGCCTCATAATAACAACTTAATTAATTAATTAAATTTGCATTGGGGGTCGCATCCCCGAGTATTCTTCTACATAGCAGGGGGGCCAGTAGTGATGGTGTTGGTCCCAAACGGGGAGACTGCGGGGCCACCATGGGGAAACTCGAGGATTGGCTCCCGTAGGATCACCTATCCGGTTGTGGCCGGAGACGAGATACGCGCGGCTACTATCAGGGTGTCGGCACGCCGGGAGGTCTTGCTGGACTTGTTTTACCATTGTCGAAATGTCTTGTGCACCGGGATACCGAGCCTGATCGGATTTTCCTAAGATAATGGGTAATAATTATTATTACTTCAGCTGATCGTGAGAGCTGGTGATGGGCTAAGTTGGGACCCCTGTAGGGTTATGATCTTTCAAAAGCCGTGCCCGTGGTTATGTGGCAGATTGGAATTTGTTAATGTCCGGTTGTAGAAAACTTGCCAGAGGATCCGAAGTAAAACACACAACTGTGTGAGTAAACGTGACTGTCTCTTTTCTCTTAGAGAAGAGAACACGGCGGGGTTATGTTTGACTCGTAGGTAGTTCAGGATCTTTAGCGATCACTACTAGTTGCGACCGTTTGCGTAGATGCTCATCTTATTCTTGTACTCATAAGTTAGCCACTATACATTTTTGCTTAGCCGCTGCTGCAACCTCACCACTTTACCTCTTCCTACCCATATAGCTTTGCTAGTCTTGATACCCATGGTTATGGGATTGCTGAATCCTCGTGACTCACAGATACTACAACACCAGATGCAGGTACCGCTGAGAACAATGCATGAGATGTTTCAGAACTTCACTGGGAGCTCGATGAAGAGAGTGGCCGTATGTATGTGACGTTGTTCGACGATTAGTAGTGGTTCCTACTAGGGGCGACCGGGACCTCGTGTTGTTTTATTTATGGTATCTTTCATTTGGATCTTCGTCCGTAGTCAGACTATGATGTTTTTTGGATGATGTTTGCTTATGTAATGTATTGTGTGACGTGGCGAGTGTAAGCCAACTATCTCTTTTGCAATTTCATCCCTCTTTTACATGAGTCGTGCAAAGATACCATACTTGACATCATTCTAGTATGAGCTTATGCCTTTAAGTCGTGCCTCGACACGTAGGAGGTATAATCTCATACTGGGCATTACAAGTTGGTATTCAGAGCCTTCTCCGACCTAGGAGCCCCCACTGTTTGATCGAATCGTTGACGGTTGAGTCTACACACACACTTGAATTTTTTTTGAGTCCTATATATATCGGAGAGTAGGATTTCTTTTTCCTCCTCATCCCTTTATCACTCTGGTGAGGACTCCTGACGATTACTTATCTCTTCTACTCTAAAAAATCCACTCAATTATTTTTTAGGATCACGCGAGTATTGTTTGGATTGTTCCGATGTCTTTGTGACGAGAACATAGTTCTCGATACCTCCTGTCATTAGGGGTTGTGGCAGTGTCCCGGGGAGTTGAGCTCCGAGGTGTTGTCGTCACAAATATATCGCAGCAGTTCTAGAATACTTAAGACGGCCAACATCGAAAACTCTCCTATGCGGTTAGTGGCAAGATAACCCCGACATCACCCAGTACTGGGGAGGTAGTTCGGGAGTATTGCCATAGCTTGTATAGCAGATGCGTTTCGAAGGTCCGAGGTAAACGGTTTCCAGAAATAACTGGTTATGTGTTGAAGGATGGATACAGCTGGATGTAGGATTAGAGTTGAGTCCGCGATGCTTCCCCTGTATCCCCAACACCCGATTGCATAACTGGAAACTTTCGGAAATTAATAGGTGGGTTCATCTAGTAGCTCGTAGGCATTCTTCCAACGAATGCATGATATGGAGTTTGGGGTTCAACATTGAGTGAAGTGGTTTTATGGGCGTTGTTCCAATCGGGAGTTGCATCTTAAAGGGTCCTTGGCTATGCTGATCCAGGGATTGCAAAACCCTTTTGTAACACGTTCCATGAGCTTTCAGCACGAACATGTGGAACGAAGCTTCTATCTTGTATTTGTTCTATTTGCTCCTTCTTGTTTTTATTTACCTTTTGTTCTCCCAAGTGGCTTCTCGACAAGCTGATGTACCTACGGAATTCATTCGTTCAATTCTCTATTCAGATGATATTGTGAAGATTATGTTGCAACATATCTATCCTTTGTTTTTGTTTTGATTCTGGTATTCGAGTTGCTTCGATGTCAAATGTTGATTCCATGCCTTTCCTAATCGGCGTTCTCATATTTCTATGGGAGTGCTAGTCCTTCTTGATCATCAAGATTTTCATGTTAAATTCTTCTCAACCGGCATGCTTCTCTTGAAGTTAACCCGATCCTTTCAAGTTGTGCAAGACCAATTCTTGGTTTTTCTCAATGGTGTCCGTTTTGTTCGTCTCAAGTTGTCTTTGTTTTTTCCCCGCCCTCCCACCCTTCTTTTTCTCGGAGCAAGAAATCTCAAATCAAGTATCCATTTTATTCATGTGATGTTTCTTCATTCTTTTCCATCAATGTTCTTATCCGGTGATTTATCGTGAAGATGCTCAAGAGCTTCAAGTTCATCATTCTCCGTGCTCGTTTCATCTCCGGTGGAATAAATTCAAGCTTCGGTCATGATCATATCTCTTCGTTTTTGTTTAACATGTTTTCTCATGTTGAAAATTATTATCTGAAGGCTCTCTTATTCATTCAACTCTCCCTAATTCTTATCCGGAGTGTACAAGAGATCTCAGAGGACTCGTGTGTCCATTTTCAACCTGTTCATTATATTTTGTGATTGTTATCTCATCCAAGCCATTTAATTCATCCGATGCAATATCTCTTGAGAAATCTTTTTCAGCGGTGATTTCTTTGAGTGGGCCCTAACTCACAGGTCTTTTCCCAGGATCTTACCTGACTCTTCTATTTTCCGGAGTCATTCAAAAATTCTTTTCAAGTTTGATGTAAGAATGCATTTCTCATCGGCCAAATGTATCCTATAAGATTGCTTTCAAATTCTTTTCACCTTTGGGTCAACCTTCCTCTTTTCATTCGTCCGGAGTGCCTAAACAATTCTTCATGATATTCTCGTTGTTCTTCTTAACATGTGAAGACCGGAGAAGAGTTTCTCATAAATCTTGGCCCGTCCTCTTGAAGATTCATGGTTCTAGCTTCATGCCATCCTCATTATTGTTCCGATTGTGAGGATTTCTTTTTATACCCATCCGAAGCTTTTCATGAATTCTTTCCATTGTGATCCTCCGAAGGCCATCATCTCAGAAGATTTCTTCGTTCTCAGTTTTCAACTTCGCCCTCCAACTATTCTTAATTGATGCCTCTTCGTTCGTCTCCATATTCTTACGGTGGTTCATTCAAGATTACTCTTTCGTTGTTATCGTATCAATTCATTTGTTCTTTTCATAATCCTACCGGTGCTTTGTTGAATATTTATCCAAGGTTGTGCTAGATATCTCTTTAATTCTTTGCAACGAGAATAAGTAGTATGCCAAATCCATTGGTTGTCATCAATTTAAATTGGTGAAGGATACTCATAACATAATTCTTATTCTTGTTCCTTCCAAGTGTTTAATTCCTTTGTCTGGAGTTCGTTCATAATATCAAATTATTGGTTGTTCATCTTGTTTTCCGGAGTTCCAAGTTATTTCAATTATATCATTTCAAAGCTCCATCTAATTCATTACAGGCCTTGAATCTTATTCTTTTCATCTTTCACTTCTCATGCTTTCATTATCGGAGTTCTCATGGTGGTTCACCATCATTTAATTCATCCTCGAAGTCTTCATCAAGATTCTTGTTGGAGCTCAAGCATTCTTCATCATGCTTTCCAAGTGCAATTCTTTCTACCTTATTGTTTGAGATGGTGGTATGCCATTTTTAACAGTTCCTCCATGAATTATGATCCACAAGTTGTCAGGAATGAGATATTTAAACCCATCATTTTCTTCGTTCAGGAGATCCTTCTAACCCTTCAATTTATTCGTTGGAGTTTTCTTGGGTTATAATTCACCTAAAGCTTTCCCTAAGAATTGTTGCTACTATGGTGCTTATAAATGACCCAAGTTCTTCATTTATCATTCCGGTGAAATAAGTTTTTCGTCTCCTTGTTGATCTCAATCCAATGAAATGTTTTCGTAAGTGGCTGGTTGTCACCTCATAATTTTGAGATGTTTTCCATAAGCCAACAATAAGCTTATTCTGTGCTTGTTGAATTTCCAACAACTCTATTCAATCCATCGTTGTAAGGTTGCTCTTTCAAATTCAATTTTGAGAGAAGTTGTCATATTTTTCTCCATTCATTTCTTTCATGGATCTATATTCTATTATTTCATTCCGAGGGCTTTGTGATATTGCTCTCTTTGACCATCTTCTCGTTTTTATCAAGATCATATTTTTCCCTTGCTTGTCTATTTAACCGGAATGTCGTGTCCTCCATTCAAGTTCCGTCATCTATCTAACTTTTCCTCTCCTTTCAATCGGAGTGCTGTCTGAATCCTTCTTACCCCTTGTGCCATTCTTTCAATTGTTTCAGAGGCAATATTTTGTTGATTTCATCAAGATCATCCAATCTTCCCAAGTTCATGTTAATTCCTTCCATTTTCAGTCGGAGTGCTGTCCAAATTATTCCGTTCTCATTCCTTCTGCATCTTGTTTTAACCGGAGTGGTTTTGAAATTTTGTTCGTCATCCTTGAGCTCTTCGTTCATGTCCTAGCAACCTTCAAATTCTTGTGGTGTCCATTGTTCCTCCTTTTTACCAGAGTGCTCTTAACTTCGTTCATCTCCGTTGTATTCCTTCTTTCAAGATTGTTCAACCTCTCAAGGTTCGTGGTTTCACTCGTTTGTCAAAGAAGCAACTTTGTTTTACCTCTACCTTCATCCTCTTTTATCCAGTGCCATCTCCAGGATCTCGGGTCGAGATCCTCTGTTAGTGTGGGAGAGTTGTAACGCCTCGAGACCGACGCTCCACAGGTTTCCAGATATTTCGGGTTTCGCCAAGTGTTTTATTTTGTGCTTGCTCTTTCTATTTTGCATTGCATCATGTCATCATGCCATCATGTCTTTAATTTCTGAAACTCAACTAGATAAACTGTATGGATCCTCGATCCATTTAAATTGAGGGATACTCACTATGATGACTTCTCTTTATAACATATAAAAGCCTCTCAATATTATTATGGAGCTATATTAAATTATTCCATTGCTTTCGAATCACCATAACCCACTTGCAATTTAATTCCATGCCTCTTCTGCTTCAAGTTTTTGACAAATATCAAATTTCCAAGGCAAAGTTCTTTCCTTCTTTATTTCTATTCCAAATTCAAGTTGCATTTTTCTACTTCAGAAAAATGTTCAATATCTTCCTTTAAATATTAGATCATGCCAAGACCACCTCCTCCAATTTTTTCATGTCTTTTGGAAGTGCTTTGGTTGGCCTAAAGATTTATGCAAGTTTGAGTTATTTTCCGAACCCGTATAAATTTGTAGTCTCTAAAAAATTGCCAAAGCATTTTATTAGAATACCCCACAATTCCAGGAGCTCAGGGTTGATTTCACTTCCTTCTTAATCTTCATAAAACAACCTGGCCTTTTCCTCCTAAAAATCTGTTTATTTGTATTAACAGAAGGTATAAAAAAATGCCAGAGGCCCATCGGCTTCCCTAGGCCAAGCCCACCTAACCGCACCTAAAACCTAACCCCGAGCCCCGACCCACTTCTCTCCCTCGATCCCTCTCGTCCTCCCGACCGCGCCGCCAGCCTCCCTGCTCTCTCGCTCGATCCCTCCCCGATCCCGTCCGTCTTCATCGCCCGACCGCACCGTTGCCTCGTCTCCCTCCTTGCGCCAGCGAAGGAGGAGCACAAGCCCCTGCCTCAGCTCCCCTGCGCCGTCTCCAGTGCGTTGCGCTTCCCCTCCCTCCGTTCGGCACGTCGCCGCCGAAGGCCGCCCTGTCGTCGTGCTCCGCCGCTGGCGCCCCAAGCGCCTCCTCCTCCCTGCTGCGGGCAACCAATGCCGCCGGAGGAGCCCGGGGACCAGGCCGCCTCATCTCCCTCCAGCCTCGTCCTCAACCGCCGCCGCGTCGGCCACTTCCTCGCCGTGGCCGCGCCTCCCAGGTTCCAGCGCCGCCGGTCACCTTCTCTGCCGGAGTTTGCCAGCCGCTGCGTCCCTCTCCCTCGAGTCCGAGCTCGAGCCCTGCCCGAGGCTGCCGTGGACAGCCACCTTACCTTCCTCCTCCCTCGGCCATCTTCTGCTGCTGCTTCATCAACCTCGTCCTCCTCCGAGACGGATCCAACAATTTCTGCCTGGATCTGGTGCTGCCCCGAGGCCTTCGTGTTCCGTCGCCGTGGACTGAAGCTGTCCTTTGCTCTGCCCCTGCTGCTCGTGGCGTGCCAAGTACCTCGACACTGAAGACCAAGACCGCAAGTACCACGACGCACGCTCGGAGCCCTCGGTTCCATCAAGTACGACTACACAATGTGACGCTAAGTACATCTACAAAACGAGTGCCACTACCGTCGCCGAAGACCGCGTGTACCTCTCCAAACGAGAACGACTACACGAGACACCGACCATCACTCACCAAGTTCGACTACCGTCGCCAAGACCCGAGACAGGCAAGTCCGAAGACCCAAGTACCATGACCGAACGACTACAAACGTTGCCCCAAGTTCCTCTTCAGAAATGTACGACTACCCTCGAAGACCCATGGTTGCGCCAAGTACCCCTTCGGTCCGGAACGCGGCAAGTACCACGACACGATAACATGAACGGCTACAAAACGTGTATCACGACCCGCGCGACCACTACTTCCTCTACGTCTCGAACCCCCTCCGAAAACGCTCGCTTCAAAGGTATACCGCGAGACGACACCAGAGAACATTTGCATGTGGTTGTATGAGATGTTTCCCATGTTGCACCGTGTCCGTTGTGACCGTCTTTTGTCGCCGACCCATGGGAACCCGGTGACGGGATCAACCCACCTTTCATCTTGTTCGACTCGCTCACGCCACCTTTCTTTTGCACCGGTCTCTCGACGAGTTACCGGTACCGATATGTTGCGTGGCATCATTTTCGGATTCGTCACCATGGCCCCTTTCTTTCCACCACGGTGACAAATACTTCATATCTCTTCATGTTAACTTTTGCTAAAATTGCTTAAAACTTGCATTTGTCATCCGCATCATGATAACAACATTAAAAATGTTTAAATTGTTGTTGCTTTAATAATTGCTAAATTGGTCATGGGGATTTTGCGGAATTGTTGTTGTTATTTCCGGCCTCATTTAAATTGTCTAGATAGTGTAGTTTTACATATGCTTCACCTCTTGCCATGTTAATAAAAACATTTAATCTTATCTTGTAAATAAACGAGAGTCAACTAAATAAATATAATGTGGTGTTTCGTCAATATGCAACTCGTTGCATATTGAGCTCCACTTAACTTGTAGTATTGTTGTGCACTTTGCCATGCCATGCATATTCAAACTGGACATGCATCATATTTGTTTGTGCATCATGCCATGTTTATGATATGTGTGTTTACCATGTTGTTTGCTTCTTTTCGGTATGCTTCTCTCGTTATCTTCGGGTTCATTCCGGAGTTGTGAGGATTTGTTCGACTACTTCATGGACTTGTTCTTCTTCCTCGCGAAATCCCAGGCAAGATGACCATACCCTTGGATACCTTTACTATCATTGCCATGCTTAGTGTCTCGATGCTATTGTTATATGTCGCGCTACCCATCTTTATTGTCAGCCCCTCTCCTTGTTGCCATGAAACCTCTAACCTTTGAAACCTTCCTATCAAAACCATTGTTTAGCTATGTTACCCGCTTGCTCAGCCCGTCTTATAGCATTGTTAGTTGCAGGTGAAGATGAAGATCGTTCCAGGTGGGAACTTGTTGTTGGAATATCACAATATCTATTATTATTATTAACACACCTATATACTGGGCATGGGTGGAAGGCTTGGCCTTTTGCTCGGTGTTTTGTTCCACTCATGCCACCTTAGGAGCCGATAAACCGGCATTATGTTCCCTAATTTTGCGTTCCTTACACGGTTGGGTATATGGGGACCCCTTGACACTTCGTCTTTGAATAAAACTCCTCTAGCAAGGCCCAACATTGGTATTAATTTGCCTCATAATAACAACTTAATTAATTAATTAAATTTGCATAGGGGGTCGCGTCCCCGAGTATTCTTCTACATAGCAGGGGGGCCAGTGCTAATGGTGATGGTCCCAAACGGTGAGACTGCGGGGCCACCATGGGGAAACTCAGCCTGATCGGATTTCCCTAAGATAAGGGGTAATAATTATTATTACTTCAGCTGATCGTGAGAGCTTGTGATGGGCTAAGTTGGGACACCCCTGCAGTGTTATGATCTTTCGAAAGCTGTGTCCGCGGTTATGTGGCAGATTGGAATTTGTTAATGTCCGGTTGTAGAAAACTTGATAGAGGATCCGAAATAAAACACACAACTGTGTGAGTAACCGTGACTGTCTCTTTTCTCTTTGAGAAGAGAACACGGTGGGGTTATGTTTGACTCGTAGGTAGTTCAGGATCTTTAGTGATCACTACTAGTTGTGACCGTTTGCGTAGATTCTCATCTTATTCTTGTACTCGTAAGTTAGCCACTATACATTTTTGCTTAGCCGCTGCTGCAACCTCACCACTTTACCTCTTCCTACCCATAAAGCTTTGCTAGTCTTGATACCCATGGTTATGGGATTGCTGAGTCCTCGTGACTCACAGATACTACAACACCAGATGCAGGTACCGCTGAGAACAGTGCGGGAGATGTTTCAGAACTTCATTGGGAGCTCGATGAAGAGAGTGGCCGTATGTATGTGACGTTGTTCGACGATCAGTAGTGGTTCCTACTAGGGGCGATCGGGACCTCATGTTGTTTTATTTATGGTATCTTTCATTTGGATCTTCGTCCGTAGTCGAACTGTGATGTTATTTGGATGATGTTTGCTTATGTAATGTATTGTGTGACGTGGCGAGTGTAAGACAACTATCTCTTTTGCAATTTCATCCCACTTTTACATGAGTCGTGCAAAGATACCATACTTGAGATCATTCTAGTATGAGCTTATGACTTTAAGTCGTGCCTCTACACGTAGGAGGTATAATCTCATACTGGGCATTACACCCTGGGTTGTCTTCGGGGGACAACTTCGGATCCTGAATCCGAACTGTCCGGGAGGTTCGGTTTCCTCCTCCTGGGTGCCCCCTCCTCCGTGTCTTTGAGGGCTGCTCTCTTCTTATTCCTCCTCCCCTTAAGGGGGGTCGCTTTCCACCTCCTCCTCCTCCTCTTCTTCCTCATTGTAATGCCCAGGATGCGACTATATCTCCTACGTGTCGAGGCACGAGTTAGAGACATAAGCGCATTCTGGAATAATTGCAAGCGTGGTATCTTTGCACAACTCATGTAATGAACATGGATGAAAGAGTAAAATAGTTGGCTTACACTCACCACGTCACACAATCAATACAATAGCTTATATTCATCCAAATAACACAGGGTCCATCTACGGAAGAAATCAAACGAGAAAATATACCACAACCACAAGTCCTGATCGCCCTTAGTAGGAACCACTACTAATCATCGGGATACGTCACATAAAAACGACCACGCTCTTCATCGAACTCCCAGTGAAGTTCTTGTCCATCTCCTGCGTCGTACTCTGTTGTACCTGCATCTGGTGTGTGTTGTAATCTGTGAGTCACAAGGACTCATCAATCCCATTCCCGGGTATCAAAACTAACAAAGCCTTTTAGGTGTGGAGAGGTAATAAAATGTCTGCAGCAAGTACTAAGCAACTAGCTTACGAAAATCAGAGCGAGAAGATGAAATGTGCCAACAGTCGCCAAAGATGATCAATAAGTGATCCTAGCTACTCACGTTCATGCATAACCCCGCCATGTTCACTTTCCGAAAACCCCTTCGAAAAGAGACCATCACGGTTACTCACACATGTAGTATATTCTTAAGGATATGGTGTCAAGTTATCTACAACCGGATATTAACAAATTCCCATCTGCCACATAACCGCGGGCACGACTTTCGAAAGTTCATAACTCTGCAAGGGTGTCCCAACTTAGCCCATCACAAGCTCACGATCCACGAAGTCGCAACTCCAAATTGGGAAGACCCGAGTATTCACGGAATCCCGTGCTCAAGATATTTCGACAAAGGTAAAACTAATCCAGCAAGACCTCCCAGCATGCCGACACCCTGATATTAGCCGCGCGTATATCGTCTCAGGCCACGACCGGATGGGACAACCTACATGT
Source organism: Secale cereale (assembly GCA_902687465.1). Lineage (NCBI taxonomy): Eukaryota > Viridiplantae > Streptophyta > Magnoliopsida > Poales > Poaceae > Secale > Secale cereale. The sequence goes on from LR738709.1 coordinate 358,274,278, forward strand.
ATATACCAATCCTCGAGTTTCCTCGTGGTGGCCCCGCAATCCGCCCAATTTGGACCAACACTCATGAGGAGCACTGGCCCGAGTTGTTTATTAAGAACTCGGGTTTATTACTCCCTATGCAAGTTTTAGTTGTTAGGAAAATGTAGTACCAAAGTTGGGTCTTGCTGGAAAAGCTTTAAGCAGAGCGAATTATCAAGGGGGCCCATAAACCCCAACCGTGTTAGGAACGCAAAATGAAGGAACATAACACCGGTTTATCGGGTCCTAAGGTGGCATGAGTGGAACAAAACACCAAGCAGAAGGCCAAACCTTCCACCCATTACCAATATATATATATATATATATGTCCATTAATTTAATTAAGATATATATTGTGTTATCCCAATAAAACAAGTTCAAACATGGAGTCTCCAACTTCACCTGCAACTAACAACGCTATAAGAGGGGCTGAGCAAAAGCGTACTTAGCCAATCAGCGGTTTGCTAGGAAGGCGGTTAGAGTGTTTCATGGCAACATAGGAGGCTGACAAGACAAGAATAGGCATCGAGGCATAACTATAGAGCAAGACAACTAGCAAGGAAATCTCATAGGTGATATCGGGGAACGGTCATCTTGCCTGTTAAGTCCTCGGTGGGATGGTAAGACGACTCCTCAAACTCAGTCTCGACAAGATCCTCGAACTCGGTATCGGCTCCCGGCTCTACCCAACACAAGAGCACAACAACGGTACAAGATCAATCACGGTGCAATACACAAACAAGATGATGCAAGACATGCCATGGAATGCAATTCATGATGTGCGTATGCATGAGGATGCTCTCGAGCCTAGAGGAGAAGATGATGGAAATGGCTTCAACTTGGGCAACAAAGCAAGCCACTCGACAGAGGGGAAGATTTGGGTCAAAATCGATATAAAGATATTGGGAAACGAATGCACGGTTTGCAAATGGCAAGCAAAACAAGATGCAACGCAAAACTGAAGTTAACAGCAAGATGGCATCTTTGGAGCAAGGTATAATTATGCTACAGCACCCCAACATGAAGACAAAATGCATGGATGTGAAATAGACATGATTCTTAACAAGTATGAACTCAGAGCACACCCAAAAACTTGCTGGAACACAATTAAACAAGCATGGCAAGATTCAATAAGTTAACATATTTCTCAGACTTGGTGAAAATTACAAGGCATGCAATCTAGAACGATATGTTGCTGCCTTCGGAGGCACACATCAGCAAGCAAAACAAGTGCAACAAGCATGAAATTCACATGAGCATGAAGAAGACATATTATACTTCCAATTCATCCAAAGAAACAAGTCATTCCATGCAAGGGTTGCTTAACACAAGCTTTGCCAAATTGAATGTTCTGTTAACAGGCCGACATTTTTAATTTCAAGCATTTTGAGAGCAAGATAACAACCAGCTACAGCAAGGCATATATGCAAACAAAGGCATGGATCGATAGAAAACAATATGGACATCAAGACATGCTCACTAGTTAAACTGCAACATGCATGGAAAAGATTGGGGCATCAAGTTTACATGGCAACTTCTTATTACAGATTCCAGACTTAGCAGTTTTTCACTAAGTGTAAAACAACAACATTGGCATGGCGTGTTTACAAGCTTGTTTAAGTCACCACATAGCATATCATGGAAAACCAAATATACCACTTCAAAGATAACATGATTATGCTCCTAAAACATGTTGACATGTGTCGGCGTCCTAGGAACCTGTGTACCCAGACTTGCCTATCTGCGGGCTGCGACGCGCTCCTACAAGCGGCCTGGTACGGTCCATCTGATCGACCAGCTTCTCAAGAACCTCGCGAGGGGCCAGGCCTCGCGAGGAGAATGACGTCAAGACCTCCTCGGGAGCGGCCTCGGCAAGGTGTTCCGGAGGGGCCGAGAATCCAAGGCCAAGCCTGCGTTAGGAGGAGGCAGTGATGTCTGCAATGATGCACCGCGCCAGCGGATGCCAGCGTCCGCCAGCAGCGCAGTTGCCATTTCGGTGCAAAGGGGACAGCGCAGCCGTTGGTTCCCAAGGAGCGGGGCAAAGGTTTCCTCTTTGGTGCAACGAGACCGAAGACCGCAAGGACGATTGTGACGCCCCCTATTTGACCGTACACAAATCATGCACACAAATGTGTACGATCAAGATCAAGGACTCACTGGAAGATATCACAACACAACTCTAGAGACAAATTAAATAATACAAGCTTTATATGACAAGCCAGGGGCCTCGAGGGCTCGAATACATCAGCTCGAAAACACAAGAGTTAGCGGAAGCAATAATATCTGAGTACAGGCATAAATTAAACAAGTTGCCTTAAGAAGGCTAGCACAAATGTAGCACCGATCGAAAAGGCAAGGCCTCCTGCCTGGGACCTCCTAACTACTCCTCGAAGCCGAACTCCACGTAGAATAATGCTCGGGATCTTCTGGCTCCTGGACTCCATCAATCTGGTTGCATCATCCGAGAAGAAGGGACAAAAGGGGGAAAAGGGGTTCCAAAGCAACCGTGAGTACTCATCCAAAGTACTCGCAAGCAAGGATCTACACTACATATGCAATGATATCTGTGTAAAGGGGTAATATATGTGGACTGAACTGCAGAAAGCACAATAAGAGGGGGATAGCTAATCCAATCGAAGACTACGCTTCTGGCCACCTCCATCTTGCAGCAGTAGAAGAGAGTAGATGGAATAGTAACAAGCATCCTAGCTTCTCGCAGCCTCCATCTTGCAGTAGTAGAAGGGAGTAGATGGTAAGTTCACCAAGTAACATCGTATAGCATAATCCTGCTCGACGATCCTCCCGCACATCACCCTGTGAGAGAGCGACCACCGAGTTATATCTGGAACTTATCTGGGTGTGTTTTATTAAGTATCCAGTTCTAGTTGTCATGAGGTCAGAGTACAACTCTGGGTCGTTCTTTTACCGAGGGACATGGCTATTCGAATAGATTAAATTCCCAGCAGGGGTGCACCACATAACCCAGCACGCTCGGTCCCATTTGGCCGGACACATTTTCCTGGGTCATGACCGGCCTCGGAAGATCAACACATCGCAGCCCTACCTAAGCACAACAGAGAGGTCAGCACGCCGGTTTAAGTCCTAAGCACACAGGGGTCTGGGCCCATCGCCCAATGCACACCTGCACATTGCGAGGGCGGCCGGTGAGCAGACCTAGCAACCTCCATTACTAAGGAAGTTACGTTACACGGTCCAACCCGGCGTGCGCCGCTAAGTCGCTGACATCAAGAAGGCTTCGGCTTATACCACGACGTCGAGTGCCCATAACTACTCCCACATAGCTGGTTAGTGCGTATAGGCCAATGGCGCCGCGGGGAGGCGGCATGCAGCGGGCGCGCGAGGTGGGGCGAGGGGGCAGCGAGGCTCGAGGAGGCCGGCGAGGGAGAGGTGAGGAGGACGGCGGCGACGGGGTGGCAGTCCGGGTGGCGGGGTTCGGCGCCGGCGTCGAGCGGGATCGGGGCGGGAGCGCCTGATCCAGACGGGAGGGGGGGAGTGTCGGTGGGGGAGGAGGTGATATTTTCCCCCACTGG